>CM069447.1:36171822-36264892 GCA_035610835.1 Ophiura sarsii | reverse complement strand
TGATGCAGCAAAGAGGGTCACCAAATACAAACGAAAAATGCGATTGACTTCATTTTTTCACACAAAGTTAGGATTAAATACAGCATTCTTGCAACGTTTAAACAGTTTTAAAATTCATTTTGGTTTTGAAAACAAAATGGCTTCTTTCCACTATTGCAGTCTTTTTGACTCGCCCTGTATAGCTTGTGTTCCAACTTCCCAAATAAAAATACCTTTTGAAATGGAAATTTGAAATGCCCTTTAAACAGAGAGTTTTTATTTTCATCTTCAAGTAATATTAATAACTTTAAACAAGATCACATTTGCCTACCACCATTCAATTCTGACAACACAGCAGTATTTATAAAACATAACTTAAATTTTGAAAGCCTTCCTTAAAACCAATCAGATTAAAAACGGTCAATGAGGTAGTGTCAAAATTCCTATGCAATTTGTTATGGGACAAAGTAAACACTGAAATAGGGTTCATTTTCACGTGATTGATTTTTCACACTTTGCCAATTTTGAAGCATTGAATACATGCTTTTAATTTAACAATCTGAAATGTATTACCCCCCAACTCCGGTTTAGGGTTTTTGACCGGGATCATGATTTTTGAGGAAAAAAGGCCAACTAAATCTCCGGGAACCTGCTGGGACTCGATACGGGATCCTCCGTTCTCAAGCCCCACATCCCACCCACTAAGCCATGGCCCTCAGCTACACATTCGCGCAGTATACTGCGCTCACTATACAGGCTCGGTTGACAACGTCATCGAAAACCGACGGCGTATGCGTTTGTAGAGGGACTTAGGATTAGCATTTTTTAGCACTCGGGGGGGGGGGGGGGGGGGGGGGGTTAAGGTTAACAATTGTTTTTGAAGACAAAAACATATTGGATTTCTATTCACCAACATTTAAAAAACACACAAAAAAACACAAACAAAATGCCCGACCGACCCTACCTGAGCGGTACATTTGCCCGTAGGATAGGGGTATTTTTTTGTCGTCACCTTGCAGACCGAAATCAAAATAAATATCATAAGTCATACTTGTATGTTCCAATAATGTATGGTTATTTATCAACACAATTTATTTCATGTCATATATCATTAACATGATATTTCATTGTTATGTTACAGTATGTTTACAATGATTGGTTTCATATAATATTCATAACTGGTGTCAATACATCAAATAACATGTAAGCTTATGTTTGTTAAAAGTAGGCTATTTGTAGGCAGAGGTTGCTTCAATGTAATCCCAGCATGCAGTAGAAAAGCATTGTGCTCTAAGATAATTCAACACCTGATTTCCATTGAAATGTTCAGAAATATCATGGTCATTAGAGGAACTAATATCCTTCTAATATCATTAGAGGAACTAATAATGGAGACTTTTGATATCTGTATCAATATATGAATTGGGATTCTATTTCTCAATACAATGATCCCAAAAAAGTTGAATAGTCTCCATGATTTGTTCCTCTAATGGACCATTATGTTTCTATACAGGTGTTAAACTGTCTCCATCATCACAGTGCACAGTGATTTTCTACTGCCTGCTGGGATTACATTGAAGCAACCTCTGATTCGTACTAGGTGGATAAAAAGAAGAGTAAACGGAATAAAAAGCTTGTAAAATTAAAATGTGACAACCATAAATGATTGGATTTTTTTGTTTTGTTGTTAATTCAAAGAGTATAATATTTACAAATATATAATCAACAATTATGAAAAACAAAGATGATATTTTCTTAAGAATTCCTATTTTTACATACAATTGTTGGTATATAAAAGATTTCCCGACAAATTATAGACGGAAATAGTCCCTGATAATTTGTCTACGATAATTATCCTGTCAAAACAAGGCACTAAGTTATTGACCCCACAATGACGAAGGGAATCAACTGACATTTTGACTAAGGGAATCAACTGACATTTTGACTAAATAGAGGTTGACACATTTTAATGTAAAACAACTTAATTTTACTAGCAATTTAATTTCGCTACAAGATCGAATTCGCCAAATTGAATTGCCGCTAATTATATTATTTATAGTGGTTATACATAGGCAGGAGTGCAAAAAGTTATTTCTTTCTCTCGGAGCATGATTCTAAGGTTCAATATTTTCTCAATCAAACCGTAACTTAAAATAGCTTCTGTGGCACATCATTGGAAATGTCATGCGTCGTTTTGGATTTGATCAAAAGCTTATTATGCAAAATATCATGAGGTTTCACCCTGCGAGACGTGACAAAGTACCAGCTTTTCCCACCAAAATGGTGATGGTGTAAAATGTACAAATCTGGAAATGCAACGCGAAGGATGGCGAGTTCAAAACACATGGCCATAGCTTTGTATTATCGATTCCTGTCAGTCTTTGTTGCAGAATATGCCACATGTTCATTATGATTATGTACTGGAATTTTAATTAAACAAAACGCCTAAAGTTATCAAATACATTTTATTTTAGGCATGAAAACATTAATGTTTTTCTGCAGTAAAAAATGACACGTGTTGATGGTATTACATGCTGTCTTTTTAATTAAAACAAAAGTCATTATCCAATCATTTCAATTATTTACCAAACACACACACACACACTCCTCAAAACTTTATTTTCAATCAATGGTGTAAAACTCTTATACGTGACCACACGTTTCCTTTTAGTTTTGATTGAAATTTAACTTTATATCATGAAGAGTATATTGTCAGTATCTCAATTATGATGGTCATCGGTTTTTCCTTCTATGTCGAGACACATTCAGGGCGAGTATGTCTTTTCACATCGATTATGAGTGGCCCGAGTATAGAACTAGTCCACTGGTCATTGATATCTGACC
The DNA here is from genome assembly GCA_035610835.1 of Ophiura sarsii. Classification (NCBI taxonomy): domain Eukaryota; kingdom Metazoa; phylum Echinodermata; class Ophiuroidea; order Amphilepidida; family Ophiuridae; genus Ophiura; species Ophiura sarsii. Next base: position 36,262,069 of record CM069447.1, on the reverse strand, counting down.
TTATAATGGACTGAATTGGGAGGCTTAGAGGTCCGGTTGATAATTTCGCTTATCATAAATATTGCTTTTATTAATGTTTACTCTTGACTTCTCTATAAAGGACCATTAATAATATTCAATGTCACGTCTCATGTTTGTATTTTCACAGTTTTCAGCTTTTGAAATCCACATCGGAGTTTGTTAATGCTTTCCAAGCTAGCTTACACTATACATTAATGCCCTTACTACCGAACCACCTTTTAATAACATTTCATTTTCTAATTATAGAAAACGTAATTATTTTGTTTTTAGCATAAACCGTGTCGTTGCAGACAGATGTTCACTCCATGCTGATTTTTCAAATATACGAGGAGGAAAACATGAAATTAATATAATATCATATTAATTATATTGCGTGGAGGTCATTCAAGTTTAAAGAAAGCCATTGGTGTCCTCAGGGGTGCCAAAAGTTATTTCTTCCTCCTCTTTTCATTTTTCCTCTTTTCATTTTTCCTCTTTTCTTTTTCTCTCCTCTTTTTTTCTTGCTTTCCTCCATTTTCCCCATTTATTTTTCTTCTCAAAAGGCATAATATTTCCTCAATTTTAACTGTCTAGGAGCAGTGCTCACGCTCCCGCACTTTTTGCATGCCTGTTAACATAGGTAGGAAGATAATACAAATTAGTGAAATTAAATTGCCGCAAAAAGTTGACTAAGTGCTAATTCGCTAAATTATTAAAGTTGCCGTGAAATTAAGTTGTTTAACAGTATCCATGTAATGGTACCATCTTGTCTGTGTTGAATACTTTCCACGCGGCTATTAGTTTTACTATATAAAAAACAGATTTTTCAGAAATGTTTCCCAATTTATCACAGTCTATCTCAAGGATTACTGAACCAATATTAGGCATGTTTGTACTTAATTCAATGCATTTCTCACGGGGATTTAAAATATGGTAATTAAATTTAATAATGTTGACATTTTTGAAACATTTTGTGAAATTTTGGAATGTTGTCTGCAGACGCCTGCGGCGTGGACAGTGTTAAGATACACCTGTTTCATGATACTGATTTGATAGCACAATGCATGTTATGAACTGAATGTCATGCACCAACACTGCTGAATGTAGAGTGGACCGGGTGTGAAATCCATTGTTTTCCGTTCTGCATGGCGCTACATATGGATAACCTCTATTGAGTTCTTACCACAGTAAAGACAATAGCAATGATACCTACTGATTGAGTAGTTTACCAACAATAGACAATATGTGACATGTTCTACCGAAACCAGACGGAATTGGGCAGACGGAATTGGGCAGAGCTCCCAACTGAGAAATAGCCTAAAACCTAATTGGGGGTGATTTTTTTGGAATTTGAGTTTCTTGTAAATAATTAATCTTCAGAGTGTTTATAACATTATTGTGAAAGTTTCAGATTAAAAAATCAAACCAACAAAAAAATAATGCATTTTTTTCTTCAAAGTACATTGTAAGTACATTGTAAGTACAATGTAAGTTCATTGTAAGGGAAGACATCAAAACTCGACCGCCCGTTGACCGCCGGTTACGGGCGGTTCCGCCCGGTTCTTTCAGGTCAAATGTTTTACTGGTATATGAATATTCGCGCATGCAACACTGAATAACCGCCGGTTGACTTAATGCTGTAATCTGACCAATTTACACTTTCAATCTGTTACTTTGCGGTCATAATAGCTCTGTCTATAATCGTTCTATAAAAAGAAAACAATTCATAGACTTTCGGTATTGATTTTAAAAAGTTAATTGAGCTATAAACAGATTGAAAAAGCCAACCCCAGCGAAAATCAATAGCTGTATTGTACTGGTTGTCAACTGAGACTTAATAGCCCATTACTTCAAGATGTTATTGCTCACGCGTGTGACGAGGCACTATCAACCGGTCGTGTTCACCAGAGTGTAACTATTTGACCTCATTATGTGTGTATATTATAACAGACGACACGTTTTGTGAGAACCGGGCGTAACCGCCGGTTGCCTGGCGGTCGAGTTTTGACGTGATCCCTAAGTACATCTTTAAATGACGATATCTCAATTTGGAGTTTTCATAAAGACAAACTTGAAAATGATCTAACTCTTCTTTGACATTGTAAAGCTGAAGATCTCTACTTTAATAATCAATTACTAACTCAATTTTGATATCTTGCCCAATTGTGTCTGGTTTTAGTAGAACACTCACATATTACAAACATTATTAACAAACACTGGTAAATTGGAGTCCCTGCAGGTGTGTTAATAATTGTTGTAACATTGTCTCATTGTTAACACTGTGCGTTGGTAGACTGCTTCTTATTATACCATAGCTATTGTGATTCTAACATAGGAATTTTTATACGAGAAGCAATTTTTATACGAGAAGCAATTTTTATACGAGAAGCAAATTGAATACGACGACAGGGGCCTAACATTCTCAACCATTGGATTTGTTCAACAAAATATCTATTTAAATTAGGATTTTTTTTATTTCAAAAATTGGAAATTTCTGACAATAATTAACATTATTTGTAAAAATGGTAGATTCCAAGTTTGATCCAAAAACCCATTTAGATTCTCACAATGTATAAGAAAATTCTATTTTTGATTCCATACACTCCCGGGTGAGGGGGGACTCACATATATAAGGTATACAGGGGGGGTATTTACATATAGAAGGTATACAGGTATGTGCCATTCAAATGCATCGCTTTTTTGCAAACAATTCCGTAACATGGATGGGGCATAGTTGGTGCTGAAAACTTCTAAACGTGGGTCACAAATCACACAACAAAACTCCAAAACATAGGTCCAAAATCGCAAAAACAAACCACCCTAAAAAGTGGGTTAGAATTTCAAATCTCCAGCGCATACATTCTATTAGTCTTTCACAGTTTTCTGGTCTCTTTTAACCCCCTGAGCACTACCTGCATATCTATACAACATTTATTTGGTACAACATTTATGATTGGTTAATTTTAAGATGTGCCCATTTGAATGCCCAATTGAAATACTGCTTCTGAAATATTTCACTCGAATCTATAATACCAGGGATGCAATTTGTCTAACAATGTCTCTCATTGGTGCAACTAATGATGTATCCACCTTTCTGACCAATCAGCCCGTAGGTCTCTTAGCTTTCATCAGTAGTCACTACAGTTGCTTTAGACTCTACATACTCTACGGCTTTCTGCTTCACGTTATCCACGCTCGATTCGGTGCCATATTTCTTCTCAAAATCGAGGTAACGTTTGAAGAAGAATTTCATCTTCTTTGCAGACAGCGTCAGGTGAATCACTCTCTCAAAGACATGTCTGAAAAATAAAGTAAAAATAGGGTGAATTGGGTACATTCGTTAAAGATTAAGGGGGTGTGGACCCTCAGCATAGCCTCCATAAAACTGATGTAACGCCTTCATTATTCATTCAATCTATGAATAAGAAAAGGGTTCAATGAATCCAACCATGAACGTGAAATTTACCATTTTGAAAAAATTATAAAAAACATGGTTTTCGACCCATTTTAGGTTTAGCAAAGATATTACTCAAAATATATTTTGTCAAATATTTTCTTTCTAGTTTTATTATAATCTAATAGAATTCTCTAGGAATGTTTTTTTTTAAATATCTGATTTATTTTTAGAATTATTGTCATGATTTTGGAAGTTAAAAAACAAATCACATTTTTGGCACTTTTTGGTCAATAAATCAAAAATAAATAAAATATTAAAAAAAAACACCTATCTTTGCAGAACCTAAAATGGGTCAAAAAACGTGTTTTTTATAATTTTTCCAAAATGGCCAATATCATTATCATGGTTGGATTCATTGAACCCTTTTCTGCAAAAAACTGTATATGTTTAAAGATTAAATGAATATTGAAGAAATACGGCAGTTTTACGGAGGCTGTATCTGAGAGGCCACACCCCCCCCCCCCTTAAGGTTCACACTAGACGTTATTACTATGTGTTGCGGTGCTTTATCGCAATGGAGTTAAAATGTTTAACCACCATTGCGGCAGGCTGTGATGCATTGGTTGATGCTGACGTTCTCCTATTTTCCCACACGGCGCTGACTTCCATCGCATGCGGTGACCTGCGATGAATTGCCACACATTGCGGCGGACGTAAGGCTACTCTGCATCGCACGGCAAACATCGCCTAGTGTGAACGAGCCTTATCTTAATAAGGCTGTGACTTAAACCCGAGTACCCGCCTGCTATTCCGGGTACCCGGGTACCAAATTAGGTACCCGAATACCCGAAATGTTAAAAAAAAAAAAAAATAGTACAAATTTGTCCCCCAAATGACCTCTATTGAGCCCATTATGTGTCATTTTGGGGACAAATTTGTACTTAAAAAATAAAAAACTTAAAAAACCCCAAAACTTTAGTGTATATTTTCGGGTACCCGGGTACGAAACTACCCGTGCATTCACAGCATTAATCTAAATAGAAATAACTTTGCTCGCCATAAAGTAACAAACATACACTTGGGATGTTGTAAATACCCTATGGTTGGCAAAGCCTTCAATCTGTTCCATCTAAGCCTTACCTTGTTGCTTCTAAGTCTTCATTCTTGATCATCATGTCTAGATACACAGACCAAATGTCGGTTCTTTTCGGGTAATTACTCAGCACATTTTCAAACATTGTCTTGCCACGTTCCACTTCCCCAAACTTGAATTCCAGCTGGCTGAATTTGATGATGATATCAACATCTGCAAATATAAAAAAGGTAAATTAAGGGAAAATAGTTAAATAAGTTAACACTTTGCACAGGCTATTGGCTTTACAATATACAAAACAGATTTCTCAGAAACCTTTCCCAACTTTCAAGGTCTATCTCAAGAACTACTGAACCAATACTAGGCATGTTTGTACTTATTTCAATGCATTTCTCATGGATATTTCAAATATGATAATGATGTTCAATAATTGTGACATTTTCTAAACATTTTGTTACATTCTAAAATGTCGTCTGCAGACGCGTGCCATTTGGAAAGTGTTAATACACAATATAACAGAAATAAGAAAAAGATTAAATTACTGTGCCTCACTACAGGCACATTTATTAGTGTGGCCATAATGCAGACATGAGAATGAACAGGAAAAAAACCACCTGAAAAAGTGTTTGAAATCGGCGTAAAAAGGACTAAAACAAACTGAAATTTAAAAAAAGTATGGACTAGAATAAAAACTGAATTCAGTTTTTAAACTAAAAATTCACATGCCTGATAATGTAAGGATTGAATTTTTGGCAAGAGCAAAGTCAGATACAGTTATAAAATGTGTGCTGCATTTTGGTTTGGCTGGTCAAAGACTATAGTCCATCAGCTACGAGACTTTTAATGGACCGAGTGAGGTCAAGCATCTGATGGGGTCAGTCTTGTCTGAAATTTTGTGCTGGATCCGAATATCGACACCTTACAAGCCGCAATCGCGGTCTCGGCAGTGTAAAATCGATTTTTGTACCAAAAATCACGTTTTTTTACCAGAAATACCCCAATATCGTATTTTCATCATAAATATGCTAATGTACAAGCTATAAACAATATTTTGATACCTACTTAAAGATTACATAATGGTCTACCTAAAAAAATAATAAAACAACTACTTTGGTTGTTAAAAGGGATTTAAACAACTTGATTTTGCATAATTTGTCATAAATATTGACATTATTGGTGTTTTTTTGTTACAATAGATCAACATTTGACCTTTTGACCTCAGAGGGGTCAAAAAGTTGAGAAACTTATTTTTTTTGGAATTTTGTGCTTAATACGAATATTAATGTTTTAGAATCCAGGATTATATAATTAGTTGCAAAAATGGAATTTTGTACAAAAATACCACTTTTTAACCGGAAAAAGCCCAATATCGTATTTTCATCATAAATATGCTAATTTACAATCTATAAACAATATTCTGATACCTAATTAAAGGTTATATAATGGTCTACCTGAAAAAGAACAAAAACAACGACATTGGTTGTTAAAAGGGATTTAAACAACTTGATTTCGTATACATTTTCATAAATATTGAAATTATTGGTGTTTTTTTGGTTATAATAAATCAACATTTGACCTTTTGACCTCAAAGGGATCAAAAAGTTGAGAAACTCATTTTTTCGGAATTTTGTGCTTAATACGAATATTAATGTTTTAGAATCAAGGATTATATTATTAGTTGCAAAAATGGAATTGTGTACAAAAATACCACTTTTTAACCGGAAATAGCCCAATATCGTATCTTCCTCATAAACATGGTGTTTACAAGCTATAATAGACACCATGCTGGTACCAACTTACAGGTTACATATTTTTATATCCGAAAACGAACAAAAAACAACTAAATTGATTGTTTAAATTTAGTTAAACAACTAAATGTTGCATAATGTTTAATATTAATATATTTTGTATGATTTTTTTTTGTTATAATAATCAAGATTTGACCTTTTTACCTCCGAGGGGTCAAAATGTTGAGGAAGTCTATTGTATTTTAAATTTTGTGCTGAATCCGAATATTAAAATGTTATCATAACCTTAGTTGTCAAAATTGATTTGACTGAGTTTTGAATGAACTACCTGAACTACCGCATTATCCCACTGTCATAGATATGCTAATGTGCAAACCATAAACACCAATATGGTACCATACTAAAAGTTACACAACATTGTATATGAATGACACTATAAATATAGCATACTAACTGTAGTAAGGGAGTCAAATGATTGTCGTTTTCGGATATAAAAATATGTAACCAATATGTCGCATTTTGAACGAAAATACAAACATCTATAGTCGACCTTTTGACTTCCACGGGCGAAAGGACGTTTTATAGAATTTCTATATTTTTAGAAGCAGCAATCACCATCTATTTACCAATACATCATTTTAATTGGAAAAGCTAGCAGGCGTGCTTCCTTTGTTTTCTCCAAGCGAAGAGATTTATTTAATTCAACACTGGCAAGATAATATACATACATTAAAACATTTGCATCAATGTTATACAGTTCGTTAAATTTGTAACGAAATACAATGAAGGAAATAACCAATCATATCGCAGAAACATTTTAACATGTTGCATACACAGTAGTGTTACAGATGTACATTGTTAACTTGCAAGCTGAGACTAGTATACTAGTCTTGTTGCAAGCTGAGACTAGTATACTAGTCTCAGGCTGCAAGTAAACAACCGACAAGAAACGAAAACTTTGAAATTCAAAATATGATCATTTCGAAAAAAATACAATTCGATAAGCTTCGCTTATAATTATGTTTCAACCGAATATATAATTCCAGTCGGCCCAACTTTATCACATTGTTTAACTGCTTATGGCTGCTGGTTTCTCCGCTATTTCAATTTGGCTAACAATAATTGTAGGAGCATTGTCGTCCTTTACCAGTAAAATAGACGGTATACTAGTCTCAGAAATAGACATTTGAGGTGTTATATCGATGTCACATGTGGCTAGTTTACATCACAACTTTGGTAGATAAGAGGGAAATGGTTTCGTTTTGGAGTTCAAACTTTGATTTCAATACGTGTAATGTAAATGTTTTCATAAAGAAGGTATTTGTACAAGGTAATGTATTACTCCAAAGAAATGTTTGAAGTCTTTTTCATAATTGAGGATTTCTCCTTTCATTGTCACAATATTTTTGTTGTGTTTTAATAACAATAACAATAACGCTTTTGCAATATTAAATGTAGATATACTTTTCTCCATGCTAATGTCAAATTATATTTGCAATTGGAAATCAAAATGTAATCTAAATATATATATTAACTCCTTATTTTGAGCATAATAATTACATACACAAATCAGGTCATCTCAGGACATGACAGACAAATAAGACCAATCAAATAGTATACAATATATATTTACACCGTAATATATCTACTATTATATTGCAATGCATATCTTAAAATATAACGTTATTGATAAACGTTGGAAATCCTTTCTATATGTCTACATAAAAGGATAACAATTTGTCTCTTGTTGTGCAGTTTACAACACTTCAATTAAAAATATGAGTATTAACCAACAAAATCGTGATGTTACGACAAAAAATGTTTTCCACAAAGAAATCCCTTTAGCTGTCGTACATCACCCACATCATACACATAAAAAAGATACAGTGTTTTCCATTCCTAGGAATTGTATGAATTTGTATATATTTGTTTTTGATAGTGATTTTGACGCCGTTTATTAATAACGTAGCTTATTTTATATTTAGGACTACGATCCAACAACATGACAACATAGAAAAGTTATGAAATAGAGAATGTCATTCAAAACAAACCTATAACGTTTACTTTAGAATTCCTAGAAACGGAAAACATTGTATCTGTTTTATTTGTAATGATGAAATATATAAATGAATGTCTTATATAAGGCATCTTTTATTGTTATGACTTCATATAGAGAAAAAGGTAAATGCAAACTTAATTTTATATCGTCTCATCTTCGTCATCTGCCGTCTTGTCACTATCTAGTTGTTCGCAGATACTATACCAATCTCAAACTTAATTAAATATATATATATAATCTAAGTGCTGTACAATAAATATAGAATATAAGCATAGATGCAGATTCTTTTGCGATATTAAATGTATATATACTTTTCTCCATGCTACTGTCAAATTATATTTGCTAAAAGATTTAAATATAAATTCGAATACTAATATTGTATTCAATTATAAGTATAATTCACAGTGCATTATATTATGTTTAAAAATATGTCATTGGAATTGGTCTAAAGATTTTATGAACTAATGGTTCGACAATAAAAATGAAAGTGAATTTAAAGGTATTTAAATACTTGGTATGGCTGCTGGTAGACTGGTAGTAAACTTAGCTTAAGTGGCTAATACTATTTCGATTGGCAACTGAGTTATGTAACTGACACCAATGCAAATGCACAAAAACAGCATGCAACTAGCTCATAATTAGCAATTCAGTTCTAATTCCACAAACCATCTTTATTGGGGGAAATACAAATCTTTTAATTTAATCCTTGGAAGACATGAAACAAGATCGTTCGTTTGAATCATATCATTTTCAACGATTGTATACAACTCGCCGAAAAAAAGTTGTGTCCATCAACCTGTCCTAAATATAGACACCAACATTTGGATCTCAATAGTCGTCTTTTGACTCATCTGACTCGTCTGAACTGGATGCATACATCGTCTCATCTTCATCATCTGCTGTCTCGTCACTTTCTAGCTGTTCGGAGATACTATCCGGAACTTGCTTGCCATCATACCAATTCATTTGATAACGACCGTACTTCAAGAACCACCCACTCTCCTCAGGGTCCAGGATAACCGTGTTTGGCAATAAAGCTCTTTTCCAAATTGAGGTCACATAATTCGCACGCTTAATCTTCTCGACAAGAAGACTTGCATGGCATGGCGGAAGGTTGCTTGGATTTATACCCTTGATCTTTTCAAAAGGTTGAGATTGTCGTTTGGGAGCGAAATGTTCTTCAAACAGCTCAAATCTGGCTTTGTTGACCGATTTCGTTTTCGGTCTCTTGTACATTCGACATACAAAACTTTCTAGATCTGCCGCGACATCTTCTTTAACCGGTTGACCGTCCCCTAGCTTCGCGAAAGTTGAAATGTATGCATGCTTTTGCATAATTGACAATGGGGTGAGTTTTCCTTTGTTTATAAATGAGGACGTAAAGTCGCATCCAGAAAACGAGTGATATCCAGGAAGGGCCATACACAAATCCTGCCCCATGTTGTTTGCTAGTTTTGTTACATCAATGTAGCGCCTGGAGTTATTGGAATCTGTCCCAGTATCTAGCCACAGGTATGTCTGAAGAGCGCTTGAATGGTAGAGCAATATAACTAAGACATCTGTGTCACTAGCTCGCACGACGATGTTGCTAGCATCAGAAATGTCACGTAATTCCTTGCTGAGATAATTGACGTGCCAAGCTAGTCTTGTATCTGCTTCTTCGTGTGTACAAGCCAAAGCTACAACTTCTTGTTTCTGAATCCGATCTTCCACAACCTGGTAATTGTATGCACGTTTATCTAAACCCATAGTCAAAGAATGACCTAGAAGCAGATCAACGTGTTTAGAATCCGCCCAATCAATTTCCAAGAAACGCAATAGAGCTGTTTTGAACTTGCTCGATTTGAGAGCTGCATTGAAGTCTTTGGGCCGCTTCTGTTCTGGTCCTGATATGTTGTATTCGATTTCGGTAGGAGCTGATCCTCTAATAGTGTGTTCCGTATCCTTGATTGATGGAGACTGGTATGTATCGCAAACAAAATGAACCCGAGGCCCAAATTGAAGGAGCTTGACAAGAATTGTCTTGGCAATTCCACCGTATGTTGTAGGTAAGTTAATCTGGCATCGTATGAAGAACATTGCATCAACTACGACAGCATCTGTAGTAGATGGGGGTTCACTTGTTACCCTTTCTTCTAACTTGTGCATCAACGTGGCCTTAGTGGTTTTGTTCAAAGAACCATCAATGTGTGAGAGTGACAATGGCACTGGTGTCAATGGATATCTAAACACCATGGATAGATCAAGGTCAGTGCTCGCAGCTAAGAAAAGCAGCCGTCCAAATAGATCTCGTGTACCTTGTAACTCCTTGATTTTCTTGTCTTTAGTGGTAAGCTTCACCTTTACTGCATCTGAAGCAAAGTTTTTAATTTTGCGTCTGGGTATGGCTTTCTCGAATCTCAAGGGGTCTCCAAAACATTCTCTTTTGAATTGCTCACAGTATTTCTTCCCGAGCTCTCTGCAGTGCAACAAGTCCTCTTTAACTTGAGAGGTTACTGCTTTACCAGTAGACAGACAGTATAATTTATCGTCTTGATGCTGCGTTTCAAAAGGGTTCAGGCATTCCAGTATTCCCTTCTCAACTTTCGCCAAGTCATCGTTGTCACGCACCACTCTATATTTCTGAAGCTCTTTTGTGCAGTCTTCTTTAGAATTCAACCCTGTGAAGTCCATGAGATGTTCCATAATTGCGCTTCGTGCTGAATGGGTCACCATCCATCGCTGTCGCGCTGCAAAGTATGTTGTAAATGCAGAAATGCCGGTCTTCCGTGATGCGGCATTTGCGTTAATTGTCTGTTCTAACGTCAGCAGTTCTTGAGAATGTTTTGGAACTACGCCTAACAGAAAGTCCCCCTGATGTAAGCATTTCTCTTGCGCCTGGATGCATTTTGTCTATGTTCAACAAGTTGAGGTGGTATATAACCAAGTATCTGGCATAGTTTTGGTGGTTTGTAACAAAGAACATGTGGCATATGTATTCAAGAGAATAGATGAGCATGTCAAGATCGTTGGTGCGCGTAGCACGGCTGAAAAGTTGATATAGTTGGACAAGGTCACTGTACAGAATCCAGTACTGAGCCGTCGCACCATGGTTACCTGATCTTGTCTGTTCAGTGTACTCCTCGTACATTTTCATAACTTTGATGTAGTCGTCTGATTTTTCAAAGTTAGCAAGAGCATCAGGGGAAGGGTCGTCGTGAATACGCTGGAGTTTAATCATGAAGGACCTTGTGAGCATACCATGTTTAGCTATAAAGCTACGAAAGTGCAACACACGTATTGCTAGTGCAAGAATAACATGAAGTCTCTTGCATCGATTGTAATGCCTACCCGATATGAAACCATTTAGTGATCCTGGAGCAAGCACGTCAGTGTCTGTAAGCATCTGTGGACCACCAGACTCAGACAAAATGTGACCCAACAGAGAAATATGCGAGCTCGATATGAAAAGCCCCGAGACAAACAAAGACATTGTCAAATTCTGGTGATTCTGCAAACTGAATTTGCAAGGCTGGCTTTGCGATGGCAAGATCATAATGAACTAACACTTGAGATTCTCCACATTCATCTGCCAACCTTTGTGAAATTCTCATGGTTTCTGCTACAACATCTAATCTAGTTGGGGACATATTGAGATTAGCCAAATAACCAATGACCTGTTGAGGCAAGGGGTCTTCTGTCAGTGCGGAATTCCAACCAATCCACATAGGTGTTTGCTGCAAAAGAGCGTGAGCTATCATCCATAACGTATCCTTCTGCTTTGCGCATTTGAGATTTGCTGGTTCACCAGTTACCTTTATATCATATGCAAAGCCTTTGATCTTTGGTTTCTTCCGATACGGCTCAATACGTGTGTCCCCAATCTCAAAAGCCCTCTTGCGCTTCTTCCTACTCGTTTCATTCCTGTCAATGGCATCTGAAGTATCCTGAGGTGATGTGTTATCATTAATACTTGCTGTTATGTTTGCGGGTTTATTCTGGTAACAAATTCCAACGGTATCGTGCATGGACCCTGCACCCGATGGAGTGTCAGTTATCTCATCATAGTTATCCCATGCGACTCCTGATACAATGCCTGGTTGTTTTAGAAGCCCATCAGGTGTGACAGTACCGTTCTCAGTGATTGAAGTAGCAAGTGATGTTTCAAGCTCCTCTACAACATCGTAACTGACAGAATGCCCAAACCTGTTCATTATTTTAACCAATCTGGCACTCCCAGTCAAACTCTTGATTCCAAGCCCTAAGCAGAGATGTTTAGAGGATTTTACTTTGCCTCTTGTTGTTGCAAATATTGCATCTTGAGCAGCTGATTGAACATATCTTTCAACACGTTCGGAAGAATTTAACCTTTCTGAACCTGTATATAGAACCCTATAAAACAACAACAGCATGTCTGGGGGTGCAACCTCGTCTTTGGCAAAATACTCGGACGTTAATGGATTCGGAAAATTTGTTGCATGTGCTTTCTGCATTTGCATTATTGCAGCTCTGAGATGAAGTGCAGCCTCAGTTACTGTGTGCTCAGTGGATTTGGAAGCTGTTATAGCACACTGGACTGCCTGATCTTTGGTCATGTCTTTGGTAAAAATAACATTACCCTCTTTCTTGCTTGTTTTTGCAATGCAAATCTGGTCACCGAAGTGATCGAGTAATTTTGTCGTGAGTTTAGAGGATGTGTATGTACTACTATCAGATCCTAGGCTACTTACAATTAGTCTGTACCTATTTAAAATTGAATTCATAAATTCTGGGCGTTGGTCTGCGATTATTCTCTCATTAACATATTCTACTAACATTTTGAATGCCGTTGAATGACTTTCTCTAGATTCACTGAATTTAGTTTGCTCCCTGGATGTTGAAGCATTCAACCTGTTAGCTTTGTTGCAATATTTACGTTTACAAGTCTGGTGATATCTAACCTCTTCATTGCAGAAGTCTACGTGTTCTATTCTGGCCAAAAAGTGATAGTCTTCACTGTAATATGCAGCTTCTTTGATTGAATCCTCAGCTTTTTTAGATTTGCATGTTTCTGCTTTCTTTGATTTTGCATTAGCTCTTAATCGTACTTTGTTACAAAATATACATGCATCTGGAGATTTGCCATTACCTACTTCTGACCTCAAGACACGGCTAGTTGATGCCTTTTGACAGGGGCCCATGTCTGCGTTTGTGTTAGATTTAACATGCTTAGATTTACGTATGGCAACGAAATTCTTATAACATAATGTATGATAACCAATGTCAGTATCAAATGAAGCCGGTAGTCTTATACAAATGTTTCTATATTTGGAATGTTGGCATCGGAGGCGGGCTTTCTTGGCCACTTGAACTTTTCTCCAAGAATGAGAGCTAAATGGTTTGACTTTGAGATTCGTCAAGTTCATAGCATTTCCCACATGAAGAACACAGCGGCATGACGCAGGACTGGTTGAAAGGCTCGCCATGCTGGTTCCCTGAGAGGAGAACAAGTTATGCATAGCCTCAGTTCATAACTACACAGGGGCTAAAATAAAGTTTGTTTGTCAAAACTCGACCGACCCATATTATGTCAAAGCGCCTGTCTTTTCAGATTTAATTGTTTCCATCTAAAATCGGAATTATATGCGTAACAAATTCGGTTCTATATATTCATACCCAGTTATTACATAACAAGGCTGTGAAATTCCCTCATTTTTGATTGATGCTAGTATTACATTAGAGATAGTAAATGTTGTTGTCTTGTCTTTTGTGTGAGTAACGGTTTTAACAACTTATAATTAAAGGAAATGGATAATTAAAGAAATAGAAAATAAGCCCATATAACAACTTGCAAGATTTTAAAGATTTTAAAAAGAACTGAGGTCGTCTATGTTACATACAAAGTGTACGAAACAGGGGGATAGTAACAAATTGAACTGAAACGGTATGGCCACCTTGTTGTAGGATTTTAAATCAAAATATATTTTAACTCTTTACAATTTGTCAGACTATTGAAAGTTCCAGACGCATAGGCCTATTTCTTGCATTTGTAAAAGGGTAACAAGTAACATTATACAATTAAAGGGCAACTTTTCCTAGCAGGTCATTGTTTCATTCAAAATGCACAACTAAGACAATTTAACTATAGAAAGGTAGTAAAGGCTGTGACCAACACATTGATTATCGCGCAACTCAATCATATAGACACATTCAATTTCCCCGTTCAAATATAAATATTGTTTCCCGGGTCATGTAATTTTCGCCAATTTATAAGTTAAAGTTGAATATGTGATTGTGAAAATGGTAAGAAGTATGGACGACTCCTAAATAATAGCAAATTGTGCTCTTTGTTGTTCAAATCTTCAGTAAGTGTAATTTCGTAATATCATATGTGCTCATAATCATTTTATTTACGCACGGTCGGTATGCTCCACAACATGATTAACTATAGTAATATAACTAGACATACTGCTATCTTCAGTAGACAGCTTTACCGTTATGTTGGCCGTGACATGTTAACTGCAGAAGATAGCATAGTATACAATGTATATTGCACTCTGGAATATTGAATTGTCATAATAGAATGCACTCCTGTCTTCGGAAAAAAAGCTTTTGCATGAAATTATTAATTAAAATATAAACAAGTTTACTTACTAGTTTGCACTTTTGCAGCTGTTGTATCTCAATATTCACACAGATGACAAGGTAAATATCTCAGGAAACGAACACATTTCACACTCTCACAGTAAATCAGCAAAATATCCTTTTGAAAAAAGCCGAGGGTATCATCTTGCTTATGATGTTGCACTACTACAGTAATTAAATTCATGTCTTGCAATAACAATCACAATACAGTAAAACATGTCTGTTCTAACTTTTTCAAACTAACCGCTAAAAATGCCACGTGCGCAAACACCGCGTGTACAACGGTGTTGCGCAATACAAACTAAGTAAACAACAACACCTGTTACAATATTTGCACCTGGCACACACTTTGTCACGGAGGGCCAGGGATGCGGAATAATATATTGTCTTAGAACGGCCTGACACAATTAATATAATCAAATCAGCCCTATGACATGCATGAGCTTAATGAATTATAGGCCTATTGAGGAAAATGTATTCATGTTTTGGCATCCACTTAGATAGATTATAGTTATAAGGCAACGGATATCTGATATTGTGGTATTTCTGATAAAAACAAGGTTTTGATACAAAAATCAAGTTTTGACTGCCTATACCGCAATTGCGTCTTGTAAGGTGTCGGTATTCAGATTCAGCGCGCAATTTCCATCAAGACTGACCCCTTCAGATGCTTAATTCATTAATTCATTACAATTTTGACAACTAAGATCATGATATTAGCTTCTAAAATTGTAATATTCAGATTCAGCATAAAATTTAAATTACAATAGACTTCCTCCACTTGTTGACCCCTCCCAGGTAAAAAGGTCAAATATAGATTATTATAACAACAAAATCATAAAATATCTATTTTTATTAAACATTATGCAGCATTTAGTTGTTTAACTAAGTTTAAACAATCAATTTAGTTTTTTTAGTTTTTATGTTCGGATAAAAAAAGATGTAACCTGTAAGTTGGTACCAGCATGGTGTTTATAGCTTGTAAATTACCACATTTATGACGAAGATACGATATTGGGCTATTTCCGGTTAAAAAGTGGTATTTTTGTACACAATTCCATTTTTGCAATTAATAATATACTCCTGGATTCTAAAACATTAATATTCGTATTAAGCACAAAATTCCAAAAAAAATGAGTTTCTCAACTTTTTGATCCCTTTGAGGTCAAAAGGTCAAATGTTGATCTATTGTAACAAAAAACCACCAATAATTTCAATATTTATGAAAATGTATGCAAAATCAAGTTGTTTAAATCCCTTTTAACAACCAATGTCGTTGTTTTTGTTCTTTTTCAGGTAGACCATTATGTAACCTTTAATTGGGTATCAAAATATTGTTTATAGATTGTAAATTAGCATATTTATGATGAAAATACGATATTGGGCTATTTCCGGTTAAAAAGTGGTATTTTTGCACAAAATTCCATTTTTGCGACTAATTATATAATCCTAGATTCTAAAACATTAATATTCGTATTAAGCACAAAATTCCAAAAAAAATAAGTTTCTCAACTTTTTGACCCCTCTGAGGTCAAAAGGTCAAATGTTGATCTATTGTAACAAAAAAACACCAATAATTTCAATATTTATGACAAATTATGCAAAATCAAGTTGTTTAAATCCCTTTTAACAACCAAAGTAGTTGTATTATTATTTTTTTAGGTAGACCATTATGTAATCTTTAAGTAGGTATCAAAATATTGTTTATAGCTTGTACATTAGCATATTTATGATGAAAATACGATATTGGGGTATTTCTGGTAAAAAAACGTGATTTTTGGTACAAAAATCGATTTTTCACCGCCGAGACCGCGATTGCGGCTTGTAAGGTGTCAATATTCGGATCCGGCACAAAATTTCAGACAAGACTGACCCCATCAGATGCTTGACCTCACTCGGTCCATTAAAAGTCTCGTAGCTGATGGACTACTAGCTTTCTCAGAGCAATTGATTCAACTGTTCTTGTTTTGCGGGGAAACTGACAGGAAGTGGTCATGGTTGTGACACCCTTGATTGGTAGAGGGCGTAATCAGTAGCTCATATACATGACTGAGATTGTAGACCTCCACTAACGACGCCCTCTACCACTGATTATGCCCTCTAGCACCAAGAGCGTCATGAAACAGACCACTTCCAGTCAGTTTCCTGGCAAAACAACAACAGCTGATCAGTAACATTGAGAAAGCTGGTCGTTGACCAGCAAAAGTGGTTATTTTCATGCGATTAATTTGTCACGCTTTGCAGATTTTAAACTGTTTTGCGTTGTTTTTTAATTTGCGATTTGTTCCTCTCTCTAATGAGTGTGGACTTACGCCTAAAAAAACTAAAAGGTTTGATTGGCGTAACATAGAAAAAAATAGGGTAGGTAGGTCGGATTTTTTTTATTTTTAAATCAATAAAACGTCTATGAAATTTTATATACCAGCACACATATACCATACAGACATAAACAAATGGCACAAATACACATTTTCACTGTTTCTCTGACACATTTGTTTTTTTGGGTGTTTTTTTCCCCTTTTTCTCACACACACACACACAAAAAATGTTTAGGGTCAGCGGTAAAAATAGGGTCGGTCGGGTTATGCCAATCAAACAATTGTTTTTAGGCCTTATTTGCGGTGTTTACTTACGTTGTGTTTGAGGAATACTCTTAAAGCTTCGCTGCATGAGTTTGCGTGCCGCATCCTGCTTCTTATTCTTCATAAGAAACATTCCGTAACTGACCCATGTCTCCTTGTTGAAGTTGAAACGTTTTACCATAGTACTGTATAACTCCTCCGCAGCCTGAAACAAATAAAACATGAGGGTTAATTACTTTATCAAAAACTTGACATACTTTTTTGAAAGTGCTACAATTGGTCCAACGTCATTGTAATTTATCAAGCTACTGACACGTCAGATTGAGTTGCCCGGTCCCACGCTTGTGACAGTTGGAAGCAGAATGAACCATTCTGATTTAGATTTTGATGTGAAACCTATTGCTTTCAATTCAATTTTCTCAGAATGGAGATAAAGTTTCCAAGTCGTTTGTCGACTGGGATAATTCATATTTATGGGTAACACTGGTATTTCAGTATCGTGACTTAAAGGCAAAGATCCACTCTGGCTAGTTCACCCAGGGTGAACTAACTTACACCTGTTCATTTGGTGATGGATGAAATATTCCCAAAGGATCTGGCTGGTCAGAGTGGACCTAGGGGTTTAAAGTAATACTTATTTACAATCACCAATCAGTTGTGAGTCCCAGTGGGCGTTTAGAAACTACACATAATCCCGCCTCACCTGTATCTTTTCAGTCCTAATATAAATGTTCACCAGCTGTTGGAACACTTTGATTGGCTCGTTGAATTGCAGCGCCCTCTCAAACACCTTCATTAGCGTTTCTTCCGTGCCGTACATGTTTTCCAGATTCAGGAATGCCACCCATACATTCAGCTTCTCTTGCTCCTCCCTGAAACAAAAAAATTGTGATTGGTCAGTTCAAAAATGACAAAACTGTGATTGGTCAATTGTCTTAAAATAGTTGTCAATATCTAGAATAGCTACCTTGACATTCACATTCTCATAACACTTTCAACGCGGCCATTAGTTATACCATTGCAAAACAAGATTTGTCAGAAACCTTTCCCAACTTTCAAAGTCAATCTCATGGATTACTAAACCAATACTAGGCATGTTTGTACTTATTTCAATGCATTGCTCATGGTGATTCCAAATATGGTAATGAAATTCAATAATGTTGACATTTTTGAAACATTTTGTGAAATTTTTGAACGTCGTCTGCAGCCACCTGCCGCGTGGTTAGTATTAATGAATAGAGAACTATGATTGGTTAATTCTGTTTCAAAATAGTCAATCTCCAGGAATATGACTCAGAAATTAAATTTCCCTTAATCTTCTCTACAACAACCAAGATCATTATTACGGATCCATATTTAACACTTTCCACGCGGCTATTAGTTTTATAATACACTCGTCAAAAGAAGTTCCTGGACACTCATTGAAGTTCAAATATTTCACATAAATATTTAATATAAATTAAACAATTGCATGTCAAAATAAGCAGACAATAATTCTCTATCATGTCTGTATGAAATTAAGATGTACGCATTCATGCATGGCTGAGCACATTCATTAAGCAATGGTAAGGTGCGTAAAAGGAAATTGCAAGAAATGAGCATTTACAGTCATTTGAATGGAGGGATTATCCAATTTTTTGCAATCTTCTTGCCATTGTCAAGTGAATGGGATCTGCCATGCATGAGTGATCATGTCTAAATTCCATGTTAAGCTGTTAGAGGATTACTTTCTGCTTATTTTGATATACAATTATAATCATATATATAATTATATATATTCTATTAAATATTAATTTAATTTAAGTGTCCAAGAACTTCTTTTGCCGAGTGTATATACACAACAGATTTGTCAGAAACCTTTCCCAACTTTCAACATCTAGCCCAGGAATTACTGAACCAATGCAAGGCATGTTTGTACTTCTTTTAATGCATTTCTCATGGTGATTCCAAATATGGTAATGAGATATTCAATAATCTTGACATTTTGTGAAACATTTTGTGAAATTTTGGAAGCGTGGAAAGTGTTAAGAGATAAAACCTACTTGCAACTGATAGCCTTCAGTACCCTCAGCCTCTTGCTTTCTCCACTTCAGCGGAGTGTAAATGAATGGCCATTGCATCCATATAAGGAAATAAACCTACCTGAAGCTGATGGCCTTTAGAGCCCCCTCTGCCACAGCCCTGGCCCTTTCCACTTCAGCCGTGTGTAAATGAAAAGCCATGTAACGGATCCATACTAAAGAGCTGTCAGGAGAACTGAGCACCAAACGATCAAAGTCTTCGGCAGTCTGTGGAGTCCGCTCATTGTCCATCAGTGCGTGTTCCGTCTGGAAATTGGTTTTTTTTTTAAATAAAAAAAAAATAGAATGATTAATTCCGTTGTCACAAAAAAAACCCAATCAAACAGAAACTTGTTCAACAGGCAAGAGAAGTTAATCACACTGGCAGGGTTTTCTTGTGTTTGATTAAATATTGTTTTAAGATTTTCTGACATTTTCAAATACATATTCACCCAGAAAGCTTTAGAAAAATGTTTTAGGCTTATCTTTTCAGAGTGTTGTCTGATGGTTGAAATAGTGTTTCAACTTGTAGTAGTATTTTAACTTGAAAATGACCGTAAAAAATATATAAAAATCTGAAAATATTTTGCCAAGCAACGTTTTTTAGTGTCTGTATTCATTTGCATGTGAAAATTTGTTTCACCAATTTCTAATAAATGGGTCTGTCGGGCTCGTACATCAGGGTTTTGTTGTTGTTCCCTTGGCCACAAATACCATGATATTAGCAGCCGTAAGTTGTTGTGGTTTTCTTACCTTAATCCTAAATCAGGGGAGAAAAACAGGTCAAATTTGAGGGAAGATCTGTCCCCACATGCACTGCGGATCGAACCCGGGCCGCGTGCGTGCAAGTCTGATGCACTACTGACTGAGCTACACAGGCGAGGTTAAAAAAAGTTTTTTTGAACGCAGCCGCGCTGAGCATGGTACAAGATTGACGGTGCCGCCGCGAGGTACAAGACTGTAGCACTCTCGGGTTTTGCAGGTCCCAGTAAGGTTAGGGCTAAATCAATACAAGTGACAACGGACTCTTACGATTCAATTATTGACCTTACCCCAGTGTAGGCCAGTGCACATAAATGCTGTAAAATGTACTTCTGACCGGATTTGAACCAGCAACCTTGGCATCAGATCCACAACGCTCGTACCATAACTACAGAGACAACTTGACAGAGGAGCGCAAGATGACGTATTATTCAGTTTGATGGTGTCCTTCAATTTCGTTAGGCCAAATTAAATTAATTGTTTGTCTCAAAGCTCCCGTGCGCGTTAGTTTATTGATGCGCATTAGAAAACAAAATCTGAAAAAAACCTTCTTCTTTTTTTTCATCTTTTTTTCAACAACAACAACAAAGATTTTTCAGATTTTTATTGATCACATCATCTTAAATACAAAAGTTCACTTTTACAAGGATTTCAATATTTTATATTTAAAAAAAAAAAAAAAACTTGAAAAAACCCCGCATTCCGCATTAATTTTACAACAGGAGAGGAGCTTTGAGACAAACAATTAATTTAATTTGGCCTTATCAGGACAATGTTCTAATTCTGTCACAAGCACATAGGGTTTATCAGCATTTATGTGCACTAGCCTACTCTGGAGAAAGATAAATACTGTAAACGTGGAAAGTTTCGCGCTACATTAAATTTTGCACTCCAAGCAACTACCGCGAAAAATAAAAACACACAAAACATATTTATTTTGTGTATCAGTCTATGTAATGAACTTTCAAATCGCGAATTTAAAAACAAGCGAAATGGCTGAAAATCGGCAAAGCGTGAACATTTAATCACACGAAAATTACCACTTTTACAGTTATTGAATCATTCTAGTTACCCAGAACTTATTAAGAACATCTCTGTAAGAATGTGTGTAGTGCATCGCTGTATTGATAACTGTGCAAAATATCTACACCTAGCACATAAAGTCCCTGACCAGGTGCTTTGAGGTTGGCTAATTCAAAATATATGATCGGTACCAAAAATCTGAGATATACACTAAATGAGCAAATTTCTTCTCCGCAGTTTGATACCTCATTCAACAAAATCGAATGGATACTTTTAAAGTTATGTCGATTTCAATGACCGCGCATGCAACAGAAATGTTGCACTAGGTATAGGAAATCATTGATTTGTGTGTGATTTACCATAGACGGTAAAAATCAATGTTTTACCCGTCTATGGATTTACGCACTGAAAAACTCACAGCTTATCAGCTAAGACTTGCATTCTTCACAGCCAGATACACCCTTTGTCCCGCACATTGCGGTTATCACTAAAGACCCATTCATCTGTCTCGTTCAGATAGCACACAGTTATGACAGTAATCACACACAAATCAATGATTCCTATACCTAGTGCAACATTTCTGTTGCATGCGCGGTCATTGAAATCGCCATAACTTTAAAAGTATCCATTCGATTTTGTTGAATGAGGTATCAAACTGCGGAGAAAAAATTTGCTCATTTAATGTATATCTCAGATTTTTGGTACCGATTATATATTTTGAATTAGTCAACCTCAAAGCACCTGGTCAGGGACTTTATGTGCTAGGTGTATATACTTCATTTGTAGCGTCTATGGTGAGTGCATCGGTGGAGTATGATCCCTCTCTTACCTTATACAAATAGTCCTCATCAGCCTTCCTTTCTGCCTCAATTTCTTTCCTGGATTTCTTCACTGGTTTCTGAAAATGAAGGTTAACAAGAGACAAATCTGATTGGTCAGTTTGAAAATTAGATGATTAAGATTGGTTAGTTTGAACTTAAGACAATGGTGATAGATCAGCTCCAATTTGAAACACTTGCAACTTGTCAGTGTTAGACAATTAAGAATTTGTCATTTAATTTGAGATGATTGTGATTGGTCAGTTTGAACATGGGAGAAGATGTGATAGATTGGGCTTCACTTTGAGACAATTGCAACCCGTCAGTTTGAACTTGAGACAATTGTGATACGCGAGTTTGAATTGTAATTGGTCAATTAGGTTTTAGACAATTGAAATTGGCCAGTTTGAACCAAAACAGTTGTTTAAGTTGGTCTGTTTAAGCTTAATATAAATGTAAACGGTTACTCTTAAACATGGTACAAATGCAGTGGCATAGCCAGAGGGGGGAGGGGGCGATATTTGAGTTGTGTCGGTTGAGTTTGCACTGTGGGTCTATCTAGCTTGATTTTTGGGATGCCACTTTCACAACCTCCACTCCAAGTTTCTGACTCGGCGGCAGTTCTCAAAAGTTGACAGCTTGTAAAGTCCTAGGCGGTTCACTTCTATTTCCCCCCCCCCCCCCCCATATGAAAAACCTACAATCCTGGAAATAAGTCTTGGAACACTTGCGTGTGATTAACGGAAAAGTGTCACCCCCACTCCCCCGTACAATGTTGACCAAGGCCAGTGGCTCCTGCAGCTTGCCAGAGTGTCCCAACATTGATCGATGGGGGGAGGGGGGGGGGGGGGGGGGGGGGGGGGAGGGGGGAGGTGGGGTGGGGAAGGAAAAATCTCATTTGGACAATTTCCGTTTATAACAGAAGACACTAAGTATCAATACATGCACACAATACCCAGCACGTGTGCTCAGCTCAGCGTTCGCGTTCCAAGGACTTTTTTCCAAGATTGTAGCTATGCCACTGGGAAAATGTGATTGGTTAGGTTGAACATCACACAATTATGACTTGTCACATTAAAACAGACCAGTGCTATTTCTAGCATTAAAAGGAAACCTTACATGAACTTAACACCGTCCATGCGGCTATTAGTTTTACCATAATACAAAACAGATTTTTCTGAAACCCTTTCCCAACTGACAAAGTCTGTCTTAAGAATTACTAAACCAATACTAGGCATGTTTGTACTTATTTTAATGAGTTTTGCATGGTGGTTCCATATATGTTTATGAAATTGAATAATGTTGACATTATTGAAACATAATGTGATATTTTGGGACTGTCGTCTGAACGTCTGAACTGTCGTCTGACAACTTCCACATGGAAAATGTTAAGACAATTATAGTGATTGTTTAGTTTGTATGTGCACATTTTCCAAATATGGTGATGAAATTCGTTAATTTTGACATTTTGAAACCTTTTTTGAAATGTTGGAACTGTCGAATGCAGACGGCTGCCGGTTGGAAAGTGATAAGACAATTTAGTTTGTATATGTAACCATCATTTGATGAAACAAGAAATTCAAGGAGAATCTATTTACCTTTTGTTCTTCATCCTCTTTCTCCTCATCACTTTCATCCTCTGATGAAGAAGATGATGACCCATCCTCCTCCTTCCTGATGATACTTGGTTTGGTGATGGATGTTACCGTAGCAACATTATCATCCCAGCTAAATCCGGCATCCACAGTTAGTCTTGACACTTCTTTTGAGGGCTCTGTAGCAGAAATGGTTTCTAATTTGACCTGAAAATATTCAATGTAAATAACCATAAATACTATCTGCCTGACCTATGTGAGAAAAAGTAAAAACTTAACTACTTTTAAGGCCACGCAAACCCCCACCTGTTTTATGGGCAAACGGACCTCTCAGGTGAGGAAGGCTGGGAATTTTGGGATAACCTTAAGTTCCTTAAAGGTGTAACCACATTCTCTTAGTTCCCCACTAGCGAACCACACATGGTAAAACAATCAAGGCTGTTAGGACAAGGAAAGTCAAGGTTGATTTTGTTTTAAGTAACAGGGCCTGTCACTTAGGCTCATTCCCCTAATTTTAGTAACGGCTATTGTGTCATCTAGCTCATTATTACATGAATTTATGGCTTAACCTCCCTGGCTGATATTTCCAGCAGAGAGTTGGCATGGTTATGTCTTTAACCTCTCATGTGGATTTGTAGCAATACTGCTAACAGGTGGAAACACGGGACAAATAAGGACAGAAAAAATGGTGTGTGCCGCCCCTGGGAATCGAACTGGGGCCGTTGTGATGCAGGCTCAATAGGGTGGTCTTAAGAGCGAGCAGAAGAGGCTGAAAAAGGGGTCTTCAGGGTGGCACATACCTATACCCCTTTCCAATGTCAGTGCCCCCAGGGCTCAAATTAATCGAAGGCATCGATGCCCCACCTAGTTGCCTTGATGCCCTTAATTTCTGGCTGTTTTCACTCCATTCAAAAGTACATAATGGCCTTGGATAAAGTTGGTGCCCCTTTCAAATTGCCATAAATTGCCTGCCCTTTTCATTTCATATTATTTTGAGGCCTGCCCCCCCCCCCCCCCCCCCCCCACCCTCGCTTAACATGCATCTGGAGCATAGAAGTAGGTCAATAGCTCACAGATGCCTTTTGGCATCGTAAACTAACCTCAACTTCCACTTCTGTATCACTCAGCTCATCCGACTCAAATGTGAATCCCAAGTCATTATGAGATCGTTCTCACCTCCTCACAGGCACCAGGAGCATAGAAAAAGGTCAAAAACTCATAAATGCCTTTTGGCTTCATAAACTTACCTCTACTTCCACTTCTGTATCACTCAGCTCATCTGACTCAAATGTCAATCCCAAGTCATTATGAGATCGTTCTGACCTCCTCACAGGCACTCTCTTCTTCTTAATCTTCTTCTTTTTATCCACAATTGGTTTGGTCAGTGCTGTACCCTCATCCTCCTCATCATCCGACACTTCTAACAATTTCTGTTTCTTTGTTGGTGTCGTTTCCATTTCCGATTCTTCGGACTGACTAGATTTGCGTTTTCTATCCGTTTTGTCACCAATATCACTGTTCAGTTCTTTTTCTTCAGGTACAATTTCAGCTGCACTGGGAATTGGAAGTATATCCTTAGGGAGACGGGAGAGGCTTATTTGTCCACTTTCGGCACTAACACTGAAAGAAAGTAAAATACATTGAATTTTAAACTTATAGGACCCGAAAAAAACACCTGATGTGTTCATCTTTGCAGTGATACCGAATTTGTAGCAATTACTTGTTTCAGAGGGCAGCTACGTGCTTGAGAATATGGGGCGGTCTCAATCTGAATGTGCCAAAATCATCACTATTTTGTCCTCAAAAGTCAATAGAGCATCTCTCGTCAACACAGCGACAATGTTGTTCAACAGTTTTAAACAACAGCAGTTCTTCAAGTACCCTGCTTAAACTCAAGTTTAGCATATTTAAACAATTTAAACATTCGTTTGAGCAGGGTACTTGAAAGTTTTAAACAGCGTTTTACGCTGTAGCTCTTAATGTAACACTTCATCGAACAGAATACAGAGTTGTTCTTTTGAGCATGAAATAGTGGTGAATTTGACACATTTTGAATGAGACCTCCCTGCATTCACAAGCAGATGACTAAGCACTGAAACAAGTTATTGATATTAATGGAATGAGGTTATCTATCATTAGAAAGAGAAACACATCCGCTTTTCATCACTGTCTGGACAGGGGTCAGACCCCCCACGCTTTTTATTTTTGCCCCACCCTTTTTACAGAGCCACCCTTTTTATTTGGGAATGTCCCTTTATATACCGAAAAGGGGACTTTTGTGCCTTCAAATTTAAAAAGGCACTCATTAGATGAGTAATTTGATTTAATTAAATTCCTCATCCCCCATGGGGCCAGGATGCTTATGGTGTGCGAATCTCCATCGTAATTCCACTCCTGGTAGATAACTGTGTATTACACCCTAACATTCCCATTACGTCTTCAATTCCCCTTTGGTGGGAAACGCTGCATTGTAGCCAGTCTGGACGAAGCATTGGTATCATTCCATCCGCCATGATTGATCGAAAGTTTAACGCATGAATAATGCATGGCACCAATTGACCTTTAGGGTCAATGATAACATATACAAATAATGATGTAATCATACGAGCTGTATTTAACATGCGCAGTACCACTTTCTGTCAGTAGTCTCAACCAGCGATCTTAAACATGTATTAGGGAGCACATACCTAAATAGGTATCGCGACACGCTATCGTCGCGATCAATCAAAGTTGAGTACGACAATAGTTCCTATTTGGCGGGAAAGAGAGTTATTTTTTGACGGTTTATGATATAATTTTTCACTAATATGTTGTGTTTGAAATGTGTAGTTGATGTTCTGACATTTTTACTAGGTGATTTGAGGTCAATTTTAATTTCACGGACCGATTTACACATGCGGTGATATCCAGACCGGAGACCGAATTTAGGTAGGCATATCACTACGTTGTTATGCGGCGGCTTATATCAAAAAAAGTGCACGAGAAAATTGCCTTCATATTCAGATATGTTGTAGATTACCCTTGTGAGTAAAACATATCAAAATTTATTACAGATATGGAATCATGGAATACACAAGAGTGTGTTGAAAAGACTAACGTCATGAGGATTAGCCGATGTTTCGATGCTACCTTTTAATTTCGAAGTATGATTTATGATATTACTAGCGCTAGCGAGCCGTCACGGTTGGTATTTTAATTATTTTGACGATAGCTGAGAAATTATTCTCTGCATAGAATTAACACCCACCCTTTTTATTTTATCTCCACGCTTTATACAACTACACCCTTTATATCAAAATTATTCTGACCCCCACGCTTTTGTTGATTTTGTGATTTCTGAAGTCCCACGCTTTATAAAGCAAAGCGTGCCGTAAAACGGACTATGTTCATTGATATGAAAACAAATCCATCATTCTCAATACAAAGTACTTTTCACAATCCTGTTGCAAATCGTGAATTTAAAAACACACAAAACTGTTGAAAATCTGCTTTAGCGGGAAATATTAATTGCACAAAAATTACCACTTTTACAGTATTCTAAATTAATTTTGGAGTAGGAGCCATGGGAAAAACACAAATATTTAAATAGACAAATTCTTGGAGCAAATTACTCTGCTGCACAAACATATGATTCGTCTCACCTGAGTACCCTAGCAACCACCAGCTTGCCTGCTGGGTACAAAGCTTCCAAATTCTCCCGCTGAGACTTGGGTATCTTGTGCACTGATATTCTGCCAGTCTGTGTTCTTGATAAACTGTAAAATAAAACAAAATTAAACTAATATTGAGTCACAGGACATAGCAAAAAGACATCAACAGTGTCAGATGGGTGTCTCATGAGTATCACATGGGTGTCACATCAACAGCTTATTTTCAGAAAAAAAGGCCCCATTATTTTATTTTGATGACATGATGGATGCCTAGACCATCTCCTCACATGTGCTAAACGCTAAACCTTATACCATTAAAATCCAAGGTCATTGAATTATATCAAACATATTCCTACTGTTTACTTCCCATGGAAATGTTAAACTGTCTGTCTTGTATGGGTAACAAATGATTGTAACATGGGTATAGCACGGTATCACATGGATGTCAAATGGGTATATTATGAGTGTCACATATGGGTATGTTATGAGTGTCACATGGGTATGTTATGAGTGTCACATGAGTGATGTTATGAGTGTCACATGTGCATAATTATGAGTGTTACATGGGTATATTATGAGTGTCACATGAGCGTCACATGAGTATATTATGAATGTCACATGGGTATATTATGAGTGTTATGTGGGTAATTATAAGTGTCTTATAAGTATATTATGAGTGTCACATGGGAATATTATGAGTGTCACATGAGTATATTATGAGTGTCACATGAGTATATTATGAGTGTCACATGAGTATATTATGAGTGTCACATGAGTATATTATGAGTGTCACATGAGTATATTATGAGTGTCACATGAGTATATTATGAGTGTCACATGGGTATATTATGAGTGTCACATGAGTATATTATGAGTGTCACATGAGTATATTATGAGTGTTATGTGGGTAATTATAAGTGTCTTATAAGTATATTATGAGTGTCACATGGGAATATTATGAGTGTCACATGAGCATATTATGAGTGTCACATGAGTATATTATGAGTGTCACATGAGTATATTATGAGTGTCACATGAGTATATTATGAGTGTCACATGAGTATATTATGTGTGTCACATGGGTTTGTTTTGAGTGCCACATGAGTATATTATGAGTGTCACATGAGTATATTATGAGTGTCACATGAGTATATTATGTGTGTCACATGGGTTTGTTTTGAGTGTCACATGAGTATATTATGAGTGTCACATGAGTATATTATGAGTGTCACATGGGAATATTATGAGTGTCACATGAGTATATTATGAGTGTCACATGAGTATATTATGAGTGTCACATGAGTATATTATGAGTGTCACATGAGTATATTATGAGTGTCACATGAGTATATTATGTGTGTCACATGGGTTTGTTTTGAGTGTCACATGAGTATATTATGAGTGTCACATGTGTATATTATGAGTGTCACATGAGTATATTATGAGTGTCACATGAGTATATTATGAGTGTCACATGAGTATATTATGTGTGTCACATGGGTTTGTTTTGAGTGTCACATGGGTACATTATGAGTGTCACATGGGTATGTTATGAGTGTCACATGGGTATGTTATGAGTGTCACTTTGGTATGTTATGAGTGTCACATGGGTATATTATGAGTGTCACATGGGGTCTATTATGAGTGTCACATGGGAATAGTATGAGTGTCATGTGCGCGTGATATTTGCAAGTTATGACTCGTTTTGCTTGCTCACGTCACATATATTTCAAATAATTTGTTGCATGTACTTACCATACAAATACACCCTTATCAGATTTGTTCATAACATAACCGGTGACTAGTTGTCCTTCCTGTACATCACTACATGAGTGCGTTTTGGGATCCTTCTCACCGCCATGTCTTACAACTAAGGATGGTTTCATCGATAAGCTAACCATATCCTTTTCCTGAGATAACACATAGCAACTGGAGACAAAGAAGGAATGGGATTAGTTAACATAATGTATTTTTAAATTTCAAAGTGAGGCAGAGACAGCATTTACATGCAATTCAACAACTCCCCCATACCTTAAGTACAGTAATAAAGCGTTGTCGATTTGAGATAAACCCACTGTTCATATGCAAATTACTAGGATAGCGAACCTTATTTGGAAACCGCTAATGCATTATGCATCGATGCAAAATTGTAAACAAACAAAAATGTTCGCAAAATGTGTTCATTTTTCGGCGTATAAATGCATTTCACCATGCAATCCTTAAAGTTAGCTAACAGCTTTACAGGGTGAATCAAAAAACATTGTGCACGATTTGAAGCGGCCATTTGACCTTGATGCGTGCATTGAACCATGGCATTTTTGATGTTTTTATAAAGCGTTGTTAATCTAGTTTATCCTCCCAAAGTATGAAAGTAATCGACTTAAAAATAAGCAAACTGGCAAGTTTCGTAAACTGACCGCGTTTTTCGCCATTCCAATGGGATTTACACACAGTAAAATTGGTTTTGCTGAAATGGTCATTATTATCACATTAATTGTCAAAATGTTCCTGTAAAATCATTCTTTCACTCTGGGAAAAGTAATTAATAGTCTGATACTGAGTTGTCAAATGAAAAGGCAAATCTGAATACAAGCATCACCTGTTGCACAGACCGAGAAGGCAAGAAGTCTTCAAAAAGTGGAGGCGTGTCAGAGCCGAAGCGACAGGCTACACCGCAACAAGGGAATGGTTAGACGAGCTGTTCGCAACATGTTGGACAGGGCACACACATGTCTTCAGCAAAATGGTGGCCATGTCGAAGGAAGCCTTCATTAGCAAAACTAAATATTAGCAAACAACTAAATGATTTCTATTTTGAATTGCAAGGAAGCTAATATTTTATTGTATGCCTTAAAAACACATTTAGCAGAAGACCGTAACTCATAGCCTACTGTGTGAACCTAAAGGCAAATGTGAATGACTTTTCAGTGCAATTATCAAGAAACAAAGTGTCTTCAGAACATTTCATTCGTGCAATATTTTTAATTTGTGAAGTATTATTTATTTTTACAATGTTTTACCACCTTTGGCTCATTTAATATACCAGGAACCTGTAATAAATTACAGTCACAACAATGCCTTTATCACTCCATATCATCATGCTGCTGCAATATTCATGTCTTAACTGTGTACATCCCATTGGAATGGCGAAAAATGCGGACAGTTTACAAAACATGGTACAGTTTGCTTATTTTTTAGTCGATTACTTTCATTTTTGGGGAGGATAAACTAGATTAACAACGATTTATAAAAACATCAAAAATTCCATGGTTTAATGCACGCATCAAGGTCAAATGGCCGCTTCAAATCGTGCACAATGTTTTTTGATTCACCCTGTATATAACGAAATGTAGCTATATACCGAAATGTAGCTATATCCCTGAGGAAAATAATTTTGGCGAGGGCCATATGTCACGGCTCACTCCTAAAGCCACAATTTTCACAATAATCTATGGTGTTAAATTGATAAAAAATGGGACATCATCAACATTAAATTTGTACGTATCTTATCGTTTATCTTTGTTATATCAACTGATTTATACGAACAATATTTGAAAATACATTAAATTTATATTTTTGAAAAGGAATCGGAGTCTACTGAACATGGATATCAAGAGTAAAAGGCATTTAAAACATTTGATATTGCAGCGCCCTCTATTGCTAAAATGTGTCAGATTGGATGGATTAAGCCACTGGTAGAATGAGTAGATGCCTGTGGCTTTAAACACATGTCTAACTCACTAAAAAGTGTCTAACTTTAAAAATGGGTATGGGGGTAGTTTAACGAGTGTTTAATTAAACTCATACACCAACTGTATACCTTTAATGATTATTCAACTGTGCCCGGTGCATACTGACATGCAGATCGTGTAGTCTAAACAATACAAGTGCATCTGAGAAAATGTGGTCGCTATCTGTTGTGACCCACTTGGGCCACAATAAGGCCAAACAAAGAAGAAGGTCTGTCTCAGAAGCCCGCCCGCATTGGTATGTGGAATGAGCTTACGGCGCGTAGGTCTATGCGCTGGGGGCTAAAAAATTTTTTATTTATTTTTAAATTTTTTAAATTTATTTTTTAAATTTTGTAAAAAAAAGTTTAAAAAAGTTCTCCGTAAGCTTAGATAAGCAACAACAACAAAAAATCACACACAAAAAAAATTGCAATCCTCATAGCCTATTTTTTTTTTTTTTTTTTGCTTATCTAAGCTTACGGAGAACTTTTTAAAACTTTTTTTACAAAATTAAAAAAAAAATTAAAAAAAATTAAAAAAATTAAAAAATAAATAATTTTTTTAATTTGCCCATTGAGTAGTACACAAACTAGCGGGTGGTTAACCATCTTTGAATTCACCACATTTTAGCCTTTAATGTATAAACAGAACATTTCTGTTTCTGAGACAGACAGACCTTCTTCTTTGTTTGGCCTAAATGGAAAACCTGTATACATTGAACGCACGACCACTCTGGGGACGAGTTTGGTTAAAACACAGCGTTTAAAAGATAAAACATGCGTTTAATTTAGACACAAGTTTAGTCAGTCACGCTTTTCACTGTGTTTAGTACGAGAAACCGGCCCTTCATGTTTTATACTGCACACATCTGCAGTAGCTTAGGGGCTGTGACTAAATCCATGGAAGCTAGGACCCTCTACCATGGGGGACAGTCAACTTCACTCTCTTACATTTCCTGAACTACATACTTACCTAACACGCTGGTTCTTTTTGAATCCCTTGAGTGGATCATCTTGTAATCTATCGTGTATATCTGTTATGTGTACGTTTCCTTGGAGATGGTTTGGTAGCTGTACAGTGAGACCATGTCCTGGGTTAATACTGGATATTTGACCTTTTACTACGTTGCCATCAGCCACATTCATTGTTGGGTCACCTAGGAAACACACATAAAAGGAAATCATATTTAGGAAGGGGAAAAATCATATTCCATGCATAGGCTATTTATGTAATTTGTATATCTGCCATATAAGGCAATTTGAAATATAAATCATGAATATGAAGGATGTAATTTGCATATTTGCCATATAAGAACATACCTGTCCAAAGTCAGGTCCACCAGATTGTGTTTCCTATCAACTCGTACGACATGGGCTTGATTGTACAGTCTCTGGTTTGAAATTTAACTCATGGTTCATGAATATGTATGAAGCATGATATAATTCGCATATTTGCCATATAAGGACGTACCTGTCATTGTTAATTCTATCAGTTGGTGTTTCATATCAACTCGTACCACATGAGCTAGGTGTACCGTGCCTGGTTTGATGGCCTTCTGAGGATTCTTTGTAACCTCGCGATTCGACGGCAGATTTGACTGGAAGACTTTTCCGTGTACAGTTGGTGTCAATGTAACCCACAAGACCTTCTTTTTAAACTGTTGTTGAATAAACATAAGAAATAGGGGGTTAAAATGGCTACTAAATGGTCATCATTAGGCTAGACTGATTCAGAAATTGAACACAATTAGTCTTTTACAAGACACTGTAATGATTGATATGTGTTGCTCAATCATTTTTATGGCTGAATTATACTTTAAATAAATAGCAGTATCGATTGTTCAACTAGCGCTTGTGAAATGTTCCCTGTGAATTGCCAGTTTGAGATTGAGCACATTTCAGGCAGTTATATTCTCTCGCATTTTTGAAGGGGGGGGAGCGTCTATTAGAGTGTGTTGAATATGCGAATTTGGAAACATCACAGATTTTCATTAACTGGTGCTAATAATGGCCTATCTTTGTTGTTTTGTGGCAAATTTGGTACCAAAGAGTGCCAAAAAGATTCATCCCAATGTCTATCTAGTCTGTTTGGTCATAAAATAATTGGAAGCCTCTCTATAGGACATAAACAAAGTGTATGACTTTCTTTTGTTGAGCACTTTACATACCTGCCTGGATGATTCCAATAGTGTGCAATATGCAAAACAGAACAATCCCATTGAAAATATGTTTTGCAGCCAAAATGTTTCCTGATCATTCTGACAAAACATTTAAACCAAGTGCATGTTTAGGCCTAAAAAAAAAAGTTTGATTGGCGTAACATAGAGAGAAAAAAATAGGGTAGGTAGGTCGGATTTTTTAAAAAAAAATTTAAAAATCTATAAAACGTCTATGAAATTTTATATATCAGCACACATATACCATACAGACATAAACAAATGGCACAAATACACAATTTAACTGTGTTTTTTTCTTTTTCTCACACACATAAAAAAAAATAATTAAAAATTAAAAAAATTAAAAATTAAAAAAAAATTAGGGTCGGCTGTAAAAATAGGGTCGGTCGGGTTACGCCAATCAAACTTTTTTTTTAGGCCTTACTTGTCCCACCTGCCTGTCCCAGATTGCTAAATAAAAATGTGACATGCCAGAGGGTTATGCCGATAACATACTAAGGTCGCTTTGCGATCCTGGTCACTCCTGATGACGTAATTAACATCAATTGATCTTCAAACATTTCCATTTTAGTCAGCAGAGACCCCAACTTTCCAAAAGTTGCTAGGAAAATTCAAGTCGCTGGGCCTGAATCGCTGCAGTTGACTTTAATCCAACTTATGCCCGACTGGTCGCCTTGATCTGTCGAGTTGCTGTGAGCGATTTGTAAAACATAGTCCACTCGAGCGACCTAAGATTGCCACGACCTGCGACCAGCTAGTATGTAATGAGCATTAGGGTTAACTTACCGCCTGTGCTACAATCTTGACAGCCTGACCAGGATGATAACATGAGAGTTGCTGCTCTATTGGCGCTTCATCCTCTATCTTGAAGTCACTTTCTAACACACTATAAATCATAAATCAATAAAGAATACTCTAGTCATCAAAAAGAAAGTAACTGACAAGGCAATAAATGTACTGATAACTCTAAAAGTAGTACTCTCTGCATACACATATCAATTTATAAAGTTGTTAGAAAATGTCTCCTCTTTAATTCGATATATTGCACGCTAGGAATGATTGATTATTATGGAAGTTACAATCCCAAATGTAAGGTTAAGTACAATTTTCATTTTCACATTTTTCTTTTTAAAATATAGATCAACACAATTTGTTTACCAATAGCATAATAGGAAGCGGGTAATGAAACGGGCAGTGGATGGGGCACTTGACTCAAATAAAAAATAAAGTTGTAGGTTCGAGTCCGGCTGCGGTCAACCTGTTGTGTTGTTGAGTAAGGCACTTTTTCTTAATTACTCCGCTCTACCCAGGTGTATTTAAATGGTTACTGGCATTTTTCAATGCTGGAATGGTAAGACTTGCTGCAGAGGAGGTGTATCGATCCCAAACATAGGACACACTAAAAGGAACGAGTCTGGCCCAATCGCTTTGAAATAGAGAGACGGGTCCCATTGGTCAATTACAAGATATATGACAACCAATTACAAGTTTGCTTATAAATATATAATGCTTATCTTTAATTGTTATTATTCTAACAAAGTCTCTGATTGGCACAATATTTGACACCCCCTAAATTTCAACCAATCAGCAGGGGGTTAACCTGGAACAATTTATTACCTTTTTCTCAAGCTCAGCTCAAATCCCATCCGTTTAAATCGTCTGCCGGTGATTGCCAGGATGTGCTGATCTTTGAGTTCTCTGTGACCTATGACCTTTGCTTTTACGTTGTCACCAACTTTGAAAGCGTTCAACACAGATTTTTTCTGTAGAAAAAGAATATGCATGGTGAATCTCTCAAATACAGGGCGAGTCAAAAAAACTGCAATAGTGAAAAGAAGCCATCTTGTTTTGAAAACCATGTTGATGTTTGAATTTTATTAAACGTTATAAGATTAACATTTCTGTTACTAATTTCATGTGAAAAAATAAAGCCAATCGCACTTTCCGTTTACCTTTAGTGAACCATTTTACCTATGCACATATTTAACATGCTTGTCCACGAGACACCCAACACATGCATAAGATTACAAAATGCATCTCTCATTAACATTTGAAAATTCGATTTCATTTGTGTCGTAATTGGAATTAATTCATCCTTTCTTGTTTACATTGGGAGATAAAATAATCAATGTTCATAACCCATGCTTTGAACTGCTTATCATGTTCTAAATTTGAATTAAAAATGAAATTATTCCAAATTGGCGTTGGCGGGATATTTAAATGTGAACATGAAATGTGTGCAATTTCAATTGAAAATCACTATGTTCGTGGATAAACAAGTAAATTGGGTTGTGCAGTTAAAAGACTCACCAAAGACAAACGGAAAATGTGTTTGACTTCATTTTTTCACATTACGTTAGGAACACATATAACAGGCATGAGAAGTTTTTTAAAATAGCAGGAAAAGCAGGAAAGTGATTAAAATTCCTGAAAAAGCGCATGAAATTTGGCAAAAAAGGCCAAAAACAGGCTGAAATTAAAAGAAAGTGCGGAAATTTGGACCCCCAAAAATCCTGAATTCAGTTTTAAAACTGAACATTCTCATGCCTGATATAATTATCATTCTTGCAACGTTGAAAAAGTTGCAAACTTCAACTTGGTTTTGAAAACAAGATGGCTTCTTTCCACTATTGCAGTCTTTTTGACTCACTTCATGAATGTTTACGCTTGGCAGATTTTCAGGCATTTCGCTTGTTTTTAAGTTTGCAATTTAAAAGTTCATTACATAGATTTATACACAAAATAAATATGTTTGCGTGTTTTATTTTTCGCGGTAGCTGCTTGAAGCGATATGTCTTTGTACGCTGGTAAAATAAAACTAATGCAAATTCACAACCGATGAATATGTAAAAGTGAATGCCTATAAGATCATTTTGCATGTTTATCATTGATCATCTGTAATTTGAGTTAGTACATTGCATATCCAAAGATGGCTTCATGTATGTACATACAGCTAATGAATATGTGTAAACTATAACCTTCCTCATCACTACAAAACATGACAGTACTAGGGAATGGTAGAGTGCGCTTCCCCAGTCTCGTAACGCGATCGGGCAGGCTATATCAAATGTCAGAGGAAATCTTAAGATTTTCCAGCTGACTCCACAGGGCAATAAGTTATGTGCCGGAGTTCCATGCCTGTTACAATTTGCGTATGAATTTACCGGTGATATGTCATCTGTTATCTGCGTTGCATGTACACGTCCAAAGATACCTTTACATGTAGTGACATAGAGCTGTAGTTCATGAATGGATTCTATCCTATAAATTGCAGAAAGAAAAATCTCTGGTAAAATAAATCGTGTTTGTGTTTATTGAGTGTTCAAGAATGTTTCTTTTGTTTTGAATATGGGTAGGACTAACAAAAATCTGAAAAAAAGTTTTCACTGACGGACAAATTTAAAACTGTCAAGCTATCGTCAGGATTAGCTCTGACTTCTTCAAATTATTATGAGCAAAACATATAGACCGCCACAGCGCCACTTCTCTTTTTATTATCATAATTTGAGCTGCCCCTTGATTGAGAGTAGGTCCCCCTTTCCTACTTAGGCAATTATAAATTGTTAATTTTTACTACTTGTATTTCGGCCACTTTTGAGACTTCAACAAAGACATATATTATTATGTATACATAAGCGCTTGTTCATCCGGTGACCATGTAAACACAGTCCCCTGTGATCTTATGGGTTATCCGCTCGCTGCGAATGCAAGAGGGACCGGGTTCGAGACAGTGTATTGTTAAGGTCTTTGTTAATTTAATAATTCACACCAGTTTGTCCGAGTCTATATAATATCTTTTAAACAATACATTAATTTGAGCCGTCGCAACTTACTTTGCTTTAACAATTTGACCAATATGTTGTTCTTTCATTGATTCCAGCTTCTCAGCTTTGCTTAATTTCTTATTAAACTTCTCGCTTTCTTCACCTGTTTTATGCACAACTTCAACCAATACTCGACCATTCAAAACTCTGTAAAACAAAAGAAAAAAGTATTTTTTTTTGTATCTATCATTCAATGGGCATAAATACTGTAAACCACTTAATTTCCAGAGGGATTTAATTTCGCGAATTTCACGAGGGATGTAAATTCGTGAAATTAAATACTCACGAAACTGACAATTTTGCATTAAAAGTAACAGTAAAATATCCAGATTTGCAAAATTAAATGCCCGCTAAAATAGCAGCAATTTTAAATTTACAAAATAAAGTATCCGTGAAATTATAGTGTTTTATAGTACTCACAATGTCATGGTTAGTAGCGGGTTTTTTAAAAAATATTTCTGAATCGCTCAGTTGAAGTCTAAATGAGTGATGTGCAAGTGTCACGTCTATATGGCAAGTATAATGCACAATAGAACAGAAAAACCTGGTTTATCAATTCGATTGTCATAGTTTTTTTATAAACTTGGTTTTTCGGCTGATACAGGTTTATCAAAAACTATGACAATCGAATCGAAAAACCTGGTTTATCAATAGAAAAACCAGGTATTTCAATCGAAATACCAGGTTTTTCGAATTCGATTGTCATAGTTTTTGAAAAACCAGGTGTTTCTGTTCTATTGTGCAATATACTTGCCATACACGTCCCCATATTAGTAGGCATAGCACAATGCACACACACAGAGTCTGCCACACAACAACATGAAGAGCTGTGTTGCAAAAGGGCCTACTTCCACTTCTACCTGTTACTCATTTTGCATTAATGAATGGATGGCTATTCATGTGGAATGTGGCTTGTATTGTTGGTGCCTCATTTGCCGTGCATGAATGCACTAATCCAAGTCATGAAGACATCCATGCAATAATTTGATTAATTCAATTATGCAAAATGAGTAACATGTACAGTCAGCACGCAGGTATCACTTTCAATGAGTGACCTTGCCGATTTCTAACCCACGCAAAGATCGATTTCAGGATGTCAACCTTGCGCTAAAACCTTACAAGAAGTTTGTTTTCCCTGAATTAATTGAGGTAGGGTTAGTTGGCAGCCATGATGGCGAAGTAGGTGGATTGTTCGTAATTTTCTCTATAATATGATACCAAATCTGACATATTTGGTCCACAAACAGCGATTTTGTCGCTAATTTTATAATTTAAAAACTTTTGTGACTTTGCTTCTTGTAACCATTCACTTGACCGGACTAAGATTCGTACAATATTTTAAGAACAATTTCCGTACTAACGGAATTTTAAGCTCATATTTCATATCAAAATAATTGATGCCCAACTTCTTTTTTGATGAGAAAAACGAGTCTGATTTTCACCGATTTCGGTCAGAGACGAAACTTACGATCACCCGTTATCATGATATGTATTATAGCTTACAAAATCAAATAATGCAATGTCTTCATTCATGACTTTATAATAGCTTAGTCTTACTCTTCGTATAGCCTAAGCCCTAGTAGGCTAGTACATCTAGTAATTTAACTTAAAAGTATTATCTACTACTAGAAAGAGTAAGACTCAGGTTTTAACATAGGTAGAGTCTTTTTTTGTGTGCAAAATGTACGCCTTTTTTATTTCCTTTTTTCTTAAAAATTCTGTTCATTATCATGATAATGTGACATGCCTGCTTCTTATCAAAACCATCCATCTAGGCTATGACATTGTCTGTTGACAGTTGCAGCCAGTCACTGCTAGTGCAATGATTTTTAGAAAAATTCAATTTATCAAAATATAGTCTCCTATTATACGTTAATTTGTGACTGATGGATGATTAAATTTATTTTAATTATGAAAATAAACATGATAGTTTTAATGGTCATATCTAGAAAACCGTACCTCAAATCAATCTCAAATTTCAGATTATTGTGGAGCTCAGCAAGCTCTATTAAAATATCAAATAAAAAATTAGCCATAGGAACGACCTTAATATTTAATCCTCATCAATTTTTCAGGCACGTTCCAATCATCCAATGCCGGTAAACATGAACGCCATCACATCTTCCAAGATGAGGACTTGCAACAGAAAGCAAGGCAGTATGTCAGGCAGACAGCTTGTCAGAAAGGCAAACCTAACTTGCGTGCAGCAGACTGCTGCCAGTGGGTTAACACTAAGCTTCTTCCCGGCACAACTCTTCCACCTAAATTTCGCGAGTGATCTCTGTGGAGACTGCGCGGGTCCGGCTTCACCAGCTTGGGTTTTCTTATATGGATAAGAAGAATGTAACTTATTTGACAGCCATGAGCGTGAGGATGTTATTCAAGAGCGCAAGGACTTCCTTGAAACAGTTACTGAACTGGAGGAGAAGCACTTGCTTCCACCCAAACCATCTGATGAGCTGGATTCTTTTGAAGAAGCTTCAGATCGTAAGATGAGAGAGGATTCAGGTTACAAGCGACTTGTCATGATTTATCACGATGAGAGTGCATACGCCGCCAATGACGGCCAACCAAAAGCCTGGGGTGATTCCGAGAGCATCCCAATTCGTCCAAGGGCATAGAGGAGCATAGTGGGTATCTCCGACTCACTGAGGATGAAATGGAAACAGCAAAAGATGCCGGGATTGTTATCCCAAATCCAGAAGCCCGAGAAAAACTTGAATACGGTTAGAACGGTGAATGTTTTTGGACAGGGGAAAAATGTATTTCCCAGATTCACAGAAGAGCAATTGAAATCGCCAAAGTCAAATATCCCGTTGACAAAAACACAGTTGTTTGGGTTTTTGACCAAAGCAGCAACCACAAGGCGATGGATGAAACTGCATTGAATGCAAAAAACTGAACCTTAATCCTGGAGGTGCGCAGCCGAAGATGCGACACATGGTATGAAATGGTTAGCGGCAGTCCCTTGTTTTTGAGGATGGCCCTCATAATGGCAAGGCGAAAGGGGCCCATCAAATCCTTTTGGAACATGGATACAGTGTTGATGAACTAAAGAAATTGAAACTGAAGAGGTGTGTTGAGGCATTGGAAAAACATGCCGATTATGCAAATGAAAAGTCTAAGGTGGAGCACATCATCAATGAGAAAGGTCACCTTTGCTTGTTCTTGCCAAAGTACCACTGCGAGTTGAATCCCATAGAAAGGTGTTGGGGTCGCTCTAAAGTATACACACGGGGGCACTGTAATTATTCAATACTTGGACTCAGACGGTCGTGGAGAGCATCCCTTGAGACAGTAAGTGTGGATGACATGATGAGGAAGTTATTTCAGACGGGTGAGAAAATATATGAAAGCATATCGAGAAGGGCATACAGGAATAATTGCAGTTGAAAAAGTATAAGTTACACCTGTATGAGTTCATCATACAAAGTAAATTGAGAGAACGCATACACAAATGACACCTTATTAGACAGTGGTACTTTGGCAAGGAACAATATGTACAATTATAACAAATATTATGATTGTCAAAAATGTGCCATTTATAAATTATGCTAATTTTTCCTTTTTAACAAATAGGTTTGCTTTATTTTTAAAAGTTAATTAAAATACTAACGACATTTTAAACACAAACGAGACCTACAATGTGTTAAAATAAAAATAATTTGTTTGATTTGTACATGGATTGACTAATTGTGTTTTTTCTCTTTTTAAATATACTACATGTTTGGAGGACGATATTTTAAATACTAAAGGGATATTGAATTATCTGCTCAGACCATTCTTTTAAGCACATCTTTACTTTTAATTTGATACCATGCAAGTCTGGTTTGGATACACAGTATTACTTAATAATATCAACGAGTTTGGTCATTAATTAAGCTTAATTAAGACAGAGATTTTGGGGTTTTTTTAAAAAGTAAAAATAAATGTGAACTTTTTCTCAGATAGTATTGTTGGCAATGATGGGAACTTCATTTCCTGTAACTTTGGTGTTAATAGCATTTATAGGTTTTGCTGGAAATTCCAAAAAGCAAATTTTTAATGTATTTCTTTATAATATGCTAATTATATTCAAATAAGGTCAAACCATTTTTTTTCTATGACGTTGAATCACCAAGCTGTATTCTATAATATGATATTGTCTCCTTGTCTTACATATGTTACTTTTTGAATTAGAGCGTAATTTCAATAACATGCACTTTTGGAAATTTATGCTCTGTTGCACTGTAGTGCTAATAGAGTTTAATCTGTTCCAAATTGGCGACAAATATTTGTTTTTTTATCTCTCAGCGCTCAAAAGTTATCCATCCATACTCGCGGGATTATGGCCAGACGCACACGATTTGGCTGTACGCACACGTCACTCATATGATGCATAGTGCATGTGGTCTCTTCATGCGCGCCCGCGTCCTTCTGTATTCATTCGCTGCTGCAAGGAGGCTTCACCAATTTGAAGCTGATCAAACTATAGCCTTGTTTAGTTAATTTCACCTACCTTTTCAGTGACACATTGAGTGTTTGGCCTTCTACAGGTCTTTCTTTACGCGTCTCTAAATCATTCAGATGCTGTGAGAAAAA
This sequence comes from Ophiura sarsii, assembly GCA_035610835.1. Lineage (NCBI taxonomy): Eukaryota > Metazoa > Echinodermata > Ophiuroidea > Amphilepidida > Ophiuridae > Ophiura > Ophiura sarsii. The sequence continues at coordinate 36,220,367 of CM069447.1, read as the reverse complement.
AAACATATCCACATCAATTAAAACAACAACTTTTTTTTGTACAGGGTTTCTTTTTTTGGTCTAACTCAAGAATTACTGAAACAATACTAGGCATGCTTGGACTCATTTTAATGCATTTCTCATGGTGATTTCAAATATGGTGATGAAATTCAATAATGTTGACCTTTTTTAAATATTTACGCGTCTCCAAGTCATTCAGATGCTGTGAAAAAAACATATCCACATCAATTAAAACAACAACTTTTTTTTGTATAGGGTTTCTTTTTTGGTCCCCCATCTACGACAGTTGGAGTTAACATTCTAATGTCCAGTACAATTCTTTTTCAATCCCCTTAGGGCTCTTGCCCAAACACAAGTAGAGGAAAGCTTGAGGAAAGAGCGATCCTTTTTTCTATATTGTTAAAAGGACTGACAAAGGATCAGTGATACATACTGAATGGGTAATTCAAGTACCCATTCAGTGAGGTGTAAATCACTGATCCTTTGTCACTCCTTTTAATATAGAAAAAAGGATCGCACTTTCCCCGCTCTTTCCTCAACTTTTCCTCTACTTGTGTTTGGGCGAGAGCCCTTAGAATCCCTTGGTTAACTGACCTTTTTGCCTGGTAGATAAACAAGCCCTTCTCCTGCTACATAGGCGAGCACATAGTGAGGATGAACAAACTCAACGGTTGCCTCGGCTAACTGTAAACAGATACAAAATATATAAATATTCCAATAAAAAAATCCAATATTTGCTTAGGGCTATAACAGATCAAGGTAAATACATTTAGGATTGATCAATGATAGGTCATTAAATGTGTATGAGAGAAAAGAGATGAATCAATGCACGCGCCCTGATGTTGATGTGTGAATAATGGCACGACCCCGCAGAGGGCAGGCTTAGACCTGCAAATTTCCCGTATCGCATCGCAATTTGCACCTTAAAAATCATCAACTGTGATATAACTTTCAAAGGCCGGTGCAAAATTGCGATACAAGTTTTTGCAGCCCTAAATCAAATTGCTATCATGATTCACTATACATGCACTGACTTGAAATAATTGCACCTTGACCTCAAAAGTAAGGTAAGATAAATTTGAAAAATTCATGATCTAAAATTCTAATGAAAGGGTACAGTATGTCAAGGAGGATAAAAAACAATGGCCCTAAATCTCATTGATTTTGATGATGAAGAAAATAAATGAACTTTGGGCATCGATGGGTACTGATATTTTGGGCCCATACTCCCCCTGTGCTCCGTCAAAACTCATCTAGGTATTTTAAAGGTAACTAACCCAGTATCAAATGAACAGACACGAATCAGGGTGCTATACATATAGGGCTGTCAGCCATCGACATGAATGATATCGACATCACTATCAACCCCTATTAAAATTTAAAAGCCACTAAATTTGCTGTTAAACAAGCTTGTTCATTTCATCCGAACATTGCAGGATTAACGATATTGAATCACGAGTGATTGCGATCATCACTTTCATTAGTCGCCATCTTGTTTTTAAATTTAAGATTGCTTCATTCTTCCCACAATTCTTTGTTGCTTCTGCTTAATCTAAATCCTCAGTCAATCAATATTGTAAAATAGCAACATGTCGACATGAAAAAAGATCTAGACGACAGCCCTATATACATAGGAATACATATCACAATAATGAAAAGAAATTATAGCAACAATCAAATACCTTTGATCTCTTTTTCTTGCTCTTAGGATCATTTTCTAACAGTTGTGATTTGACAGACAGATAGACTGTGCCGTTGATGATATCATTATGCAACACACAGGCTTCTACTTGGCTGCCCTCTTCCAAATGCTCCTCTGAAAAACAAAATATTCAGTCAGGAGATATTATATGGTAACACTACTAGGCATGTTTGGACTTGTTTTAATGCATTTCTCATGTTGATTCCAAATATGGCGATGACATTCTATGATTTGACAGACAGATAGACTGTGCTGTTACTTGGCTGCCCTCTTCCAAATGCTCCTCTGAAAAACAAAATATTCAGTCAGGAGATATCATCATGGTAACACTTTCCACGCAGCTTTTAGTTTTACCATTTACGAAATAGAATTTTCACAAACATTTCCCAACTTCTACCTCAAGAATTACTGAAACAATACCCATGGTTATTCCAAATACCAAAAAGTGCCAAAAATATGATATTTTACCTCAAAATCAAAGTTTTTGGTCATAATTTTAAAAACCAAACATTTTAATGTCAAACAAAAAAATTCCTTCCCTAGGAAGTGTCTTTAAATGATTTTGGTGTCATTTCAGCATTTTTTACCAAAACTGAATTTGGTCCAAATTTTAAAAATCAGCATTTTTAGTCAAATTTGATACCAAAAATGGATTCTCTGAATAATTTCCTTTCCAAAAATGTATACTATATGCATCTCATTAATAGTTCAAAAGTTACAGCGCTTGATAAATTTTATGTTTTTAGGCCCTTTTAAAGTGACTGGTCACAGATCGCCATATTATCAACTTACCCTCTGAGCCTTGTGTAAGGACAATTCCCATAATGTCATGAGGTAGACTACATACAAGCCGGCCATCTTGTTTTCCAGTTACAGTAGCACTAACTGTAGTACCCGGAGACATCTTCAGGATGTGCTTATATTCTGAAGGCAACGATAAGGATAAATATTATCAAGGTCAACAAAAATTTGGATTCAAGTATGTTTTATTCAATGGAATATGTTTAGAACAAGAACAGTCGTTAAAAAGACAAACATTGCTTTGCAAAAGCAATGTAGGTTAGGAACAAATACATTTAAATATACATCCCATGGCTTTCGTTTTAGTTTTAAAAAGATAGACTGTTGGTAAGCCCAATTAGTCTTCTATCTAAAACACTTGATCCCATTATATTTCACCTTCTAACTGGAGGGATATGATCAATTTAGTAACAAGCATGCGAATCCCAAGAGACTACCAATACTCACTCATACTATAATCAAAACAAATAATTGTCGATCATTTCAAATCATTCCCTCGCATGTGCGACATCTGCGTGTCCACGACAGCATTGCGCGCCTGTTGTTTTGGAATGCAGTGCGTCGCAAAGCCGCGTTAAAGTTAAACCTTTGGTTGATCCCTAGCGATCAGATCACGACGCTCTGATCGACAATTGTTTGTTTTGATTATAATCACCATGCTTTTCAATCATGCCAGTCATATAGGTGCTTTTGAAACACAAATAGTGTCAGTTGCAATAGAGGTTTTCATCCTTGTATTATAAAGTCTTTGAATGCACTCACCAGCTGGTAATTTCTTAGCCAATATATCTCTCTCAGACAAGTAATCTTCTAACAGATGCAATCCTTCATCTTTTTTCGTCTTCACCACAGACGGCCTCAGGCTGACCAAGAAGCGGCCTTTCTCTTTGTCCACTTGTGTGACTTGCGCCCTCACAGTCTGACCGTTGTTATAGCATTGCTGCGTGTCTTGTACGAATTCATCTGATAAGCCCTGCAGAATCAACAAAGTATTTGCTATGTTTTTGTCACGCTTCAAATAACAAGTTATACAAATCAATGCATGTGCGCTAACATTGATACATGATTGTACTGCCAAGATCCTTTTTGTTCAGGGAAGTGTTACTGATAGTTCAAACACAAGAATACTGTCAACATTTACAGTTCATACCTTTATTCTCTTCAATATAATTTCAAACAAAACACCTTATCTAAAGAATAATCTCAGCAAAAAGAGGCAAAATTGTACTGTGTGATCGACAAATCAAAACTAAGTCCATGCCTAGTGTATGTAATAATAAAATCAAACAGTTATCATGAACAGCAATAAGAGTCCTCAATACACCAAGTATAGAGCATGATATAAATATCAAATGTACTAAGCATTCATGGTTGTGGAACCCTAGGTTTCACGCACATATAAAACAGCAATCCTCAGCCAACTGCACAGCACAATATAGTAATATTATACTTGAGTTGATTCTTTATCGCACCGTTCGGTGGCTTAATATCAATGACCACATGTTGCTATCGACTCAGATTTACAATTGATTGAATTGAAGTACCTTCACCTATTCATCCATACACAGGTTTATGTATATAATAAGAGATTTTTAATACCATCCACATATTTTAATTTCCAGCTTTTCACTAAGTTTGTGACCACTAGGAATGTATGGTCATTCAGTATCATGTTTTAACTATAATCAATTGATTTAAGGGAAGCTCCCTTGACATCTAAACAAATACAAACTTTGGATTGTGATGGTTACGTGAATTCGAGGGTTTAGTGCAACTAAGGGCTATCTGCATTTCGGTCATTTTCAGAAAAAGTGAGTTAAAGATTTGTACCCATCATTGTCACCTGTTGGTTTTGACAAGTTTAAGGAAATGCTATTCAAACCTTTTTTATTAGGTGAATTTACTATTTTCTCATAATTAGGTTCCTGATCTTGAGCGGATCATTTTGATACCAAAATCTCATTTTGGCCAAAAATGCAGATAGCCCTTTGTTGCACTAAACCCTTGAATTGTGGCCAGGGAGTCTAATACCCAAGTCAAGTTAACTTACCCCTTTTGGTGCTAAGCCAATCAAGTTATTATGTCCTTCTACAAACACCCCATAGGACATGATAGTCTTGACATGTCCCATCAGAGTAGTACCATCCTCTAAGCGTTTCAGTTGGCTAGGAGGTAACGTATCTGATGTCTCACGGATGCAACGCTTCAGGGTGAAGATCTAAACATGATTAGTCAAGGAGATAATAATAATAACTCAATTTTATGACACCTACTTACACAATGTATAATAATTTACGTACTTTGTAATGCCGTTACGTAATTTGTAATGCCGTTACGTAATTTGTAATGTTGTTACAATTCAGCCGGTTGGCTGCGATGACAATAAAAAATAAGACAATTCCTTTAAAAATAAAAAAATAAAAAATAAATAACAAAAATAACAAAAAAACAGTTGTTCTACGGTCCAGACCGACTCAATTTAAAAAAAGATTGAGCTTATTGTTCGAGACAGTTTAGATGACCGATCGGATATCTTAATTAATGGTGTATCACCATTGATCCAGAGTTGCCAGAAGGTGTTGACTTTCCAGTGACGTCATAAGATGTATTTTATGACATAATCTGGATCAATTGATCGTACAGGTGACTAAGTTGGTAGGCCCCTCGTCGCTATTCATAAGGTAATGTTTCATCCAAATGATTTTTCTAATCCATCTGTTATTTTAAAGGTTTGTCTCAAATGACATGAGAGACTGAAATCTAATGCGGTCTGCGGATTTTTTTTTTTTTTTTTTCAATTTAGACCTTGATCGTCATTTGTTTGGTCAAAACGTTGGATTTTGCAAGATTTTTTTGAGAAAATTATAAAAGAAAAAAAAAGTTGAAAAAATGAAGAAAAAAAGTTGAAAAAAAAAAAACCCACTAAAAAAAAAGAGCTAACACAGGCGGTTTCGGGAATGCGGGCGGTTTCGGGAATGCGGGCGGTTTCGGGAATGCGCGCGGTTCATTTGAGACAACTTTTTTTTGTTATTTCCTTATACATGCATGATTACGCTGTAATAGTCGACAGCCAACCCCCCATATTTCTATAATAACCCCCTGGGTTACTGGTCTTACATTCAAGATTTCCCATTGGTCAATGATATACATGATATACATGATATATTCATCTTGATGACCAATTAAAATGTTGCTTATAAATATTGTATGCTAATATTTAATGCTAATATTGAAAATCGAAATTATTCTAACAATGTCTCTGATTGGCAGACTATTTGACACATCCTAAATGTCAACCAATCGGCAGGTAGTTCTCATCATGGGGTAAAAAAAGGATACAGCGCATGACTTCTGCGGCGAGTAAGACCAGGACATCGCGTTTGAAATGACGGCGCCTTCTTTGTAACAGGCCAGTAACGCTCTACAGTTGTCATGGTGATCAGACAGATGCATGATGGGAATGAAACCATCGGTGCCATCCGAGATGACGCTGATCATCAGACCATCAGGGGACACACTGGTGACACGGACACTCTCAATCTGTTGCAGAGATTAAAGGATGAAAAAAATTGTTAAAACATAAAAAATTACAAAACATGTTTAAAGATCAAGCCCTATTATAAACTGTACACGATTCAAGTCGGGCGATCACAAATTATAAAGATAACATAATAGAAACACTATCGTCATTTTCGTTGGTAAGATGGCGGCCGGTTTATCCACACAGCGTGGCGGTTATATCCTTATTATTTGAAACTCTTTGAAGACAATTACAACACATACAGTGTCATCACTGGAATATTTTTTCTGACTTAAATGTACACAGGTAAGGCAACAACAACAAATTGTTGTATTGGAGTAACCCCCCCCCCCCCCCCCCCCCCTGACCGTAATTTACATCCGACCCTAACTTCCTCTTCTTTTCGATCTTTTTTTGCAGAAAATTTCAAAAAAAAGAAAAGAAAAAAGATCTTTGGTGTTCCTAATCAAAAAAGGAATACAGTTCGCAGCAAATGTAGCAATTCAAAATTGAAATACAAACAAATTCCAACCCGCCCTACTCTAATTTTCAATGGCATGTTATGCCAATACAGCAACCAAAATGTTATGCCCAAGTTGTAATTCAACATGGGACAAAAACCTCATATACTTTCAGGTCACAATCACATATCTTAGGCCAACATTTTTGTTTGTGTTGCCCTCAGCACCAGACCCTAAAATCTCATAAGTCAGGGTCAGATTTTTTTATTTTAAATTTACGATTTAAATTTTAACCAATTTGTCAAAATAGTACTTTTTTCTGCTTGAAATGAATAAAAGTTTGCTTGAATAGATTGATTTTAAACTATTATCACACTAGAAACATTAGTCAAATTGACATTTACCAATTTTGTCTTGTCATGAACCACAGTAATATTTGTCAGTAAATAAAAATAATAATAAAAAGAAAAAAGGAAAACCGACTGACCGACCCGACCTTCAAGATTTTTGGCACTTGAGGGCAACACAAAAAATTGTTTTTGCCTATCTTGATAGTATCAAATTATAATCCTGTACACACATACCTGACCAATCTGAACATTGCTTTCTAATTCTATAGGCTCAGATTTCTTCTTCTTGGTACTAGACTCTACCACATCCTTACTGCCAGCGCTTCGTAGTGACAGGGTTATCTTCTGTAGCGTTGGGTGATGAGCCTGTATCACGCGACACTTGACTACTTGACCAAAGCGAAACACTTGAGCAGGGATTAAGGTGGGATCAGAACTAAGCTCATTGGTTGGGATTAGACCTGTAAAGAAGAATAAACAGTCATGATCAATAATATTAAGCATGGTTTTTGTTTTTTGTCTTTATTTTTTACAAATAACCCCTAAAAAGATACTGTAAAACGACTTAATTTCGCGAGGGATTTAATTTCACAAATTGGGTAAGGGATGTGGATTCGTGAAATTACATACCAGCGAAACTGGCAATTTTGCATTGTAAGTAACGGTGAAATTTCCAAATTCGCGAAATAAAGTCTCACGAAATTATAGTGTTTTACAGTGGTTGTTTAATCAGATCCAACTTGGCCAGAAATATTTGAAGGTTTTTCTCTCTGCGCGCAAAAGTAATCCACGTTTTTGGGCGCACGCACGCGTCATGCATATAATGCACAGTGCGTTTGTTGCCTTCATGCGCGCCTGCGTCATTCTAGATTCATTCGCTGGCCACTAATACAAAACATGGCTGGTCTCTATTGACTTTGATTTAATGTTAATCCTTCTTCCCATCCAAGTTAGCTATCCAGCATCTAGTCAGAGATAAAATGTTTCCACAGGTTTTTTCCCCAATTAATCCGGTTACCCCCAACAAATAATTTCTCTCGTTAGGCCTCACCTTTGACATCATTATAGAATGAGACGATACAGCCGAAAGGTTTGACAGCAACAATGACTCCATGTAACATCATGTCCTGCACTACCTGGTCATAAGCTGATATAGCAGGGTGAGATGACATCACCATGGTCTTCTTGTGGGTCAGTAATAGACGACGGTGTAAAGCATCTACTGATAAAACCTACAATGAATAATGATACAGAGATGTATAACTATTATACAAGTATGTAATGTATACATCATTGTATTAGGAGATGTTAGAGGATAGGGTTTAAACTGAAGGCTTATAGATAATAACATCACTATTCTTCCCAATCTGACTCATTAGCTCAGTTAGTAGAGCACCAGTCTGGTAAATAGAAGGTAACAGTAATTACCGCTATTAACTTGCCCAGTAGTAGAAACAGCAAGCCGATAAATCTAATCGCTAAGTTCTAATAACCCGGAGGTATAGACATACTATTGAATATTATTGAATAGATTCCATCAGGATCGGTAGCCATAAATGATAAGATATTTTATGTATAGACATACTTGAACTGGTCTGACCTCGCCACATTTCATTGCCCTCGTATTTAAATGTGATGTGAGACCTACTTTCCGAACTTGATTTCAACTTAAATTTAAGTTTGTTTTGTTTGTTTTTATGTTTACACGGTCAATTGGTGTGGCACACTTGATTTTTTATAAGTTATCTTATAAAATACACCTAAAAATGCACCAGCGTTTGTGTATGCATGGCATGGACGGGCAGGTAAACTTAACGGTCGTTTTCGCAAGTGGATACGGGGGTGAATACAATATTTACCAGTAAATACCACTATTTCAAATAGCGTTAACTGTCTAATGCCTCAGTAGAAACATGATCATAGTTATATTATATATGTGCGATTTACTAACACCATTTTGCACATAAAACAATCAAACTTACCCTTAGTTTCAGTTTATCCCCTTCCTTGTATTTGTCCTTTGGCTTGCTTATAGGAATGTCAGCCAGGTGGGAGTTGGGGATAAATCCAAAGGTTCGGTCTGCTACTTGAACTTTGACCCCTTTGTCTGAGAATGAGAAGACCTTTCCCTGAAAATATAAATGGGTATAAATGTATTATATTGAAACTCTAAGAAAAAATGCTTGATGTAATATGATTAATGTTATAAACTTAACTAATTTGGGTAAGTTTTCCATCTTTCACCATTTGCGAAAAAGGCTATCATGATCAATGCTAGACAGAAGACCATTCAGCTTATTTCGAGTATAGTTGAGTTGAAGCAAGTCAATTTACTATCGCCTTCACTTGGGCAGTCATCCTGATTTCCCCGTCCTCTGTGTGTCAAATTAATAACCAAGGATTCACTGCTTATAGGGTAGACGTAGTCCACATAATGCAACATAATCCCCTACCATAAGTACATTCTAGTACCCTGTCTTATTAGATTATTAATTCAAGGAAAATTTTCAAAAATAAGTGTTATCACAGAACGGAAGACTTTTAAATCTGTACTTAAATCTGGACTGCCACCCCTTCCCCTCATCCTGATGTCAAATCCTAACTCTTGGACTGAGAATTCTCACCATGGCCAGCCAATAAGTTCTTGTTAGGCAACAACACAAAAAGGTTTGTTTGCCTAAACAAGGAAAACAAGGAAAAAACAAAATACATTTTTCACCATAACAAAAAAACTTAAAAAGAAAAAGTAGAAAAAAAGGCAGTTTTTAAAAAAATTGATGGCTTGGGCACATTTGGGCAAACGAACCTTTTTTTGGCCTAATTTCAGGGATGCAAGTGGGTGATTGAACTTTTTTACGCGAGCTTGGCCAGACGGCCCTAGCGTTTGCGCGTGGCATCAAACATTTATGGGGCTCGTCAGGAGAATAGGCTACAGGTATCACCCAAAAAACACACCTGTGTTTGCCTCTTTTTATGCTGAAATATCATAATCCGATTCAATTTTTTTTTTTATGGCCTCATTTCTGGAATTCCGGAAGTCTTGCATCCCTGCTTATTTACCGCACACATTTTCACACAAAAAAGACAGCGCCACCTACCTCTAAGATATCACCAGGTTGGATTCCATGGTAACCCAAAAATGGCAGCTCCACTACAGACTTCTTAGCAGACAGCACAGCCAGACCATCAAACCAATTGAAATCCACGACACGACACTTGATACGTTGTCCTTGCTTCACTTTGCTGACATCAAATGATGCTTTGTCAGAATACTGGCTCGGCTGTAAAGATGACGATCATTATACAAATAATGAATGTTTATGAGTGCAATGGTATGAATATTTTCATGAGGTGAAAGATGAAATGTTCCATTCAACGAAAGACTTACGACTATGAGATGTCCACATCTCTGTTTCATGTATTGATATTATCGATTTATGCATTGCATTCCTGCGTGATATCGTCCAGCGACCTGTTGCTGATGAGGCGGTTTTAGTTACGATGACATCAAAATATTGGGTATGGCTATCCCATCAGCACTTTCGACACAGACAACCGGGAGCGAATTTTAAATAAATGCAGGTTGGGGATGTGCAGTTTAAATTCATTTAAAGGTAGATGACCCGATCACATTTTCGTAACACAGAATTATTTCAAACATCCGGAGATTTTCATATCATATGAAAGCTCGTATTTTTCTCATCATCATACTGAAATTTGACGGCCTAGATCGGTATAATTACGGAGAAATCGATGAAATAACGTCGAATTACCGCGAATGGTGGTATACCACCGATATAGTTTGTGTACAACTCAATGGGTACAGTTCACGGCATCTTGTGCGTCTAAAATAAGAACCATTAGAGCTATGCAACTCAAACTTTGGAACACGACTTTTTTAAGGATGACCTTTCATGTAGAATAGAAAACTTCAAGTTGAAAATCGGAATATGATCGGGTCATCTACCTTTAATTGAACATTATAGTTCTGTGTTCAATTAAAATGGTCAATATACATTAGATAACTATTTTCCTACCATATAATGCATGGTTTAATGAATAGAACGGTATTCCCTTAAAGATTTGTTTAATATTGTCCATGCAGTTACAAAAGCAATGTACACTTAGTTGACAAAAAAACAGCCTGACTGACCCATTGATTTTTTGTTGTTGACATTTTTGCAGGTTTTTTTTTAAAATCACCATTATTGAATTTTTAGAAAACTTTGGGTCTCTTCATCCATCACTGTCACAGTGACAGTTCCCTAGCTATGGGACTTAAAGGTAGATGACCCGATCACATTTTCGTAACACAGAATTATTTCAAACATACAGAGATTTTCATATCATATGAAAGCTCGTATTTTTCTCATCATCATACTGAAATTTGACGGCCTAAATCGGTATAATTACGGAGAAATCGATGAAATAACGTCGAATTACAGCGAATGGTGGTAACCACCGATATAGTTTGTGTACTACTCAATGGGTACAGTTCACGGCATCTTGTGCGTCTAAAATAAGAACCATTAGAGCTATGCAACTCAAACTTTGGAACACGACTTTTTGAAGGATGACCTTTCATGTAGAATAGAAAACTTCAAGTTGAAAATCGGGTCATCTACCTTTAAATAAACAGATAAAATCATTAAATACATACACTGCTCAAAAAAGTTCGGAATTTTTTTTCAAGCACAACATTTTCAAATATCTCGGGATATGTTCATTCAGTGTTATGTATCAGTGTAAAGCTGATGTGTTCATCTTTAAAATGATACCAAATCATTAAAGCAATCCCTCGTTCCAAATCTCAGCCACTTGATTGAGAACATGGGTAGATCACAATCCAAATGTGCCAAAATGAACACTTTTTCATGCTCAAAAGAACAACTTTGTCGTCTGTTCAATCAAGTGTTGCATTGACCAGTACAGTGTAGAGTGATGCTCTATTGACTTTTATTTAAGCACAAAATAGCGTTGATTCTGACACATTCCGATAACGACCTACCCATGTTCTCAAGCAAGTGGCTGAGCACTAAAACATGGGATTGCTTCAAATTTGGTACCATTGTAAAGATGAATACGTCAGCTTTTCATTGGTATATAACACTGAATGAACATATCCCGAGATATTTGAACATTTTATGATTGAAAAAAAAATTCCGAACTTTTTTTAAGCAGTTTAGTAATACTTACATGTACATAACCCTTCAGTCTTGTAGGATTGAATTTAACAAGTACACCCAACTTTGCATCCACACGCAATGTCTTGGCATCCTCCGATGTGTCGCCCTGTTGCACACTGGCAAAAGGGTCTTGAACTTTGACCTCAAAATGGTTGCCCCCATGATGCTGGTTCAGGCTCAGTGCCACCGTCTTCAGATTGTAATTGTTGCAGATGATAGTTGCAAATAGCTGAGATAGTGAGACAAAAATACAAAATTGTTAAATTTTATGCATGAACAAGTTGGTTCTATGAGTTTTTAACATATTATGTGAGGAAGTGTATGTGTATTGCCCATCCCGAATGGTTGACAGTGCGGTTGCCAAACTCGGCACGCGACAGGTGTGGGGCACATGACTCTTTTAGCCAATCAGAAGGCTGAAACTACATGCAGTCAGTCACACCTGAGCGACTTGGAAGAGACTTTCGATGTCCCTTTTTCGAAGCGTCCATTTTGGAAGTCAGTTGTGAAAACTTGCATAGAATTAATCATCATAATCTTCCTTTTGCATGGTTTGTAATTGAGCTGTGAACAAATAAAACAACCGGGGAAGAATTATAAATACCCTAGTTGACCAAAGTTAAATCTGGTGCTTCATATGGGCTCCATTACTTGAAGAAACAGACATTTGTATCAACTTACCACAACGCAAGGTAAATTTTAGGGAAGTAAGCTTAAAATTACGTTACCAAATCAAGCTTAAAAAGCGCTTGAAACACGTCATTCTTGACAATAAAAGAACAATAATATTCATAATACGCCAGAAGCATCACATATTTTAAGACTAAAAACGTCCCTCTCTACCAACTACTTCAACACAATGTTACAAAGCATGTACATTTTGATTGGTTTATATTTACCAAACAAAGCCTGTGTGCATTTTGATCGGTTAATATTTACCAAACAAAGCCTGTGTGCATTTTGATTGGTTAATATTTACCAAAGCCTGTGTGCATTTTGATTGGTTAATATTTACCTCTTGTTTTGGTTTATAATGAGACGGCGTATAGTTGTGCTCTTCTAGATGCGTCTGACAGATATGTCCAGAATAGCTGCCCAGTACCGTAACGACCAGATGATCTTTGTTGACCTAGTAGAAAGAACACAATGAAACAATGGTAGTAATACTATGATGAATTGGAGGTTTTGTACATTGTGGCTGGTTTGTGAAAACCTTTTTCTGGCCCTTCAGCATGTATAAAGTAAAACTGCCCAATGGCTATGCATAGAAAGTGTTGCTTTACATGTTCAGGAGCAAGAGCACTAACACAGTTTGATAGATGGATGTGTTTTTATGGCCATTAAGAGTTAGGGTTATACATGTTTAGAGTGGACTGCCCAAAGGTTATACAAGTATGTTATCCAAGGTATGTTATTGTGTACAGTACAGCTTGAAATAGAATGGACAATGTCAACGCACATCAGTGCAATGTCAGTGCAATGTCAGTGCACTAATCGGGTAACATCGCAAGGCATTATTTAATGTCATTGCAATGTCATTTCAATGTAATTGTATTGCAATAATTGCATCCGATGTCAATTCTATTTCAAGCTGTCAATGTCATTGCAATGTAATTGCATTGCAATGTCCATTCTATTTCAAGCTGTACTATATACATATATGGGGCGAGGTGGCGCAGTCGGTTAGAGCGTCGTACACTGCTGCGCACCGTAGTTCTGTTGGTGGACCGTTTATGAGTGAGAGTTCAGAAACGATACACCAACACAGCCTCGTCCCCATGCCTCGTCCAGACCGTGCAGACTGAAGTTGGCATGTTCATGGCGCATCGTGCTTCGGAAGGTACGTAGAAATGTTGGTCCCGTGTATCGGAAGAGCTATCCCCGAGCACGTTAAAAGGTCACAGACTCCTTCGTAAAGAGTAGGGGATCATCCCGGTCTGTGTCTGTCACAAAAACTCATGTCCCTATAGTTCCAGGGGCCGTGGCATCATGGAACCGTATAGTATACACTATACACTATGTTCTGTAGCTATGTATCAGTGATGATGATGATGATGATGATACAATTAGAAAATTTCACGTGTAACATCACAGCAGCCAAGCAAACAAAAGCTTGCCTGCTAGGTGTGCGCACACAGTTGGAATCCCCTAATTAGACTTTATATAAAACTCCCACATGTGTTGCCCCTTATGCAGAATTAACTTAAATCTAAACATAAAAAGATTCTTTTTGAGAGGACTATTCTTCACTTGGACCAGGTCTTCAGTTAGATGAGGTCAAATTTGATTTCACGATTGACCAATCAGGAGGCCGAGTCATTTATTGAATGCTGTTAACGCACATATGCACGCATTAGTGGAATTTTGTCCATAGCATTATGACAGTTTTTGAGCAAAATGTAGAAAGCAGAGGTTTTAACACTCAAATCTCACCTTTGCAACTGTAACTGGTACTGATGTTCCTGGTAGCAGAGTTTGCAATGCACTATGGGACTCCTTGTCGCCAACCGCCTCGGCAACGACACTCGGGTCACAGGTCAATATGAGAGACCTACCATTAGATTGCACTTTGTTTATTACACACTGTACAGGCTGGCCCATATAAAGTGGTTTACCTGTGGTGAAAATAACATAATGATAATGTTTAGAATTGAGAATGCAAATATGTGGCCGTCCACCACGAACCGGTCGTAAAGTCGGCATTTTTCATTTTGCGCTACAGGTAAACAAAGTGTAAAAGCATTATTTTTGCGAGATCGTTTTTTTCACATTGTCGTAATAAATAAGCTTTCTTGTACACGGTCGCAAAGTTTCCGCTTCAAATACCAACGAGAAATGTCAAAAAAAGACATTTTAAAAGACCATCTCTATCTCAGAATTCCACAAAATGCTCTGAAAGTTGTTTTCTCCGACGTAAAATACCTCTAAAATTGTTGTGCCGTATGTGAAAATTAATCACAGTAAACCCGCCATGTTTGGTATTGCCGGAAAGCTGGGATTGTCCAGATTTTATTATTTAGCATTCCTGGCTCGATAAACATTAGCATAGACCAATCACAGCCGGTTTAATAAAGCTAGTTTGGATAAACAATCGTTGCTAGGAATGGCGAAACAGCGTACGTGATTGGTTAAAAAGCCCCACATGATCGAAAAAATTGATATGGGCATGCGCAGTACGGAAAAAACACGCTCTTTAATTATCGCATTCTTCGCATTCTTCGATCAGCTGATTCTATCGACATGTTTTCATTGCAATTTAAAGTGTTTTTAGCGTTTGTTTTTCGATACAACTGCAAGGAATGACAATAACAATTATATCTTAAATATTTTACGTGACTTTCGTGTTTTTCGCGAGTGTGCTTGACGTACTTCTGAGCCGTTTGGACGTGTGTGATCATGATGAGTCGTAATAAAGTAAGCAGAGTGTACTGAGTGTATACATGTAGTAAGCTTACTTTATAGCAATTTGGATGAAATTTTCTCATTTTGAGGAAATATTTTGTGTTAACTTATTGAAGCAAAGGTAATTAAAGCATTAATGGTCTCCAAATAAGGATAGACTTTTTGTTTACATGCATGTATTTATTCATCTTTTTGAATAATACAGACGCTTTTCGGCCGTTTACAATTTGCTTAATTAGGGGTAATTAATATCTCATTAAATATGCAAAAATTAACCAAATGTGTCTGTTTCTTTTTTTTTTGTGTGCAGAAAGGTCTTAACTTTGTTTGTGCAAAGTTTTATGGTAATAGCATGTTGGGAAGATAGTGGTTGCTAAGCAAAAGTATTGTGAATCACCCCCAAAATGACATAATTTTGTATGCGTACTTTTAAACGCGATTTTCCGGGTTTCATGTGTATGAAACGAATGAACTTCGGTGAACCATAACTTTACTTCTAGATGTCCGATAGAGCTGGTTGAAGTGTCATTTTAATTCTAAGAATGTGTTCTTTCAGAATATGTAATAAACAGAAAATGACCCGGGGCCGACTTTACTACCGGTTCGTGGTGGACGGCCACATATGTGGGTTCAAACATAGACTAATTATTTGAGAGACCGATCATTACGCAATACACAGTGCGCTGAAGCCGCTGACAGACAACAATTACATAAAGGTAAATGGTTAAAATGAAGGATTTGATCATGTGAGGTCAAAAGTAGCTTAACCCTAACTCTACCCCCAACTTGTTTCAGGAAATTTCTGCGTGCGGCGAAAAGTGGCCTAAAATATCGCCGCGACCCCGGTATTTCAACCATGGACCTCCGGCACACGGGGCAAGGAATTTTCCAGTACACCACGAGTGTCAAGGCCACCGCGGGAAAAAGTAGGCAATACGGAAAGCTCCTTGCCGGGAAATGAATACCTCTCGCGGGAAAAATGCAAAGAGTGAGAAGGAAAAAAAAGTTAAAAAAAAAAAGTTAAAAAAAGTTTTAAAAAAAAAAAAATCGCAAAAGTTGGAAAAACATTTACAGTGCGTTTTTAAAATTTACAAGGCAAGCCAAACCTTATTGTAGTGGTACAAAAACTCTCACTTTATTAGCGTATTTAACCCACAACGTGCCCACAACATTACGTTATGGAGGCTACCATTTTGGAATTGGAATATTATCGTGTTTACGTTGTTGCCAGTTGGTTTACGCTAGGCCATAAATCGCTAGTGTGGTAACATGATAAAAATCCCTATTTATTTTTGTTCATAGTTAAGTTTCGTCTCTAATTCATTTTTATAGTTTATTTTCTTTGTTTAATGTTTGATATGACTTTTATATGTATTTTTTTCGTTCATGTACACGAATCGAAGGATAAGGGAAGAACAACATTTGTTGATTCTGACAAACTTCTTGTCATTAATCTTATGATTATGTAATTCATATTTTAAACATTGTTACCACAAATGACCTGATACTCTGTATACTCAATTGTATTTTCCTCCTTTGCTTGGCCATGTTTGAAGTTTTACGCCCCCCCCCCCCCCCCCACCGCACCCCAACATGACAGAAAGTTGAAATTAATGTCCAATTAAAAATAGAATCATCACGACACAAATCATCTCCACGTGCGCGTGGTTCTCTTCATGTAGACATCGCGTTCAAAACAACTAAACTTTTCAGAGGGAGTAATTTTCTGAGGGAGTGAGCTTGTTGTTGTCAATACATTAACCGCGTCCTGTGAACTTCGACGTTCTATCGATACGCATGTTTGGAACTGTGCAATTTGGAAGCGACTTTATTTCATTTATTCATTTCGAAACAGCGGCAGCTACGTACGTCACACAAAAGTTCGTGGAATTTCGCCGATCCCCATTTTTTTTTTGCAGTTAGAAAGTGAAAATGTTCGCATGATTTTCGCGTGTGTTTTCAATGGGTTTCTAAATCATAGCGGTGCCCGTTCAAGGCTCCAAATAGCATTTACAGTGGTAGCATAGGCCATTTAGATTTCAGTTTGTCATGCCGGATCGGCGAGATCGATAGTTTCAAGCTATTTAGAGTAATTGTTTGCCATTTTTGAAGGTTTGTTGAAATTATTGCTTAGTTTGAGACCTTTGACTTGGATTTGTTGATATTGGGAAATGGGAACACGACTTGTGATATATTTGCATCGCATTTTTTTTGCGATAAAATTGAGTAGTAGAAAATTGTTCAAAACTGTGTCGCATACCGGATATTGCAACCTGAAACTATCAATGTTCCAACGATGGGTGATTTGTGACTTTTTTAAATCACTTCCGAGGTCTTTCTCTCGCGGGAAATTGCAAGTAGCTTGCCGGGAAAAAAACATTTTTTCAGACGGTGGTCAAGGCTACTTGGCTAGGCCGAGTCCATTTTGTCATCGAAAAACTTCCACGACCACCCCGGGTGATACAAACAGGCTGGGTCGTGGTATTTTGTAGTTTATGGTAGGGTTAGGTTCAAGTCAGTTAGTCACTGAGGACCTATGTTGTATAAGACACTGTAGAAAGGGGGAGGTATAAGTCTCAGCTTCCATAAACCAATAATACACACAGCTATATACAATGTATGATGTTACAACTGCATTAGCATAAAAACACATTTCAACAGGTTCGGAAGTGGTGACGGTACTTTTAATCTCACCTAGATTTCTTTCCGTTTCATACTGTCTTGCATCTTTCCATCCTAAGAATGCCTGTACTTTACCAACACCAACATCAATGATATATCCATGATCTTCTTTACTGCTAACACTGCCATTCACCACCTGAAAGGTTAATAGATAGACTCAATTAGTCTGGACAGTGACGTAACTTTACAGACGCGGCATTTATGCACGCGTATGTATCTTCCAGCTTTCTACACTTGTGGTGTGTATACGCCAGCACCTCGAGTAATAACCCGCGTTTATGTGCTGCAATAATAGAATACGCAGTTATGTCACTGTCGCGTGATGGATAAATAGATTATACATGTAGTCTGAATCCACTACAGGGGTAGAATTTCGGCACGAATCCGCGAATCGATTCCCATGAAGATTCGCATAAAATCACTACCGCGTGAATCCAGGTGGATTCCCGCAATTTACTTTTTTTAAATTAACTTATTTTTTCTTCTTCTTTTTTTGTAAGTCCAAAACAGGACCTTAGATGACTGGTATTTGACCCTTAGTCAACAAACATGCCAAATTTAGAAATTGTGCAAGCTTATAGCTTTATTCTTGATAATATTTTCATTAATTTTGCAAAAATCCATGGATTCTCAAAATTGGTGAGAATCCATGGATTCTCGCAAAATCCTTCCGCAAGAATCTTAACGGATTCGGGGGGTGGTTACAAAATTCTACCCCTGCACTATTTACACACAGCCCCTGCGAGGGTCCTCAATGCGAAATACAGTTAAAAAAATGCACTGACTAATCAGTTCATGAATAAACATGAATCAATTCACGCACCGGTGATTTCATGCAGAGTTTGACATCGTGCGACACAACCGCGCACATGTATTGGCTCTCACAGCATGGCGTGACAATTTTCTGCACTTTGAATTGGACCAAATGCACACTCATCAGTCACACACTTTGGAGGCAAAATAGTGGTATGTGGGGATTCAGTCTAATGTGATCCTTGGGTCTCAAAGATGGATGCCCCAATGAAATATGTTGTGTTTTTATACACTTCTTGAACATACAGGATGTACTTTCAGAAATATTTACAAAAGATTTAGGACTCAATCTGTTTGCAAGCTATGAAATATGGATGACATTCAAGCATAGCAGCAGAGGGTGCCACTTAATGATTGCTATGCATCAACAAAGTCCATAAAAATAATAATAATATTACCGTTCTTATATAGCGCTTTCCACAATGCAAGCACAGTCCCAAAGCGCTTTTTAAATCAATTATTATCGCTGCCAGTTTAGATATCAGAATCCTTTGGTCACTACACTTAGGCGGCTACCAGTCGACAAGTGCACAAGCCTATCAGCACTACTTAGATTTTGATATCCTAACAGCTCCCCAAATATCGCTTGGGTCGACGAAGCAATTGAGTCTAAGTACCTTGCCCAAGGATACAAACATGTTGGACCTAATGGGGCTCAAACTCACAACCTTTGCATCGTGAGACCGGCGTCTTATCCACTAGACCACACACGCTCATAAAGCATCACAAAGGGTCATAATTTCACTAATTATCAAATTAGCTGGGTTTTTTTTGGTAGAAAACCTCTTAAAGATGGGTCAGGTTCTGAAATCTCTGGTGGCACACCGCACACCTTATCAAACGTCAAAGAATAATTAGAGCCACCCCCCTCCTTCCCCCAACGGGCTTTAGACTCAAGTATTGGTCCTAGACTCGATCATCCTGTCTTCCCAATTTTTCACACAGCCCCTGCGAGGGTGCTCAAATGTGAAGACTGGAAAAAATACAGTTCCAAAAGTGTGCTCAAATGTGAAGACTGGAAAAAATACAGTTCCAAAAGTGTGCGCTGATAAACTCGTGAATAAACATGAGCTTATTCACGCACCAGTGCACCGGTAGTTGCACGCGGCGTTGTACACCACGTGGCGCGATAGGGCACACGTTTTGTCTCCCGCGGGATATGCACTGCCTTTGAATTGGACCAATCGGATGCTATTTCTGTTTTTGCTGTGTACAAATGCGCATGCTCGGTATTGGTATGAATATTCATATATGCAAAATACTCGGGGAATTCCACGAGTAGATGCACACTTTTTGGGCGTACAATTTTCCCAGTCCCTCTTTTTGGTCCGCCATTTTTAAAGATGGCGGCCATATATAGGGACGCGGGGACCCAGTCTAGTGTTGGTCCTCCCATTCTTACCATGCCTTTCTTCATCATTACAGGGGTCAGTTGACTGTTGACCTCGTTTGGTTTGACCGTCACCTGGAGACGAGGGCGCCCTCTTGTGGTTGCCTCTGATGATTTGACCTTACACATTAGCAGACATCCTACTTGAAACACCTCACTAGGTCTGGGTACATCCTGAAAAAAAACCCAGTCAACTGTTATCAACTTTGTAGATGCCTCTATAAACTACAAGACCAAGAATCGGTCACTATCAGGACAAAGGGTGCCCATATTATAAGGAATTCTGTGTAAAAAGTAGAGTGTTTAGCGATGATTTTCAAGACAAGGATTTTTATGTAAATTTAATTTAATATCCATATATTTTCGGATTTTGCAATGGAATTGAAGACTTGTGTTTTCCAATCATTTGTAAAATAACTGAATTATTAAAGGGATATGATTCTGTATGTGACATAAAGCCAAGAAAAACAGGTGTGTCT
Source organism: Ophiura sarsii (assembly GCA_035610835.1). Lineage (NCBI taxonomy): Eukaryota > Metazoa > Echinodermata > Ophiuroidea > Amphilepidida > Ophiuridae > Ophiura > Ophiura sarsii. The sequence goes on along the minus strand of CM069447.1, from coordinate 36,199,581 downwards.
CACGTAATAATAATAATGATAAACATTTATAAATCCACAAGACTCATGGCGCATAAGAGGAACCAAAACAGCCCAATTTTGGCCTTCTTTTTTTAGTTGTCAGGAAAAAAATTGAACCAATTGGCAATTCTCAGGCCCCCACGAAACAGTACTGTAAAGCATACGTAAAATCAAATATTAAATTTTTGTTTACTAAGGCTCCCCTTTAGGGTTGAGCACTCTTCCATTGGATGGTTTTACCCTCCTTATAATTTGAACAAATTGGCTACGCATCACAAAAAGAAAAGGTGGGCCAAAAACAATAAAAAAAGAATATCTGCATTTCGCACTTTTCTTTTTATCCTGTGGTTCTGTAAGCTTGAATAAACACGGAAATGATATGCACAATTTGGAAACCGATCAAATTAAACATGGCTAATAATATTTTAAATCGAATAGCACTTTGCTTTTTTGCCAAATGTTTCAGAGACAAACCTTTTGTTGTTGGCCTAAACTCTTACCCATTCATCTTGGCCTCCTCCCTCCTCATCACTAGTACTCATCCTCTCAAGACATCTCGTGTAGATATCAGAGATATCAGTGATGCGTAGGAATCCTGTGGCGCCCCCTGGTAGGCTCACAACAATCTCGTAATCACGAACCTCTTTCACAACACCGAGGAGCAGCAGGTCACTAGTAATTGTCTGCAAGAAGAAAATAATGTCGCCTTCAGTATGTATAAAGTATAACTGTCCATTGGTTATGCATATGAAGTGTTGTTTTATTCATGTTCAGGGGCAATAGCACTTACAAGGTTTTGATCTATAGATGTGTGTTTGGCCCTTGAACATGTTTAAACCAGACTGCCCAAAGGTTTTTTTGGAAGTATAAATACATGCTGAAGGTTTGGGTGGAGATAAGAGGTTTTGACAGAACAGCGATGTATACATGAACCAACATATAATAACAATTTACTGAATTTTCATGAGAAAAGTTTATTAACATTTCATTGGTATACAGGGCATGTCAAAAAAGAATCAACTTTGATCCTCGCAACTTTACCAGCGGAAATCTTTGTGAGAATGATTCTCCTCAAATTTCTGAGGCTGTATCTTACCTTTTGCGAGATTGGAATGTACAATCGTCTGCGCACGCCTCCATCAAACGCCTCCACATCTTCATCCATACTTCCTTTGAGCGGTTTCACTTTGCCTTTCCTATTTCCCGCCTTCTTTCCTTCATCGTCCTCATCATCGCTTATATCATATACATCATCATCATCAACATCACTATCATCATCGGCAGCCGCAGCTTCTTCTAAATCTTTCTCAAATTTGGTCTTCTTAGTTCTCTTTGCTTCTTTCTTTGACTTCTCCTTCTTTCTTTGTGGCTTAACGGATTCCTCATCCTCATCATCGTCACTGTCGTCTAGAAAAAGACCGGAAGCATCTTCATCTTCACCATCACTACCAACATCTTGATCACCATCGTCGTCGTCGTCTTGTTTGCTTTGTTTTGGTGTCTTTTTCTTCTTCTTCGGTTTCTTTGTCTTTTGAGACTCTTCATCTCCAGATGACTTTGTTATTTTCCTCTTGGATGAACGTCTTGGAGCCTCTTCCTAAAATGTAACAAAAATGGAGCAGACATTTTATCAGGGTTGTCACTAAGCTGGTCGGTGCCGGTCGGGTGTAGCCGGCACTCACGATTGCCGACCGGCACTCACGATTGCCGACCGGCACTCACGATTGCCGACCGGCACTCTAAAAATAAAAAATAAATGTTTAAACAATTTGTGGATAAAATCATTAAACTGACTTACAAAACAAGAAATTATGTGGCAGGAACCCTCAAAGTGCATTAAAAAACCCTAAAAAACATTAAGAAGGCCTCTGGACCCCATTCCATGATGCACTGCACGTCGTTCGCTACACTTACTCCGTTCGCCATCAGTAAAATTAATTTTTAATTTTTTAATTTTGGCTAGTGACAACACTGCATTTTAATTATGTAGCTGAACTAGGTGAGAAGGAAGTAGGGCTGGGAGTGAAATCCGGGAAATTGAGTCCCATCTGAAAATTTTGAGTCTCAGGAACAAAAATCACCTTCCAGATCCCCAAAATAACCCATCAACAAAATAACCATTAACCTTACTGACTGATAGAACCCCAACTGTCAGCAACATCACTCTTACTGAATGCAAATTGATATAGGAGATTCACTTGAAATGGGTTTATTTTGTCAAATCTGTACATTCTTTATTAGGCCTAAAATAAAGGGGTTTTTTGCCCTTTCACCTCAAATTTATTTTGGGACGGTAGGTCAATTTCTTAAATTTATTTTAGATTCCAAAGAATGACCAAATCACACTGGAATACACTGAAGTTTATAATTTAAAGGTAGATGACCCGATCACATTTTCGTAACACAGAATTATTTCAAACATACGGAGATTTTCATATCATATGAATGCTCGTATTTTTCTCATCATCATATGAATGCTCGTATTTTTCTCATCATCATACTCAAATTTGACGGCCTAAATCGGTATAATTACGGAGAAATCGATGAAATAACGTCGAATTACCGTGAATGGTGGTAACCACCGATATAGTTTGTGTACTACTCAATGGGTACAGTTCACAGCATCTTGTGCGTCTAAAATAAGAACCATTAGAGCTATGCAACTCAAACTTTGGAACACGACTTTTTTAAGGATGACCTTTCATGTAGAATAGAAAACTTCAAGTTGAAAATCGGAACATCTACCTTTAACTAAATTTTGATATTAAAAAGACAAAGTCTGGTGGCATGGATAAAATAAATATTTCGGAGTGGGGTCACATAGGGTCAATTGAGGTCATCAAATTTGTAATTTCTAAAAAAAAAGGTTAAAAAATTAATAAAAAAATAAATAAAAAAATGCGGTCGGGAAAGGGCAATCCAACATCTTTTTTTTTTGCCTCATACTTGTATATGCTTGCTAAAATGTGAACCAAGCATGACACAATCTCATGATACCTTTATGATACCCCCTCGTATAGTACTTAGATCCTTACCTGAAACAAGACTCTGTCATCAGTAGGTTGTTTCTCAACATCCTGGACAGTTGTCTCTTTCTCTGTCTTTCCTCCTCTCTTAGGCTTATGTTTGTCTGCTTTTCTGCCTTTCTTATTATCCTTGGCAACTTTTCCACCTTTCTTATTATCATCTGTGTCTACTTTTCCACCTTTGTTGTCTTTGTCAACTTTTTCTCCTTTCTTATCCTTGGCTTTTGTGGAGGAATCGCTGCTTCTCGTGCTCCTCCTGGGAAAATCTTCTTCATCCATAATGCTTTGTTATAACTTGGTTCAACTGAGAATGAAAAAAAATGAAATGGAAACTTATTTAGTCATTGTTTCTAGACTCCCATCTATAGGGAAGATTGGGGTTAAATAGTAGGGGCACAAGTTTAATTTAGTTCAAACATCAAGATTTTCCTTTCAGAAAAATATAAAATATTACCACTCGTTCTTCTACTTCTTCAGGTTAAGTGCAGACTTCAGCAGCTAAAGACAATCGCATGTATCCCTGGAACCTACACTATATGTGTGTACAGATACAGACCCAGAATGATCCCCTACTCTTTACGAAGGGGTCTGTGACTACACGCCAATCACAGCTCGGCTGCTTTAAGAATAAAAACACATCCTCTTGTTTCATTTGTTTTCACGTAAAGCAGACATGCTAATAATGTACATATAATTTCTCTTCATGTTGAGAGCGTTTAATTAAGTTAATAAATGTTGCCGAGAATGGAATGGCGACGAAACATACAAAAGTCGTGTCTTTGCATCTTCAACCAGTGTGCCTGATTTTCTGTAAGATAGACAAATAATAGACCTTAGGCCAAACAAAGAAGAAGGTCTGTCTCAGAAACATTTGGCAAAAAAGCTAATTGAATGTGCGATTTTTGTTATTGATTTTTTTTTTGAGGTATGCGTTTTTTAAAATATTTTTTGCTGTTGCTAATCCAAGCTTACAGAGCCCTTTTCTTAAAAATATTTTGTAAAAAATCCAAAAAAAGGCCTCAGCGCGTAGACCTACGCGCCATATAATTTAGTCAAGAGCCCGGTGAACACTAAATTTTAAATTAATCAGGTACGTTATGTCCGTAAAATCAGAATTTAGACATCAATTATTTATGTAAATTAGTCACATGATAGCTCACTTTTTGAAGTGTTCCTAGAAGTCACAGTTCTGGTTCCACTTTACAGAGTTGCTTTAACATGTACCCATATCATGGATATGGGTACAGTATGGACTATGTACATGATGACAAGCGGTTGGTGATAGCGCGACCTTTACCTGTTTACACCAGCAGATTAGAGATTATATCGACTTGTAGAAGCTTATAGATTTAGCCAAGAGTTAATTCTGGTGAATCAGCTTTAGCGCAATTATTGCATACAGCGGTCATGCTCACCATGCACCATGCCGCATCATACTGGAAGTGATTATCTTGTAAACATGACCCACAGATATATTGATGATTGGCCGAAGTATGACACTTCGTCTTCATTCATGCAGTTGTCGGCTTATATTATATTAGATCCGATTTTAACACTTTCAATGAAAGCTTGAAAATGAAATTTCAAAAATAGTAAAAATTGCAAAAAATGACTGAAATTGCATTTTTTTTCTAGTAAAACGTAACCATGAATTGCTTTGAAGCGACACAAAATATTTTGGTATCAAGTTCAGCTATCGATATATGAAGGATAGAAGATGCCATTTTGTGTGTGGAAGCGCTACTTTTGGATTAACTGCTAATACTGGCAAATGTCCACTTGCCACAAAATGACTGAAATTTCATCATTTTTCTGGCAAAACGCAACCAAGATTTTTTTTGAAGCGACACAAAATATTTAGGTATTGAGTTAAACAATTGATATATGAAGGGTAGAATGTTCCATTTTTTGTGTGGAAGCGCTACTTGTGGATTAACTGTAAATACTGGCAAATATGCCCACTTCGCGGGCATATTTGCCAGGGCTGGACAATTCGGACACCTGCTAGGAATGAAGTGACAATCCAATACCCGTCAAAAAAGGCACGAATCTGGGCATGAATGAGAACATATTAATTAATCTAAATCACGTCCGACACCCTTTGCTTGCCAGTCAGAATTTCACTGAGTTTATTTCTCGAGGGTGAAAAACCAAATTGATGACCAAAACGTGTGCTGGCGCAGTGTTTTGGGTAGTAAAACAATGACATTTTCATCATTTTTCACTCTTAAGAAAAAATTTGAAGGGTGAAAGTCAAAAGTGAAGGGTATTTCACCCTTTGATAGGGATGTTCATATCATTGACTATACAGGGAGACATTTATTTTGAAAAAAGTTGACCAAAATATGTAGAAAACTCCATGTTTACCTCTTTTAAATCCAGCGGAAAAGTACGAAACTGCTGGGATGTATTCACTGATGTATAAATAACCCCACACAAGCAACTGGACATCATGAAAGTAAACCCTTTTTTACCTAAAATGGTTTAAAATGTGCATGACTTGCCCAGTTTTCAGCAATATGAGGCAAACTACTTTTGGTTATAACTTTTTTATTATTCAGCCTGCAGACAAGGTTGAACCATCATTTTTTATTGTAAAGTACTTTGTTTCCATGTATTCCATTTTCAAAGAGATAATTTTATTTTCAAAATTTTATGAACATGCCTACCTTTGAATAGGGTGAGTGAAAACGCTGCCGGAGTACCCAGTATTTCATACTACTTCTTGATACATGCACAATTTAAGCACCAGCTAAATTCTAGAAACAATCTCGTGCGTGATGTCAAAATCCATCACGTTACGGTATTTACATTCCCACACTCAAAACTGGCACTGTGGGAATTCGTGCACAAACAAGTTCACCTAAAACTAATCGAATGTATTGTGATCGTGATGTTATCGAGGTCGCGCGCGCGGTCCAGGGTACTCAAGTGATTATTATGCTAATTCAAGTCAATCGGTTCGAAGTCGATTACCAGATCTTATAATCTGAATCTCTAATCTGCTGGAGTATACAGGTAAAACGTCGCGCTGTCACCAACCGCTTGTTGTATGATGTTGGCTAGTACAACAAATCATACTTAGTGATATTTGTCATCAGTTGGTATTATTCATCATAGGGTATTTTGCATGTTTCACTATCTGTCCCCATCCTAAGTATGACTCCTTCTAAATATGATTTTCGTGTTAATTTCTGTATCGCTTACCAGAGCTCAAAAACACACTTCTTTGTGCTTGTTCTTATCTACTCTTTCTCATCTATCTTGCCATTCGTTTAATATTTTGTACAAATGCAATATTCCCTTGAAATTTGAGGTGAAATTCTAAGCCAATTCACTTTAACGGCACTCGCGATGTTTATCGAAATCGGCGCCATGTTTTATTATAATAGACTCGTTTCAATACATTCGTAAGTTCGTAAAAAAGTGATGTGCGTATAAGATGTTGGCGATGGGAATGAGACTAAATTCACCGCGCAACTCATTTTGAGATGCACTCCATTCACTTCATACAGCAAATGAAATTGACAGTTTCTCGCAATACAATTTCCCCATACGTTGGTAGGGGGGAAAAAAACGGGAAAAAACCAACGTATGGGTTTCCTGTACTAGATGTTGGCACACATAAATTTAAAATTTAAATTTATTTCAATGAGGAAGCGTATGTTTTGACAGTCTATGAGCTGTCATCGGGGTTAATGATTGAAGATTGAAGATGTAATGTAATTCAAGTTTCAACTCATGATAAACTCAAAACTGCTGAATTCTGCAGCTTTTGACGATATTATAATAATTACGAAGCACACATGATGTAGGTTGTGTATAACAAGCCACGTTTATTACTTCTTTGTATACACTTGAGGTAGTGTATCTTACATCTCCCTTTCTTTATGGAAAGATGTGAACTGGATATTAAATTCCATATGAGAGATTAATAGTGAACAGCTTGCATTTGTATTGTCCATAGCAAAGCTTAAGGTTCACAAGATGATATTAGAGTCTATGAAATTCTCTCATTTCAATTAGATGCAATTGAATAAATTATTCAGAATCAGAACAGATCTGAAATATCAAAATCAGTTGGGTATAAGAGTTCTGCATTGACTTTGACTGATTATCATCAACATGATGAATGATCACATTAATTTTGATCTGAGACTTGCAATGTGTATTATGCCTTTACACAACAAAATTTTAGGTTGCTAAATATAACTAAAGTAAACAAATAAAGTTTCAAAAAGAAATGCTCAGATTTGAGTATCCAAACTAACAAAGGGGTTTTAGATATCCAAGCGCTGTGGTGGTTTACTGCATCTTCCGCTTCTGGTAGTGTACACAGGCGGTGGTGTCTCCTTGCGGCTGGATGTTGGTCTGGGTCTTTTTTTTTTTTTTTTTTTTTTTTTTTTTTTTTTTTTTTTTTTTTTTTTTTTTTTTTTAGGTTTTAGTATGAGAAGATGTCTTGCTGCAGGGAGTTTATTTCTTGGTCTGCGTCCCATTAGGAGTTGTGCGGGTGAGAGATCACAACTAGTCAGTGGTGTGGTGCGATAATCTAACAACGCTAAGTACTTGTCATTGCACTTTTTCCACATATTTTTGACTGTTTGTACTGCTCTCTCTGCTTCACCGTTGGATTGTGGGTAATGGGGTGATGATGTTTTGTGTTGTATTTGGTATTCCTTACAGAAGTTTTGAAATTCGCTCGATGAGAATTGAGGACCATTGTCTGTCCTCAGAATCTCCGGGATTCCATGGCGACTAATTTGTGATTTAAGAACTTCTATGGTTGATGCACTTGACTGATCGATGAGTTTATCTACTTCGATAAACTTGGAATAATAATCAACTGTCAGTAGATAGGTATCTCCTTTCCAAGCAAACAGATCAGATGCTATCTCAGACCATGGTAAGTCTGGGATCTTGCTTGGTGTCATGGTTTCCTTCCTCTGCTTGTTTTGGTATGTGTTGCAGATGGAACAATCTTCAACCATGTTCTGAACTTGTTGACTCATTCCTGGCCAGAAGAGTGTTTCGCGTGCGCGCTGCTTACATTTATTGATACCTAGATGTGATTCGTGTATCTGTTTCAGCATATCGGATCTGATACTTGGTGGTACGACAATTCGCATTCCTTTGTACACAATCCCATCCGACACCGCGAGTTCATCTCTGTATGGCCAATATTCTCTTACTGAGTGTGGAGTGTCATTTCTTGTGTCCGGCCAGCCTTTGATGATCATTGAGTGTAATTCATTTAGCTCATTTGCTGTACGCGTTTGAAAGTCTTGATATCTACTCGGAGTTACTGCGACAAACTCAGCCATGTTTACCATGATTGGTTCTTCATCGGGCTCCGTTTCTGGTAGATTTGCTCTGCTCAATGCGTCTCCTATGGGAATATCAGTACCCGGTTTGTACTTGACATCCAGATCATAGGGCTGTAGCCGTAGTAGCATTGTTTGTAGTCTCATGGGAGCAGCTAGTAATGGCTTGGCGAAAATTGACTGTAATGGCTTGTGGTCAGATTCTACCTTTACTGCTTTACCAAAAATGTATTGGTGGAATTTCTTGCATGAGTGTACAATTGCTAGCATTTCTTTCTCTATTTGTGCATAATTTTTTTCTGTGTGTGTCATTGCGCGCGAAGTGTATGCGACTGGACGACCTTCTTGTAGAAGTACGCCTCCTACAGCATAGCTACTTGCGTCACATTGGATAGTTACTTCCTTCTTCACGTCATAGTAGGCTAATACTGGCGACTTTGTGCAGAGATTCTTTAGCTTTGTAAAACTTTTCTCTTGCGGTTTGTCCCAGTGAAATTGGCAATCTTTCTTTATGACGTCGCGTAGTGGACCATCTATCTCACTTAAATTTGGGATAAATTTCGCGAGGTACGTAATGATTCCGAGAAATCTTCTTACTTCTTCCTTGGACTCTGGCTTTGGTAGCTCTCTGATCGCTCTTACTTTGTCAGGATCCGGTTTCAGTCCTTCAGCAGTAAGAATATGTCCTACGTACTTCACCGACTTCTGCTTTATATGACATTTGTCAAAGTTAAGTCTGAGGTTCCACTCTGTCGCGCGATTAACGACTTGACGCATGATCTTATCGTGCTCTTCTGCACCCCTACCGGTGATAATTATATCATCCATAATAGCTCGCGCTCCTTCAATATCATGAAGCATTTCATCCATAACACGTTGGAATAACTCTGGCGCGCTCTTTATACCGAATGGCAATCTAAGCCATCTGAAGCGACCGATACATGTGTTGAAGGTAGTGAGAAGACTTGATTCATAATCAAGTTTAAGTTGCAGGAAACCAGATTTTGCATCTATGACTGAAAATGTGTTTGCTCCGGGCATACTTGCGACAATTTCTTCTACCGTTGGAATTGGGTAGTGCTCACGACGTATCGCTCGATTTAAGTCTTTAGGATCCAGACAGATTCTTATTTTGTCACCTTTCACTACCGTGCACATCGAACTAACCCAATCTGTAGGTTCAGTCACCTTTTTGATGTGACCGTCAGCTTCCATTTCTTTAAGCTTATCAATGACTCTTTGTGCAAGCGCTTGTGGAAGTTTTCTAGGACCGTGCACGACTGGTGTCACTGTTGGATCAATTTTGAGTGAGAACGTTCCTGGTAGTGTGCCTGTGAGATTTTTCAATTCAGGATACTGGTCAATGTTGTTGACTCTGGCAATTAAGCTTAGTGCTTTACTGGCTCTTCCTGACAAAAGAACCGGTTTCTTTTCAGCTTTTACTACATAGAAGTCTATGTCTATGTGTTGATCTTTGTATTTTGTTGTCAATTTTACTGTTCCTACTAGTTGTAAGGCATGGTTTGAATAACTTTCAAACTGATGTTGTGTTTTTCTAAGTTTCTTTTTGCATTTTAGGGACTCATAGACGTTCAACGGCATTATTGATTCTTTTGTTCCTGTGTCTATTTGAACTGTACGGGTTGGTTTTCTGGTCTCCGAATGGAGGCGTGGGTTCGAATCCCACATCTGACACCATATAATAATTACGAAGCACACATGATGTAGGTTGTGTATAACAAGCCACGTTTATTACTTCTTTGTATACACTTGAGGTAGTGTATCTTACAGATATCGCCGTTATCGGGGTTTTTAGTCCGCTTAAAACACTCAGATTTTAAATTTCACATGCTCACAAAGTTTTCTGGTATTAAGTTTTTACACACACATTAATAGACGATCAAAATCAGTAAATTACCTGGTTAGTTCATTGAAATCCTGGTCGAAATCCGTGTAGTTTAAATGTCCAGTGAAGGTCCAATTTAGTATAACTCACACGTGTGTTTTGTGTACAGAAAATGACTAATATCGTGGTGCGCGAGATTTCTGGTGCGAGACTTTGAAGCAAATGGTGCGCTACAAATATTTGTTATCACAAATTTACCTATCAGTGTTGCGGTCCGTATCTCTCTCCAAATGAGGATGAAATGATTCGTTTGCTTCTGAAGGGGGGGAGGGGGGAGGGGGAGGGGGGAGGGGAGGGGGAGGGCGGGGGGGGGGGGTGGGGAGTGTGATGTCAAAAAAAATCGCACGGTCAAAAAAATTAAAAAATCGCACACTCAAAAAAACAGCATAGTCAACATCTATGGACAATCCTCCGGGTTTTCATAATTTGTATCTATAAAATTCAAACTATGTCTATTTTGACACTAAAAAGGTCCAAAAAACGTTTCTGAAGCGTTCAACTTGACCAACAAACTTTTTTTTAAAAATCCCTTGAACAATAACACATTGAAAACCCGGGGGGGGGGGGGGGTACTCGGATTTGGTTTGGTCTGGGGTGTGCCGCTGGAGTTTCAAAACCCATACCCATTTTTAGGGGTGATTTTGGAAAAATCGGTACCCATTTTTAGGGGTTTTGGTTCATTTTAGACCAAATGTTCGCAAATTATCGGGAAAATAGCCCTAATTTTTGCAAATTTTCGCGAATAGGTTGGGGCGGACCTACGTCACGCCGGTGAAAACAAATCAACGCCGGTGAAAACAAAAACAAAAACAACTTGCGCAGATCAATCAATAAGGCAACCGCACATTGCGCCTACTGCGAATCAAGTGCGTAACGCTCAGCGTTGAGTGCGTCGTGCATGGAATGTTTTGTTTCTGAAACACTGGTTGCCAAGCAAATTTGCTAAAAATAACTCAAAGTTCCCGTATGTCCGCGCCCTCGTATATAGACAACAATTTCGCGAAAATATAGACCCATTTGTAAAAAGTGACCCCATTATTCAGGGATTTCCAGCACAAAATCATACCCCATGTTAAGGATTTTGTGCCCAAAAACCTACCCATTAGAGCGGCACACCCCCGTCTTAGGCGAGTACCGCCCCCCCCCCCCCCGGATTGAAAATAATTCGCGCGTAGCGTGAAACTATTGTTACATTAAAAAAGGTCCAGAAAAACTTCCTGAAGCCATCTTGTTAAGCCTGAATAATAAAACATTACAAATAAGTTGCGCGTAATGCGCAAAAATTGGTTATTTTAACACTAGAATGGTCCTGAAAAACGTTCCTGAAGCCACGCTTGAACAATAAAACATTAAAAATAATTCCCACGTAGCGTGAAAAAGAAGTGCCTATTGTTACACTAAAAAAGGTCCAGAAAAACGTTCCTGATGCCATCTTGTTAGTCCGGGTGTAGCGCGCAAAAAATGGTTATTTTAACGCTAGAATTGGTCCTAATAATAATTCCCTTTAAAAGGGATAACCCATGCCCAAGAAGATGAAAAATAAAATAAATGGAAGGCACCGATTTTAATCATTTCATTTTTTAAAGATGAAATTGCCCTTTATAGATTGGTCAAAGTTGGAGGATAAATACATAGGCCTATAGCTAATTTTCACGGTGTCATTACTCGGTGCGAAAAAAAGTTATATTTAGCTTGATTTCCAGATTAATCCAATTCCGACCCTGCTTTAAGGTTAAAGTGTATCCCTGACATGCCTGGTCAAAGACAAGTCCAAAGAAGTTGTAATTGCAATCAACACTACATAGGGCTGCCAGCTATTCCAAGATAGAAATGACACCAAAAAACCCTCTTTTTATTATGCCAAGCACTCAAAATTGTCATTACTTATTTCATGATGTCAATTTTCAACTTTTGATTTTTCACTAAACATATTTTGCAAAAAAATAACCATCCCTAGCCTACTGTGAAAGTGTACTTCCGCGATAAACTTTGCTGATAATAGTGAAATTACCCAGCCTCTCCATAATTGAATCTTTAAATTCAGTTACATATTTATATTAGATTGGACTTTTCTTTTCTTTTCTGGAAAACCGACTGCCATGTTCAGTGTTCATCTCCGTCACGAGCCTTATGCAGCACCATATCATTTGAAACTAGAGCGGTTCTCGGCTTTCGCGGTTCTCGGCTTTCGCGGTTCTCGGCTTTCGCGGTTTTTGGGTTTATGGTTTGAGATTTTGAACAAAACCTGACTGGGCCCTGTTAGTGAATATATTTGGTTGGTGTCATAGTATTATTTGGGAAGAATGAAGGATATTGTAATGGAATTGGAGTTAAATGGTTTTGAAATTATTCATATAAATGCTATATTTGAGGATTATTCAGTAAGTGTTACCTCTTACTTCACAAATTAGCGATTATACAAGCCAATTGATAGTTTATCAATGCTGCTATCAGGGGTAGCCCAGGTAGTTTATCAATGCTGCCAACAGGGGTAGGTCAAGTAGTTTATCACTGCTCCCATCAGGGGTAGCACAGGTAATGTATCAATGCTGCCGTCAGAGGTAGCTTACGTAGTTTAGCAATGCTGCCATCATAGGTAGCTCAGGTAGTTATCAATTCTGCTATCAGGGGTAACTCAGGTAGTTTATCAATACTGCTAGCAGAAGTAGCCCAGGTAGTTTATCAATGCTAGGTACCAGGGGTTGCCCAGGTTGTTTTTCAATGCTGCTATCAAGAGTAGCCCAGGTACTAGTAGTTTATCAATGCTGCTATCAGGGGTAGCTCAGGTAGTTTATCAATGCTGCTATCAGGAGTAGCCCAGGTAGTTTATCAATGCTGGTACCAGGGGTTGCCCAGGTTGTTTTTCAATGCTGCCATCAAGAGTAACTGAGGTAGTTCATCAATGCTTCTATCAGGGGTAGCTCAGGTAGTTTATCAATGCTGCTATCAGGGGTAGCTCAGGTAGTTTATCATTGCTGCTATCAGGAGTAGCCCAGGTAGTTTATCAATGCTGGTACCAGGGGTTGCCCAGGTTGTTTTTCAATGCTGCTATCAAGAGTAGCCAAGGTACTAGTAGTTTTTATAAATGCTGCTATCAGGGGTAGCTCAGGTAGTTTATCAATGCTGCTATCAGGAGTAGCCCAGGGACTAGTAGTTTATCAATGCTGCTATCAGGAGTAGCCCAGGTAGTTTATCAATGCTTGTACCAGGGGTTGCCTAGGTTGTTTTTCAATGCTGCCATCAAGAGTAACTGAGGTAGTTCATCAATGCTACTATCAGGGTAGCTCAGGTAGTTTGTCAATGCTGGTACCAGGGGTAGCCCAGGTTGTGTATCAATGCTGCTATCAAGGGTAGCTCAAGTAGTTTATCAATGCTCCCATCAGGGGTAGCTCATGTAATATATCAATGCTGCCGCCAGGGGTACCTTACGTAGTTTAGCAATGCTGCCATCATCATAGGTAGTTATTAATGCTGCCATCAGGGGTACCTCATGTAGTGTATCAATGCTGCTATCAGGAGTAGCTGAGGTAGTGTATCAATGCTGCTATCAAGGGTAGCCAAGGTAGTTTATCAATGCTGCCAACAGGGGTAGCTCAATTAGTTTATCAAGGCTCCCATCAGGGGTAGCACAGGTAATTTCTCAATGCTGCCGTCAGAGGTAGTTTACGTAGTTTAGCAATGCTGCCATCATGGGGAACTCAGGTAGTTATCAATGCTGCCATCATGGGTAGCTGAGGTAGTTATCAATACTGCTATCAGGGGTAACTCAGGTAGTTTATCAATACTGCCAGCAGGAGTAGCTGAGGTAGTTTATCAACGCTAGTACCAGGAGTAGCCCAAGTCGTTTATCAATGCTGCCATCAGGGGTAGGTCAGGTAGTTTATCAATGCTGTTATCAGGAGTATCTCATGTAGTTTATATATGCCAGTATCAGGGGTAGCCTAGGAATTTATCAATTCTGCCATCAGTGGTAGCCCTGGAAGTTTCTCAATGATGCTATCAGGGTTAGCTCAATAAGTTTAGCAATGCTGTTATCCGGGGTAGCTGAGGTAGTTTATCAATGCTGCTATCAGGAGTAGCTGAGGTAGTTTATCAATGCTGCTATGAGGAGTAGCCCAGGTACTAAGTAGTTTATCAATGCTGCCATCAAGAGTAACTGAGGTAGTTTATCAATGCTGCTATCAGGGGTAGCTCAGGTAGTTTGTCAATGCTGGTACCAGGGGTAGCCTTGGTTGTTTATCAATACTGCTATCAAGGGTAGCTCAAGTAGTTTATAAATGCTGCCATCAGGGGTAGCTCATGTAATATATCAATGCTGCCGCCAGGGGTACCTTACGTAGTTTAGCAATGCTGCCATCATGGTTAACTCTCGATAAACTCAGTTTATCATTATTAACACTGTTTTTCGCTCGAAAATCATTGTTTATTGATAAACACAGTTTATCTAATTGAAAAATAGTTTTTTGAGCGAAAAAGAGTGTTTATCGATAAACTGTTTTTCAATTTGATAAACTGAGTTTATCAATAAACAATGAATTTATCGATAAACTGAGTTCATCGATAACAGTGTTTATCGACTGATAAACCGTGTTTATCTAATGTTTAATGTATAATAATTCAATAAACACTGTTTATCTGTCGAACAATGTTTATCAAATTATCTCAGTTTATCAAAAAACAATGTTTTTCGAACTCAGTTTATCAAATTGAAACAGTTTTTCGCTCGAAAAACAGAGTTTATCAATCGATAAACTCAGTTTATCAAATAATAATTCGATATACACGATAAACTCTGTTTTTTCGAGCGAAAGTGTATATCGATCGAGAAAAACTGTGTTTTTCAAGCGAAAAACAGTGTTTATCGATAAACTCAGTTTATAGATAAACACTGTTTTTTCGCTTGAAAAACATAGTTTATTTCGATAAACTCAGTTTATCGGTCGAGTTTATCGGCGATAAACAGTTCATCGACTGATACACTGTGTTTATCGAATTTGTTTACATTAAGCTTGCCATAGTCGTGTCAGTTAAGATTTGGCAAGTCGATTGAGATTGGCACCAATTGAACAGACCCTGTTTTGCGGTTTGTGAGCACTCAAATATCAACACTTGATCTATAGTGAGCTCAGAACAATCAGCAAAAATTAGATGTTTGGTAAAATGAAGCTGAAGAACCATCTTTTTCAACACATTCAGTGAGTGAAGTCAGCGACTAATTGTGTATTTTTTAAATATTTTGTTTCTCAAATACGTATGGACAAATGGAGCGGTCAGCTTCATTTTCTTACAAACTCATTTTTGCTGAACAGTCTATACATTTGGTTTTTTTCTGGGGGCATTTTTTACATTGAATCTTGGTTGTCACCATTGGGCACTAAATGCTTTCTTTAGAAATAAAGGTCCAAGGGATGCATCAATTACAGTGGAATTGTGGAATATTGCATTACCAACTTATTCACCATGTAATTGGTGTATGCATAGAACCTTCACACACCTAAAATCTACCATACTGATTTTGATTGTTTTTTCAGGATACAGACAAGACTATTCCAAGTTCAAGGTGAAGATCAATTACAAGATCCTTTTATGACAAACACATAAAAAATGAATACAAAACATTTTAGTAAAATGGGTTATCATTTTTTAATTTGTTTTGTTTTATTTCCATATAGGGTAAAGTTGCCAGTTTTCGGTCAGCGCCTATTTTTGGTCACTTTTGCCCAAATCGTATAGTTGCATCGTCGTCGCCATTTTAAAGCAATACAGGGCATCGACTATGCGTCAGTTTATAACGACGAGGTTATTTTCATTACACAATTTGGGCGAAAGTGACCGAAAATAGGCACTGACCGAAAACTGGCGACTTTATACCCTATATCCAATTACATTAACAACAATCAGACACTTCAAAAGTTCATTCACCATCTTATTTTAATCATACTAAGATTATACATTGTTAAATATTCAATTATTGACATTATCCCATATTCTCGACCTCTTTTTAATAGTGTGTTAAATTCTACTTGCAATAATATGTTATAATGCACTTATCAATGGCATCCCCGGCCCCGGGGATAGCGGGATTAGGGCCGGGATGTCGAAATTGCCCATGTGACGTCCCGGGTACAATCGTGTACGGTCCCCGCAGGGCCGGGCACCATTTTTTGTACGTCCCCGCTACAGTCCCGGCCCCCTTGGCCGGGACAAAGTGTACAGTCCCGGCCACCCATTTCCCAGGACAAAGTATTCACCCGGCTACAGTCCCAAGGTCGCTTATTTCTTTTTGCAACAATAACTGAATGCATTTCTATGTGTTCCCTATGTGTTATTATTAGGCTTATTTCGTCAAGCGCATCGCATCTCTAGTTTATTTATAGCAAGCGCCCGGGGTGTACATTTGTGTACCTTAGCGTACGTCCCCGCTACACGCCCCGGCTAGCGGGGGCACAGTTTGTACGTCCGCGTACACCCCCCGCATAGCCGGGCATCATTTTGTATACACTCGTGTACGGTCCCCGCATGGTCCCCGCCATGCCCCGGGTGCCGGGCTTGCAATTGATAAGTGCATAATTATGCTGTTATTTTGTGTAAATGATTACGAAAATAAAAGAACAAGTGCTCCATGCACTGTGGAAACATAAAAAAATCAATAAAATAACACCCTGTTGTGCAATTGTTTAAAACAGTTTGACACCGTAATTCTCATGCCTGTAATTCAGTTTAAGCCCTGATGCCCATTGGTGGTATGATCATCAGATCTAGGAACAGCCCCAGAGAGCTTGTAATGACATGGCAACATCCTCAGCAATTATTCATTAAAAGCCTCTTTTTTTTTAAATTCAGTGGAAACTCATTAACACAAAATCTGTGATAGCACCAAATTCAGGATATAACACAAAGCTGCTTTCGAAAAATCGTGGACAAAAATAAATAAACAATACATGCACGGTCAAGGTTTACATTGTATTTGACATGAAAGGTACCGTTATGAATTATAATATAAACATGCATTACATTTGAAGAATCCAGCCTATGAAATCATCTACGTCACACAATTATGTGTAGTATTAGTCTTAGAGGTCGACCATAATTTTTGCCATTTACAGATACGTACAAAGCGTACATAGCAGGCGGTAAAAATATACCCTAAGCCAGGGTCAGGAGTTCATCAAAGTTTGCGATTCTCACAAAAAGATTATGCAAGAATTTATGGATTCTTTTCCATTCAAATAATGTGTTTAGACAGATTATCTACGAAAATCAATTTGGATTCTCGCAACTTAACCGGCAGGAATCTTAGCGAGAATGAATTCTCGGATTCTCATTGAATTTCTGACCCTGCTAAGCGGACGTAATTAAAATGGCCATCTTGAGAGGCAGGCACTTTTTTATCAAGCCATTAATTTTCACCATTTATTGTGTAGGTAACTCGAGGTGTGGGGAGGGGGGTGGGGGGGGGGGCGGGAAAAAATGTATGTACGCTATGTATGTATGTGGAAATGGCGATCATTTTGGACGACCCATTCCTCAGGTTTTTTCAAGAGAAAAAACAGTCACATTTCTCATTTTTATTTGTCAAGCGACAATTATCCGGGAATCAAGTTTCCTGCGATTCTTGATCAATCTTGGAGTTCGTGTTTCCAAGCCTGTCTGTAGACTGGTAGTTATTGTCTTTTGGACTGAACATATCCGTCATTGTCTGATAATGATACCTGTAAGCCAAACAAATTGAAGGAAAATAAAAGAGAAATAAAAACTGGGTTAATATTTTATTCAAGTCACAAATATTGCTAGTCATCAATTTAACTTGACTGTTGACATTAGTGCTGTTTACCGTGTGCCCCTCACTCATTAATGATTTGATGAAGTCTTGTAGTTTTAGTGTACCAACCTAGGTGCAAACGTGCAACTGTGTAATGTACCATTCATCTTATAATATGCCCTATTCATCAAATCTGTCAGCACAAATGATGAGCTTCTGTACATTTGCGACTTTGAGCATAACAATTCTGTTAACAAAATTGTCGGTGGGGCGATGCTTTCAGTAGCGTGCGCAAAAGGGGGCGTGATGGCCACAGAATTTCAATTTGTTGTTAACCTCTTTTTTTTAACTGCGATTTTTTGAGACCGTGCAAAATGTTGTGACCGTGCGATTATGTGTGACCGTGCAAATTTTTTTGACTGAGCAAAATTTTGTGACCGTGCACATTTTTTGATCCTACCCCCACCCCCACACTTACATGAAATTCATGAGGTTACTGCAAAAAAAATGGGCTACCTTTTACTATTTTTTTGGGGTGCTTGTCAGCTATCAGGACCTCAACCCCCCCCCCCCCCCCCCCCCCCCACCCCAAATTCAAAAGGGTCAGGGGACGCCCCTGGGTTCATGTTATTAATCATACAAATTTCCAAGTGTCTGTGTTGGCTTGTAATAAACATGAATAAATTTGGAGACCTATTATTGAATTTGAATATTGACAAATCAACATCATCACTGTTGAAGCTTGACTTACCAGGGTCTTACCAAGCCAGATTGTACAGGTTTCATGTCGTCAAGCTGAATATTGCTGAGAGGGTTCCTTGGTTGGACATTCATTGGTAGAGTTGTCAGCTCCTTCCACTTTGAAATGCAGAGTACACCAAATGGTTGATCCCACTATTACAGAAAACACAAGAAAACAAATCCACTTCATTAATATAAGGCCAATTAAAATAATATACTTGTTTCTCGTCCCTGCCCTCACCAATTTTTTTAAGATTGTCAAATATTTTTGTTATTTTTGTTATTTCCTCTTTATAAAGTTTGTTTTATCAATTGTTGGGATAAAAGAGATGATAAGGAGTGCTTAAATAAATTACCAAATTTATCATATTGTGTTGTTGTTTATTTCAAAATGGCCGGTGAAGGTGAGTTTGTGTTTTATTTTTAACCATGTTTTAATAAAAATAATTCAATTTAAATTTAAAAATCCAATTCAACTTTTCTGAAAACGGGCCTGAACACTTTTACTAGCTCTTATTTTCAAAGCAATACACTTTTACTAGCTCTTATTTTCAAAGCAATCAAATAGATAGAGAACGTTGAAGGACAACTTTGAGTCTCCAAAAATGAGGTTGGGTCATTTGGATACATTAAATATTAAAATTAGTGACGCCGACTGTCCGTCTACTCTATGCATCGTCCGTCATTTGCTATAATCAAAACAAAGCATTCTCGATCAAATCGTATACGATTCCTCAATGTCCCAAGCGACTGGGGCATATCGTGCGTGACCGCATCAATCACGATGGCAATGGCGCAGTAAAACCGGAAGATGTGACGTACTTATAAACAAATAAGTAATTGACCAATTGTGGCCCTTAACAACAAGACCCCACTCTGCGTGATTGGACAATTATGTAAGTTCATTCATGTTTATTCAGGTCACATAGGATCGCGTTGTGACGTGGTTGTCAAGGGCTTATCACGCTGCATTCAAAATATGGATGAACGCTGGCGTGACTAGAATAAACGTTTTGATCGAGGACCTCAACCCCCCCCCCACCCCAAATTCAAAAGGGTCAGGGGACGCCCCTGGGTTCATGTTATTAATCATACAAATTTCCAAGTGTCTGTGTTGGCTTGTAATAAACATGAATAAATTTGGAGACCTATTATTGAATTTGAATATTGACAAATCAACATCATCACTGTTGAAGCTTGACTTACCAGGAGGGTCTTACCAAGCCAGATTGTACAGGTTTCATGTCGTCAAGCTGAATATTGCTGAGAGGGTTCCTTGGTTGGGCATTCATTGGTAGAGTTGTCAGCTCCTTCCACTTTGAAATGCAGAGTACACCAGATGGTTGATCCCACTATTACAGAAAACACAAGAAAACAAATCCACTTCATTAATATAAGGCCAATTAAAATAATATACTTGTTTCTCGTCCCTGCCCTCACCAATTTTTTTAAGATTGTCAAATATTTTTGTTATTTTTTGTTATTTCCTCTTTATAAAGTTTGTTTTATAAATTGTTGGGATAAAAGAGATGATAAGGAGTGCTTAAAGGTAGATGACCCGATCACATTTTCGTAACACAGAATTATTTCAAACATACGGAGATTTTCATATCATATGAAAGCTCGTATTTTTCTCATCATCATACTGAAATTTGACGGCCTAAATCGGTATAATTACGGAGAAATTGATGAAATAACGTCGAATTACCGCGAATGGTGGTATACCACCGATATAGTTTGTGTACTACTCAATGGGTACAGTTCACAGCATCTTGTGCGTGTAAAATAAGAACCATTAGAGCTATGCAACTCAAACTTTGGAACACAACTTTTTTAAGGATGACCTTTCATGTAGAATAGAAAACTTGAAGTTGAAAATCGGAATGTGATCGGGTCATCTACCTTTAAATAAATTACCAAATTTATCAAATTGTGTTGTTGTTTATTTCAAAATGGCCGTTGAAGGTGAGTTTGTGTTTTATTTTTAACCATGTTTTAATAAAAAATAATTCAATTTAAATAAAAAAATCCAATTTAAATTTAAAAATCCAATTCAACTTTTCTGAAAACGGGCCTGAACACTTTTACTAGCTCTTATTTTCAAAGCAATCAAATAGATAGAGAACGTTGAAGGACAACTTTGAGTCTCCAAAAATGAGGTTGGGTCATTTGGATACATTAAATATTAAAATTAGTGACGCCGACTGTCCGCCTACTCTATGCATCGTCCGTCATTTGCTATAATCAAAACAAAGCATTCTCGATCAAATCGTATACGATTCCTCAATGTCCCAAGCGACTGGGGCGTATCGTGCGTGACAGCATCAATCACGATGGCAATGGCGCAGTAAAACCGGAAGATGTGACGTACTTATAAACAAATAAGTAATTGACCAATTGTGGCCCTTATCAACAAGACCCCACTCTGCGTGATTGGACAATTATGTAAGTTCATTCATGTTTATTCAGGTCACGTAGGATCGCGTTGTGACGTGGTTGTCAAGGGCTTATCACGCTGCATTCAAAATATGGATGAACGCTGGCGTGACTAGAATAAACGTTTTGATCGAGGACCTCAACCCCCCCCCCCCCCACCCCAAATTCAAAAGGGTCAGGGGACGCCCTTGGGTTCATGTTATTAATCATACAAATTTCCAAGTGTCTGTGTTGGCTTGTAATAAACATGAATACATTTGAGAATTCTTTCTTTTGATTATACATATATATTCATCCCTATAATCAACAAACAAAAAATTGTCGATCACAGCGTATACGATTCCCATGCGACTGGTGCATATCGTAGTAATAAAACGTGCATTCCAGATGACAAGGGAGGGCGCAGTAAAACCGGAAGATGTGACATGTAAACAAATAGGCCTAGGTAGGCTTTTTAATTGACCAATAGGACGGCGCGGACATACGGGCACTTTGAGTTATTTTTAGCAAATTTGCTTGGCAACCGGTGTTTCAAAAGCAAAACATTCCATGCACGCACTCAACGCTGACGATTACGCACTTGATTTGCAGTAGGCGCAATGTGCCTTAATTGATTGATCTGCGCAAGTTGTTTTTGTTTTTACCGGCATTTGATTGTTTTCACCGGCATGACATAGGTCCGCCCCAACCTATTGCAGACCTAGCCGCCCTAATCAACAAGACCCCACGCCATGCTGGGACTGTTTTGGAACGCACTGCATGTAAAAATTGTAAGGACACGCTCAACCTGTGTAAATTGTAATGAACGTAAGCGCTCGGATCATGATGCTGTGATTGAAAAATTTGTGTTTTGATTATAGCTCTGAATACCAGCTCTCTGTGTGTGTTTGTGGGAGAGCTATGGAATAAAATAAAAGCATATGAGTTGACAGTTGACATTCGACATCGCAGGTGATCAAATTTGATCATCAATTTTGTTTGTTGTACTTTTCTGAATGTATAACATTTCAAGAAATACTGACTTGAAATGAATTTTGTCCGCCCTATTCCAGCTATAGATATAATTTAGCTACACGTAAATTCGGCGACGTACGCCTAGATTGTCTATCCCCCGGTAAACAAATGAAAAGGTCAACAACAACAAATTTACAAAAAAAGTAAGCTTATTTGAAAGAAAGCATCATTTGATAATTCTAGGAATGATTTATAGGCCAACAATTCCAACATACAGAATTACGTATTCGTAGGTTGGGCAACTCATGCAACCATCATAAAACCCGTGAAAACTACTTACTTCATTCGACATTTTTGTTGGTTCAGCGAAATATTCCTCTGTCCTTTCCTCTACAACTCGCCGAAATTCAGCTTCGATCGATGGGCAATGAAACATGACATGACACTCCCGATCCGAAAATGTATAGAAATTGATCGGGGCTTGCAGTTGTCAACTTTCACTGCTGATATTAACATCGAGTCAGTAATACAATGTAACAATAACAACAAGATATTGTGATCTTTTATTAAATACAGTCTTGGTTCCGCTCGAAAAATAACGCTGCCATTTTTTATTACCGATTATTGATAATTTAGAGAAACGAGACGTCCAGTCACGTTACCAGTCACGTTACCAGTCACGTGGTATCACGTGATTTTGACAGTATTTTGCAAGTTGGCGATTTGACTCACGCAAAGGCTCATGGGGTACTACCGGAATCTTCTCTATGTTCAAACAATGTCATGGTAAACCGGAGGTAAAACTGTTAGCATGTTTATTTGCTTTATGGCTTTTAACATTCCATGTAATTTATTTGTAAAGCTGAATATTCCATTAGACTTTAAGGGGGTGATGGTTGTAGAATAAAATACCAGCAAAAAACTTCGCAAAACTACCGATAACCCCCCCCCCCCCCCCCAAACTTTGCCCACCCAACCCAAAATATATACCATGGCAGGTAGTAAGCTCGCAATTCTTACTACATGTACAACCTGCCATGGAATGGACCGGGGAATGGATATTAGACTCGCCTTGAGGCTAATAAAAATTCCACCTGAACCCAACATCCAACAGTCCCACAACTTAGAATAATGGTGAATCCCTAATATAGTGTATACCGGGGCCTGGTACCGAGGTTAATATAGGTCACACCCCCTGTGTATAGATTTATTGGACTATGCAAATTCTCAGCTTCAAGGTCGATGCCTGTTTTATGACGACCTCGAAACTAACAGCCAAAGTTCACCTTCGGCATACCTTAACGCACACACAGCGACGTGTAATAGAGGAGATTACAATATTATTGGACTATGCAAATTCTCAGCTTCAAGGTCGATGCCTGTTTTATGATGACCTCGAAACTAACAGCCAAAGTTCACCTTCGGCATACCTTAACGCACGCACAGCGACGTGTAATAGAGGAGATGACAATATTTTCCCGGCATTTCCTGATTAAAGTCCCAACGATACGAACTTATATACGGATTACAGCTTTGTAATAATCGCGTCTGTCTAATAAAGTTCGCTATCGATCAACCATAGCACACTTGACAGTGCAGTGATAGTGACCTTAGTCAAATGAACGAGTATGTTGGGACATTTCTTCCGGCATATGAGCTGATCAGCGAATTCAATACTGGGGCCCAGTAATAAAAGGAGAATAGAAACACTGCTTTGACCGTTTGAACTTACCGCAAATAAACTTTAACACACGCAAGGTTAGTACGCGCTATTATTTAGCAGTACATCAAAAATCGGGTTGTGTTGAAACATTGTATGTGAATATTTTTATTCAGTGTCATCTCCGAACGCTATAGAATCAATTGAAAATATTTATTCATTGGATTTTTAGGATTACTGGTAAAATAAGAGTAGTGACCACTAATGATACCCGTGAAGTAGACTGCTAGACATACTTTTCCGGCGAAGTTATACCGGCCCAAAATTAAAATCGTCATCTCCGTCACGTCATTTTCCGTCATCTCCGTCACATTTTCGTTGATTTTCTGTGTGATGGAGATGACCGGGCACCGTGACGGATATGACTTTACATGCAGGTCATCTCCGTCACATGAGTATTTGATACTCATAATTTGTAAAATAATACAGCATTGAACACGATTATCAGTTGTAATTTATAAATTAATAGTGTTCTCATACTAACTTAACTGAAATGTATGTTATCTAAGAGGGTGTCGATGAAAAATAAAGTGACAATCAACATTTTTACCAAAAATCGCAATTTGGGGGGGAGGGTTGTAAACTTTTGCGAAGTTATAAAATCGGTATGTTATGCTGAGACACTCAAATATTTGAATTTATTTGAGCAGAATACTCTTTTATTTTATAGTTTGAGACATGAATGGGAATTTCTAGTCTCGAATCATTTATATTTTCTAATGAATTTTTATACTAAAAACGTGACGGAGATGACTATAGTATGTGACCAACCTGTAAGCATAAGAGAAAAAATCAATTAAATATCCGTAAAGATTGCGCCAAACATGTTTTTAATATGTTACAGATGTTTATCTTTGTGAACAAATATTCAAAGCTAGAAAAATTTGAAATTTAAAACCGAGTTTCTAGAAACTTGAAATGTAACATTTACCGAAGAATGACCCTTTAAGGTTCTTAAAAAAAAAGTTTCTTTAGCCAACAAATAATTATGTAAACCAAAAAAAGATTAATGTTGTTAAAAGGGAAGTGTCAACCCTAAATATATGAAATTTATCAAGCACTGTAACTTTTAAACTAATAATGTAATGTACATAAAAGTATACCATTTTTCAAATGAAATGAGTTGGAGAATTTATATTTGGTATTAAATTTCCCAAAAATTGTGATTTTCATGATTTTGGCGATAAAAAAATCACATTTTTTGGCACTTTTTGGTCTGTAACTCAAAAAATAAAATCTAAGATATTAAAATTTAAAAAAACGCTCCTGGGGAATGTTATCAGGATTATCATAAAACTAGTATGACAAAATTTAACAAAATATATTTTGAGTTATCTTTTCCAAACCTAAAATGGGTCAAAAAAGGTGTTTTTTATTTTAAAAAATCCAAAATGGTCAATTTCATTATCATAGTTGGATTCATTGAACCCTTTTCTGCAAAAAACTGTATGTTTATAAAGATTAAATGAATATTGAAGAAGTTACGGGACGGCAGTTTTACGGAGGCTGTACCTGAGAGTCCACAGCCCCCTTAGTCCCCCCCCCCCCTTAACACACTGTCTTTCACTCTTTTAAACTTTTTGATGAGCCCATGAAGAAAGTCCCTAGTCTACCTAAATTGTGAAGGTTCTTTATAGAACCTTTTAAAGTTCCAAGTGGAACCCTTTTTTCTTAGAGTGTACTGAATGTATACTGTCCATGGTTTTAATTCACCAACTTCAAAGACCATTTTGGGATATATAACATGTTTACTATTATTACCAATGATCGCGTATTTATGCTTGAATAGCTTTCATACGATACTACAAAAATGTAGTTTGACAGCATAAATCATGTGAGTGTGTATTGTGTGTGTATTGTGTGCAGACTTGCTTCAAGTCACTCTTGTTAGTCATTTCCATCTTCCATCTTTTATTTTTATTTAATTACCTTTTAGTATGCTAGTCATGACACTTTACAATAATGTCCTTAAATATAAGGTCACACCATTGACCCTAGCCACTGTTGAGCCATATTACTAATCGACCCCAGTCACCGATCTACCCAAGTTAGGCCAACAAAAAAAAGAGTTGTGGTGCCCTCAGCGACCGACCCTAAAATCGTAAAAACTAGGGTCGCATTTTTTGTTTCAACTTTTTTTCAACTTTTTTTTTCATTTTTTTTTTTTTAGATTTAAATTTGATTAAAAGTGTCTAAATGTTACTATTTCTTGCTGGGCTAAACTTTAGAATACCCTACCATTTTTGAAGCTCCACTTTTTTTTAAATCATCTTCGACGGCGCGAAGCTCAACCTTTTAAAAAATAATGCAACATCGAAAAGGTCTTCCTTTTTCAATATCACCTTCGCCAGCGCGAAAGCACCGCTGGTGAACCATCATCATCGACGGCGCGAAGCTCAATCTTTTTTTCAAAACAATCAACATCGGCGAAGCACCGCTGATGAAGCCATCATCATCGACGGCGCGAAGCTCAATCTTTTTTTCAAAACAATCAACATCGGCGAAGCACCGCTGATGATGCCATCATCATCGACGGCGCGAAGCTCAAGCTTTTTTTCAAAACAATAGTATTTTGTATAATTTTCAAACCTCAATGACATAATACAGTCCTCAAAATAAGTAACTGACCAGGTAATAAATATATTCTAACTCCAAAACTATTAGCTCCTCGTCTAATGTGGGTTGATTATAACTTGTGGTTTTATGATATGCTGTGTGATATTAAATCCTTGATTAAGGATCATTGGCACTGCCGTCCGGCACCCAGACGATTTTGAATTTCCGTTGGTTTCAATGCAATAATGGATTTTGATCATATATCCCCCCTATAAAATTCATCACACGTGGGAATTAAATTATTTTATCCTAAAACCACTGGACTTGTATAACCAACTCAAGTGTCAGCCAGTACTTTAGCGTCCCATTAACTTTGGGTCGTTATTTAAAAGCCCCGTCCAAAGATATATTATGGGTCGTTCTTTAATAGTCCTGTCCAAATTGTTAAGGTGTTGGACTGCCCCTTAATATTGCATTGGGACTGAAGTTCAGTATCATGTGACAGGTCGGCTTAAACATGTTAAATAGATTATGGGTCGTTCTTTAAAAGCACTGCCCAAATTGATGAGGTGCTGGACTGTCCCTTAATATTGCATTGTGGGACAGGTTGGCCGAAATAGATTACGGGTCGTTCTTTTTGCATTGGGACATTGTGGATCGTTCTTTACCCCTTGATATTGCACAGGGACCAAATCTCAGTATCATGTGACAGATTTACCAAACTAGATTATGGGTCGTTCTTTAAAAACCCCGTCCAAAGATATATTATGGGTCGTTCTTTAATAGTCCCGTCCAAATTGTTAAGGTGTTGGACTGCCCCTTAATATTGCATTGGGACTGAAGTTCTCGTAGATTATGGGTCGTTCTTTAAAAGCCCCGTCCAAAGATATATTATGGGTCGTTCTTTAATAGTCCCGTCCAAATTATTAAGGTGTTGGACTGCCCCTTAATATTGCATTGGGACTGAAGTTCGGTATCATGTGACAGGTCGGCTTAAATAGATTATGGGTCGTTCTTTAAAAGCCCTGCCCTATTGCACATAGTCTGCTTTAGTATACCTTTTCTTTGTACCGATAGAGGGCTCACTCCCCATGGACCGCTCCCCATCCTCTGATCTCACCCCGGGAAAAAAAGTATTTGGGGTAGTCGGTTCTCGGATGGGAAGTATCAGGGGGTGTTGTTCGATTGTGTGACAGTGAAATTATACAAGGCATACGAGTAGACTATTTGGGGTAGTCGGTTCTCGGATGGGAAGTATCAGGGGGTGTTGTTCGATTGTGTGACAGTGAAATTATACAAGGCATACGAGTAGACTATATTGCACAGGGACCGAATTT
>CM069447.1:36089948-36171722 GCA_035610835.1 Ophiura sarsii | reverse complement strand
ATAACATTGTTTTTTATCAAATCTATGTTAAAATAAATAAAAAACTCATTGCATATCAGGTATTGTAATTGTAATCCAGATATTGCCACATTTGAGTATAAGCTTATTTCTATTTATTCTCAAATCTGGGTTATTCTGTGCGTGTGAGTACGTCATGTATGTAGTAAAACAGTACTGAGACGATCGAGTCCGACTCCCGAGTCCAGCAAAATACTCCGTTCGGCTCAAGTACTCTGTGATCTAAGTGTGCTCAAATCTGAAATTTGGGCCCAAGCATACTAGTTCTTTCAACGCTGAGGATTTATTTTAATTAACCCTATCTCCCGCGGCTATGTTTCTGTGTGAATCGGGGTGGGGGGAGGGAAGTACGATTTGTTTGACCCGAAAAATCACCAATCACCCTCCGGATTCAATTCCGGGACCATCCGCACCAAAGTCTGTGACCCTATCGACTGAGCTAAGCTCTCAGCGCATATGCGAGAAGCAACTTCCTGCCCACATGCCTGTCGTATGTGATGTAATCGAGTCAATGCAGCAGCACGCGCGTGGAGATAGATTATGGCTGCATGATTTTGTAAGATGCACTAGGATTAGGGTAGGTTATAGGAACATGACAAATTGGCTTTATTAACCCTAACTCCCGCGGCTATGTTTCTGTGTGTATCGGGAGGGGGGGGGGGGGGGGGGGGGGGGGGGGGCAGGGAAAAGTACGATTTTGTTTACCCGAAAAATCACCGAGCCCCCCCCCCCCCGGCAATCGATCCCGGGACTGTACGCACCAAATTATGTGACCCTATCGAGTGAGCTAAGCTCCCAGCGCATATGCTGGCAGCAACTTCCTGCCCACATATGCGTGCGATAGGTGACATAACCGAGTCAATGCAGCAGCACGCGCGTGGAGATAGTGCAGCTTAAATTAGAGTGTGCAATCCACTACGATGACAACGAGATGATAGTTAGATGATAGTCGGCACCTTTACAACACAATGCTGAGCGTTGTAGCCCTGTTAACCTTGCGCTGACATCGTACTGGCATCACAGTGTAGTCCCACTGATATAGAGGTCAACGCGTTGAGGTCCGTTGATATCGTTAATTCTAATTGAACCTCAACTGTACAATAAAGAACCACAGGCTACAGCCAGCAGCGCTGGTTGCGGGCGCACACAAGTTCTTCGGATTGATGATCCGATGCGGGATAAGAATGATGATTTCGTCGGATTGATGATCCGATGCCAGATGAGAATGATGATTTCGTCGGATTGATGATCCGATGCGGGATGAGAATGATGATTTCATTAGATTGATGATCCGATACGGGATGAGAATGATGATTTCATCGGATTGATGATCCGATGCGGGATGAGAATGATGATTTCATCGGATTGATGATCCGATGCGGGATGAGAATGATGATTTCATTGGATTGATGATCCGATGCGGGATGAGAATGATGAGTTCATCGGATTGATGATCCGATGCCGGATGAGAATGATGATTTCATCGGATTGATGATCCGATGCGGGATGAGAATAATAATTTCATCGGATTGATGATCCGATGCCGGATGAGAATGATGATTTCATCGGATTGATGATCCGATGCGGGATGAGAATGATGATTTCATCGGATTGATGATCCGATGCGGGAATGATGATTTCATCGGATTGATGATCCGATGCCCGATGAGAATGATGATTTCATCGGATTGATGATCTGATGCGGGATGAGAAAGATGATTTCATTGGATTGATGATCCGATGCGGGATGAGAATGATGATTTCATCGGATTGATGATCCGATGCGGGATAAGAATGATGATTTTATTCGATTGATGATCCGATGCCGGATGAGAATGATGATTTCATCGGATTGATGATCCGATGCGGGATAAGAATGATGATTTTATTGGATTGATGATCCGATGCCGGATGAGAATGATGATTTCGTCGGATTGATGATCCGGTGCAGGATAAGAATGATGATTTCATCGGATTGATGATCCGATGCCGGATGAGAATGATGATTTCATCGGATTGATGATCCGATGCGGGATAAGAATGATGATTTCGTCGGATTGATGATCCGATGCCCGATGAGAATGATGAGTTCATCGGATTGATGATCCGATGCCGGATGAGAATGATGATTTCATCGGATTGAAGATCCGATGCGGGATGAAAATGATGATTTCATCGGATTGATGATCCGATGCCCGATGAGAATGATGATTTCATCGGATTGATGATCCGATGCGGGATGAGAATGATGATTTCATCGGATTGATGATCCGATGCCGGATGAGAATGATGATTTCATCGGATTGATGATCCGATGCGGGATGAGAATGATGATTTTATCGGATTGATGATCCGATGCCCGATGAGAATGATGATTTCATCGGATTGATGATCCGATGCGGGATGAAAATGATGATTTCATCGGTTTGATGATCCGATGCCGGATGAGAATGATGATTTCATCGGATTGATGATCCGATGCCTGATGAGAATGATGATTTCATCGGATTGATGATCCGATGCCCGATGAGAATGATGATTTCATTCATCGGATTAATGATCCGATGCCGGATGAGAATGATGATTTCGTCGGATTTAATGTATCTATATGCTTATTGGAATGTCACAATTCGTCGCAGCAGTTACAACTTGTCACCTTCCACTGTCTACACAATGACGTTGTACCCATTGGACTCATGCTTTTAACGTCAAAATTACCAGGGAGCAGGTCAACCTCGTCCGCATCCACGGTATCCGATTTGAGCGATCCATCGCTATATATCACTGCCACAGTTAACATTCCTTTGCGTATAGGTACAGCAGTTTAAAACAGCGTGGTGGCACATCTTCAGCACATAACATAAATAAGTAAACACAGCAGCCCAATAACAAAGCAGCCCAATTGTAAGCGCTCTCGGCCTCAATGTACTTGCCAGACTCATGCTTTTTTTATTGATCAAAAATGATCCAGGTGCAGGTCAACCCGATCCGCATCCACGGTGACTGAAAAATGATCCTACGTGTCGTTACGTGTAATCCTAGCACTGCCCCGAGCTAGTGCATCACACCCCCAGCTAACGCACCACGCACCACGCGCCCGGATACTAGCGCACCACACGCCCTCTGCTGCTCCTTGTACACCTACAACACAATTTCTCACTCCACTGCTTCGACGAATCCTGAGTAACTACTACACAAGACTGCAATCAGTTAATTCTACTCAAGTTGCTCTGGCATTATTCCACAAGATCCTGCTCTCCGCTCTTTTACAGTTCAACAATTCCGGATTAGTTTACGTGTCTCACCGCATGTCCTCTGTTGGATCCGCAATCAAGGAAAATAATAGTTGGCACACTTGACGCAACTCATTACAACTATCCCTGTGCTCGCAATTGAGATCACACTTGGGACATAGCACTGTTTAATAGAAAGCAAAAGTCTCCCCCTTTCTTATATCCTTCCCCACCTCCCATCAATCAATGTTGGGGGGAACTGCCAAGGCTTCTGATAATATGACTCGGATCAACATTGCCTCCGGGGAGAGGGGCAGGTTTTTTCCGTAATTAGGACAAAGTGTGCCAACCTTTTTTTCCTTGATTGCGGATTACTGGCGCTCCAATTCCAGCAATCCGCTTCTCCCAAATGTTGTTATAATCAGTTCATTCAGGAGCAATACATCGTTAGCGAAATCCGGCGCTGTTCATTTGTCTGCTACGAGTCGAAGTTTCAATCCCATCGCTGGCCACCAATGTGGCGAATGGGACGAATTTCGTTCCGGCGTATGCTTTCTTCCATCTGTGGTAGCGAGCGTCAAGGCAACTGCAACTGATGATGGCGTGGGCGTGAGGTGTTACTCCTCATTTAAGTTCGTAACATTCTTTTATGGATTGTGGGCTGATGATCCGGTAATATGGATTCGGAAGAGGCAGACGGAATGGTTGGAAGTAAGAGAGCACTTTCTAGCGCGTGACAACATTTATTAAACACCGGCTTGATCTGGCACGAGCAACATTTGGTAGTAACCTGGCGTTATTGGCGAGTGGTAGCTCGGCCCGACTGGCCACGATTCACAAAATGCACTCGTTTCTATATTCTCAAACCACGTGACCAACTGGCGGTCATATGACCTCGCACTGAAGAGAGCCACCAAGAGTTTAGCTACAATTTTGCTGAGATAAGGGAGCCCTCTATAGTCTCTCTCATTCCCGGTACATTGTAGAATTGATTATTAATGGAATTGGTATCCATTTGAAATAATTCATTATTGATAATGTACAAAAGAGGTTTGAAACATATATATTCTCTCAATCTCTTGTCTGCTATTTTGTTCCTTTCTATCTAAAACTATTGTTTGTTAGAATCATTTTTAATACTTCATTGTGAGTAAATTTGTAGAGTAAAAATGGATCGTCATGAGCAAGTATGTGATCACTGGCTTTGTTTCTATATGTTCTTCTCAAGTGTTTTTCCTGGACAAAAGTCACATGACTCCCTGCGTACTCCGTGTGTCTGAGTGTATGAGTCTCCGTGTGTCTATACTTATGGATGGCAATATTTATGTACGGTACGAACGAAATAGGTGTCGAAAATCATTTCGCAAAGCAGTATTATGCATTATAATGAACAATCTAACAACAGTAGAGGTTGGAGGACAGGCCCCCGGACTTGGATTTGGTCGGGGACGTGCGGCAAGAGATTCAAATAAAAAACCTACCCATTTCTAAGGGTGGTTTGTGGAAAAACGGAAGTTTGCTTCATTTATAGACCCGTTCGCAAATTATCTGGAAAATAGACCAAATTGTCGCAATTCACGAAAATAGACCCATTTGTAAAGATTTTTCATCAGGGGGGGGGGGGGGGGGGGGGGGGGGGCATGTCTGACTATTTGTTTTAGCATACAAAGGTATACATCAAGTTTGTAATTTCATTTGGGGGCATCAGTGGGGGGGGGGGGGGGGGCGCGGGGGACTTACTTAAAATAGCGGTATACATTTATGTGCCTGCCTTTTGGGGTGCCTTTTCTCGAAATTTAGTATATTGATGGTATTGATTAAATCAGAATAGTTTTTGGTATTCTTAAATGCCCCCTTAGTTCTTTGATGGTATATAGGTGTAATTACCAATATTCGAAGTTCAAATGTTTAAAATACACTTTCAATAACCAAATTTTGGTTAAAATACACTTTCGAGAACCCAATTTTCTACTTACATTATTGTGCATATAAAAGTTCTCCTCTTGGTTCCTTCCCGGTCCCGCCGGTACGGGGTCTACATATTCGCGGGCCAGGGTTGACAACATCGTATAAGGGCAGATCCCCCGTGAATAAAAAGTAGTTTCATTTTCAATAGTCATCCTGTTTTATCCAGTTTAGTCAACGATAACTGACGTTACAAAAAGGCGGGAAGGCATCAAGGATACCTGCTGTCGGACTCACTAAAATGCTCTTCAAAACACCGATTAACGAATGCTAAAAAATAGAAGTTCAAACTAGAAAATCTAGATTAAATGGCATCCAAAAACATTTATTTAATGAATTGGTACTTGGTACTTGGTTGGATATCCTCCGTAGTACTCCGCAGGGAAGTTTTAACAGGAGGTGGGTGGTCACAGGGGGGATTAAGGTTGGGGGATGCTCTGTTTGAAGGAGGTTTTTGAGGGCAGGTTGATGGTGGATTGGGGAGTTTGTTCCAGTCGGTGATTGTACGCGGAAAGAAGGAGTTGGTAAATGGAGCCAGTCTGGTGTTGTAGAGTTTGAGTTGTTGGTCGTGTCCTCTTCGTTCGCGGTCTATTTTCGGGGCGATGTATGTCTTGGAAATGTCGAGTTGGTCGTGGTGGATCTTGTACAGACAAGTCAGTCTATGTGCTCTTCTGCGGTCTTGTAGGCTGGTCCAGTTAAGGCAGTTTAGCATGTCTGTGACACTAGCTTCATGTGAGTAGTTTTTTGTGGTGAAGCGTGCTGCTCTACGTTGGACTTTTTCCAGCATGTTGACATTTTGGGTCTGGGATGGGTCCCAAGCTGCTACACCATATTCCAGATGTGGTCGTACTAAGGTGTTGTACAGTTTCACCTTGACGTTTGTTGAGGCCTGATGGAAATTTCTTTGAAGGAAGCCGAGCACTCGGGATGCCTTTGAAGTTGCGTGTTGGCTTTGTGCATTCCATTTTAGGTTGTCTTGGATATGGACGCCGAGGTACTGGCAGGTCTTCGTAGTCTTAAGTGTAGTCCCTGTCATAGTGTAGTCGTGTGCGTCTTGGTTTCGTCGATTGGTGACTCTCATAATGTTGCACTTAGCAGCGTTGAATCGCATGCCCCATACTTCCGTCCATTTGACCAGGTTGTCCAAGTCGGTCTGTAGGTGAGTTATATCATTTGTACCATCTATGGCTCTGTAGACTAAGCAGTCGTCAGCAAATAGTCTTATTTTGCTGGAGACAGCTTCACTGACGTCATTTATGAATAGCAGGAATAGATAGAAGCCGAGGACTGTTCCTTGGGGACTCCGCTGTGAACTTTAGTCCAGCTGGATGGGGATCCATTTATGGTCACTCTCTGCTGTCGTTTGGTTAGGAAGTTCTCGATCCAGCGTTTGGTGGTTCCTCTGACTCCATAATGGTCAAGCTTGACGAGGGGTCTTTGATGGGGTACAACGTCAAAAGCTTTTGAGAAGTCTAAAATGGCGAGGTCTGTAGTTAGCAGTCGTCGAGGTTTTTTGCCAGGTCGTGGACAGTAAGGATGAGCTGGGATTCAGTCGATCTGGATTTGCGGAAAGCATGCTGTGCGTCTGAGAGGATGTTTAATTTGTCTAGGTGTCTCATGAGTTGGCTGCCGATGATGTGTTCCAGGAGCTTGCAGCATACACTGGTTAGTGAGATTGGACGGTAGTTGGCTGGGTCTGTTTTCGCGCCTTTTTTGTAGATTGGTGAAATATTTGCTTTGCGCCAGTCGTCGGGGAGGTCGCCGGTGTCAATTGACTGTTGAAAAATGAAGCTTAGTATAGGGGCTAGTTCGTGAGAAGCTATCTTGAGGGCGTAGTTTGACACCTCGTCTGGTCCTACAGCTTTTGTTGGATCAATGTTGCGAAGTAGCTTTTCGACCCCTTCCGTGGAAACAGTTATGTCTGGCATACTTTCATAGAGTGGGTGGTTGATCTTCGGCATACTTGAAGGATCCAGATCCTCTCTGGTGAAAACACTTGAAAACTGCGCACTCAGGGCGGCTGCCTTTTCACTGTCCTTTGTAATGGTATTATTTTTCACCTTTAGCACCGGCACTCCTGTGTTATCTTTCTTCTTTGATCTGATATATCTCCAAAACTTTTTGGGCTGGTCTGTGTTGATAATGTCAGAGATGTGGTTTCTCTTGCTGCACCTGATAGCCTTGTTGACAAGTTTCAGATATTCCAGGAAGTGTATCCAGTCGGTATCTCTGCCCCTTATTTTAGCACGTGCGTAGAGTTTCTCTCTCTTTCTGGTCATCTTCTTTAGACTGTTTGTGAACCATGGTGCACTCCTGTTGCCGCTGTAAGTTTTGTGTGGGACGTGTTTGTCGACAATGTCTTTCAAGGATTTAACAACGAACTTCCAGTTTTCCTCCACAGTTTTTTCCTTTGGGTTGGATTTGTTGAAGTTTTCTGCGAGTTCTCTTGCATGCTCTCTAAATTCATTGTCGTCAACGCTCTTCCATATGGGCACTTTCCTGGGAGGTTTCCATCCGATCCTGACTTTGGCATTGAAGACGGCGAACACTGCGGAGTGGTCACTAACACCAGAGTGTGGTCTCACGGAATGGTGTAGTGATGGGTAACTTGTAAATAGTAGGTCGAGAGTGTTTTCAGTGCCGTTTGTGTGTCTTCTTGTTGTGAAGGGAACCATCTGGGAAAGTAGGTGCTCGTTTGCAACCTTGACAAGTTTTTCCTGGAGTGGGTTTACAGCTCTCAGGGAGTCTTCGTCTTTCCAGTTTAGGCCAGGTACGTTAAAATCTCCCCCGAGAATAATGTATGGTGAGGTGACGGAGTTTTGTAATGACGTTAGGCTGGACTCTAGGCTGGTCAGCGAGTCAAGGATGTTGTTTGGTTGACGGTAGAAGGCTCCGACAAGGATGTTTTGGTCTTTTAAGGCCAGCTGGCACCAAAGTAGTTCTGTGTCATCCACCATCAGATCAGTACGTTCATAGCAAGGTATGTTGTCTTTTACTGCGATGAAGACACCGCCTCCTCCTGATTTGCGGTCTCTGCGGAAGACACGGAAGTTGGCAGGGAATATTTCAGCATTGTAGATATCTGCACCAAGTTTAGACTCGGTGCCAATAACAACATCAATTTTTTCCAAGTCGAAAAGGAGTTCAAGCTGGGGTGCCTTAGTTCTAACACCATTACAGTTGATGTTGAGGAAGTTGAGTGCTCGTGGACTCTACTTTTTCTTGGTTGAGTTGGAATGCTTTTGTTGGTCGTTTGGTTTATGTGGTCCTGAGGTCGTCTTGGTCTGGTGGTCTTCCTGGTGGGGTTTTACATTTGAAACCCTTAGGTTCATACACATCCATCCCGCATCTTTGACTCTTTTGAGCTTCAGTGGTGAGACTTTCCTTCCTGTGGTCGTAGAGGATTTTACTTTAGGCCTTTTTCGATCCACACAGGTCCATCCCGCTTCGTCATCTCTTTTGAGTTTAAGTGGTGAGATTTTCCTTCTTGT
Organism: Ophiura sarsii; assembly: GCA_035610835.1. Lineage (NCBI taxonomy): Eukaryota > Metazoa > Echinodermata > Ophiuroidea > Amphilepidida > Ophiuridae > Ophiura > Ophiura sarsii. Next base: position 36,163,015 of record CM069447.1, on the reverse strand, counting down.
GGGTGTTGATGACATTACAGGGTTTGGAGCATTATTGAGGATGTCAAAGTAGTTACTCACTTCTAAATCAGAATCGTTTGTGGAGCTGGTGATGTTGATGTTGTCACATACTGGGCATAACCATATTGCTTCTTTGTTGGTGGTGTGGAGCGATAGGGTTTCATCCGATGAACCAGCACAGTTGTAATGGAACCACTGTTCGCAGTTACTGCACATTATACAGTCATATTTGCACGCGTACTTACAAATACCATACGGCCATTTCGGTTTTCGGCCACGTCGTTTGGTGATAGGCTGAATATTGGTATTTGGGGGTTGTCTTGGTGCTGGGCCAGGGTTGGTACTGATATCGCCAGCAAGTAGGTTAACTAGAAGAAGAAGAGGTAGTCTGCCTCGGGGTAGCCCAGGAATGGTGTAGATCTGTAGTACAGTCCTCCTCCTGGGTTAGTTGTGTTGGTTGCACATGTGAATGATAGGATATAGGCAGTAGTTTTGGGGACATGGAAATCATCAGTTAGGTTGAAGTCAAGAGTTGTCAGATGGTCGAAGGTGGTGTCAAAAAATGGTACGATTCTACCGTAGCTCTCGTTGATTTTACTGCAGGATTGGTAGATGCGAAGGCAGGTGATGATGAAGGCCAGTGCATTAAGTGAACACAGCGCTGGGACGTTAGATTGATGTTTACGTCTGTGCAGGAAAAGCATGATGCCGACTGAGATGTAGATCTGGTTAAAAGTCCTGGGATGTGGCCTGGATGTAGAATTGAGATGTGTTGTGTATGCACGTAAAATGTGACGGAGATGGTTAAAAAGTCTGGCCTTAATGGACTACAATATCGTAAAAACACAGCAAAAGTTAAATACATCAAAACATCTAGAAATGGTTAAAAACGTGTTAAAAAGCAAGATGGCGACCACTGCAATGTGGGCGTTGTCCCTGCCACGTAGGTATCAAGTAGATGGTTTAAATTTGTTGCTCAACGATCAGTAGCGGTTTCAAAAGTCAGAGTTACTATGTCACACATATACAGCAAATATTGTAGAAAAATAGTATCATAAAAACTGGTAGGATGCGGAGCGGGTCGTTGTAGGATGCACACGATAAAAATGATGGATGATGAAAAAGTCAAAATAATGAAAGTAAAAAATATACGATATCACAGCATTTAGAGTAAAATGTACAAATTGGGTCATAAAAAGCTGCTAGGATGTGGAGTTGGTCGCTGGATATTGCACAGAAGGATGGGTGTCATAAAATCATGTAAAGATACTTGCGGTTTTTCTTGTAATATGGTATCTATCAGTGGCGAAGTCCGGCGAAGGTGCAGAATTCTACTGCTGAATTATGGCGCGAAAATCCACGATGAATTTACAAGAGTTTAAACAGTTCCATAAAGTGTATAAAATGGGTCATAAAAAGCTGGTAGGATGTGATGTTGGTCGTTGGATATTGCACAGGAGGATGGGTGTCATAAAAACATGTAAAGATACTTGCGGTTTTTCTGGTAGTCTGGTATCTATCGTGGCGAAGTCCGGCGTAGGTGCAGAATTCTGCTGCTTGAATGGCGCGAAAATCCACGATGAATTTACAAGAGTTTTAAAAACAGTTCCACAGGGTCCAAAATGTGCGGATAAATAGGTATCAAATGTCCAGCGATATATTAAAACATTGTCAATCACAAAAGACTGGAAACAAACATAAAAAGGGTAAAAACAGAGCAAAGTGGGACAAGTTTGGCGGAGCGAAATGGGAACGTGACCACCCTGCTTGGCTACATCGAAAATTAAATAACTTTAACGGAAAAAGGCTTCAACCCGGTCAAAACTTTCACGGGTGGGAAATAGTCAAAATCAATCATATTTTCTTGATGAAAGATTGTTAGTTTTGTTCTGTAAGGGATCACGTCAAAACTCGACCGCCAGGCAACCACCGGTTACGGCCGGTTCCGCCCGGTTCTCACAAAACGTGTCGTCTATTATAATACACACATAATGAGGTCAAATAGTTACACTCTGGTGAGCACGACCGGTTGATAGTGCCTCGTCACGTGCGTGAGCGATAAAATCTTGAAGTAATGGGCTCTCAAGTCTTAGTTGATAACCAGTACAATACAACTATTGATTTTCGCTGGGGTTGGCTTTTTCAATCTGTTTATAGCTCAATTAACTTTTTAAAATCAATACCGAAAGTTCAAGGGTGCGCTATTATGCCCGCAAAGTAACAGATTGATGGAACTCTTTCAGGTTTAGTGTTGCATGCGTGAATATTCATATACCAGTAAAACAGTTGACTTGAAAGAATCGGGCGGAACCGAACGTAACCGGCGGTCAACGGGCGGTCGAGTTTTGATGTCTTCCCTAAGAACTTCACTAAAGTGTATTACTCATTACTTTGAGTAATTAATTAGATTTATTCCGTAATAACTTTACAGAAATGATATTATTCAATACTTAGAATAATTGTTAAAGAATGAATCAAGAATTAGAAGAACCAATAACTTCAGTTCATTAAAAAGCAGTCTTGCTTTAAATTGCAATTGTTAAAGAACTTGCAAAAGTAAAAAGTATATTCGATTCTTTGAATAAGGTAGATGAAAAGACGGAATTTCTAGAACTAAAAAACTGAGCTCACTAAAAAGCTAACTTACTTTTTCATATAGAAATATGTTTTTCTTAATATTTAAACTTTATTAAGTGAGAGAATGTAGAATTTTACTCCGTATATTGAATTGAAAGCTAACTTGCTTGCTTTTAAATTTTAAAATATCTAAATACATTTATTTAAATTAAATTTATTATGTATAACTTTGAATATTTAAGTTTAATAAACTACTGACATTTCACAAAACTCTTTTTGGAAGATGGGGTGGCCCTGAAAAGGGCCGTTGAAAACAGAGGTTGATGCTGCGTCTGTTAAAGGGTGGCTCTGAAAAGAGCCTTTAGAAAATGTGTCCAAAGGTTTTTACTGCCTCTGGTCAACTGATCTCTGCCAGTTGTTTCGTCGGTTGTTGTTTCGTTGCCTGTTGAAGTTGTGACGACTATCTTGCCGCCTCTTCTTTCCTTGTTGAGACTCTTGGCTTGGTTGGTTGGACGGCTTTCTCTTCTTTCTTTGGCGTTCTTTGCTCCACCAGTCCTTCCTGTTCTTGCTGATGTTCTTACATTCGTCGAGGAAAAACGTTAGTGCATCTTCTTGCTCCTCCTCCGGGATATTCTTCTTCATCTTGTTTTCAGCGTTCACCCTGATGGTAGCCACTTGCTGTATAGATTCTGGGATCACGTACTGCTCCAGGTCCGTCAGCCATAGATCTAGATATTCGCGCTCTTGGGCTTTTTGTAACGCTTCTGCTTGCGTCCGAGCCCTGGCTGAAAACTTACAGTCAGGAGCAAGGCCAGGGATACCACGTTCAGCGCGTAATTCTTTTGGTATATCCCTACATGTAGTACCAGCTAGCATTTCATGAAGTTTAAAGTTTAAAGTGAAACTGAAACCATATTGTGGTAAACCACTCGCATCTTGGCTGGGTAAAACTCCGGTACAGCTAGAGATCGAACAGGAAGGACCCATACTGATTCTTCAGGATCCAGGCTTGACAACAGATGACACTCGAGATCTGCATACAGGCATGGACCCCAGAATTGATGAACGGCCTTCCACTAGCCATTCGGATAGTCAACCTACAGTCATCACAAGAAGTAACTGACCAGGTAATAAATGTGCTGATAACTCTAAAAGTATAACTCCTACATAAACATATTAAATTATAAACATTTTGAGAAATTTCTCTTCTTGAATTTGAGATATTACACGCTAAGAATGGCTGATTATTAAGGAAGTTACAATCCTAAATGTACTGTCAAGTCTGATTTTCATTTTCACATTTTCATTTTCAACACGGGGACTCAGACCGGCAAATTATTGATTACTGGTAGTGGTAGTGCCAATTCACCCGTCGATGGCCTGGTTGTTGGATAGTCGGCCGGTGGCATTGTTACGGTTAATCAATACGGCACACACGCTTTACCTGTCGTACTCTCCCCCCGTGTTGAAAGAAAATGTTAAAATGAAAATCAGACTTGCCCTAACGTTTGGGATCGTAACTTCCTCAATAATCAACCATTCTTAGCGTGTAATATCTCAAATTCAAGAAGAGAAATTTCACAACAACTTTATAATTAAATATGTTTATAACCTGGTCAGTTACTTATTGTGATTACTGTACATTGAATCCGCGGGGAGATATGAACAAGGAAGCACCCAGGCAATCTTCTAATTCCATAAAGGACAGTCAAACATAAGTTGACCCAGATAGGATTAGTCGTTTCTCACAACGACCTGGAAGAGAGAAGCCGTTAATGTGTGGCTACTTATAGGTTGCACACCACCAAATACATCTCCCATAGGCTTACACGTGAAATGCACAATTTTAAAACGGATATTTCTCGACGTTATAAGAAACTGGTATCTTGAAATTTGGTTTCAACTTGAAGATGAAAGCCATGACTACTAACTCAACAACTCATATATGGGGGGTAACCGGCATTATTTTGAGCTAGAGCCTTTTCAAAAAGTACGAGTTGAGTTTTCCTGGTCAATTGTTGATTTAGATGATGGCGTCAGATACCGGAAATGACCTGAACACAAATGTCTCTGTTAAAATATTAAAAAATCATCATTGCATCAATTCTTTTGGACCTAAAGAACGCTGATGTGTCTGTCAAAATTCATACTATATTAATTTCGCCATAACATGTAGTAAATACCCTAATTTTAAACTGTAATTTACAATAGGTCTCCCGTTTCGGCATAGAAACGGGCCGGTTTTGGACTATTGCCTCAAAGGGGGTAGGGCCAGACGTTATTTAGTGGTGTGAAACCTATAGGTTGCACACCACCAAATACATCTCCCATAGTCTTACATGTGAAATGCACAATTTTAAAATGGATATTTCTCGACGTTATAAGAAACTGGTATCTTGAAATTTGGTTTCAACTTGAAGATGAAAGCCATGACTACTAACTCAACAACTCATATATGGGGGGTAACCGGCATTTTTTTTGAGCTAGAGCCTTTTCAAAAAGTACGAGTTGAGTTTTCCTGGTCACACGCAATTGTTGATTTAGATGATGGCGTCAGACCGGAAATGACCTGAACACAAATGTCTCTGTTAAAATATTAAAAAATCATCATTGCATCAATTTTTTTGGACCTAAAGAACGCTGATGTGTCTGTCAAAATTCACACTATATTAATTTCGCCATAACATGTAGTAAATACTCTAATTTTAAACTGTAATTTACAATAGGTCTCCCGTTTCGGCATAGAAACGGGCCGGTTTTGGACTATTGCCTCAAAGGGGGTAGGGCCAGACGTTATTTAGTGGTGTGAAACCTTATGTCTGACTAATAAAAGGGGGGCCATCCTGATCCGCTCATCTTTTAAATACTAAGCATGTGAAGTGATAAAGGAAAATGCTGTGTCGGTATAGCAGAAACTTCATCGAGTAGAAACAAGAGACTACCTAGGATGAAACCTATGTCATGATAGTATATTGTTAAGACTATGGATTGATAATGGTATTGTGTAGGAATAGCCTATCCAGCAGGAACCTTGGCATGCTGGCATTTAGCAAACTTCATTGGTGGTAAACGAGAGACTGCCAAGTATGGAAGTTGGAAGTCGTCAGATCATCATAGTCATTATTGGACTATGGATGTACGGATATGTAGCAGCATGTACAGAAAATCATACAAGGACAAAGTAGCTTGTAACACAGGAAAAAACATCGAGTAGTGAAGAAAGGAGGGAAGTTTAATATCATTATGATGAATTGTAGATTATGGCTGGATATTGTAACAAAGTGCATGGACTACCCATTATATACAGATCATGCCAGTATGAGTTCAGCTTTGGTTCAAAGAGGATTGGCAAGGCTCAAGAGAATTATCCAGACAGTGCTCGTCATGTGCTGTTGAAATGTTATTCTTTTTGCCATTCAATTAAAGTGGGTTTTTTTTAAAATTTACATTTAGTTAAATTCTTATTTAACTTCCAAATAAATTTTAACTGCAAAACACTTTTATTTACCACCTAAGTAATTTCAACCCTTAATCTGGCTTCAATTAAAGAATTGCCCTTAATCTTTCAGTTCAGTTCAGTTTTATTTTCACCATATTATATGATACATCAGACAAGCAAATGATAAGAAAACATAGGTGGGGAAAACCAAAAGGAGCACAGCTCGAAATATATTGGTTTAATCTGGATTAAACTGGAACTATACATCCCTATAATAATTTGATTGGTTTCATCACCACTAAATGTATCAATCATCTGTTAAACTAAAATCAATGTGTCCTTTATGTTAGTTGCTGGATAGCTACTTAGTGATCATAACTAAAATTATGATCATTTGATTAATATCAGGATCGTTAATTAATTTACTTTAAATGTGCTATAATTACCTTCAAGATTGCATTGACTTTATTTTAATTTAGTGATCTACTCTTAATCTTGAATTTGGATATGTTTGATAACAAGCATAGTGTTCATTTAATAATACCAAATTAATATGTATTCATTGTTTTAATTAAACTTATGACGCCTATTTTTATCAAGGTAGTGAGATTTAAACTGACTGTTGCACTCACTCTTTCAGCAATCATAATACAATTTAAGTGTGAGAAAACATTTGATGCGGAATGCATGTTCTTCCACTTTTCAGTTATTCTCAAACAGTATATAATGTTGAGATGCCAATAGTTTTTGCTTTTCATATTTAAAAAAAAATGAAATAAAAAATAAATAATATGTTAATACCACAGCTGGTATTAGAGATAAACGAGTTATTATTACTAGGTGCTCAATGCGTTTACCATTCATTGTAGATTTTTGATATTCCAGAATTGTTCACACAAAAAATGATTTGACTGTGCTCACAATGTTCAAATGTTCAAATGTTAACACAAACTATCACATTATACATATATGCATACAAAATGTATGCTAAGCAATATCAGCAAGATCATGGAAGCTATTGTGCAGAAACAACTTCATCGCTTTCTTCTCAGAAATGATCTGATTTCCAGCAGAAAGTTTTGATTTAGAGAAGGCCACAGTACAGCTGATCTCCTCAACATTTTGTCACAGAAATGGAACAACTCCCTAAACCAATGTGACGAGGTTTGTGTCATTGCCCTTGACATAAAAGTTCCTTTCGACAAAGTATGGCACAATGGACTCTGCTCAAAACTGATGTCAAAGGGTGTTACCAGAAGACTGCTTTCATGGATACACAACTACTTATCCGACAGATCTATCAATGTCGTCATGTCGGGACAAGCATCCAAAACTGCACCCATAAATGCTTCTGTTCCACAAGGATCTATCCTTGGTCCACTACTGTTTTCTGTCTTCATTGATGACCTTGTGGATGTCTGTGACAACGAGCTCTATCTGTACGCTGACGATTCAACACTTTTTGCACCCATTAAGTCTTCAACCAGCTCCAATGCAGTAGCTGCTAGCCTTAACAGTGATCTTTGCAATATGGATAAATGGAAAGTGACCTTCGAGCCTACCAAGTGCAATACCATGGTAATCTCTAGAAAGAGAACCCCATCCCAACTTGAACTCTACTTTGGTGACTGCAAGCTACCATCTGCAGACAAACTGGAAATCCTGGGTGTTACCATTGATAGCAAGCTGACTTGGTCCAAACACATCTCGGCTGTCTCAACCAGGGCTGGCCAGAAGCTCGGCGCTCTTCACAAGGTTGCAAATAAATTGACGCCATTGGGCAGATCTACTGTGTACAAATGAAGTCCGTAGTGTAATGGAGTATGCTTCATTAGGCTGGTCTAGCGCTTCACCTACTATCCTAAGCCAGCTTGACAACATCCAAAGGAAGGCACTCAAGATCATTGGAGCTCGTGACGCTACTGGTCTACCGCATCTCAGCATCACAAGCCTACTTCACAGGCGACAGGTAGCAGCAGCCACGGTCTTGTACAAAATGCAATCACTGCCCACATAATTTAGCAGCATTGCTCCCCACACCATATGATCATCGTCGTGCTACGCGTTCAAGTGTTGCAATGCCAGATCACGCCCTTTCATTGCCGCCTGCCAGAACTTGTTGCTTAGACAGAAGTTTCATCCATACAGATGTTCCACTGTGGAATAGTCTTCCAGTCAATGTTGTTGGCAACATCCAAGAGGAAGGACTGCAATCTTTTAAATGTCGTGTTGACAGACATTTTCTCTCCAACTCTTCAGAGTATGTTGGCTAAGCTCTCTCGATGTATCAATGACCTCCAGATATTATTTTTCTTCTCTTATTTTATGATGTTATTCTCTGTTTGGGTGTTTATCCTATTCCTGTCCCATGCAACTTTCATTGGCTTTTTTACTTGCCCAATTGTGTTTACTTGTATTTTTGATTATTTTCTGAGTTGCAGTGAACCAATTGATTGGCCCATCAGAGCTCTCTGTTTAGAGTTACCCGTTTGATTTGTAATCACTCAGTTCATTACATTTTTTTAATGTCTGTTGGGCTATTGTTCACATTTCCTCTTTATATACAAAAAGAAAAAAAGTAGTGTAGGGAGTACTTTGAACAAAAATGACCTCTGACCTCAAACATAGTGGAAGAACTTGGTACTAGCATGGTATTAGTGTGGACTTTTGAAACGGAATTATTACAGGTGTTGCTGTTTTTCTTGTATTAATATAATGTTCATCAATAAATAATGTTCATATTGTTTGCTGGTCGAACGAGTGAATTCCATAGGATATTAACGAAATAGAACGCCTGAGCGTTCCTGGCAAATAAAGAAATACCTAAAAATGATACCCAACTAGTTGTCATCACTTAAAATCCAAACATATCAAGATAATTACATTTGGTATCATTTTAAAGCTTACAGTCTCCTCTTTAATTAACAACTAATGGTGTTAGTATAACATGCTAACTGTTAACTCCATATACCAAACAATCCTCAGAGGTGAGAGTTGAAAACCTGAAAGCTAAAATTAATTCAGGGCCGAAAGGGTTAAAGTATTCCTCAAGTTTACTCATACACAAGTTTATTTAGATTCAATTAAATTGGATATTTTTCTGGGTGGAAAGAAGACCAAAATCCTACTTTTGAAAGTTGTTGTGTTGAGAAATTCTCACTTTAACTTCAATTTGTCATTGGAATTAGTACTATTTCAAATTTGGTTAAAGTCAAAAGTTCAAAATTCGAAAAAAAATTACAATATATTATCCCTGGATCAGATTTTATTTAAAACTTAGCCCAATGTGGCTGAAAGTCACCGTGTGTGTCAATTCATGTGGCTAGATTTAGTCGGGTATCTAGAAAGAGTAAGTGTGCACCCCCAGGACTCCCCCAAACCAACTTTTTTTACTTCCTATTATGATCCTAAGACATAATCAGGATGTTTCATGACACATAGAGCACGCGCATGGCGTTTTCACCTGGTTATCAACAACTTGAAAATGCTAGCGTATTCCGCTGTATGCACTTGCAAACACGCGCATGTTGACGAGCGCACATTTGACGCAAGCTGTCGCGTTTAACATTTCAACAACGCACGCATTAAATGCGTAAATCATTCGTGCGCGGCGGCAAGACAATTTAATGGTCGATTTACATCATCAGCGGGGCCATATATAATCCGTCCGCTCCTTGCCGGTTGCAAATGTGATCAAAAACTAGCCTTGGTGTGCTGTTTTAATACAAACTAAGAACTAAAAGTTACAACCCGTTCTCAATGTAGACGGGACGGTGCATGACGCGAACGACTAGCCAGTAGGCCGTACACGGCCATATTGAACTCATATTTAAACCTATGATTACGAAATATTTCTATTTCTAGTTACAATGTACCTTTTTTGGTTTACTACTTTACATTTTTAAGTGGTATACCAAGGGTGGGTCCGCCCCTCTACCCCCTGGTGTGCTGTTTTAATACAAACTAAGAACTAAAAGTTACAACCCGTTCTCAATGTAGACGGGACGGTGCATGACGCGAACGACTAGCCAGTAGGCCGTACACGGCCATATTGAACTCATATTTAAACCTATGATTACGAAATATTTCTATTTCTAGTTACAATGTACCTTTTTTGGTTTACTACTTTACATTTTTAAGTGGTATACCAAGGGTGGGTCCGCCCCTCTACCCCCTACCCCCCCCCCCCCCCCCCCCTAAAATAAATAACCCCGTCGGTACACATGAGGTTCCGTCGGGACATTTTAATCCTGGATCCGCCACTGGTAAAGCAATTGCAATGCTATAACTCTTAGGCCTATTTGGCATAGTAACAAAAATAACATGTTACTCATCCGGGCTTTTCAAAAAGTTCAATGTGAGGGAGGCCCTTATTATGTGTTATTTTTCATTTTTTTGTTATTTTTTTCCAAGATTGGCGCCATGTAAGATGGCCGCCATAACATATTTAGAGATGGTTTTTATGGTGCCGTTTAAGTTTATTAAGGTGCAATGTAGATCGACCAAATGATTAATATATCATACTGTCCACTTTTCAAGAAAGTTGCTATAAATATCACAAACAATAATTTGCAGCTTGAATGACAAATGAATAGTGTGTGTTCAATGTAGGATTGTTTGATTGCACCAACTATAAACATTGATGTCCCATGCAAATAAGCAACAAATACACAATGTTAAAGTATATTCTATGTTTTAATGCAATCCCAAAAAACCTCACTTGATTCGTTTGAAACCGTTTTAAAATATAACAATATCAGGCTGCAATGATCCCTGATCAGCCCCCACTCATGAGGGAATATCGATATTTTATTGGAGCGGGCGGGGATGAGTAACATGTTATTTTTGTTACTTGGCCTTATAGGGTTACAACTCATAGTCTGTATTCAGCGCAGGAGTTACCTTGCTGGTGCTCTGGGCCAGACCATCAGGCCCGAACTCCGAACCGGGGCCGGGAAACCACTGCGCTCTCAAACTAATAATAAGTTCATTTCTATTTAATAAACTAATAGGCTACAAGTATCGTAAATCATTGCGTAAAATTATGTTTTAAACTAAACATGCTAAAATCACGAGTTTTCTTTTTTCAACATGAAATGCATTCCAAGTATAACAAAAAAACACGTGACTAACAATTGATTTGGGTGTTGGTGGGGGAAATAGGCGTGATGTGAGGCAGGACAGGCATGTGTGTCTGGTGGGGTGGGGCGGGGTTTGATGACCAATATGAATCGGGTTCGTATTATTATGATAATCACGGTTGCCGTGTATACAAGAGTGCGGTGCACACCGACTACTCAGGTCTGAACTTACTGCTTTCCAATTACTAGTCATCACTGGTCATGATATTATGTCTATAGGCTAATTATGGGATATTATGTCTATAGGATATTATGTCTATAGGCTAGTTGCGAAACAATTTTTCATACATCATTAAGCAATCGTGAACGCCAGGCATGTCTGAGATCTGAATGTTCCCCTTCGCGGATCACGACATAAACTGCGCGACATCCTCTTTGCCTCTGCGTCACCATTAAACGAAACGCTTAATTTCTAACGCACCGTACGCGCGAAGATTATCTTTTGCTGCATGCGCATCTAACGTGTGTTTACGCTCTAAACATTACACATAAATTTGCAGTAATTCTCTCATTTAAAGCCAATTATCAGAGAAAGTAAGTTGGTGACCCCATTTTTTTATTTCATTATTTCAAAGAACGTATACATGCGCAGCACATATTGAAAAAACAAGAAAAGTTGACGAGCAGATTTTGTGGAACCTTCCATTAAAGTCGAATTTTTCCAAATTTCTCATAGAACCATGTAGTATTTTTTGGGAAAACACCATTTTTGAAACGGATATAGCTCAAAAACTAAGCCCGTTACCCCGTTTTTTTAATTTTAGATTCGTGGTCAGCACCGTTGAGAACACCTAATATCAAAATTTCAAGAAAATTTCAAGGTTAACTCTATGTGTCATGAAACCCCTTAACAAAAATATTTTCATAATGCTAAGGGGTTATGCAAGATGGCGTCCAAAATGGCCGCCATAACTGGTCAAATCTCATAAAATGACATAATATAGAAATCAAATTGTATTGTGAAAGTATAGTTTTAATAGTGGGATGTATGTATTAGACCACTAGACACTCATATCCAGAACTTTTGCTTTGTTAACACACCTAAATCCAAGATGGCCACCATAATGGCCGCCAAAATTGGTAAAATTCTATATATTGGCATATATAAACCAACATGTATGATCAGAGTATAGTTTTAACAATGGGATGTATGAGTTAGACCACTAGAAACTCATATCTAGTATTTTTACTTTAAAAACAAAATGGCCGCCAAATTAATGGCCAAAAGTGGTCAAAAGTGGTCAAAATTCCATAAAATAGCATAATATCAACCGAAGTGTATGATGAAAATATAGTTTTAATGATGGGATGTATGAATTAGAGCACTAGTAACTCATATCTAGTATTTTTGCTTTGTTAACATACTTAGAAATCCAATATGGGCCCCGAAATGGGTCCCAAAATGGCATCATTTTTTTCCGGATCGCAGGCCGACTCCACATGATTCTTGATTTACACTCACCTATGACCTAGCGAGTGACGACACGTTTTTAATATTACGGAAGACCATTCACGCCAGAATGTTACAGTAAACTATAGGTTAACACTGGGCATTTTGAGGGCGCCATTCAAGGGTTGTGGATCAATACACAAACGCAATCTACTATCTGGTTTTTGTACACACACCAAACTAGAGCACCAATCTGTAGGTTCCAGTACTTTCTCAATTACCCCTCGCTTTCGACACGCTCTAGTTCTGCCTTAAGCTTGGGTTGTACAGAAAGAGGTACTCTCCTTGGTGGCGATATGGGAACACTCTCGTCCACATGAAGGTGAATGTTTCCAGGCATACATCCTCGGCCCTTGAATTCGTCCTGATATGGCTCAATATCTATATCCGCAATTTCTACATCACATTGATCGCGCGGTGGGGTGATAGATGTTCTCATAGTTCAACGTTATCAGATTCATTTTCTGTGATGCTTTTGATCCTAGCAAGGATACTTGATTCATTGGCTTTGACAATATAAAAAGGTACCAACAGTTTCTTATCTGTTTTCGGATTTTGTACCTCTTATTTGCAGATGCCAAGCACCGGGACAATCTGTTTGCTGTACATGCGCAGCTGTTTTTCTGTGCGCACCAATGATACTCCAGCGGGCAATATACTATCGGGCAAAACATTGCATGATGCACCGCTGTCTGCCTGCATAACTACAGGTTCAGATCTACCCTGTATTTCCATCATGCATATATAGAATCTTGTTTTCAGTGCGCTTGGCGTACTGTATGAAACCATTTGTTCATAATGAAACAAACCTGTAGTGGTACATGTTCATTACGTTCGTTGCAGAGATCAACTTAGCAAGGTCACATAATGAATCAGTGCCTACATTTGGAACTCTGTAAAAAGAATAGCGTGAGATCAGGCCAGCCAAATGTTGAGCAAGCTTTGTTTTAGTTGGTTCCCCGATGCCACCATACTAATGTAGTAACACATGCATTCTGTCAGCCAATCACAGCAGTTTACATAACAGGTTTTGGTAACATTTAAGGGGTTTAGTGCAACAAGGGTCCATCTGCAACTGATGCCAGATGTTATCACGTGTGGTAGTCTATAATAGCATACCCCTTGATACAAACAAAAAGTAACACATGTCAGCTATAGCAGATAGGACATTTTGCATTGCACTTACATCTCAGTTATGTGAATTTGCAATATCTATAATAGCTGCCAAATGTTATACCGTAAATTATCAGCATATGGCACCTTAATTTTATCTCTGAAATACAGGGCGCCATCTCGCGATCAATACGGCTTTTAAAAATGTTTGCCCCGGGCAAAAGTCACATGACTCGCTACATATCCGGGTTCCGCGTATACATCATATAAACCCCATGATGCAATGTTTATAGCTCGCGTACCGAAAGATTGGCTACAAACAGCAAAATGTACGAACAAAATTCATGTCTAGAAATGTTTCGAAAAGTCATTCTATTCATTTGAATGAAACCACAGTATTCATTTGAATGAAACCACAGTTATAATCTGAAACAACATTAAATCATTTTTTAGGCGAGAACCCTATGCTAAATACATACAAAAATAGAAATATTAAGCATTTTAACTTCCTATTTATAGGATAGTGTTCAACTGTCATTTGAATTTATGTCTGTCCTATTATTGTCATTCAGTGCTCTGTTGGCGCAATCGGTAGCGCTTCAGACTTATAATCTGAAGACCGTGGGTTCGAATCCCACAGAGAATTTTTTTTTTTTCCCGTTACTATTATATTTAGTAAATGTAGAGATTATTTTAATATCGTTCAATCATAATATTATTTTGATCCCAGATACTTTTCATTTTATTTAATAGAATGATTTTCTTACAGATTCAATGAGGTTTTAATTTGAATGTACTATTATTTCATGGGGGGTAGATGTACATGTGCATGTATTATAGGTGTAATACATGCTTAGCGTTGCGTTTATTGAATTATTGCAATACCTCGCCCATTGTTACACCATGGTTATTCACGCAGTAATCTGTAAGGCCAATTGTTATTGAAAGAAGCCAATCGTCGTTGAATCAATTCTTATTTCCCATCTGTTTGTAGCTACATTCAGTCAGTAGGGAGGTCACGCTGCATGTCATATTTTGTTATACGCAAGAAAACAATGGAGTCATAGTGACTGCAATATTTGCTAGAAATAGCTTCGGGAAATGGTCTATTGGGCATCTCAAAAACTAAGAAACGTGTTAAAAATCATGTAGAATTTTAGAGGAGGGTCAATAACATATGCAGAACAGTAAGATGTATAGTTTTAAACACGTTTGATGACCAAATTTATGTCGTACAATGCCGGAAAATTCACGTTTTGAAAATCCGTGGTCTTCAAAATTACAGGAATCCTAACTCATTCTAAACCTCACCAAATCATGAAATGAACCCTCTTCTACAAAAAAGTCCGTGTACGTATTGCTCTATCTGCTTGGAGATAGCGAAGACCACGGAAACCTCATAGCTTTATACCACGGAATGAAATCTGTCATTGACATTACATGGCGAAAATCGTACAGATTTGCACTGCAGACCTCTGTGTAGGGAGTGTTGACAATAGCATGACAATAGCAAGGTCGTTTGACTATTGTGTTTGTGCATGTTTGTGACGACTGACCCTGTTTAACAATCTTCATAGCTTTCATATAGGGCTTGGGTGACCTAACTATTGACTGCATTAGCTGTTCGTTTGAGACGTGGAATATTTTTTATATGAATTGAATTGTGCGATACGTTGCTTTTGCAGTTGCTTAGGCGAATATCAATTACATTGGCAAGATTTAAGACTTTGAGGGGGAAATTAAATGTGAATTTGACGGACATCTAAAGCTACAATTGGAAATTGGATTCAAACAAAAATTATAACATAATGGATGTTATCAATATTAGTTTAATATACCATTTGGTTGTACATGCATATGGTGGAATGTCCAGATCCGCTTCATTTATCTGATCTTACAAGTATGATCAAGTCAGTCAATTTTCAAAAATGTGGTCAAAACTATTGTACCTTGTTCATGATTGACTAGTTATCTATTTTTGGGAATCGTATCCCGTGTTTCATATATCATGACTTGGCCAGTCACACAGACTTTTGATTCCTTTTATGAAACCTATTGTTAGTGTTGCCAATCATTTGTAGATTTGATAATGGTATGTGGATAGTAGAGATTCCTACTCGCCATCATCACATGCTCTCTTTTAATCCATTTCACTTCCTTGATCCACCGTTTACACGTTCTTCATGTTTATTTATTACCCTAGCCTCCTCCTATTACGTGACTGATTCTAGTAGTTGGGACAATAGTCAATAAAGTTCATTCCGAAAAAAATTGTACTACTTCTGTATTGATTACGCATAACGCACGGAGACGGCCGCGTCTGGTGAATATACAGGGTGTCTCAGAAAAAATTACAACGCACCTTTAGAGGATTGTAACTTTCTGAATAAGTGTCAAAATAGAACAACTCAAACAACGACATAAAGGCAAAATAGTCTGCTAGACTTTAAAGAAAACCGGATGTGATTCGGTTAAGTAATTCCAGAGAAATGAGCAATTACGTAACATTAGTCCGGGAACACTTCCATCCAAGTTTGCTCATATTGAGTGATTCAGACAGCAAATACATGAAATCAGTACTTCTCTACAAATTGACATGGATTAACGTATTTTTATAGTTCTAGATTTTATTTTACACCAAATAATATGCCAGATGAGACCAAAGTTTAACACAAAATATAAAATCAAAGTTGTCTAGATTATTTTCATCACATTCTATACTTAAGAACAGTAAAATTTAAAATTTGTAGGACAAGTTCAATCTTTTTATCAGTAACAATTGGAAACAAAATTATAGTAATTTTAGTAAATATGAACATTGTCGTTATTAAACCAAGTTCAAGATCTAATAACATCGCGCATACAACTTATCAAGCTTCTTGTCTTCACATTTGCAACTTGAAGGCTGAAATCATGTATATTATAAAATTATCGCAAATGTTGCGCATGATGGTCAAATTATTAGTATAACAATTGAAAACAAAATAAATGTTTTGTATACATTAAAAGAGTATGGTCATATCTCTCTCTTTACAATGAGTTGTATTGTTCTTGGTTTTCTGGGTGTTATGAGTGTTATGATCGAATATTCAGTATTCTTATATCACAAATTGAACTTTTTTATCATAGTATTAAACAGTGCTGGCTAATTCGACATTAATGAGTAAGTAATTAGCCGCGCAAGTAAAAATCTGTCAAAATATGCAAACTTGGATGGAAGTGTTCCGTGACTACTCTTACGTAATCACAGATATCTCCATAATTACTTAACAAAATTAAACGCTGTTTTCTTCCAATTGTAGAAAACTAATTTGGCCTCATTTTACCGTTTGAATTGTAAAATTCAAATTCTTAATTAGGAAGTTATGATCGCCTAATGGTGCGTTGTAAATTTGTTTGAGACACCCTGTATTTTCATTTTTTTTATCACAATTATAATTACATTTAACCGATGATTTTGATTTTTCAAATAATTGTTCAATGTTCGTCCCTTTGTACTCTTTCCCCTCCCCTTCCTTTCATTTCGCAATACATGTGTATTTTGGAACGGTTGGGACAATATCAATAAATTTCATACCGAAAAAAATCGTACTACATGTACCTTGTATAGATCACTCTGGGATACCCTGTATACACTGTTACTTGTGCATTTAAGGTAGTCACAGTCGTTGTACTGATAGGCCCCTGCGCCATAATAGGCTGCAACCGTGGTTCTGACTATCCTAGGAATAAATTGTAAAGCGCTTTGAGATATGGATGTATGTAAAAAGCGCTATATAAATGCCGTGTATTATTATTATTATTATTATACAGGGGCGTCAATTCCCTTTTGAAATGTGGGTGGGGGTGACATCGGGGGGGTCCAGGGCCCGCTTAGGGGCCGGGAGCTATCGGTTTTCTGACTCTTTTGTCAATGACTGTCAATGAGGGGAGGGGGGGATGGGTTGCTGGGCCACCCTCCCCCCTTTAAAACGTCAGGGCATGGTTTTGTTTTCATATGGTTTTCGTATGGGGGCTGGCAAGAAATCATAAATGTTGACTGATGCAGTCTTAAAAATGTGTGCGAAACGCGCAAAGATTCATAGTTTACACTAATTTTGCCAGCCATGATTGAGGTACATTTTGGCTTTATACGACCTAAAACACGGAAATTAATGTTTTAAGCACATCCGGGGTGGGAGGGGGTGAGGGCCATTTGATATAGCTTAAATCCAAATTATTTTACTTCAAACATTAGTTTTTGTCATTGTCTTCAAACTTAACTAAATTTGGAAATACAAACTCCCCCTAATTGATAATGATAACGATAAATATTTCAACTTCAACAAATTACCCAACAATTCACAAATATTAAATTAAAACACATAACATGACCATTTTTTTAAAATGTCCTATTGGTATCATATGTCATACGTTGGGGAGTATTAGTACCATAGAACAAAATACTGTAATGTGCCTTTCATTCATATAGTATAACAGAGGATCATTGATTTTCAATGCCAAAACATTATTGTCTAAGCTGATGAAACACTTACCAGATTTCGTTCTCATTTGTGTTGGAATCCAATATCCAACTGGTGCTTTAAATATTGATTCGCCTTGCAACCGCAAAACCCGCGAACCGCACAAATTAATTTAGATACAAAATGATTCCACGCCCGGTCTATTTCAACGAAGCTACAAACATGACAAACAGATAATATGTTGGTACATGCACATGACCGTACAATCATGTAGGCCTAAACATGGGAAATCAGAATATCGATTCAATGACGAAACGATTGACTCTTATCACAATGGCACAATTGGCATTCCCAGATTATGTGTGTAACAATGGGGCGAGGGTCTCAATAATTCAATTTACGCAACGCTGACCGTGAACAAGTAAAAGTAGAACTGCATTCAAATTATCTAATTTAGACAATCATTCCAAATCAAATTAAAAGTATCTTTCCGTGGATTCACAAATATTATGGGGAACGATAAACAAACCCAACATAAAATTACTAAATTTAATATGATACTAACGAAGACAAAAAGCATTCTGGGTGGGATTCGAACCACCGGCCTTTCGATCATTAACCCAATGCTCTACCAATTGAGCCAACGGCGCACTGTACTGTTGTTACAACATAAATAGATTCAAATATCGTTTGTTCACATTTAATGTTTGTAGCCACTCTTCGGTATTGCATCATGGGTTTTATGATACGTGTACGCGGAACTCGGGTATGTAGCGAGTCATGTGTCTTTTTGCCGTTTTGATCGCGATATGGCGCCCTGTATTTCAGAGATAAAATGGTGCCATATACTGATAATCTACGGTATATTTAGTAGAGGTACTTTAAGTTGTGCCCTTGTGAAAACACAATCTTACAAATGGCACCTATTCCAGATAGGGCTTTGTTACTCTAAACCATCGAAATGGCTCCAAATATCCATCGTCCAAATTTTCGGTGGGCTGTATATCTATTACTCTGGCAAAACCAATTGGTTATTTGGTTGTGTTGACAAATGATTTTCAACTGTTGAATTGACCCATTGAGCTCATGGATATACCGTGTTCAGTTCAACCATGGTTCAACTTGAACTGTCTAGAGGTATTTTAAAACTGTTCAAATGGAATCTATAGTTCAAGTTTTTAACTTCTTCGCTGGAAACTGTTTAGGTTATCGTTTCCTGCTCGTAAAACTAAATGTAACGTAATATTTGGTATAGATAGCGGTTCACCTCTTGAGAAATTGTCGCGTTTCATTAGGGCCAGAGCATTTCCATTGGGATTTCAGCACTACATTGATTTGCTAACTTTTCTGTTTTATGTATTAACAATTTTCGGACGTCCAATAAAACTACACGTTCTTGCGCGCCCGCGCGTCCTAGGACCCCTCATTTTCTTGTGGGACGCGTAAGTTTACATATTGAACTTCATTAACGGGTCCCAATCGAAAATGAAGGGACCCCTTAAATCTGACGATGTATGGATGTGGAAATTCTGAAAATTGTCAATCTCCTACATTGTAAATTTGTTAATGTCCGTAAAAGATAAATACAATGCAAATCCTGTATTTTTAAAAGTTTCTAAACACATGAAATTGCTTCTGAATTGCTTCCGCAAAAGTTTTAAGCGATTTCCAAAACATTATATAAGTATCTTCTACTGAGTAACATGGACACGACATAGGTATATGAGCTACACATTCTTACGCTAGTGTGCGTATCTGTGTTAGCGACTGTTTGCAATGAGGGTCACAGAGTCACAGTTCAAATTCAACGATCTCTGTACAAGACCGAGCAATGTGTAAGCTACAATGTATCAGCCTATACTGAATAACAGCGAAACACGCATGCCGTTAAATCGATTTTCGTACATGCATCGTTGCTGCTGTACACCTTTATCCATGACCATTCGAAGTAAAACAATAGCCTTAAATTTTGTTTTTGCAGTCCTTAAAGGGTCCTGAATTTTTTTATGGGACTCCTCATTTTTTTGATCCAGTGCTACCCCTGCTCAGGTTGATTGTTTTAGAATAAACTGGAGCACTTTAATGTCCAATCATTTATCACCATGCTTAAGCCTGTACGGAAAGATTGGAATCCTCTTCAAGGACTGTTGGTGTTACTAATAAGTTTAGAGTATACAGGGTGAGTCAAAATATTCAGGTCCCGTTTTAAAATAAACAGGAAAAATACTTGGTCAATTTCATCATTGTTTATAAGAGTAGGCCTACTTCTTTATACTTGGTGATGTTTTCAAGAAAATACCTTATTCCATGCCAGAACTACAACATATTAGGAGAAAAAAGAGCGCGAAATTCAAAGTGTTCCAAGTTGGAGGATTTAACACTACTGTACTAATGAGCTATTCATACAACACAACATACTGTATAACTGTTGAAATTGTATAAATAAAACATTTGATAAATAGACCAAAACACTTCCATAATCATTCAATTTCTTATGAATCATGTTGACGGAATCCTCTGAACATTTGGAAACTGTAAACAGAAGCTCCGTTGGACGTGCAGTTACTTCTTGTCTTTAATATGTAGCTAGATAAAATAAATATTCTCTGCTGAATGGTATATCCACGAATCATGGATCAAGTTTTTTGAAACATAATGATGAGCGTCAATTGCATCTTACAAAAGATTTCTTTGTTACTCGAACATGTTTTTGAACTAGGCCTATTCAAAAACATAGCCTATTAAAAACATAACCGCAAAGACAATAGAAACTCTTTTCCTATTATAAGTGCTGTGAATACGCGCCTTATCCATAGGGGTCCCTTAGATAAGTTTGAACAGATTTAATCAGCATATTTTAAAGTATGCCTGAATCTCAAAGTATGTCTTAATCTCGACGCATGGCACCAACGGGTTATTCCACATTCCGTCAAGTATGCAGACCATCATCTTTTCTAAATTTCCACTGTAAAGTGTTTTTCTATGTTCAACGCTGACATTTCTTGAGCACCTGTTAGACCACATGTAAAATACTACTACTCATACTGACCATTATACATGCATTAGATCATATTAAGACAATGTACATTTCAACATTTATTAGTTTACAACCTTTATACAGTTACCGTAGTAATTTGTGTAGGCCTACTCAACACCAGCAACTAACAACCAATACAATACACATAACAAAACAAAATGCCTATTAAGTATTCTGTTCACATTTCCCTGGAATTGCAGCCACAAAGCCTTTAACGTGGGTGACCCATTCAAATTCACGTGTTCCCACTAATCAATACTTTTGGTGCCAGATACAATATTTTCCAAAATGTAGGATGAAAGTTGTTCCCTTAACTACATACTAATGCAGAGTGAATCATTTTTCTTTAGGTTTATAGGCCATTGAAGCAATACTTACATAATTATCCTATGTGACAATACCCGGGTGTGACTGATAACCCCTTTCATTACTGTTCCTCTTAATTCAAATTTACACCTTCTGAGCACTGTTTGTCTTTTGAAGACTCTTCTTTTTTCCCAGACCTACATTTTGTAGCAAAGTGTCCAATGTCACCGCAATTGTTGCACGGTTTCCCATATGCGCACAGTATGGACGAAAATGTCAGTTACGTTAGGCAAAATAATGCGGGACATGAGTGACCCTCTGTCGTGGTTGTTTCCACCAAATCCACAATCGGTGATTTTTTGTTTGTATGATCTATTTTATCTATTTTACTGACCCGCTTTTTTAGTTTTTTTTGTAACTTTTTTGCCTAACGTAACTGACATTTTTCGTCCATACTGTATGTGTCACGTGATTGTGCCATCTTCTGTATTTGAGCCTTTGTGGCTTCAGAGCTTTGTACAATGTTAAAGCAGGAAGATAGTGTGAGCTTACTTAGTGTGAGCTCTTTACGTATGTTGTCATCATTGATACCACACACAATACGATCTCTTATCAAATCATCCATGAGTGCTCCATATTCGTATGCGGCAGCTAATTTTCTCAAGCGGACTACATAATTACAATTTATCTTAAATGAATACTTCAAACCGCACTTAAATCATTTCTATCGTCAACAATGTGTTCAGGACTGCATACTTTGCAATAACCACATGTGGTAAAACTGTGTTTTAATATTGTAGTCCCGTCCCTGCTGGCATGACCATAAAGGTTATGTTAGCGCGCCCTCACTGAAAGTATGGCATAAATGGAGAGTGACTAAAATGATTTATAATTAGTGATTTATCGTCGTAATTGTGTCGAATAATCTTACGTAATCTGCGGCAATCACGCAACCAATCTTCTCGATCATGGAATCAACATTAATTTAAAGCAGGCCTTCTCAATTAGATTTTGTGAAGCACCACTTTTGAGATGTTCGTGATCTAGAAGCGCCACTATCCCCGCGAGCGTAGTGAATAACAGGTGGGGTCCAGGGGCCCTGGTGGGGGTCCAGGGGGCGAAGCTCCCTGGAAGCTCATGGGTTTACCCCCTTTTAAGAGGCTAAGGAGAGCTATATTTGCATGCAATATGGTACAAGAAATAAAGAGATGTTGATGGCAAAATGTACAAAAATTGGTAGCAAATGTAGTGATAAGCAATATTGCGCATGTCACTGACCATGGTGGACGTGTAGACATTTTGCTCCGGGAGTCCCGCTTATTTTCGAATTTTTATTGGCGATTTTAAATGATTTCTTCTCTTCTAGTTTGATTCTGTTTGTTTATGCTACACACCAGGAGTGTCAAGGACTGAAAATGAATGACAAAAAACTACGAAAATCTCTGAGAAATAAGGATTCAGATACCATTGCAGATAGTAATAGTGATACACGTGGGGAATCTTCTCAAAATGGCGACGGGGCAAGTAACGCTGATATCGTGAAAAAGTTAGATGACATTGCCGGTCTGCTAAAAACTGTTATATCACGTCTTGACCACATGGAAAGTGGTCTTAAAAGTGTGGAAGAAGGACAGGCATCCATCAAGGCAAAAGTTAACTGCCTCGAAGCCTCAGCAGAAAACGTGAACACGACTCTAGAAGAATTAAAATCAGAGCAGAGTTCCCTCGTCAAACGTGATGAATTTAACAAGCTAAAACAACAGGTAGATGACATGGGAAATAGATCAAGGCGTAACAACATCGTGATCTGGGGCATCCCAGAGAGCAGTGAGGGCTCTATAGACTGTAAGGAATTCATGACGGATTTCTTTACTCATCACATGAAAGTGGATGGAGAAATTGAAATCGAAAGAGCACATCGTAGCCCAATGGGGAAATTAGCACTGGCGCAGGCTGGAGAGAGAAAAACACCACGGCCAATACATGTAAAGTTGCTGAGATACACTGATCGGGAGCAACTGCTGAAGCTTGCCCCCCAAAAGCTTAAAAACAACGAGTACAAAGGTAGCAAGATATTTATATCAGACGACGTTACAATAGCAGTTAGAGCAGACCGCAAGAGACTAGTACAGGAAAGAAATAGGCTGCGTAAAGATGGGCAATTTGCCTTGATACCTTGGAACGTCCCAGCGTGTTTGCTGGTGAAAGACGGCGCAGGACGACTCAAGCGTCTGCTCGTGTGTGATATTGACCAAAAAGCTTAATTTTTACGGACCGTGGTGTTTTCATATGCAACTTTTACTCATCGCATCAGGCTGTTATCCTCCTTCATTTTCGCTGGAAACATGTAGACTGTCGGTAAACGATCCATGGATAATATTATACAGACTATCGGTAAGCGATTGGTTTTGAATTTAATGTTTACATTGTTTTTCTTCAACCTATATTATACGGACTGGCTATATCGGTAAAGCGATTGGAGTGAGCTCCGGAGAGAACTTACAATACCTGTTTTTTTCATCTTCATTTTCGCTGGAAAAATGGCTTCCCTTGTTAAATAGACTGCCGGTAAGCGATCCAGGGATGTATTATACAGACTATCGGTAAGCGATCCAGGGATGTATTATACAGACTATCGGTAAGCGATTTGCTTGAAATTAATGTTTACATTGATTTTCTTCAACCTTTATTCAACCGTTTTTCATCTTCATTTTCACTGGAAACATGGCTTCCTTTATAATAGACTGTCGGAAAGCGATCCTTATGGATGTATATACAGACTATCGGTAAGCGATTGGTTATTTAATTTACAATGTTCACCCTGATGTTTACATTGATTCTTCATACGTTTCGATGCGGAAACAATCTAATTCCAATTGCCATAGGCATGAAATGATTTTCACGGTTTGCGATGAGGTGATAATTTGTCTGTTTAAACTTTTAGTGATCTGTTGATTGAGTTGATTTGTAATCCAATTATTCATTTTATAGTAAATGAGAAATATATAGTATACTTTAGCGGACTCCCGGCCGCATTTTGAAATTCCCGTATAATAAATATGCGGAGAATAGCACTCCTCCCGACTACTCAGAGGTGCGCACTTTTATGTTTTGCAAGACTGTATTTCCATCTTACGGACTTGGAGGAACAAAAAAAAGTTCCTCAAAATTTTGTTTTTGTTGATATGTACGTGTATTGTAGTATAAAAATTGCTCATTTTGTCTGTGTTATTATCTGTAATTCTGCTGTATACTTTTTTGTAACAATGTACACAATCTGGCTATATACATGTATGAGTACGCATATCTTATTGACGGTATACTGTCATGTTTTTGCTCCGTGAATTTCTACACCTGATCTCTTCTCCTTGCTTATTGATATTTAAATTTTGGCGCGTGTCATTTGACTATCTGTTGCCCACCCCATTATGCTCGCCATCACGATTATTTACCGCACATACTGCATCTATTATGTTAATGTGGATTTCTGCGCGCCCGGACCCATTTAAATGGTTTTGTTTTGATCAACCTACATTCCATAGCGCCTTTTTTGTCATTCATGGCGAGTCTTTTAATCCCTTCGAGGCTATGCATGCTTTTGAATTCCACAATAGATACACAGGTGTTGTGATTACCGGTCGCAATAATAATAATATGTCTATCATTGATTTGATTGTACATGGTATATTTGATCATAAATGACTACACCCGTTAACACTAATTTAAAGATTATTTCATTGAATGTTAGGGGGATTGGGAATCTCAAAAAACGGGCGAGTATTTTCAATTGGTGCAAAAATACCAATGCTGATTTAATTCTGCTTCAGGAGACTCACAGCACTGTCAAGGTTGAAACTCAATGGCAGCAAGAATGGGGAGGGAACATTTTATTTTCACATGGTACCAATAACAGTAAAGGGGTTGCTATCGTTTTTCGTAAGGGCAATAACATTGATGTCACTGATATTTATAATGACGATGATGGTAGAATTTTATGTATTAATGTTGTCAAAGATGACATGAAGTTTGTTGTGGTTAATATTTATGCCCCCAATATTGAAAACATGCAGATAAAGTTCTATATTGATCTTAATAACTACTTTAACGACAACAATTTTGATGAGAAAGAGCGTATTATTATTGGTGGTGACTTTAATTGTATTCTGAATGCTAAGATTGATAAGAAAGGTGGGATTATAAAAATCAAGGATGCAGTTGTCGACAAAATTTCTGATATTATGGATAATTTGGATTTAATTGATATATGGAGATTTCAGCATCCTAACTGTAGCAGATTTACATGGCGTCAACCAAACCCTCTTATTCAATGTAGACTTGATTTCTTTCTCACTAGTAATAATCTAAATGAGTATATGACACACACTGATATTATACCAGGTATTAGAACTGATCACTCCGCTATTGTTATGAATGTTCAATTACATAAAGACCCTATCCGTGGTCCCGGTCATTGGAAGTTCAATAATTCGTATCTTGATGATGATGATTACATAAAAAATATGAATAAAAACTTGACTGATTGGCTTAATGATCCATCTTTACCTGACATTCAAGTGAAATGGGAATGGATTAAGTTTAAGGTTAGGGAGATGACTATAAAACACTCAAAGATGAAATCCTTACAACAGAAGAATAAAATCCATGAGCTTACCACGAAACTTAAGTCACTTGAGATATCATTGGCTGACAATCCATCAGAAATTACATTGGCCGATATTCAGGTTGTAAGGAATGAGTTGGAAGAGTTGGACTCGAAAATTATTGATGGTATTATTGTTCGTTCTAGAATCAAATGGTCTGAAAAAGGGGAGAAGAGTAATAAATATTTTTTGAGTTTGGAGAAGAGAAACTGCAAGAAGAAACAATGCAAGAAATTAATTTTGGATAATGGCATTGAGGTTAATAACCCTAATGAAATTCTAAATGCACAATGTGAGTACTATAAGAACATTTATGAATCCAAAGTTGACAAAGATGCATGTTCCAATAATATTTTTCTGCAGGGTAATGTAACACCCACACTTGATAATGATGACATGTTAAAATGTGAAGGTAATGTCACTCAGGTGGAATTATTTAATGTTCTTAACAAAATGCCTAAGAATAAAAGCCCAGGTAACGATGGACTTTCTTGTGAATGGTATTTACAATTCTGGAATAAAATTGGTGTTTTCTTGGTTAAAGTACTCAACAGAGGTTTAAGAAGAGGTCAAATGTCATCCTCTCAAAGACAAGCTGTTATTACATTGATTGAGAAAGAGGGTAAGGATAGATGTAATTTAAAGAACTGGAGACCTATTTCATTGCTGAATGTTGACTATAAAATGGTGTCAAAAGCTCTCGCAATGAGAGTTGAGAGTGTTATTCATAAATTAATTCATATTGACCAAAGTGGTTTTGTCAAGGGCAGAAACATTGCAGAATCTGTTCGAACTATTCAAGATATTATTGATTACACTAAATATAAGAATATCCCCGGTTTATTGCTCTTTTTAGATTTTGAGAAGGCATTCGACTCGCTTGAGTGGAATTTCATTTTTGCAGCCCTTAAACACTTCAATTTTGGTCCTGATTTTGTTAATCATGTGAAAGCATTGTATAGTAATATAAGTAGCTGTATTTTGAATAATGGCCTAACCTCTAAATATTTTTCTGTACATAGAGGGGTGAGGCAGGGCGATCCGCTGAGTTCTTTTTTATTTATTTTAGCGATAGAACTCCTATCAAACTCAATTCGTGGTAACCCATTAATCTCTGGTATTTTAATTAACAACATTGAATTGAAATTAATCCAATATGCTGACGACACAACATGTGTTATGGATGGGGTTGACTCTGCCAATACACTCTTGAAGCTTCTTGATTCTTTTACCAAGGTTTCTGGCTTAAAATTGAATGCCAGTAAATCAAAGGGCCTATGGATTGGTTCAAAGAGAATGAGTATAGACAAGCCGCTAAACATTGATTGGCCAACAAAACCGATAAAGGCTTTGGGTGTATTTTTCTCATATGATGAAAAGGCAGCTGAGGACATGAATTTTGGCCCAAAATTAAAGCAGGTAAAAACCATTCTTAATATATGGAAAGGTAGAAGGTTAACAATTGCTGGTAAAATTATTTTGATCAAGACTTTTGCTCTCTCCAAGTTTATATATTTGGCCTCCGTTTGTCATATTCCAGATTATATAATACAGCAAATAGATAAAGTCATATATGAATTTCTGTGGAAAGGTGGTAAAGGTCTTATAAAGAGGCGTACACTTATCGGTGATATTGATGAAGGTGGTTTAAAAATGATCGATGTGAAATCAATATTCAAGGCTCAAAAGATTAAGTGGGTAAATAAATACCTTAACACTTCAGCTGCATGGAAATCAATTCTGAATGAGTATATCGCTCCATTTGGTGGTGAGTTAATATTCCATTGTAATATTCATCCAACTCAAATTCATAAATGGAATAATATTCCAATATTTTATAAGGATATGCTGAAGTCGTATTTTGATTTTATTATGCCTGACAAGAATGGTCATCTTCAACAATGTGTATGGAATAACCAATATATTTGTATCAATCATAAGCCTTTTTACTATAAGCATTTTTCCAGGTGTGGTATGAATATGATCTCTGATTTATATAATACAAATGGTAAAATTATTCCCTTTGATGTTTGGACTAAACGTGGGGTTGCTAATAAATATTACATGAATTGGAGAAGCATTGTTGATGCTATTCCAGCTTCTTGGAAGCAAGATTTTAAAAGTGGCTTTAAACGGGACCTTTGTAAAAAAAAAGGTTTCATATTGACGCACGAGAATAATGAGTCTCACATTGACAATATGACATCCAAAATCATCTATCGTATTCTAGTCCAGAAAATTCAGGAACCTCCTACATCCCAGGTGAAATACAAAAATGAGCTTAATGTGTTTGACAATGAATGGAGTAGTATTTACCTTATGCCGTTTAAGGCTTGTCATGATGTTAGGACAAGAATTTTCCAATACAAGATTAATTTGAATTGCTTAATGACTAATAGTAGATTATTTAGGATGAAAATTGTTGACAATGTGAATTGTACTTTATGCAGTAACTTCCCTGAGACTTTAAAGCATATTTTTTGGGATTGTGCTCATGCCATTAACATCTGGGACGAATTTAAAATATGGTTTGATTTCAACATGAATTTTAATATTGTTCTTGATTACAAGAAAATACTGGTTGGCATTGGCAAAGGAGGAGACTGTAGTGCATTAATTAACTTATGCCTAATACTTATCAAAAAAGTTATCTATGATAGCAGATATCAAAATCGAATACCTTCAATTCTTGCATTTAAGTATTTAATTAAGTTTCATTATAAACTTGAGAAACAGATCTCTACCAGCAACAACACAATGTATAAATTCATTGATAAATGGACAAAATTAGAAAAGTTTTGTGAGGAGTAAAAAAAAACAATTGTATATAAGCTTTATTTTTAAGCTTTATTTTATACTTATTGATGTGCTTATTCATATAACCCAGGAGTGTATACTGTATGTTATTATCTTTCTATTACCGTATTGTAACTGTATGTGATTTGTTTTTATGTTTTTTTTTGAGCGAAATAAAAACATTAAAGAGAAAAAAAATAGGCCTACTACTAATAATCATGACTTACCCCACTGCAGTTAGTGGCTGAAGTGGCTCTTCATGCTTCTTGCGAAAAAACCTCAAATATCGCGAACTATAACCCAAAAGTTATTGTTTTGTTTGTTCATGCGTCCTTCCGCGCGCCACTTGGACTGATACAATGCGCCACAAGTGGCGCGCGCGCCACCATTTGAGAAGGCCTGATTTAAAGTCTTCTAGATCAACATGGAACCATCTATAATCATCGTTAAATCAAAATAAGTACTTTAATTATGTTTTTAATAATCATCAGTAATCATCAGTAATCAGTCAAGATGAACGGTGCGTCTTTTATCGGCGCACCCGAATCCACCGGTCTGTGAACGAACAGGGGAAACCGAATTATTACATTGATGGCAGAGTATGGGATTAAATGTTCATCTTAGTATTACGAACTACAGCGTGTCCCAAAAAACTGGGTCCAAAATGTGCAGAGGTTGGAACTTAAAAAGTAGAACACGTAGCTGCTTCATATTTGAGGATATTAAGGTAAATATACCTGACTTTTATCGGTGGAAATGTGAGACCAATTGAATTGCAACTTTTTGAAATACAAAGCTTTCAACAGACCGTGATTAGAACCCGTTTTTTCCAATTTAGCAATAAACCACCTTATGCCTTTCATCTGCGTTGTATGCAAGTTTTCCCTGCATCATGTGCACGGTGTTTATTCTCCGAAATATCTTATATTTGGTAGAAAAGGGTTAAACTGTAGGTATTTTGGATCAATATTCAACATTAGAAATACCCATTGCAGTAACCTTTTTGTTGAAAATATACAACAGAACAACTGTTACCCTGATACCATGCCTGGAAATAGCACCCGCCCACCTGCCCATAGCCGCGCATAGCGGGTAATTTAAATGTCGGGAAAAAGTACCCTGGCGACCGACTGGCGGGTAAACAATTTCAAACTCACGGTGTAAGTGTGAGAGTTACACTGGCTGGTTGAATTTCTGTCGGGCAGGTATTTTTTGTGAGTCACCTGCCCGATCACGACTGGCTGGTCGAAACAAATCTGAAGTTCCAGCCCTGCCTTTAATTCCTTTGATGAGATGACTGACTTAACGGCTGGTTTCCAATTTCTAAGAAATGGTTCTTGAACTCCTTCAAAGATGGCAGTGTCTCAGAAGGTTATTTATTGATTTTTCTAACCAAAATCATAGGTATTTACACTTTTTATCCCCCTTATGACGAAGATTTTTCTGAGTAAGTCATTGTTATAAAGTCATAGGCAAAACTTTGATGACGTCAGTACGATGCGCAAATGCAACGCATGGACAGTTCATGGCCAAAATCGGAAAAACGGGGTCTGACCACGCTGTATTCAAAGCTTTGTATTTGTAAAACCTTACATCCGATTGGTCTTATAATTTCACCAAATAATGTCAGATGAATTTACTTTTATATTCCTAAACAAAAAGCAGCTATGTTTCCCATATTTTAAGTTATAAGCTCCGCAAGTTTTGGACCCAGTTTTTTGGGACACGCTGTATATACATCAGTATGTTAAATCAGTGGGATTTCTTCAAGGGCGTGTTATCCACCGGGGTTATTCATTACGTTTATAAAATGTAAACACGCAAAACATTGACCTTCCGCGACCCGACCGTTGAATGGACTCGTCCAGCAACATACTCGCCCGTTTTTATGTCGTCCGTAAGTTAGCAACCAACTCGACCGAAAATAAATCGTCTTCTTTAGAATGGACATTGTGGACCAACAACCGACCTTGCTGATATTTTGACAAGCTTCTTTGTGATGGTGTGAGAGATTTGGATTTTGTTTATGACATCGGACTAACTTCTGTTAGCTTTACTGCGCTTCGTTTACAGTGAGTGAGCCAATGATTATTTTGACGGCTTTAAGCAACAGGAGGATAACAGTGGACAACAGTTTTTGGTGACCGACGACGCAACGAATGGATATTTTTGGACAACAGTAAATATGATTGACGCAGCAACGCAACGTATGGACAGGATTAGCGAGCTGCGATTGTTTGTGATTTGTGACAGTTTTGAACATGACAAGTGAATGGTACCGTACTTGCACACATACAGTGAAAAATGATTGTCAAAACGAGACATATTTTGTTTTTAAAAATATGTAAGCTTCAGTGAATTGTGGTGGTAGGGAGCGCATTTGACTCGGCTGCTCACTGAGTTGGATGCGTTCTTGAGCAAAATCATCGTGAACATTTATGTGGTTTACAATACATTTACATTGCATTACCACCTGACACCATAAGATAGGATAGACAAGAACCAATATGTAGCGGAGTCTCTGTGCGACTCATTAAAAGGTTGCATTTATTTTAAATTGCATTCATAATAGATCAGTTGGCATTTTATATATTTCGCCACACATGCACGGAAAAGTTTCAATGCCAATTGCCGCCAGGAAGGATCCACGGCCCAAAGTGTGAAATTATAATTCAGATACATAAATTAATTCATTTATATGAGGAATTCCACTCTGGAAAGACACCTTATCTGAAATTAAGTGTGAATTTGCCAAATTAGAAGAGATGAGATCAAATGTTCTCCCTTACCACCATGCACGGAAAAGTTTCAATGCCAATTGCCGCCAGGAAGGATCCACGGCCCAAAGTGTGAAATTATAATTCAGATACATACATTAATTCATTTATGAGGAATTCCACTCGTGGAAGACACCTTCTCTGAAATTAAGTGTGAATTTGTGAAATTAGAAGAGATGAGATCCGCAAGGTTGAAATTTTCTCACTTACCATCGTACCGAATTATAACACATGGAATTTCCCTGAGTTTGATCAATCAAATTGTAAATGCGCTTCTTGGCGCCATCCTTCAAATTAGTAAACAATTCACGCATTGTCTTTCACAAATTTTCATAATAATCACACATTTTCTTACCAAATCACAATTTTTCTTATGAATATAACTTTATCAACTGCTATAGCCGATAATACATTTATCGTGATTGGTAATTAATATTTTCAATTGATCTTATAGCTGACATTCAAATATTTTATCTAGTTATACTAAATAATCTTTCATTTTGAATTGCAAAGACAAAGAGCATGCACTGCCCCTCACTCTGGTGAGGAACCAATAGTTAGCCCCCATCCCCCTCATTCAAAATCGGGAGGGAGGGAGGGAAAAAATTTCTCCTTTTCTTTACGAAACAGGAGCAAAAATAATACAACCTTTCTGTCGAACAGCACAGAAATTATGACATAGAAACGTGCCACAAAAACTGGTCTCTCCCCCGGAGAGGGATAAACTACGCGTCACTGAGCAAGAATAGACCTGGTCTATGAAACCAGATGCGGCGAACAAAAGGCCCAAAAAGCGATCGCGGCATAGTCCATTTTATAGTGCGGGTGGTAAAATGAATTTGCTTTCACAAGCTCGCGCAAATTCTGATTACCACCTGACACCATAAGATAGGATAGACAAGAACCAATATGTAGCGGAGTCTCTGTGCGACTCATTAAAAGGTTGCATTTATTTTAAATTGCATTCATAATAGATCAGTTGGCATTTTATATATTTCGCCACACATGCACGGAAAAGTTTCAATGCCAATTGCCGCCAGGAAGGATCCACGGCCCAAAGTGTGAAATTATAATTCAGATACATAAATTAATTCATTTATATGAGGAATTCCACTCTGGAAAGACACCTTATCTGAAATTAAGTGTGAATTTGCCAAATTAGAAGAGATGAGATCAAATGTTCTCCCTTACCACCATGCACGGAAAAGTTTCAATGCCAATTGCCGCCAGGAAGGATCCACGGCCCAAAGTGTGAAATTATAATTCAGATACATACATTAATTCATTTATGAGGAATTCCACTCGTGGAAGACACCTTCTCTGAAATTAAGTGTGAATTTGTGAAATTAGAAGAGATGAGATCCGCAAGGTTGAAATTTTCTCACTTACCATCGTACCGAATTATAACACATGGAATTTCCCTGAGTTTGATCAATCAAATTGTAAATGCGCTTCTTGGCGCCATCCTTCAAATTAGTAAACAATTCACGCATTGTCTTTCACAAATTTTCATAATAATCACACATTTTCTTACCAAATCACAATTTTTCTTATGAATATAACTTTATCAACTGCTATAGCCGATAATACATTTATCGTGATTGGTAATTAATATTTTCAATTGATCTTATAGCTGACATTCAAATATTTTATCTAGTTATACTAAATAATCTTTCATTTTGAATTGCAAAGACAAAGAGCATGCCAAACAAGTTTTTGACTTTGTCCTGACAAAAAGGGAAAACTTGACAAAACGGGGGGGGGGGGGGGGGGTAAAAAAAATGACCCCTCATACTATTTGGCTTCCGGGTTTGCGTTAAAGTGACACAATGCAGCTTGCCAATTCTCTAACAGACATTGCTTGCCTTTTTCAGGGGGGTGTACCCCGTCATAAATGAACATGGAGTGCAAATCACAGTTTTGAAAGTAATGAGAGTGCTTAATGAAGCAAGCGTTGTTGGGCATAGCACGGCAAACTTTGTGAGCATATTTATTGATGTTGAATGCACATCTCTTGCCTGCATTACGGGATGCCTCATTCAGATAGAAAGCTCGGTATAAAATCATGAGAGTAAAACCAATGACAGTTATATAAATCCACACGATGGCCATAAAGTACGTCATCAAATATGTACCATATTGTTGCCAGTAATCCATTGGAATTTACACATTTTGCACACCTGAGTTAAATTACAAGGGTGAAATTCAAAAATGAATGGTATATTTCACACAATTAAATGAGGTGTACCTGACGTGTCGCCATTCGTGGATAGATACCGGGGTTAACCCCCATTATTATCAGATTTCACTGGCTAAAATCATGACTAGTAAGTTCATGTGGCACAATTTGAAATCACTGTGCATACTCAGAATTGTCTGAATGACGTTAACACTCATGGTAACAAGCATTTCCAATTGTTCTTGATACACATACCTATATTACGGTCTCCGAGTGGTCGTTGAATCGAAACTTGAGTTAAAACGCCAGAGTCCGTGCTGAAAAACTCAGCAGCAAGTCCCAACTCATTTATTCGTCCTAAGCTAGAATTAGAATGCATTTTCTAATGAGCTATAAGGATCCGAGTTACTTCCGTTGGGGATCGAACACCGGAAAACACTGATCAAACCGCCGACTATCTCCGCGATACTCGAATATCGTGCATACCTGTATGGTATGTCCCATATTACCATATTAAAGCGACGAAACCCTTGGATCCATGTGTCGCCAACATATTTGATCAATGTATTTTACGATAAGACGATGCCAATGTGAGCTTCATTGTGCTCACTGTTTCGGCTATTGATGCTATCTGTTCATTGAGGATAGCCACTTTCCCGACCGACAGCGCCCCGGATGACGGAGAATGTATAGGCGGATCTTTTAGGCATTTGAACTGAGGCTAATTGACTGCGGTATCGTGATCGACAGTCAAATCATAAATCATCGGATTTGTTTGTTTCACTGATATGAAAGCAGTGAATTCAACCTGCATATATATTGTACCCAGACGAATCACGAAGGCCATTTATATGCCCACTTACATTGGTGATGTCGTCGTCATTGGTACAGGTGACGTAAAAAAAACGGTGCATTGGCCGGATGCGAATCTTTTAACCGTACTCACTCACTGTATAAATGTATTGCTGTACAATGTACAAGTGCTCTGCACTTTACTCCGTCAGGTATCAAATGTTGTTTACGGTAATAAAGATCGCTGCCCCGGCAGATGCATGCTACAGGCCGGATACCCCGCCTAAGCCAAAGGCCTACTGGAGGAGAAACACAGGTGGGATGCCGAAATATACACCATTCATGGCAGCCACTTCTGAGTTCTACTACTTCTTTCCCTGAAAAGAATCGAAAAGGAAAACAGCAGGAGCAGATCTAGAGAGTACATTCATAACCACAGTTTTAAACAAAGGCATATCATATAATACTATAATTCCTTGAATGATCGAGGCCCTGTGATCTGATAATGTAAGGCCTTAGAAAGTGTCGATCCAATTTATTGTAAATGAGCAAATGAGTCATTATATTAATAATTATATCATGTATGTATACGTAACGCCTGTTATCGCTGAGTTCATATATCTAATAATGTTCAACTGCCACTCCCGAAGGCCCGTTGATAGCACAACTTACAAGCAGCAAGCAACACCCCATTTATCGTTAACGTAAAACAACCCTACCATGATCATGACGTCATTGCCGAATACCCCCGTAAAACATGTCACAAAATCAAAGTCAAACTGCAGAGTAGAAATTGTAAATGATATTATTGACATAATGATTTGTCTTGGCGACAATGGACAATGGAACTATTATTACTACTAATGTCATGTGCACGACAGCTTGCGCAGCCATGCAAGTAAAAAGTTCAGAATCAAACGATACTGCGTGTAATTTCTAAGTTAATTAACATGCAGGAGTAACCCATATGTCTGAAAGAGCCACAGATCTAGCTTTGGTCGAATAATTATGAACCAAGCATATTATTATTATAGTGAGTTCATCGAAGAGCGATCAATTGGTGCCTATACACAACACTGTCCAATGCATAAAGAGAGTCTTATTGTTATAATACACACATATACCCGTAGCAGCTATGACTTGTGTACCAATTCAGAGAGAACAATATCGAACCACTTGCGCATTATTTGAAATCAAAAGGCATTGAAATCGTCACCTGTGATTCCGGCATATGATAAAAACACAAAGCCGAAAAATGATTATTATTATGGCCCTATTATTTTTATAAATTTATTTTTTATTTTATATTTAAAAGTAAAAAACTTCCCCCACAATACGTAAACTCGGTGATCAAGGACAATACAGTGTAGAGTTGAAAGCAAAATAGTAACATACCAACAGCATCACTAGTCTAATTAAAGGCTGACATGCAGGATGGCTGACAAAACATAGCCTTCCATACTCAAATTTCATGACAAAACAAAACTTTATGATATTTAAATACAACCCCCGGAACTCCAGTCTGACGACGCAAAAGATAATAGACATGACATAGTCAGACTACCACAATATCACTGCAATTTGAATCTAGATGAAACTATATTGGACTAACATTAAGGAATCATCGCCATCCGGATATGGAGAACTCGTATTGGATAAATTATCACATCAATTGAATAGGTACTCGGCAGCAGTAGGAATGTAAATGAAACATAATATCGAGGTACAACCTGGATTTTAGTGAAAGTGAATCATGTTAACTTAATATTATCTATTATGGCCATATTCCATTATAAACTGATTCCAAGACCCCATCGATATATTCGACAAAAAAAATAGACTCCTCTCTAAGTGAAGTGAATGGAACGTCTGGGTGACGTCAGTGGAAGAATCGTCTCGGATGGATCGACTATAGATCAAGAGATCGCCAACATATTATAACTGCCACTAGCCGAAAGACCAAAAGAACCGACCACAGGCTTCGTATCCCACCGGATCCCAGAATTATTGTATTTATTATTTTTAATTTTTACGGCAATGTAGGCCATTGGATTGGATGCGTCATCCAAATAAAATCATGATCGTATAATAATCATAGACTATTAGTTTACACCGTGACACGCCTACGCCCAATCGAATGAACTGGAAAAGGTACGGACAAGGTACGCCAATATGAGCCTGAAATGATGACCTTTGACTCACAATGTAGACTACGGTCTCAGTCACACATGAAAACCATAATATCGAGACCACCAATTATAATACAATTTAAATTCTTGTTAATTCAGTTCACGCCAGAATGTCCGAGTTTCTATATTTACACAAACCAAGGTACGGCAATATGACCCGAAATGATACCTTTGACCCCCAATGCAGACTACGATCTCGGTCACAAAGAAAACCATTATCGAGACCGATTATAATACAATTTAAATTTGTGTTAATCCAGTTCACGCCAGATTGTCCGAGTTTCTATATTATTATTTGTTAATAATTAATTTAGACTACGATCAAATACCTAGAGCCCGTCGTCACCGGTCCTCCAAGCGCTATATACACGTATACAAAGAGAAAATACAAAAATGTATTACCAAATAAATTAATCCTAATGATGAGGTCAAGACGGATTTATGACATGTATGTAGTAGTCCGCCCCACACAATGTGTGCAACGTTTTCATTTGAAATGAAAATCCATAACCCACGCCTTGCCCGTTAGCAGATCGATACCATGCACCATATTGGGGAAAGCACATAGACCCGGTTCTATTCATAGTAAATGATGTGTCAATAATCAGACGCGTGTTGACTGATAAAAACAACTACAATGTTATTCAAAGTGACTTTTTGTTGCGTGGCGACGGCACTCTCGCCACGCGTCTCTAATCTCAATGCACGCATGATGCAAGTGACACGACCGTAACAAAACAGGGGACATGAGAAGCTATCGGCTATTCATCGTATTATATAATGTCAATCGATATTAACCCAACAATCAAACTATTCGAGGTCGATTATATGTATTTGAATCAACAGCAAGTATGACTACCGGTAAGCGGTAATTATCTATCAACCCCATACCATGTAATAAGATCTATACAATAAATAACAATTAATATGCTCTCACCGTTTTAATTTTTCACTTGTAACTCGTTGTCTCCTGGCAAGCAGCAGCTCCCGGTCTAACGGACAATGAGTCCCGTAAAATAAACATTCAACCGGCGTGATGTTCCTCTCCTGGCCTGAACCGATGTTATCGCCAGCAAGAAAATCCTGTTACAATAACGACGTACGCGTAGACGATGCCAAACGTGCAAAACAGGCCTTTGGAAACTTGTGTGTGAAAGTTATTTGAAAAAATCTTTTTTACAATAAAGAGCAATTATCAAAACAACCTTTCTATCGAAGGTGCGCAAAAAATTTCTCCTTTTCTTTACGAAACAGGAGCAAAAATAATACAACCTTTCTGTCGAACAGCACAGAAATTATGACATAGAAACGTGCCACAAAAACTGGTCTCTCCCCCGGAGAGGGATAAACTACGCGTCACTGAGCAAGAATAGACCTGGTCTATGAAACCAGATGCGGCGAACAAAAGGCCCAAAAAGCGATCGCGGCATAGTCCATTTTATAGTGCGGGTGGTAAAATGAATTTGCTTTCACAAGCTCGCGCAAATTCTGATTTTATATTATAAAATTGTGCCCTTAAAAGTGACAGATGTGTGACACACTTTATTTCTGTTTTGTGATTTTAAATAAATTTAGCCGACAGTGTTTTTCTTTATTTCCTGGCCCGTGGGAAAATTCCTTGTCGTATACCAGAACGATTGAAGGTGGTTCAAATCAGTGCTGGTTCAAATGATTTGAACATATTCAAATTCTAATTTTGCATTGTTCTGTATTTTTTTAGAATGATTTGAGGACCGGTGTAAAAGATTTTTTTATGATCTTTTAGAAATGTTCAGCTTGACAGAGAAATGTTAGCTCTTGTCCAGGTTGTCAGCCGCGAGAGTAAATTCTTGTATGTATGTGTTTGAACAATATTGTAGGCAGAGAAAATTTAGCTCTAGCCAGGATTGCGATATTCCGTGCAAAATTTCCCCTGTTAGGACATTTTTAGAATGTACCTTCTGGTCCTGTGTGGAGCAGGTGATTTAAAAAGTGTTTATAGAATTTGTAAATTGTTGGCTGTAAAACATTGTTGACGATTGAAATGTAATGTTTTTTTATGGAATTCGAGTGTCTCATTTCATATGCCATTATTGTATTTTAGTTTATTTTAAATTGCATTTTTACGCGTGTTTCATATGTGAACGCTTTGCTTATTAATTATTATAGAACTGGTGCATAAAGTAGTGTGTAGACTGTATGGAGTCAAATAAGTTGTTGCATACGGAAGAGAAGAGTTCACACAGGTTGAAATATTAAGATCATTATTATGTGTACCATTCACTGTTCGCCACAACGCTACGCTAAGGAATTACATCATCGACTATCATCGACCGACGCAACCAACGAGATAGATTTGGAGACTACAGGACGTTTTGAATAGACAATCAAGTAAATCATACTGGAGTTTTGAGTGACTGTGACACAGTTATTGCTACAGGAGATGTGTTATGGAAAAGACGCCATACACATACATGTACATTGTATTAATATATGACTGTCCAAGACATTAACTTTTACATAGGAGAGTTTTGACGCGCTGGACAGCGCTTGTGTGGGAAGGGGGTTATGTGGTAAAACTGTGTTTTAATATTGTAGTCCCGTCCCTGCTGGCATGACCATAAAGGTTATGTTAGCGCGCCCTCACTGAAAGTATGGCATAAATGGAGAGTGATTAAAATGATTTATAATTAGTGATTTATCGTCGTAATTGTGTCGAATAATCTTACGTAATCTGCGGCAATCACGCAACCAATCTTCTCGATCATGGAATCAACATTAATTTAAAGTCTTCTAGATCAACATGGAATCATCTATTATCATCGTTAAATTAAAATAAGTACTTTAATTATGTTTTTGATAATCATCAGTAATCATCAGTAATCAGTCAAGATGAACGGTGCGTCTTTTATCGGCGCACCCGAATCCACCGGTCTGTGAACGAACAGGGGAAACCGAATTATTACACACATTGTGACACGAAGATTCATATACCAAATCAAGATTATCAACTTAAGGGTAAAGATGAAAAAATCAAGATACAAATTGTGAAATAAATCCAATATACCAATGTTTTATTAATCATGTTATGTAGGTCCTTATGGTATAGTATTGGATGTCGTCAATCGCGCCATATATTATACTTCCTGGGAATCACACGGTGTGGTCTACTTAGACATGGGATTCGTCGGGCCACCTGAACCAATAGAAGAGAGCGAAGTTGGCATTCTTCCCTCTCATATTGCCTTTGATCCATCAACCGAGTAAGTAAACATATCAAAAATAGAGACTATAATAAACCCATGAAGTTGATTATTATAATGTATCAATAGGGGAAGGTGGGGTAATGGCGGACGCGGGGTAATCGCGGACAGGGCTGTATCTAAAGGCAGGTGAAAGAAGGTGGTATTTTGCCACCCTATGATGTTAGGTGCCTCTCCATTGAAATCACACAAAACCTAAATGGGATGGTTGTCTCGCAAATTCTCGCGAGAATTACAAAAATCACTTTTTGGGCAAGTTGATATTTTGGTGCATTACTTTCTCTTTGAAACTGGTATTTCTACATCAAGGAAAACAAAGTCTTATTATTTTTTTATTTAATGTATGATACCTTCTGATAAAAAAGAAATGAATTCGGAGTCACAATGATGAGCATAATAATAAGAGAGGATGTGCCCATACATTGTACATGGATTGTGGTAATCCCGGACATGTACCGTTTCCATGGTAACCAATATGGGCGTGGTCAATTTAACATCATAAATCGGTAATAGTTGTTGACCATATAAATATGTGACATTGTTCTTTGATTTCTGCTACACTTTTAAAAAGGGTAATTTTTAACTCCCATTGAAATACTGTATTCCAATAAAAAGAGGGCTGCCATTGAAAAATACGGTCCGGGATTACCCCCAGAGTGTGGGGTAATGGCGGATGACGCCATTTTTTTTATTGCGTCGTAGCTTCGAATTTCAAAATGATGAGTTGATAAAAACTTGATAAAAGGTTGAACCATCACAGTGCTTTGTGTTTACATGATTTTTATTGTTATATGACGTATTATATGTGTGTTATACCTCTCTGACAAAAGGTGTCCGCCATTACCCCACCTTCCCCTATAGACATGTTGTAGGGTACAAGTTGATACCCCATTTTACAAAACAAAAACTTGCTGTCAGAGAAGTTGAGGGGAGACGACACAGAAGGAAAATTTGGTATTAGCCAGCATTCGGCTGCACACCGCATCACGCATTTATTTAGCATATACAGGGTGTCCCTAAAAAAGGGTGCACGTGTTTACCCAACTTGTTGACCATGAAGTTCTAAAATGTGTTGTAAGATGTTTATGCATAATGGAAAGACTAGACACCTGGCTTTCAGGTGCTGCTTATTTCATCTGATTTGGATTTGTCAATCCTTAGATATGGCCAATTAACTAGAGCTACCCTAAATCGATGTTGTGCCACTTTACAGTTTCAAAGGTTTACCCATAAGATACAACTTCCACTTGTACAATTGCCCTTCACCTGTGTTATGCAAAATAACATTTTTGTATTGAGATTGAATATGTTTAAATAATATATAGAATGAGTTTCTGTGTATCCAAGCAGAACTGAATATAAAGATGTTTGTTACATAATTCGAACCAGTCCTTTTGAAGAGGTTTCACAAAATATTCATTGTGCCTACATTTTCAAAACAAGACAAACGTCCATATGACGGGGTGCGGCCTCAATTTACATTAGAAGAGAGGGTGCTCATGGTTTTAAAATATCATGAAACGCGAAGTCCAGCTGAAATCATCAAAGAGTTTGCCATTCATTTCCCAAACACTCGCGTACCATCTAGGAATACACCTGCATAGGAGTATCGGAAATACTTGGTGGATGGTACAACTGAGCAACAATATGAATAAAGAACATTCTGGAAGACTAAGAAGTGGCAGAACAAAGTAACACATCGATGGCCTGCGGCGTACACCTCAGAGGGATCCCACAGTAACTGCTCGTAGAAATCCCTTATTACATATTCCAAGGACAACATTTTTATATAGTTAATTGATTCATTTTTGTTACTCATTCTCTTTTATACAATTCTGGCCAAATGCCCACCCCACGTTTCAAGACGATTGA
Source organism: Ophiura sarsii (assembly GCA_035610835.1). Taxonomy (NCBI): domain Eukaryota; kingdom Metazoa; phylum Echinodermata; class Ophiuroidea; order Amphilepidida; family Ophiuridae; genus Ophiura; species Ophiura sarsii. The sequence goes on along the minus strand of CM069447.1, from coordinate 36,120,981 downwards.
TGCCTACTGATATACCAAATGTTACCATCGTTTTGATGCTCATAATCATTCTTTCTGTAAACATGGTAATAAAAGTGGCGCAACGTCGATTTTGGGTAGCTTTGATAAACTTGGTATATCTCAGGATTGACAAAACCAAATCAGATGAACTAAACGGCATCTGATAGCTAAGTGTTTCTTTTTTCCGTGTGCATAAATATATTACATCAAATTATAGATCTTCATGGTAAACAAGTAAACAAATATGTGCACCCATTTTTAGGGACACCCTGTACATTGATTCACGCACTGAAACAATTTCAGATGTAGAAAGAGCAATATTTTTTGTTAGTTGTGCTAATAGCATCTTAATAATTATAAAGAGAGATATGACGTTGAGGCATGTATATAGCGACAACGAATTTTCAACTTTATTTTGTATAAATATATGCTAACGACGCATATTCAATTATTAAATTGTGAGCTCTTAATATCCAATTAATATTATGTTTTTAACGAGTCAATGGAGCTTAATTTATTACCATAGTTTTTCAGCCAGTGAGACCTTAAACAATTTGAATTAACGTAGCCAAAGCCTATATTATGTTATTACATTTTGAAACTGCCAACGAAGCTTTACTTAGTAACATGACTAGCCGATGTGATTAACTTTCTCATTAAATTTCGTGATATATTATACATTTCATGTTGTAAATCTAATTATAATTGACTTACAGTTTAAATTTGAATACCATTTTGTGTTGGCTTCAAACTACCGCTCGCAACACATTCTTCTTCAACGCAACTACAGGTTCGCCAACTTTGCTGCAGCGCATTCTTCAACGCAACTACAGGCTTGCCGACCTCGCCGCAACACATTCTTCTTATACGCAACTACAGGTTTGCCAACCTAGAACGGCGCAGTCCAATGGCGTATCCAGGGCTGTTTTGATGGGGTGGCCAAATATTGTATCATTGTTAGCGGAGCGAGCGAAGCGAGTGGAGCGACCAGCGGGATGGGTCCAGGGGCTCCACTTAGGCCCTTCGCCCCTGGAAGCTCACGGGTTTTCGGCATTTTGAAGGCAACTATTCAGCATTTTGAAGCAAAAATAATTAGAGTGGTTCGAGAGCCATTAAAATGTTGAAACCTGCAGAAAAAATGCGCGCAAACATTTTCAGTTTTTGATCTAAAATGGTCATGGAAAACTTTCTTGAAGCCGTCATGTTAAGCTTGGATAATGAAACATTGAAACTAATACGCGCAAAGCGCGCAAAATTTGGCTTTTTTAACACTTAAATGGTCGAGTGTGACGTTTTAAACGTCCCCCACATAATATTTGGTGTGGTTCGAGACCCATTATAATGTTGAAACCTGTAGAAAGAATGCGCGCAAAGATTTTCAGTTTTTAAACTAAAATGGTCAAGGAACACTTTCCTGAAGCTTTCTTGTTCAGCTTGAATAATGTTACATTGAAACGAATACGCGCGAAGCGCGCAAAAATTGGCATTTTTAACACTTAAAAGTGAAGTATGAAGTGTTATAATGTTGAAACATGAAGAAAGAATGCGCGCGAAGTGCGCAAAGATTTTCAGTTTTTAAACTAAAATGGTCATAGAAAACTTCCTAAAGCCATCTTGTTCGGCTTGAATAATGAAACAGTGAAACTAATACGCGCGAAGCACCCACAATTTGTAATTTTGACACTAAAATGGTATAGTATGACGATTTAAACGTCCTCCACATAATATTTAGAATATTTGGTGTGGTTCAAGAGCCTTTAAAATGTTGAAACCTGAAAAAAAAATGCGCGAAAAGCGCGCAACAATTTTAAGTTTTTGAACTAAAATGGTCTTGGAAAACTTTCCTGAAGCCGTCATGTTAAGTTTGAATATAAAAAAACATTGAAACTAATTACGCGCGAAACGCACACAATTTGGCATTTCTAACACTTAAATTGTCCAGTTTAACGTTTTTAACGTCCCCCCACATAATATTTGGCGTGGTTCGAGACCCATTCTAATGTTGAAACCTGTAGAAAGATTGCGCGCAAAGATTTTCAGTTTTTAAACTAAAATGGTCAAGGAACACTTTCCTGAAGCTTTCTTGTTCAGCTTGAATAATGAAACATTGAAACGAATACGCGCGAAGCGCGCAAACAATGGCATTTTTAACACTTAAAAGGTCAAGTATGAAGTGTTTGACGTCCCCACACAATATTTACGGTGGTTCAAAACCCATTATAATGTTGAAACCTGTAGAAAGAATGAGCGCGAATCGAGCAAAAAAACAATCAGTATTTTAGTCCAAAACGGCCCGAAAAATGCTTTACACAATGGGAAAGGGGGCGTTTTCGGAAAATAGGGTGGGGTGGAGGCGTTTTCACAAAAAAAGGTACATTAGTAAAAAAAAGGTACATTGGTACAAAAAAGGTACATTGGTACAACAAAAAAATGATACGGGCCTGGACCCGAACCATTGTACACAAACACTGTGCTTGGAACGTTGTACGTGTGGCAATTGATTTTATGAGACAAACAGGTCTAAACGTGTCCATATATAGTGCCTCATCTCCTAACCCTAGGTATATCAAACGACATCGAATGGGTAAGAAATTTATAGCAGTTGCCAGGCAACCCCCATTTCCTTTGACTAAACGGAGGAAAGCAAGCGATACGCCAGAGAAAACCGGCATAAAACTTTCCACGGTGCCAAATCAGGCGTCTGAGGGATTAACGCACACTTTTGAACGCATTAGGGTTGGAGGGTGGGTTTATTACAACCGGCCGAGTTTGCAGCAAAATGAGATATGTTAGTTGGCCCGGTAACCAGGAACCAGCTATTCGAAAAGCGAGGGGGAAAACCGGAGGCTGAACGGAACGAAAAAGCGCGTGAAAAAACCCGGTAGCCGATCGGACCAAGCAATTACGCGGACGCCAACAATTAAACACAGGGGTGCTCAACTCCCGGGCATCAAATAAGTACATCGGTAAACTTGATTGCTGTCATCGAAGTTGAGGGGAGTCGACACAGAGGGGAAATTTGGTATTAGATATCATTTGGCTGAATCGCATATACAAATCGTGCATTACATCCGAAACAATTTCAAATGTAGAAAGAGCAATATTTTTGTTAGCGTGCTAATAGTATCTTAGTATGAAGTGAGGATGGACGTTGAGGCAAATATATGACGAGAACGATTTATCATCTAGGTCAAACCTTTCTTTCAAAGTCAACGAAGCTTTACTTAGTAACATGACTTCAACTAGCCGATGTGATTAACTATCTCATTACATTTCGATAAATTTACATTTGCATGTTGTAAATCCAATTATAATTGACTTACAGTTATCAAATTTGATTACAATTTTGTGTTGGCTTCAAACTACCGCCAAACTACCGCCAACCATGGGCCATATACTTGTGACTTGCCCCAACAAAAAGATGAGTATTGAAATAGATGAGAGCCTCTGACAGATTTGATCCAAATACTAACATATCCTCAGGACTGAGGTGTAGCCTGTACATCCTGAACAAGCCAAATCTGGATGGATTTATTACTTCAGCGTGACTAATGAAACAGGCATTATCCAATCCAAAAATGGCATTATGAGTCTGTGACTTTTGAAAAGTGACAAATTTTCTTTAAATGGTGCTAATCATGGTTTATCTTTGTTGTTAGGGGGCAAATTTGGTATCAAATTATGCCTAAAAGATTCATTTAAATGCCTATCTAGCCTGTTTGGTCAAAGAAAAATTGAATGTTACTCAAAATGACATAACCAAAGTGTTATACTTTCTTTTGTTGAACCCTTTACAACAATTGTACACTATTCTTATAGCTCAAACCCTCGAACAAATCCAAAACCAAAGGAACCTATTTGGTCATATTAAATATAGTGACTTACATTTGGCGAATATTTAAGTAATTATGCGTCCAAGTGTAGGGGTATTTTGAAAAATACGCATTTTAACGAAGGTTAAAATATTAAAAATAAAAATATAATGTTATCACCTATTTTAATTTGGTATATTTGTCTCCAAAGTCGATGTTCATGAACCTATTCATTGTGAAATGCAAAACAAAAATGAATATTTATAGTATCTCATTAAATCTTGAATTATTAAGACATCAAATGACATAGGCCTACATGTATTTATCAAACGAGCTTTGTATCATTGTTGATTTTAATTATTTATTAGAACGTGAGTATTCGGACAATATTAGTATATTGTAATATGAAGTTAAACTTTCGATCTTAACACAAGAAATATTTACCTGGAATTTTCAGGTGTTACTACACCTTTCATCAGCAGACTAATGACTCGACTTCACCTTTTGGAGGTGTGACGTTAGAATCGGGTCATAGACTCTTGGTAATTTGTACCTGCCCCCGTCTTTGTTGAGTGATGGTTGGTTGGCTCTGATGTAAATAGCCTCCTTGACATCTCTCTCGAACCAACGATGATCCCTATCCAAGATCTTGACTTTGTCTAAGTCAACACTGTGTCCTGGTGACTCAATATGGATGTGTTGGGATACCTCGGACGAGGTGGAACTAGGACGCCTGTGCTCTAGAAACCGGGTCTTTAATGAGCGTCCGGTTTCTCCGATGTATGATTCGGAGCAAAGACCCCGGCCGGGTAGTCTGACCCTGACAAGGGATCATGTACACTGGGCCTACAGTGTCCTTCTTCTCAGTTTTGTCTTTTGGAGAGACCAGAAGTTGGCGTAGTGTGCGCGTGGGTTTGAAGTATGCGCGTATCCCGTAGTTTCCGAAAATCCTGCGGAGAGCCTCTGATGTGCCCTTGATATAATATAAGGCAACACTACGTGTCCTTTGGTCTGTTTCTCACTGTCTTTAGTTTTCGGTTTGACCTTACCCTTAGGTTTGTGGACACGGTCAAATGCCCACTTCGGGTACCCACACTTGGTCAATGCTTTATCGACGTGCTGCTTCTCTGTAGTGATGTCAACCTGGTCAGTGATGACAGTATCAGCCCTGTGGTGTAGCGTTTTAATAACGCCCAATTTGTGCTGGACAGGGTAATTTGACGAGAAGTTCAAATATTGATCTGTGTGGGTTGGCTTCCGGTAAATCCTTACGTCAAGGTTACCGTCTGGTTTAATTACTGTCAGAGTGTCTAGGAATGCTAATGTCCTGTTATCCTTCACCTTCTGTAGTGAATTTGATGTCCGGATCAATGGTGTTGAGGTGATCAGTGAACTCTTGAGCATGTTTGGTCTTTATTGTGCGTGTCGTCGACATATCAATACCACCATAATGGTGGATGGAGAGCAGTTTCGATAGCTATCTGTTCCAGATGCTCCATGAAAAGGTTGCATACGATAGGCGAAACAGGGGAACCCCGTCGCAGCTCCATGTATCTGTAAATAGAATACTCCATTGTAGACAAAGTATGTGCAACGCAGGCAAACCTCAAGCAGTCTTAACACATGTTCAGAAGTAAGACGGATTCTATCACTGAGGGTGGTGTCACTTTCCAGGCGCGAGCGTATGATGACTAGCGCACGATCGATGGGTACAGAAGTGAAGAGCCCTGTCACATCATATGAGCGTAGTTCCTCGTCAGCTTCCACGCGTTCATGTCTGATTATTTCCGAAAATTGTTGCGAGTTCTTGATGTGATGACAAGTTTTTCCAACCAGAGGGGAAAGAATATCAGCAAGAAGTTTGGCGCTGTTGTAAGTGATGGAGTTGACACTACTAACAATAGGCCTCAGCGGAATGGGAGGTTTGTGGACTTTTGGTAGACCGTATAGAACTTTGGAGGTGTCTCTGTTGTGGGGAATAACTGTCTATATTCTATGCGGTTAATACCTTTGCCATTCTCAATATCTTGATTCTGACGTCACACCTCCAAAAGGTCAAGTCGAGTCATTAGTCTGCTGATGAAAGGTGTAGTAACACCTGAAGATTCCAGGTAAATATTTCTTGTGTTGAGATCGAAAGTTTAACTTCATATTATTTATCACCAACACAGATGAACTTTCATTCTAATTAGTATATTGTGTTCCACAGGTTTTGAACAATACTAGTATTAGTTATAGGTGAAGAGGAGGTATGGTACGGGGAATTATCGTGTGCGAAGTGACATGTACTGGGTGAAGCCGAAGGCTGAACCCCAATATGACACTTACGATAATTTCCCGTACCTTACCGACGCAGAACTAATTAACGAATTTAACACACTTGGTAAACGCTTTGCGTCTGGGTACGCGGACGTTAAGACCGAATGTGTTCGAAAATTGAAAACAAATCTATTTGTGAGTGGGGGGGGGGGGGGGGGGACACATTCACCATCACACTTTCCCTGTCCAGACCCTTTCAAGGCTGGATTTACCATAAGGCCAGGGCCACCAGATTTTGGGGGCCCAAATTCAGAAAAAAATAAGATACAAATAAAATACCAACACTAAACACTGGTCAAATTAAGAATCGCAGTAACATTTCTCGAGCTACGCGCATTTTGCTTCAAAATAATGTTAGAAGCTTGTTCAGAGCCAATCTGTGCCTCATATGTCCAAATTAGTGTAAATAGTCCCTCTCCCTCTCCCTCTCCCTCTCCCTCTCCCTCTCCCTCTCCCTCTCCCTCTCCCTCCCCCTCTCTCTCTCTCTCTCTCTCTCTCTCTCACTCTATCTCTCCACACACGCACGTCCACTAACTCGCGGTAGTCCATCTCCTCTGGATCCACCTCAACCGCCAGTACTAGGGCAGCCTCCTCATCCGTCCACTGGTTGTACAACCGACACGCTTCAAAGTGTTCATGAAACGCACCACAGACAACATTCCCGTCAAATTTGGGCAGCTCTATCTTGCCTCGACACTGAAGCTCGCGGCCGTTCTACCAAAGCCGGCTTCTGTCCGGTAACTACTTTTCCACAACCCTTCATTACTTTGGGCTTTCTGACCACGTTAACCTCATTTCTTTCCACCACCTCACAAGCCCTACGCTCCCGCAAATCTTTGGTCTTCTTTTTCAACTACCCCATCGGAGCACGCATATTTTCCGTCACCTGACAAAGTAACTCCATGGTCGAAGCCAAAGCTAGTCTCGCACTCACTGTGTCACACAACCTCTCGTACTTCTGTGTCTGCTTACTCTCTACTCCTCCTACCAGTCGACACCTATCGTCGAGATCTGACTGTTTCCTCTCACATTTCTTCGACATAACTTCTTCATGCACCTTCTCATTTCTCTACTCCCCTTTTGCCACCACTTTCTTCCGATCACACAACTCTTTTAAGTTACTCGGCTGCTTCTTATTCTCTAATCTTCTCACCACCTGTGCTCCATTTTCCCGACCAACCATCAGCCGTGTCCGTTGCCCCAAATCGAGCTCGCATTCCTTTACCATCTCTGACCCACTCTTCACAACACTCCTATCCGTCGGCTTCCAACCGACTCCGAAGCATCTTCACCGCTTCCTCTTCAGCCACGAGGGGTCAGATGGCGAATAATACCAGGACCACAGGGTAGACCGGACGCAAACCCGGCACTGATAGAGTTCCACGGACGCCAATCTATTGCATGAAGTAAAATCCGACCCGGCGACAAGCAATTTCAATTCTTTTGAGCGGATCTGAACGTAGCGGGATGCAGCCGTCTCTACTTCCCACCATCGCTACTCCTGCTACCGATGCTGCGGCCGTCTCTGCCACCCACCATCGCCACTCCTGCTACCGATGCTGCCGTCTCTGCCACCACCATCGCCACTCCCGCTATACCGATGCTCTTATCCCGCGGCCACCAGCATCGCTACTCCTGCTACCGGTGCTCTGATCCCGGCTACCACCAATAGTTCAAAATACCAACATATCACTTGTCAACAACAAAAATGAGGATCCCACATCTGAGCGAGTGAAACGTGTGCGTGCCGGTCTATTTTATGTATGGCTAAGGGTTTAATTTCGAAACCTGTCAATGAGTTATTGATGGCTACGTGGGTCCGTTTTTGGGTTTTTTTAAATATAAAGAGCAAATGTGAACTATAGCCCTACAGACATTAACAAGGTTAATGAACTGAGTGATTAGAAATCAAAGTAGTAACTCTCGACAAAGAGCTCTGAAAGGCCAATCAATTAGTTCACTGCAACTCAGAAAATATGCATAATACAAGAAACACAAATGAGCAGGGGTTAAAAATGCCAATGAAAGTGACATAAAAATAAGATAAAAGACATCAAAATATAAATAAAAGAAAAAATAATAATATCTGGAGGTCTGATAGAGATCAAAAGAACCTACACAACAAACTTAGGAACTAAATCTACCAGGAGCTGCCTGGTGTCACCTGTTGGGGCGTGGCCGTTTCACCAACCCAGCTGACTACATGCTTTACAGGACCAACCACCATCTCCCCAACCAAGCATTAACCTACACTTAACCCATGACCACCATGCTAATGTAACAGTCAGGTATTGAAAGGACTTGAATGAAGGGTGTCATGAAAGAGTATGAAGGCTTTGACAAGTTAAGACTTGGAGAGAAGATGTCTGTGCACACGGCACTTGAAAGCCTGAATTCCAGCCGCTGAAATGTTGCCAACAACATCGTCTGGAAGACCGTTCCATAAAGGAACAGCCGTGTGATTGAAGCATCTGTCTAAGCAGCGAGTTCTAGCTGTCGGCAGAGAAAGAGCATTGACTGGCTTTAATACGCTTGAAAGGGTAGTACGGCGTTGGACACATGGTGTGGGAAGTAACACTGCTAGATCTTGTGTGCAGTTGGTAGTATGCATCTTGTACAAGACCGTAGCTGCTGCTACCTGTCGCCTGTGAAGCAGGCTGTCGATTTTGAGTTGTGACCGAGCAGTAGCTTCATTAACTCCAATTATTCTAAGTGCCTTCTTTTGGATGTTGTCAAGCTGGCTTAGGATGGTGGGTGAAGCATTCGCCCAGCTTAGTGAAGCATACTCCATAATGCTGCGGACTTGCGACTTGTATAAAGTACAGATCAGCCTTTAGCCTCCTGTTTATTTGCAACTTTGCGTAGAACGCCAAGCTTCTGACCAGCTTTAGTTGCAATGCCTAATATGTGCTTTGACCAGGTCAGCTTGCTGTCAATGGTGATGCCCAGGATATCCAGTTCTTCTGTAGATGGCAGTTTGCACTCTCCAAAGTAGATATCAAGTCCAGATGGGGATCTTTTCCTGGAGATACCATGGTCTTGCTTTAAAGGTCACTTTCCATTCATCAGCCCATGCTTTCATGTTGCTTAGATCTCTGGTGAGACTAGCAGCTACTGTATTGGTATCGGTTGATGACTTAATGGGTGCAAATAGTGTTGAGTTGTCGGCATATAGAAATAGCTCGTTGTTACAAACATCTACAAGGTCATCAATAAATACAGAGAACAGTAGAAGGCCAAGGATAGATCTTTGTGGAACAGAAGCATTTATTGGAGCAGTGTTGGATGCCTGACCTGACATGACGACGTTGATGGATCTATCAGATAAATAGTTGTCTATTCACGAAAGCAGGCTTCCAGTAACACCTTTAGCCAACAGTTTAGAGCAGAGTCCATTATGCCATACCTTGTCGAAAGCTCCTTTTTTTGTCACGGGCGATGACACAAACTTCATCGCTTTGGTCTAGGAAGTGGTGACAGGATGTTGAGTAGATCAGTTGTATAACTGTGGCCTGCTATAAATCTAAACTGTCTGCTGGAGATCAGGTTATCGCTTAGAAGAAAGCGTTGGAATTGTTTCTGTACATACCTTCCATGATCTTACTGATGTTGCTTAGCAGCGAGATGGGACGATACTTTGTTGGATCAGCCGTGGAACCTCTCGTGAATTGGAATGACAGAGGCTATCTTCCATTGGTTTGGAAACACACCATGCTTGAAGCAGTGGTCAAAAAGCCTGCAAAGTGGGCTGGCGAGCTCAGCACAGCATTCCTTTGGAACCTTGGTTGGGAGAAGGTCTGGTCCAGTGGCTTTGTTAACTGGATTGAGGCGTTTTATCAGTTTTCTCACATCCTTGGGTTCGTCAAAAGATTTGCTTGTTAAAGGATAAACATTTGGAGCCTGATCTTTAGCCCCTTGGGTAACGTTTTGATGATCAATCACTGGGATCTCAGATCGAGCTGTTCTACCAGAGAGAGTGTTGATGATTCTCGACCATTTATTGCTGCTCAGCGTTTTGTCTGCCAGATCTTTTCTCAATTTGTAGTTGCATTTGCGTTGTAGATCTCCTAGCTTGCTTCTCAGCTTGGTTGTAGGAATGTCTAGCTTCAGGAACTTTGCCTTGTTGGCTTCAGTTTGGTCCTTTTTGACTTTTTTAAAGAGACGATGCTTCTTTTTAGGTGCCCTACGGCATTCATCGTTGAACCAAACCTTGTCTCCAGTCCTATTGGTGACTGTCTTACTTGGGATGAACAGTTTGATAGCATCACAGATGATAGTGGTGACATTAGAGCAAGCAGTTTGCAGGGCAGAACCTGAGTTCTCTTCCTTTGTTAACAAGAATTGAGTCACTTCTACTCTAGTTTAATTTGCAATATTTATGTATCTGCCACATCAAGTTTCGTTACAATTTATTCACTGCCAAACACTACCAAAATAGTCAACTGGATTTGACTCCCTAAATTTAAAGACACACCGCCAGTATTTTGTTTTTGCACCCAGGTTGGTACCAAGTAAACTATAAGTTTTCCCGATCAATTTAGAAATTGAAGCATTCTATTTAGTATTTCAGTAGTTTCAATTCGCGCTAAATTGATTGAACGTTTTAGAATGAATGTCAATTTCCAAATAAAATCATTCTATTTAGTAATATTGGCATTCAACCAAGACATGCGCTCACGTCAGTTCGCAATATATAAGCAATCAATGTAATGTTTTTGTCATGCTTTTAAATATTACTGAAATCAAATTCGCAAGCGATCGCGGCACATGTCATCTTGTGCATTCAAATTCATTTCTATGCAAACAATCACCCGATTAATACATTCTATTTAGGAATACCAAACGATTTATTTTATGCCTTATTATTCATATTGTTTTATTCGTCAACCGAAAACCAAAACGCGCCAACACATTGATGAAAATTGAAAATCCCTAAAGACCTTATCAAACATTATATCCCAAAATAAATCGTCGGTCTCATCACATACTGATCTATTCGAGAGATAATGAATTTTTGATAAAATCGATTTTTAGCAATATTGTATCGTGCTCTTTAAATAACCCAAGTTACAGACCTCAATTCTGTTTAATTAATGAGAAATAAGTCCTTGAATTTGGTGTATTTGCTGTTTTTTACATTTCAGCGTTTCACATAGCGCTATTCCATATAGATCTAGATTTAACGTGGACGACACATCACGCTATTTGAACATCGCAAATTCTACGCGTTTCACATACAGATCTATTCCATGAGCTATTTGAACATCGCAAATTCAACGCGTTTTACATAAAGATCTATATGCGCTCTATACGAGAAATCATCGTAAACTATTTGAACATCGCAAATTCTACGCGTTTCACATAGAGATCTATATATATGCGCTCTATACGAGAAATCATCGTAAATAATGGGGAAAAAATATTTTCACATACAGAGCTATAAGTTTGGTACCATTTTAATCAATGTTATTCAAAAGATTAGCACACAACAATGACCTAAATAGAAAGTACCAAGAGTCCTCTTCATGTATATATCCTATCTAGGAATATTGGTTAAGAAATAAGCAAGTTTGAAGCCAAATCTGACGACAAGATTTTCAATCACTATTTTCTCGAAAAGCGTGTTGCGTCGAATAGATCTGTATGTGATGAGACCGACGAAATGATATGTAATAAATATACAAATATGTATAAAAAATGTATGTGAGAAAGAGAAGACAAAGATGAAAGACAGGCATAAATGTTTACATTGGTGTAACCAATAATGGCTACACTTTAAAATCAAGCATTGCAAAATATGCTGGAAATGACATAAAGAACATTTTCAAAGACATGCTACATCAACCCATATTTCAACCTATTACATATCCAGCCAAATATTGACATATTTCAAGCAGTGTCCAGAGTGTAGTTAGTTCATACCTAGAAATCCATAAGTGTATTGTTCGAAAGACAAAGGTTCATACTTTGTATTGATCACACTATCTGTCCATAGAATCACTCATGCATACCATACCATGATCACTTTCATTATTTATTGACTGACCCTCGTATAGGAAAAGTGCCGGTGGAAAAACACAACATTATACCCATACAATTTTTAGGTACGATACTTTTTTCTCGTAAATCGACATCAACAGTACTCACTCACAATGTTAAAACTGTATTGCATTCTTATGACAGGACTCTATACTATGGTCATTTATTCTCGCCTGTATTAAGTAGTATACACCTGGACGGTACCAACCAGCTGCAATTACTCAGCGACTCTGATGGCCATTGGGGAATATATGCCCATGAAAATGGTAAGTTTTATATTCAATACTTTACTTTTATTTTAGTTAGATAAATTAGTATCCGTGTTGGTCACTTACTCGTGGCAGGGCCTTAAATATTTGCACGTTTTGATACGATTAACACGACCGCATAGTTTATGTTGATAACAAGACATTAAAGGTGGATGACCCGATTTTAGCCATGTTTTTCACTTTGTGTTTATTAGTCTATGTGACCAGCCACATAAAAATGAACATGTTGAAGGCCCGAGAATCAAATCTGAGTTATTTATATAATGAAATAAATGGTTGTTTATCAAGACAGGGGACTGAACTTATGAACAAAAGAAACAAGAAAGTATCTGGCCTGTTGGAGAAGCAGAAACGGCACAAGTACCGGCGCCCACCTCCTCCTGAACCAGAACCAGCTTCATCCACTGTCATTAACCTATCATCTTCCACATCTGATGCTGAACACAAACTTCTCTCTAGGGGCCTTACATTCTGTCCCACTCCTCCTGATGTCAATCAAGTTGAGCTTTAGCGAGGACCTTACTCAGTATTATCGGAGGATACGTCTCGGAGAATATTTTCTTGATGCCCCACCATCTTTACCTGAGCCGTCTACAAAGACTCCCAAGAACAGAGTCCCTACCCTTGAGACATATGTCCAAGTCGTTAGCACCCAGGTTAACACTTCTGAGCAAGTTTCCCGCAGATCTCATGACAATATCCCTAGGGAAGAGCGCCAGGCACTGAATTCCATCAGGTTACGGACAGACATCATCATCAAGCCAGCAGACAAAGGGTCAGCAGTAGTTGTCATGGACCGACAGAAGTACATTGATGAAGCAATGCGTCATCTTGACAACCGTACTCATTATGCCGTCCTTGACTCAGATCCAACTAACACATTTTCTCAACAGATTCAGCATACCCTGGATGACATGCATCAGCGTCATGAGCTCTCTGACAAGGCTTTTGGGTTTCTATCTCCCAAAGATTGCAGTGCTGCCCGCTTCTACCTCCTTCCCAAGATCCATAAGCCGGGTAACCCAGGCAGACCCATCATCTATGGCAATGGCTCCCCAACTGAGAATATATCCCTCTTTGTCGATAAACTTCATCAAGCCTCTTGTTCCACAGGTTCCCTCCTATATCCATGACACCCGGACTTTCTCAGGAAACTCGAAGCTATCAAGAACCAAGTTCCAAGCACCGCTATTATTGGCACATTTGATGTTAAGTCCCGCTATACTAACATTCCCCACCAACATGACCAAGAAGGCATCGAAGCAAGCCGTGCAGCTTTGGACAAGATTGGTAATTCCAGTCCTCCCATATCTGACATTGAATGCCTCATGAACCATGTCCTAACCAAGAACGTACATGGCACAGCTATGAGTTCTAGGATGGCTCCTTCATGGGCCTGTCTTTTCATGTCTAGGCTGGAGAAACAATTGCTAGCTGAAGCGCCCTGTAGACCTTGGATCTGGTGGCGGTACTTCGACGATGTATTCTTCATCTGGACCAGTGATGAAACCAGTCTCCTCACATTCACTGATCATATGAACTCATTTCACATGACCATTAAGTTCACTTCTGATTACGCCCACCAACAGGCACACTTTCTTAATGTTACAATACAGAAAGCTGAGAATGGGTATACTGTCTGCAGATCTCTTCCCCAAGCCCGCAGATACGCACCAATATCTTCATGCTTCAAGCTGCCACCCTCGCCATTGTAAGACTGACAAATCTAAATTCTTATATCATGCACAGAATTTGAAGAAGCATCTGGTTGCCAGAGGTCACAGTTCTAGCAATCCATCCAGAAAGTCCATTCTCTCCCGAGAGCCACAGTCCTAGAGAAGAAGTCTAGAAACCAAGACCCCACCCCTAAGATTCCCCTTGTTACCACATTCCATCCCTACCTTCCTCCCTACGTCACATCACCAACACTAACCACCACATTCTCCACACATCATACCGTCTTCGTCGTGAAGTTCCTGATACACCCATCCTGGCCTACAGTCGCCCTCGCAACCTCCGAGATATTTTAGTACGTGCTACCATTCCACCATTAACTGATGATTCTCTCCTACGCAGCATGGCACTTCAAAATGCGAGTCGACCAGTAGGTGCGTCGTTTGCAGGGAAACACATCAAGGAAGGTAATTCCTTTACCAGTCACACCACCCATGCCACCTACAAGACGAAGGGTAACATCACTTGTACTACATCTAATGTCATTTATCTCTTATCATGTAGAGTGTATGGAGTCCAGTGTATTGGTGAGACCAAGAACTCACTGAAGAAGCGCTTCTATGGACACAGATCGATGGTCAACACCAACATGCCACCTGTCGGACACAACACTTCAACCTTCCCAACCACACCATGATATTACAGGGCATTGAATCTTTAGGTAGCCGTTCAGAAGTGGTACGTCTCAGTAGAGAGAAGCTATGGATGAAGCGTCTTCTTACAATCCAGCCCCACGGTCTTAACATACAGGAAGGGAATGATTAGACTCATCCCCCCCACCCCACCCCTTCCCCTCTTCCATTTGTAGCCAATTAACTCATCACTTGTATTTTTTATACATTTGTTTTACTTCACTATTTTTCAATTTTTTCCTACTTGTTTCTATGTGATACTATGTTTTCCTTTTCGACATTGTCTCCTACGCACAGTAATTTCCATTACTCGCTCCAGTGCATTTTCATTATTTGTTACCATACGCACAGACCCATTCCCACTTTGTGTTGTCTTGTTTTTTCATGTACTCCCTCAGTCATTTCACATTTCCATCTCACATTTATTTGTATTATCTATTTTTCGTCATCACCATTATGGATTTTACTCACCATTGTTATGTTTTAAATCCCATTTGCCTTTACTTTTTTATCTCCCCTTTGTCTATGTCATCCTTTTGTAACATTATCCACTTAATCAATCAGCTGTCAAAGTTGATATTCCTTCCCCTATTCATCCATCTGTCACTTTGTCCTTCCTTCATGTTACGTTATCTTTTGTCTCATTTCCTGCCCATTATTCCCCTGTCTATATATGGCCATGTGTTATAAGCTCGCCTCCTTTCGCGTTGCACACGGATTTTGGCTTTCGCGACATGATTTAACTTTACACATTTATATTTGCTTGTATCCTCCCCTGAGGTAGTAAAAGGTCAGAAGTCACAAAATGGTCCAACAAAATGTTTCACTTCTAATAATGTTGAGGAATGCACCAAATCTGATTAAACGGGACAAAACTTAAGTTTTACATACTTAATGACCCACAAACTATATATTGTTGGAAAGCTTATGATTCAAGGTTTTTCATTTTTGCAAAAAAAGAATCAAATTATACAGGGTGTGTAAAATTTGTATAGGGTGGAACATAAAAAAGTTGATAGTTTTTGCTCCTCACAAAATATTTTGATAGTTTGTACAAAAGATAGTCACCAAAATCAGAACAACCGCAGAAGGTGCTACCAAATTTGCTAAGAATCACTTGCCCAAAATGTTCACAGGAAAAGTACAGGGTGTCTAAAATTATGATGAAATAATGCATAAAATGAAGGTTTGTATATAATATTGTATGAAATTAAGTTAGCATGGACTATTTAATTTAAAAGAAAATGGTTATCAAAATGAACTACACGAATATCGTTAAAGTTCCTTTTATTTTAAATACAGGGTGGTCCACAATAGGTCTAAATAGCAAAATGTTCATAAATCTATGAACAATTCTGTGAAGAAACACTTCTGGCTTTTTTAGTTAAATGTTTTACTACCCAGGGTAGAAAAGGACCGAAGAGTTACACAAATGAAATAGAGAAACTGCGATTTGGCCATTGTTTAATCAATAAAATGAATAAAACTGTGTGTTTTTTACATTAAAACACTCCCTGAATTGAACATCATATTCTAGTAGAGAATGTTTAGATAACAATTCAATATTATTTTTCATAGTAGCAGGCACATGTTATTAACACATATGAGAAGTTTGAAATTTTCCTATGTATAATTTTAAAATGGCATCAATTTCAAAAGTTCTAGTTTTCCACTATTTTGTGTAGAAACATATGGGCGCCTCATCCACCGGCGCCTCATCCACCGATCCCACCCTGGACTCACTCGACGTTTAGATTGATAACTTCACTTGTGCTAAACATGTGGCTTTAATTCTTTTTTTATTCGGTAGCTGGATAAATTGTCTTTAATATGATATCAAAAATGTTATGTTTTTTTGACAACTTCTATTTAAAATAGAGACACGTATCACGATTTTAAGGATTTGTTGAAACGATCCCACCTTATTTGATATACCTGTTAGTGACCTGTGACCAAAAGTATATATTTTATGATTCACAATGTTCGGAAAAATATCAGAGTTTGTTCAGATTTTTATTTTGAGATCCATATATGTTTTAAACCTACCCCTATCATTATTTACTTTACATATTTGAATTCCTCATGAAATTACCCATCAGATGATATAATTATGTCAAAGGTTACTACGTCGGTAAGGTAATTAATTAATTATACCGGCTTGTGAATATCTCCAATTTTTATTTTATGTATTTTTAGAATTTTCAGATTTTTTTAAAGGATATACCATTCCCTGATCTAAACTGCATTTCTGAATTCCTTTATTTACAAGCTTTCCAAAAATGTATAATTTGGCTATCATAGGTTGAAAACTTTTTCTGTTATACACTGTAGTCATTTTTATAAATCCAGTAAATTGAGGCTGATTATTCATGTTGACTGTGTAGCGTATAGGAATAAAGCTGATCGCTGATGATCATGGTCTTATCCATAACTAATTAGTTGTTACAAATAGTTGACAAGTCTGTTGAACCACATACTTAAAGACTACTAAATATCCTTTAAAATGGGACCAGAATGGTGTTTGTAACATTAGGGATGACTAGTTATTGTAAAAAGAACAAAGCATGGGATTATCCCCATTGAGTTTGTACAGGCGGCATCCCTTCCGGCACTACCCCTGGTCCCCAAACTTCAAACAGCTGTATCCCCTTCTGTATTAGCTATACCAATGCCATTTTTCAGGCAGATAGCTTATTATTAGGGCTTTAAAATGATACCAAATTTGTTGAGATAGCTTTTGTGGTTTTAAAAATATTTAAGAAATATGACAGCATGAAACTAAAAAGTGTAACAGCACCACCCTCAGGAGGCGAGCTCATAACGCGAGACCATATAATATGTTGTGTATGTTGTATTCTGTCATTCTACCTTCGATAAAGATTCCGTTAGAATCGAAACGTCAGGTCCTCTTATATGTATTACATTTATTTATATAAGTTGAAAAACACATTTTAAGCTGTTACGCCCCTGGTGTTGTGTTCTATATAATTGGGCTCGATAGTTATTTTTCTAATGCACAATACTGTGCTTGCGGAACCCCTCCTTTAATAGAGACACCCAATAAGTATTGTCTTACACTGAACTTGTATTTTTATAATATAGCCTAATGTATAATTGAAGAATTTCCAGTGGGAATTATTCTCTCCTCAAATAGATGTGTACTTGTCTTTACATTTCCAGAATTTGGTATTATTGAAAACAAAGTTCGAAAAAGTTGTAAGGGAAGACGTCAAAACTCGACCGCCCGTTGACCGCCGGTTACGGGCGGTTCCGCCCGGTTCTTTCAGGTCAAATGTTTAACTGGTATATGAATATTCGCGCATGCAACACTGAACAACCGCCGGTTGACTTAATGCTGTGACTGGACCAATTTACACTATCAATCTGTTACTTTGCAGTCATAATAGCTCTCTCTATAATCGTTTTATTAAAAAAAACCATTCATAGACTTTCGGTATTGATTAAAAAGTTAATTGAGCTATAAACAGATTGAAAAAGCCAACCCCAGCGAAAATCAATAGCTGTATTGTACTGGTTGTCAACTGAGACTTTAAGAGCCCATAACTTCAAGATGTTATTGCTCACGCGTGTGACGAGGCACTATCAACCGGTCGTGTTCACCAGAGTGTAACTATTTGACCTCATTATGTGTGTATATTATAACAGAGTTTTGACGTGATCCCTAATCTTACATTTATTTTCCCTCATTATTATTTTAATCTTTCCGAAATTATTTATGTTTTAAATATGGAAAGACATATATTTCAGCAACGAAGTCACGAAAACTATTCGTTACATGGACCTTACAGAAGAAACCCCAACGCCTGTAATCATTTATGAGGGTAAATATGAAAATATAAACAATGTTTGTGGTAAGGCCACTTAAAATTGATAATTCGATTTTCGTCAGCACTGGCCTTCAAAAGGTGATGAGGGAGGGCATTTTAATTGTATTTGTTTATAAATTCATACATAAATATGGCTGTTTCATGCAAAATTTATATTTCAGCACAGCATTAAGAAAATGTAGAAGCTCTTTTTTTATGTGTAAGTTTATGAGGGTTAGACCCCAAGAGTTCTATTAAAACACTTGAAAGTGATACGACTGTTAGTAGTTGATAATACATAATTACGCCTTTCAACCATAATATCATTTAATGAAGACCAAAAATGACCTTATCCCAGAAAGTGAGGAAGGAGGACTTCGAGAATCGTTATTATAAGTGGCCTTATATGGTTTATTTGATATTTATATATATATATACTTTGCTTATCTAATTACCGCACTGTGCCGTGAATGTCATACCGTTTTCAATATTCGCACCTTTAAGGATCACGCGCGTGGTGGCAATGCACTGACATAAGCATGCATCAAGGTATGCTGGTTCCCTGCAACAATCCCAGCAAACACAAAAATGTTTTATAAATGTTGTTTAAACATTGGCAAAAACATCATGAGATTTGAGAATGTTATTTGAAAATGTTTATATGACGTTAAAATGTATGGTTAGGATTTGGTCGGGAAAACATTTTAGAAAACATTTTTAAAAATGTTTTAAAAATGTTTTTCCAACATTTTTTTAGTATGTTCACCAAAATGTTGAATAAATGTTTTAAAATAAGGGGCAAACATGTTTTCCCGTCTAAATCATAACCATACATTTTGACGTCATATAAACATTTTCAAATAACATTCTCATGATGTTTTGGCCAATGTTTAAACAACATTTATAAAACATTTTTGTGTTTGCTGCAAGGATGAATGGTGACACTCGCGCGTGTCAATGATGAGGTGATTACTAGAATATGCTCTGAAATCACTCACTGCACAGAGTCAGTATCAAAATTTAAAAAAAACTGACCAGGTATTAAAATATGCTCCTAACTCCAAAACTAGTTCCTACGTAAAAGTATTATTATAGATTTGTAGAGAAATGCCTTCTCTTCAGTTACAAATATTACACGTGAAGATCGGTTTACAATTTAGAAAGCTAAAGCGAAAAGAATGAACTTACAAAGTGCAGTTTGCATTTTAGAATGTTGTTCTTCTACACCCAGAATAATGTGACAGGTATTATGTATGGGGTGCATTGATCAATTGATGCATCCCCGATCCTCATAATTTATTACTATCCACCGATGAGTTGTCGATACCAGGTAATCAATAATCTGCCTATTGCTACACCAATGGCGTGTCGAAGTATAGGGTGTCTTAAAAAAACCGTGCACGTGTTTACCCAACTTATTGACCATGGACTTCTAGAATTTGGTGTAACAATTGTATACATATTGATAGAATAAACGCTTAGCTTTCATATGCCGTTTATTTCATCTGATTTGGTTTTGACAATCTTGAGATATGACCAATTAACTAAAGTATTAAACATTAGTTTCTCCCTATATTTAAATGTTAATTACGGTAAATAATATCGCTTCCAGGAAAAAGCCGTCATTTATACTTCCTTATTTCCTAATTGAGTCATGTTTATGGGCAAATTTCTTTTCTGCATCAGATATTTATTATTAATTTGGTATTATTAATTGGCTGTTTTAGACTTTTGAATTATGATCCTGTACGTATATTAGGCCAGGAAAGGAATTTACACAAGAAGAGCCGTTGTCAGTTCAATTCGAGCCAGTTCTTTATCAATGTTATTTATATTACTTTACCAGGTACAACAACCACCCCTCGCGGTTTATCGGTGTTTAAAGATGATATTTATTGGTGTGATGTAGACTCTACTGGTCCTGACAGAATATACAAGATAGCAAAGGACGGCAGTGCCGACATTAATTCACCAATCACAGTTTCCGCCACGTATGATGATGGAGGAGGCGAGCCAGATTTCTGCGTAGACATACACTTCTATATCGGTAATGAGGCGAAACAGCGACATTTATATGCTGGGCTCCAGAGGAAAAATACTGATATTTGCTATGAGAATTACGAGGACGGCAGAGTAATACTTAAAGGATAAAGGATCGAGCATACTCCACGTCGCTCGACCGCTCAGCGGTGGCGTTTGGCTAAGATAGGCGTGTCGTATTGGCGTCGATCTATGTGATGGCGTATTGGATTCATGAAATCAGCGTATTGTTCCATGAACATATGAACACTAATACGTATGTGCGAGAGCGGGAAATAATTGGAGTATGCTCAGCCTTTAACCCATTTAAAGTTAGACTACTCACATGATAGGGTAGTCTTCTTCGTATACCGTGTATAATTTCACTGTCACACAATCGAACAACACCCTCTGATACTTCGCCTTGCGAAAACCGCTCCCGTCCGAGAACCGACCAATACACGGTCTACTTGCATTGGATTTGACCTTTCGACCTCCGTATACTGTTATACTATGCTACACCCAAAAAACTGGATGAATACATAATGAGCAATTTGTTCGCGTGGGGTTCAAAATTGACCAATGGCAGACACGATAAATACGAAGTATATGAATATTTATATACCGTCTTCGCAGAAAGAAGAATCTTGCTCGCTTTGATAAATTCAAAATGTCGATTTTCTCGCACTGTATAGCCGCCGTTTCGGTCTAAAATTACACTTTAGGAGTAATCTTTGACATTGGTCCTCGCCCAAAATAATTTCCTCAGAGATATAGCTACATTTCCGCATATGTGACTATTTCGAGGCTATTTCCTATCTTTCAATATTGTGTAATAAAAAAACATGTATACGTCCAAACAGAGACAAATAATGTGATCAATTTTTACGATAACTAGAAACTCTTACACCACCACAGAAATATCGCCTTCACGTGTTTCTAGAAGTAAAGGCAGCAAATTCAATATTAGCGCGTTATGAAGGGGTGTGATACTATTTTGAAGCATAAAAAGCATCGTCCCTAGTAATCCCTAGTGTGCTCAAAGCGCAGTTCTTTGGTAAATCCAATGTCAGTAGACCATGTATTTGGTCGGTTCTCGGATGGGAAGTATCAGAGGTTGTTGTGTGACAGTGAAATTATACAAGGTATACAAAGTCGACTAATGATAGGGTCGCTGTGCAATTCTGGTCATTTGAGTCATTTCCGATAACGAATTTTACGTTATTCGTGTTATTTGTCCTTCATACGTTTCGAATCCTACACTCTTAGAAGGTCAGGATCATATATGAGACGAAAAGGATCAATTTTGATCCAGAAGCGGTATCACATATGAGCTTACCCTTTCCGGATCAAAGTGATCCGACAAGCAGGATCAAAAAGTTTGATCCGAAATGGGATCAAATATTTCTGTCAAATGATACTGAAACGGATCAAAATAATGATCCTGCTTGTCGGATCACTTTGATCCGGAAAGGGTAAGCTCATATGTGATACCGCTTTTGGATCAAAATTGATCCTTTTCGTCTCATATTTGATCCTGACCTTCTAAGAGACCCACTGCAGACTATATATCGAGTGCAGTAAGCTTACTACATCGTGTAGGCGTAGTACATCGCAGTGATCGTGACATTTTGTGAGGAGCATTTTGACCGAAAATCGTACTGATGGCACTGGTCAGGTACAAGAAATTTGTTCACAAGAATAGAGCATGTTCAAACATAAAAAATAAAACTACTTTACCGACAAAATCATGTAACATTTTACAGATTAGACTGGATAACTTACCGCGGTATTTCACCCTTGTTTCAATGGCGACCGAATTCAAAAGATCGTCTGCAGCTTGTCGTCTATCGGTTTGCGAAAGAGTGACGTCAGTCACCTATTGACCAATGAACTTTTTCATCGAATTGATCCGGAAATCAGATCAAAGTTGATCAAGGTGAATTTGATCCGTTTGTTGATATCTATCTGGAAACGGATCAAAACGATCCGAAAACGGATCAAAACGATCCGAAAATGATCCTTAAAGGATCAAAACAAAGTGAGCCGGAAATCTACTCATGTATTTGATCCTGACCTTCTAAGAGTGTAGTCAAAAGTCGAGAGAGGTCACTAAGTCGCTAGGCCCACACCTACCAACCTCGCTGCAATCGACTTAATTCAACTATAGCAACTTATCGTTACATGAATATCATGTACATGTACATACTTTAAGCTAACTTTGACGTCATCGGAAACTCTAGCGGAAAAGTCACGTTTACTCTGATACCCAGCGTATTTAGCACGCTGCTCAGCCTAAGCAGCGCAATATCAACCATTAAAGCACATGTAAACAATACGTTTTTAGTACAGTAATACACCCATTGAAATACTACACAGAGAATACTAGGATCTAAAATAAACACAATCTGTGTACAAATATAACTCCTTAATACGGGTCTCTCAGGGAAAAATTTAAAGCCGAGCATCAAGGTCAAGAAAAGAGATGGTACTTCCCCTACAAGGGACAAAGATCTGCTTGCAGAATGGAAGGAATACTTCAGCTCTCTGCTCAACAATGAAAATGGTCAAACACCATCTGATCTGCCCAAGCCTGCTGATCATGACTTGCCAATCCAAGATCATCCACCTACACACGAGGAGACTCTGAAAGCCATACACTGTAATTTTACACAACCGCTGTTTACTATAGGAACTTAGCAACTTGTGTAAACAGTTTACACAACCCTAGTTGTGTAATATCTACACAACAGTTGTGTAATATTTCTATACAATAATGTGTAACATTAATTTACACAATTAAGTTGTGTTAATGGTTTACACAACAATTAGTTAATTTTCTACACAATAGTTGTGCATTACTATTGGGTTGTGGAATGGCCATTTAATATTATTTTACACAGCAATTGGTTAATTTTCTACACAATAGTTGTGCATTTCTATTGGGTTGTGGAATGGCCATTTTAATGGTTTACACAGGAATTGGTTAATTTTCTACACAATAGTTGTGCATGGGGTTTTGGAGTGTTGATTGAAGTATTTGACGGTAAGTATATGTTTCACTTGAAATATTTCAGCAAAAATACGAAGTAGTAAAAAGTAGTCAGTGTGTGTGATTCTATCAGTTGGCTTTTTTTGGTAAATGAGTGCAAAATTATATCGTCGTGTGACTGTGAAGTGTAACTCACTAAACTGTAAAGTGTGTAAGCTTATAAGCTTAAGTTTAGTTATTATAATTTTGAACTAATTTACCAAAAAAGCCAACTGATAGAATCACACCTACTGAATACTTTTTACTACTTCGTATTTTTTACTGAAATATTTCAAGTGAAAAATTATACTTACCGTCAAATACTTCAATCAACTCTCCGAAACCCCACTCGCTCAAGAAACACCGACATGTCCGCCATTTCGTTTCCAGTAATTTTGGTCACAACAAGGGTAATTTGTGATTGGTTAATTCTTATCACGTGCTTCATAGTTTACACAACTGTTGTTTAAATTCCGTTTTCGCAGCAATTCAATTTTATGTAATCGAATTACATTTTACACAACCTAGTATTATATTAACACAATTTAATATGATTACACAACCTTGTTTAATAATTATACATGGTTGTGTAAAAATCTTTTTACACAACGTTTTTTACACATGAGAATAACAGTGTACGCCAGATGAAAAACAACAAGGCAGCAGGTCTTGATTGTGCGATCACCTCAGAAGCACTCCAGAGTGGCGGCGATGTAATGGCAGATGTAATCCATAATTTCTGTGCAGAAGTTTACACGACTCTCATACCACCTAGCGAATGGACCAGCAGTGTTATTGTTCCTTTGCCCAAGAAGGGAGAACTTAGCCTCATGACCAATTACCGGTGAATATCCTTCCTTTCAATTGTTGCTAAAGTATACAACAGGATCCTTCTAAATAGGATCCGTGACCAAGTTGACTCCATCCTGAGGAACAACCAGGCAGGATTTCGACCAGGGAGAAGTTGTGCCCAAGAAATTCACATACTCAGAAGGATCATGGAAGGTTTCCAAGACTATCAGCTCCCCCTTGCGGTAACATTTATCGATCAACAGAAAGGTAATGTTCTCAGTGCTGCGACATTATGGAATTCCAGAAGCTGTAATCAATGCTATATAAGTGTGCTATACAACAACTCTAGAAGAGCTGCAATGGTAGATGGAAACATTTCAGACCCATTTCAGCCATTTAATGTCTCCACCGGAGATTTGCAGGGAGATGTTTTGGCTCCTTTTCTATTTGTTATATTGGTCGACACCCCTACTGAAGAAGGCCACATCAGAGCTAGATTCGGGAGTCGTAACACATCCTTGTCGCTCCAGTCGTCACCTGGCCAAGTTGCTAAATGACTTAGATTTCGCTGATGACGTTGCTTTGTTGGAATCTTCAATTCCGCGGGCACAGGCCCGGCTAGACAGAACAGCGGCGGCAGCAGCCGACCTCGGCCACGACATTAGCACACCTGAGACAGAGTAAGACTATTAACTGCAACCCCCATCCAACACTTCAAGTCTATGGTGATCCCATCATCCATGTGTCAGATTTCAGATATCTTGGCTCTATGATGGCATCTGGTTCAAGCGATTAGTGTGCATTTTGGAAGCTGGAACGCCTGTGGAAGAGTCCCAAAATACCCATCTCACCTAAAGTGAAGTTGTTTAACACCACCTGCATTACTATTCTGTGCTATGGCTGCGAGTCATGGGTGATCTCTTAAGACATGGAAAATAAAATCAATGCCTTTGCCACCTCCTGCTACAGAATTATGCTGAATATTAGGCGGATTGACCACATCCCAAACACCAGCATTTACGCCATGACCAGGCACTGAGCCACTTATTCATTTGGTAAGGCTACGGCAGTTGAGATTCCTTGGTCACATCCTCTGGCTGCCAGAAGAAGAGCCTGCAAAAAGATATGCTCTATACTTACCAAAACATGGCAAAAGGAGACCAGGTCGACCACGCACTTCATACCTTACATAATTATGTAAGATAATTACTGGGGGACAAAGGTGCAATTAAAGAAAAACAAATTGCCACACTTGCTACTGATCGTCGTGCATGGAGAAATCTTGTAGTCGCCTGCTCTGCAGCCGACGGATGATGATGAATACGGGTAGTTTTTGCGCAAGAATTATGTTAATATTTACACAGATTGGGTATGTGCTATATGCCATGGAAAATATAAACATTGTTCGCAAAAAAGTAATAGTATTGGTTTAAGATTGGTTTATTGAAAAATAAAAAATCGTGGCCTTCAAGCCAAATTGCATTGCACTTACAATATTATAAAAAACATTTAAATACATTCAAAGAGATACATTAAAATGTAAATACAAACAACAGAGACACATTTATATATAACACTCACGAGATGAACATACACAGACACCTCAAACACCTAGTGCACAGGGCCATTTAATATTGTTTTCATCTACATGATCACTTGGGGTCATCAAATTATCCCTTAGGTAGGGTAATTAACCGACCACTCACCCAAGTCATTGCATTAAGTTTTGATTTGATTGATTTGATTCAGCATACTATCATCTAACAAGAAGTATAAAGTGTCATTAATTGAAATTAAATTAATAATTAGCTTTTAATCTTCCTCATCGGATCGGTAATTTTCTTTTTTGAAGAACCGTCTGTTCCAGAGACACCATGCGTGTTTAATCTGATGTTAACCACCGATTCGTCTACTCAAATCACTGCGACTTGGGACGCAGAGACTCCGTTATGTCCTGCCGATTCCTACAAGGTACAATACGAGGCCATCGATGCAGATCAATGTGCCGCGGAATACACTACTATCACTTTGGAATGGCAAACTGAAGTGTCTGTAACTCTGATGAATTTGAAACCGTATACAACATACAGGGTGACCGTTGCAGCAAGGATACAAGGCGATGGAGACAATGTTAACGTGGGGCCAACACCACTTGTGGCAACGCAGGACACGACTGAACAAGGTACCTAATCAGTGCCTGGACACCAACATGAATTGTGTTCTTACCCAAGTATTTTTGCTAATTATTGATGTCTGGTAAATTGGTGATTGGTATTAATTTGATGGCGATGTACAGTTTTCCTGATAATTATACATCTTAGTCATAAACTTAGAGCTGACAATTCTGAAGTTATGATTGTTTGTTAACGAACAAATGATACAAAAATAAACGTTAGAATAAATCCTGTTCCTCCACAAGATATTTCACACGTCATAGGAGATACAACAACTACATTCTCCTGGCAGGAGATTCCCTGCGGGTCACGTCACGGACTTATAGAATCATACTCGTATAGATTGTATTTTAATGATAAAGTGCTCGATTCCGGAGAGTCACCTACTCCAGGAGTGACTCTAAGTAACCCTTCTTGTGGTTCGGTAAAGTTCGAGGTGGCGGGAACAAATGACGCGGGAACCGGTGTATATGGCAACATAGAGTACGGTGTGGTAGCAAATGGTGGTAAGTGTACAGACTATAATTTCATAATTTTTCTCATTTCCTATTCAATTTGTGATGCGATCTGTGAAAATCCGTCGGATGTCGCAAAAATGTGAACTAGGGATTATAGGTAAAATGTAAAACAAAAATAATAATAATAATAATAATAATAATAATAATAATTTGTTTAAAGATTTCTTTAGAAAATTATTCTCCAATACTTTATAAAATTTCACCTTGAAAAACTTACTTAATTACTTTTGGAATTTTGTGAGTGCTGTAATTATTGAACTATTAATCACATGCATATAAAAGTATACATTTTTGGATGGGATTTGGATCACAGAATCCATTTTTGGCATCAATTTTGACCAAAAATACTGATTTTTTTTGAGAAAATAAAAAAAATCACTTTATTGACCTTTTTTTTTTGGACAAGCTAAAAAAAAAAAAATTGAGGATAAAATGCCCAAAATGTCTTGAATATATGATTAAGACACTAATCTAGGGATGATTTTTTATTTTTTTCTTCTTCTTCTAAAGCCTTTTTTTTGAAATGTTGACCAAAAAAGTGAAAAAAAATGAAAAAAAATCATTAAATCATCAATTGTAGTCATTAAATTGCAGTATTTTTTTGGCACTCTTTGGTCAAAAAAAAGTTTTAGGTGAAAAAATGAGAGAATGTCCCTAGATTAGTGACATAACATTAGAATCAAGCAATTTTGGGGATTTTTTACTCAAAAATAATTTTGTTTGTTTGTCCCAAAAGAAATGTGTCAAATAAATGAATTTTGTGATTTTCTCAAAATTCAACATTTTTGGTCAAAATTGACGCGAAATTTGGATTCTCTGGTCCATTTACTTTCCAAAAAATGTATACTTTTGTATGCATTTGATTAATAGTTCAATATAAATTACAGCACTCACCACAAAAATCACAAAATCAAATCAAAAACTTCCTTCTTCCCCCGTAAGTCACTTTTCTTATTAACCTTAGTCAGCATACCGTCCATTCCATAGTACCAAAACTGCTCTACTGCGTATTAACAACGACCTGTTGCGTGCCATTGATCAACATCAAGAAGCTGTTTTAATATTGTTGGACATGACTGCGGCATTTGACACAATCGACCACCATATTCTACTTGACCGATTGTCTAAACGCTATGGAATCTGTGGCACTGCCCTTTCGTGGTTTACATCATTATTTAGATGGTCGAACACAGAGCGTTGTCATCAAAGACTCAGTGTCAGATCCTGTAATATTGAACTGTGGTGTTCCACAAGGATCAGTTGCCGGACCAATCAAGTTCATCATGTATAGTGCCCCAATCCAAGACATAATTTTTTCGCATGGCCTAAATAGTGTTTCGTATGCAGACGACACTCAGTTATATATCATGTTTCATCCAAATGAACGCTGCACAATCAGCAAATTGAGAAATGCGTGAACGATGTGAAGTCATGGGCAATCATGAACAAACTTGCACTAAATGACGGCAAAACTGAAATAATACATTTTTCTTCCAGATTTCGTACTGCTGATCCCCTCAATTCTGTGTCAATTGACCATACTGATATTATCCCTAAAGACCATGTCCGAAATCTCGGAGTTGTCTTTGATTCTGGGCTCCGAATGTCTCTACACATTAACAATATCTGCAAATCAGCCCATAATGCTGTTAGAAAGATTGGTAGCATAAGACAATATCTAGACCAGCCTACTACAGAGCGCCTTGTCCATGCCTTTGTAACATCAAGACTCGACTGCTGCAACAGTTTGTTGTATGGACTGCCAGACTCGGACATCCTCAAGCTGCAACGCGTGCAAAACATTGCTGCAAGACTTGTTTGTAGGGTAAAACGAAAGGAACACATATCACCTCACCTTCGTCGACTCCACTGGCTCCCCATCAACAAACGGATTATCTACAAAATTCTTCTTCTGACTTTCAAGGCCATGCACGATCTTGCTCCATCTTATATCTGTGAACTTTTGCAACACCATAATGCAAATCGCGTTTTACGCTCGGCATCACAATTCCGCCTCCACGTGCCTAGATCATCTACTTCGTCATACGGTATGAGAGCTTTTTCGATCGCGGCACCTATGTTATGGAATAATTTGCCTTTGTCTGTTAAAAATGCAATTTCCGTCTCTTCATTCAAACGTGCTCTCAAGACTCACCTTTTCTCATGATCCTATCGGACTCTATTTTGTATCATTTTACGTTCCTGTGTGTGTGTGCATCATGATCAATGCTCCATGTTGCTGTTATATTCTTTGCCTTCCCTTCTTTTTTGTGTATTTTTGTGTACAGCGCTCTGAGGTCTTTATACATGTTGCGCTTTATAAATACGTTATATTATTATTATTATTATTATTATTATTATTATTAGTGTTATTATTATTATTATTATTATTAGTGTTATTATTATTATTATTATTATCATTATTATTATTATAATGTTATTCTATTGAACTCGTATGTATCTTTTTTGGCCTGTTTTCATGATTTCTTGTTTTAGTAGCTTTTTATTATATCACAATCATCATTCACTCATAACTTTTTTGTAGTGATCGTAGAAAAATGATCGAAACAGTTCTGTAATCAGCACAGTTTCAGCTTTCTTATGATATAAATATCTCTAATATGAAAAATCCCACCATGTGGCGGGTTTTCACAGATCGCATCACATTTAACGAATAATCTCACGGTTTATTTTTTTAGTGCCGACACAGCCACCACCAGATATTTCACACGTCATAGGAGATACAACAACTACATTTTCCTGGCAGGAGATTCCTGCGGGTCACGTCACGGACTTATAGAATCATACTCGTATAGATTGTATTTTAATGATAAAGTTGTCGATTCCGGAGAGTCACCTTCTCCAGGAGTGATTCTAAGTAACCCTTCTTGTGGTTCGGTAAAGTTTGAGGTGGCAGGGATAAATGACGCGGGAACCGGTGTCTATGGCAACATAGAGTACGATGTGATATCAACTGGTAAGTGTACAGACTAGAATTTGTGAACATACGACACAAAGATGACAAAGTCGGTATATCACATTTTGATAAATAGTCCAATGAATGTTTCAATGACCAATCGAGTTAAAGGATTTTCGATATTGAGACAACACAGCTATTTCTATTTTTAAATAACTTTCATCCTGCAAACACTTTGTTTCGTCTGAAGGTGATAAACTTCTTGCTACAAGTCCGAGTGGCGTACTTTCCCCCTAAAAATACTCCATCGGTTCCTACACTGAAGGTCGTGAGTACATCACGGAGTAGCGTTTACTAGGGCGCCGCACGCCCCCCCCCCCCCCCCCAGTCGCTTGTCTCTCACCTATTATAGTTATACGCGCGCTACTTGGACCTACCAATGGTTTGTCGGTACACACCACCGTCGGTACAAAAATCAGGCTACGCCACTAATAATCTCATCAAATGATGATCAAACATTGCAACATATTGTATAATAAAAAGTTCCATTGCAATGGAATGGAGGCGATCCAAGAGAAAAAAAGAATGTTTTGTAACCAAGCATCTGTTTCATATCAAAATACCAAGGAAATGGTGTAAGTTGATTTGTGTGCATGGAGGGGGGGGGGGGGGGGGGGGGGGGGGGGGGGGGGGGGGGGGGCGGGGGGGGGGGTATCGTCTAAATAACAATCTAGGTATATATGACATTGTACTTGGTCTAAAACGTTAGTCCAGGAATTGCTATACTAATTAAAAATGGCATTCCGCGATCATGGTTACCCATATTGACATTTCATTAATCAACCCAGGAATTATTATAACCCAAACATCCACAACTCGCCACTTATTAGACAACAAGTGGAGATTTCTCCTTAGTCAAACAAGATAAGCTATTATGTCGGAGTAAAGTA
>CM069447.1:35890313-36089848 GCA_035610835.1 Ophiura sarsii | reverse complement strand
CCGTATATGGAACCCTAAGGGTTTAAAGGTTCTTTGATTTTAAAGGACCCATAAAAGGTTCTGTAGAGAACCTTTAGATGTTCTATAGACCCATTTCCCCCATTTTTGCCCATTTTGAACCTTAAAATGGTTCTTTTTGGAACCTTTTAAGGTGCTAGGGTTCCATATTACGGGACAGTCAAGAACCCCTAAAGAACCATTTTTTCTAAGAGTGTACCTCCCCACTCGTTGTTTTGGATTGCCGTTTGTGCACATAACTATACAAAGTTAGACTATAAACCATGATAACATCGGCCTGCCCGCCCGAAGATCTCATGCTTCTCCGATCTTACACTCGGCATATGTCCATAATATGTAGGCTGGCACTTATAATTGATATTATGTTTGAATATAAAATGACAAATAAGTGCATCGTGTTGAACTAATTGAGAGCTAACTACAGTGGCGTAGCCAGGGGGAGGGGGGGGGGGGGGGGGGGGGGCAGAGTGCCCCCCCCCCCTGAAAAATAATTTGACCGGGAAATCGGGAAGGCAGTGGAAAATCGGGCAGGTAAAGGAAGGGAAAGAAAGGGAGAAAAGGAAGGAAAGGAAAGGGAAAAAGGGAAGGAAAGGGAAACGGAAAAGGGAAGGAAAAGGCAGTAGCGTGCGCAAAAGGGGAAATTTGGCGGGTCGATTTTTTTGAGGCAGCAGTCGGCTAAATAAAGAAAAATGTTATAGAGAAAACTGATGAAAACCCAGAGGATTGGTCAAAACTGTGCTGTTTTTTGTATTGCGCGACTTTTTGACTGTGCGATTTATTTTTGGCCGTGCGAATTTGTTTGACCCCCCCCCCCCCCCCCACCCCACTTACGTGAAATTCACGAGGTGACTGCCAAACAAAATTGGGGCTACCTTTTTCGACGGCAAATAAAAAGTTAAATACGAACAAAGAATGTGATTTTTGTTTCTAATTTTCATGCGTTCACAACATTGGTCAAGCAAAAAAAGAAGTTGAAGTATGTTTGGACAACGGAATTAAGAAAAAAAACACGAACAAAGAAATTTGATTTTGTTTCCAATTTTCATGCGTTCACAACATTGGTCGAGCAAAAAAAGAAGTTGAAGCATGTTTGGACAACGGAATTAAGAAAAAACACGAACAAAGATTTTTAATTTTTTTTAAATTTTAATTTACATGCATTCACAACATTGGTCAAGCAAAAAAAATATGTTGAAGCATATTTGGATAACGGTAAGTCAAGCGCTAATTTCAATGAAATCGAACGATTTGTTTTCCGCACATTGTAATATTAGGCCTACATTTACTTTTCATTCATTTAGATTAAAACTAGATACGAACGATAGGCTACTTCACTAAAATTGAAATGCCTTTAACAAAACCCGCACATTATGATCGTTTTCCACACATTTCAATCTAGTTGAAAAATTGTTAGCTCTCTTATTTTGAAAATCTATGTTTTCCGCACACTGCATATTATATTTTCAAAACTTTTTTGTTACACCCTGTACTACAAACGATACTTCACTAAAAAAATTGAAATATCTTAAAAAACCCCGCACATATGATCGTTTTCCAGTTCCACATCACATTTCAATTGAAAAATTGTTAACTGTCTTATTTTAAAAATCTTTGTTTTCCGCAGATAAATGAAGAATAAAAGTTTAATTATTAAAATGTGCGGAAAACATGTGTTTTTTTAAATAAGAGAGCTAACAATTTTTCAACTAGACTGAAATGTGTGGAAAACGATCATTTGTGCGGGTTTTGGGAATGCATTTCAATTGTTAGTGAAATTTCGTTTGTAGTATGTTTTAATATAAATGAATGAAAAATAGGCCTATGTAATATTAACAGTGTGCGGAAAACATAGATTTTTAAAATAAGAGAGCTAACAATTTTTCAATTGTAAATGTGTGGAAAACTATCATTTGTGCGGTTTTGTGAAGACATTTTCATTTTAAAACAGGTGTCTTTTACTTGTAGGCCCCTATACTAAATGAATGAAGAATAAAAGTTTAATTATTAAAATGTGCGGAAAACATGTGTTTTCAATTGTTAGTGAAATATCGTTTGTAGTATGTTTTAATATAAATGAATGAAAAATAGGCCTATGTAATATTAACAGTGTGCGGAAAACATAGATTTTTAAAATAAGAGAGCTTACAATTTTTCAACTAGATTGAAATGTGTGGAAAACGATCATTTGTGCGGGTTTTGTGAAGACATTTTCATTTTTAAAAATCATATATTTTGTAGTAAATACTTGTATACTACAGTTAATGAATGAAGAATAAAAGTATAATTATTAAAATGTGCGGAAAACATAGATTTTTAATATAGGCCTAAGTGAGTTAACATTTTTCAACTAGATTGAAATGTGTGGAAAACAATCATGTGCGGGTTTCGTGAAGACATTTCAATTTTTGGTTAAGAGTATTTTGTAGTATCTAACTATCTAAAAAGTAAATGGTATGAATGCCGTTATTTGATTGTGCAAGAATCGGTAAATATGTGATTGTTAACGTCCGGTCCGGGGTTGACGTCGAACAAACTGAAAAACAAACGACGCTAGCGCTGTGTGGAAAGACCCAGCCCGGAAAAAACCGACCTAAATCGTGACACGATGACGGCGTGACACACACACAACTATCAGCATCAGTGCGGCTCGCGTCGCGTGTGTACTTGCCCTTTCAAATCTGTAAAAAATAGCTTGGGCAAATGATATTCCCAAGTGCAGTGTTGCCAGGAACAATTTACATCCTTTTAAATCTGAGCATTTGACTAAACTAGCCTTTTCGTCCCTTGTTATAAAAGCATGTTTTTGTTAAATGATATTTAAGCAACTCATATTCTATTTGTAGTATCTGCGGATCCGGAGTAATATTTTCCATACGTAGCGGGGCTCTTCTTTTGCATAAGAAGAATGCACAGGAGCTAGAGTTGCAGTGAAAGCCGTTCGGGGTGTGTGTGTTGGGGCGTCAATCCACATTTAAATGTGTGGGGGTGTGTGTGGGGGGAGGGGGGGGGGGGGGGGGGGGGGGGGACATCATAAGTTGTCCGTCCAAAAATAAAAACAAATTGTAACTGAATTGTTGTTAATGAGTGCATGCTATGAGTGCTAGCGCGGACAGGGGGGGGGGGGGGGGGGGGGCTTTGGAGGGATGTGCCCCATCCCTATCAGCATTCGATTTTTTTTCAATTTTCGAACCCATTTGGTGGGCACTTTGACCGATATTTTCTATTTCGATCACATGCAAACTCAAAACATGGGGGGGGGGGGGGCATTTGATATTGTGTCCACTCACCTCAAAACATGGGTGGTGGCCAGGATTGACGCCCTGTTAGGAATGCATGTAGTGTAAGAGTATTTACATGAAAAGTCTGTTGGGCTCACTGATTGCCTCACTGCGTTCATCATGTTCATTGCGTTAATTGTTGGGGAATCCCCTATATACTACTAGTACTAGGTAACCATTTAACGTCAGTTTGTGTGGTTTCTTTGCAAACAAACGATTATCGATGTTGACAATAGTACCACGCTATTTATGACGTTTTGGGAACCGACCGAAATAATATCGGCCTTTTCACCGTGACCCGTGGACTTTTGTGTGTGACGAGTCTGACGACCGTTTGTGTTTATTTGTGTATGGCCTAGTGAAAATAGTTATTTTGCGTAAATAAAATATATATATATATATATATATAAATTATATCAATATCAAATGAAAAATTATAACAAACATTAATCAAACAAATAAATAAATAAATAAATTGATATCATTAAATAAACATCTAAATCTGGTAATCAGGTCGACGTGTTTTTATTTAAGCTTATTTTAAAAACAAGAATTATCAGTCATTATTGATATGTTTTACCTAACTTTGCGGACGATTCTTGGTTCATAGGCCTATTGCAGCTGACTTTGTAGATTGCACAAATTGAAATGTGTGAATAATTCTTTACCCTGAAAATGACATACTTCTATTAGGGTCGAGAACGAGAACACGTGTCTGTCATCATACATATAGGCCTAACATTGGTATAACAAGGGGTTTGATCGGTAGACATATTTGGTATACCGACCGGGTGTTAATTTTGCATTATGTAGGTATATTAAAAGTCGGAACTTCAAAGTCTGGGAGGCACAACCACGTATAACTTTGGAAGAAGAACCCCCCCCCCCCCCCCCCCCCCCCCCCCACCGGGGCTTAAACAGTAGGTTTGGATCCAAACAAGTTTGGAATGCACAGTTTTACGCAGTGGTGGTATTAGTGCATCGGCTGCGGCAAATATGTGTGCCTACACCAGCTGGTGCGGATCCACCCAGCAAAATGTTAAGGGGGGGGGGGGCAAAAAAATGAAATTGTGCTGGTACCATCCAAGCGGTGTGCAGCACCGCCCTCCGAGCTATGCTCGGACAGGGGGAGTCTGATGGGGGATGTGCCCCCCCCCCCCCCCTCAAAAGTAGAAGGGGGGAATCAATTTCATTTGGTGCGATCTGGTGTATACTTTTGACCAAAATGTTAACGAAAAGCCACCTCTTCATTTCCAATAAATATTTTGTTTTTTATCATGCACGTTAAGTATAGATGGTTTAAAAGCTCGAACAGGGGGAGTCTGAGGGGGATGTGCCCCTCTAAAAATTGGAATTTTTTTCCAATTTTCGGACTCATTTGGTGCGATCCTCTTCATTTCCAATAAATATATTGTTTTTATCAATGCAAGAAAGAAGCTGAGCATACAATACTGATATTTTCTTGATTTTAGTATAGATTGTTTAAAAGCTCGAACAGGGGGAGGAGTCTGAATTGGATTTTATTTTTCAATTTTCGAACCCATTTGGTGCGATTTGGTATGTATACAATATTTTATGTAAAGCAATCACTTTATTTCCGATCAATATTGGCTTTAGGCCTATGCCAGATAGAAGTTAACTATACTCCAAAATATCAGATTTCTCGTCAACGTATACGCGTATGTATCCCGACCAACTTCCTATAAACTTCAGACGTTCTTATGTCCCTCGCATGCCTCCCCTCCCGCCTTGTTGTACCCCTCCTCCCCCACCCTTATCTTTTTGCTTTTTCGTTTGTCCCCTCTTCTTCCTCTTTCCCTTTTCCCCCCTTTTTTTCCTTTCCTTTGTTTTCTTCCTTTTTGATGGAGGAGGGGGGGGGGGGGGGGGGGGTGGCGGGCCCGTCGACCCCCCCCCCCCCCCCCTGTGTATGCGCCTGGAATACAACAATGTCCTAATCTTGCATGTTCAGGCGTTAAAAAACGGGTAAAAGGAGGAGAACAACTCGTTAAAATGCCAGATATTAAATGATAGACGTGCATGGGTTACTGTCCGGCGATCTTTATTACCGTAAACAACATTTGATACCTGACGGTTAATAAATTCGCGCCCGGGCCGCGATGTTCGTTACCGTAAACAACATTTGATACCTGACGGAATCCGGGATGTGAATATGATGATGGTATTAAGATTAATCGCCTTTCTGTTTTTTATATTGCCGATTATTGCCGGTTCCAAACCTGGTTTGTGAAGGTTTTTGGGATTACTAAAAATACCGATTCTTAGCGGGTTCTGCCTGTTTCTACTGGGCAAACTTAGCGTTTTATCAGCGGTTTCTTCCCCAGTAGAAACACGCTCTTTGTAAGTCTTCACCACTACGGCGTGGGGTCCAGGGGCGAAGCCCTTGGCAGGGGTTCATGGGGCGGAGCCCCCTGAAGCTGTTGGGTTTTAGCATGTTTGAATGGCCGAGAAAAGCCATCTTGTTATGCTTGAATAATTAACACTATTAAACCAATACGCGCGAAGCGCGCAAAGATCTCCATTTTTTAAAACTATAAATGGTTCAAAAAACGTTCCTACACTCTTAGAAAAAATTAAGCAATGTTGGGTAAAATACTACACTTCAGGATGGTAAAAAGGGAACATAACAGTGGTTGTGTAGAGTCTTACACAACACATAGTAAACATTTTACCCATCAATCGTTGGGTAAATGTTTACCCCAAAACGACCATGTTCCCTATTTTGACCCAATTATGTGTAACACTTTACACAACAGGTTTTACCCAACACTTGTGTCATTTTGGTACACATAAATTAATTTAAAAAAATACAGGAATATATTTTAAGCCATTTTGGGTGTCATATTTGTATTTTAATCTTCTTTCGCAATTTTAATATCCACGGAATTAAAGCTTTTTAGAAGAACTTACCTTAACTTGACCGGAACGGGGCTCGAACCCACAATCTTTGCATTCGAAGACTGACGTCGTACCCACTGTGCTAACGAAGTAGTTGATATGTGGAAGTGTTTTGTGTTAATATAAACTATTTTATATGACTAAATATGACAAGATAGAAAGAAATTGCTGAAATTAGTTGGTAAATGTTGAGATTGGCATGAAAAAAGTATAAATATAATGAAACTAGTAAATTATAAAGCTATATGATCTTAAGGGAGACCGATGTGTGAAGGTCAGGTTGCCGGCAAACCGTTGACAAATCGCCTTGATAATATTAATGTGCTCCCGCAACACTACACGCATAGTTTACTTTACCTTGGACAATAGTTACATCGATCGGTAACGCGGCTTTGTACACAGATATTTTACCCAACAAAGTTTAAAACTACAATATCGTTGGGTAAATGTTTACCCCCAAAACGAACATGTTCCCTATTTTGACCCACTTATGTGTAACACTTTACACAACCGGGGTTGTGAAGAGGTTTTACTCAACACTTGTGTCATTTTTGGTACACATAAATTGGGTAAATTTACTTTACCCAATAATTCTTACACTTTCATGGTGTCAAATCATGTTTTACCCAATTACGGGCACTTTTCTACACTTCTAGAGTGTAAAACTCGTTGGGTAAATGTTTACCCCAAAACTACCATGTTCCCTATTTTGACCCACTTATGTGTAACATAGTGGGTCAAAGTGTAAAAAAATGTAAAAAAATCGTTGGGTAAATGTTTACCCCAAAACGACCATGTTCCCTATTTTGACCCACTTATGTGTAACACTTTACACAACCGGGGTTGTGAAGAGGTTTTACTCAACACTTGTGTCATTTTTGGTACACATAAATTGGGTAAATTTCCTTTACCCAATAATTCTTACACTTTCATGGTGTCAAATCATGTTTTACCCAATTACGGGCACTTTGCTACACTTCTAGAGTGTAAAACTCGTTGGGTAAATGTTTACCCCAAAACGACCATGTTCCCTATTTTGACCCACTTATGTGTAACATAGTGGGTCAAAGTGTAAACAAATGTAAAACATCGTTGGGTAAATGTTTACCCCAAAACGACCATGGTCCCTATTTTGACCCACTTATGTGTAACACTTTACACAACCGGGGTTGTGAAGAGGTTTTACTCAACACTTGTGTCATTTTTGGTACATATAAATTGGGTAAATTTCCTTTACCCAATAATTCTTACACTTTCATGGTGTCAAATCATGTTTACCCAATTACGGGCACTTTTCTACACTTCCAGAGTGTAAAACTCGGAATTCAATAGTAAACTATTGCCATGTGTAAAAAGTTATTTTACGAAATTGATGTTTAGCACAATATTGGGTAAAAAACTACACATTTATTTTTTACCCAGCAAAATTTGACACTCATTTCTAAGCGTGTAACCAACTTGTTACACTTGAATAATTAAGATTGAAAACCAATATGCGCGAAGCCGCAAAAAAAAAAATCACGTTTTTTAACTAATATGGTCCAGAAAATATTATATAGAGCCATCTTGTTATGCTTGAATAATTAAACAATTGAAACTAATTTTGCAATATGGTAAATTTTACGTGGTCATATTAAATCGTTGTGTATAGTGCAATACCCTTTTTATAATACAATATAGATTAGTAAGCCTACCCCTTCCCTTCTCTAGAGGCTCCGGCTCTTGACTTTATTATCGGGCACACACTGTAAATTTTTTCAATTTTTTAAAAATCTTAGGGGTGCGCCCCTTGAGAAAAAAAAACAGCACCAGCACCCCACTTCCAAGGGGCTTGAGTTATATCGTCTCAGACTGTGTAGCCAAACAGAACTGAATGTTTTAAATATTCAGACCGAATGCCTCCACCCTCCCCCAATGTTTCAAGACAGATTGATGCCCATTGGAAGAACACGTTAGGCCAAAATAATTAAACACTTAGTCTCAGCGTCTTTTGGCTAAAAAGCTATGTGCTATGCGATTTTATCTTTTATTTTTTATAAAAATAATAAATATAAAAATTAAAAAAAAGTAATCAGATATGATCAATGCACATTGTATGCTTGAGTTCTCTTAATCTCTTAACTTCACAAAGTTCGTTGAATGTGTGTTCTCAGTTACAAGGTTGCCGAGTATCACCGAAACTGACTAGGGTTTTTTATAATCGAAAAAAAAAATGTGAAAAAAGAATTTGAAAAAAGGGGGAAAAAATGAACAATATGGCTGCCGCTCGTAGCGCTACGCGCGAAATCCCATTTTAAAAGAAATGCGCGCGGGCCGCTGAGACAAAGTATTAAAAAATGTTGGCCTTAGTATCGGTTTGATTAACCCTAACTCTACCCCCCACTTTTTTCAGAATTTTTTCTTCAACGTGGAAAATCGACCAAAATATCCCCCCGGGATTTGATCCACGAACCTCCACTCCAGCTGTCCACTGTCAACAAGCCCCTGCTGGGAAGGGAAGGGGTGGAGGGGGGGGGGGGTGCTGCAACACCCCCACGGTCTTTTGCGCAGCACCCCCCTAAGATTTTAAGAATTTGGTATTACATACACCACATAACAATTTAAAATGGCCAAAGTCATGTATTTCTCACCTCTGACAGTGAGACGGTGTGTATGGGGCGTAATTAAGCATCCACTAGATTTTAAGATTTTTGAAAAAATATTCAGTGTTCAATGTCAGTGTCAGTCCAAGAATAAGTTAAGGGGTGCGCAGCATACCCTAAGATTTTAAGATTTTGGTTGTACATACACTACGTAAAAATTTAATATGACCAAAGTCATGTATTTCTCACGTTTGACAGTGAGACGGTGTGGTGTGTATGGGGGCGGGGTGTAATTCGTATACATGCTCCTTTATGGACCCTTTCGCCTAAGAAAACAATTTTCCTAAAAAAAGACAACACAAATTTGTTAAAATGTTCGATCATATTGATATTATAGACCAAACAGTGATGTTTAAGATAGCAAAATTCACCCCCATATTTTCCCTAACATGGGGCCTAAGATTTTAAGATTTTTGAAAACAAGTTCAAGCGCTGGAGCCTGGAGGGAAGGGAAGGGGTATAACTGGTATAAAACGCCCCCTACACACCCCCACACACCCTTTTACTGTCAGAGGTGAGAAATACTTGACTTTGGTATATTAAATTGTTGTGTAGTGTAATACCGGGGGGGGGGCAGTAATTCGAACATGCTCCTATATGAACTCTTTCCCTAGAAAACCGTTTTCAAAATGACAACACAAATCCGTTAAAATGTTCGATTATGATATTGATATTATGGACCAAAAAAACAGTGATGTTTAAGCTAGCAAAAATTACCCCCATGTTTTCTTTAAGATGTTTGAAAAAATATACAGTGTCAGTCCAATATTAGTTAAAAACTTCATTTTTTTGCGCGCTTCGCGCGTATTAGTTTCAATGTTAATTATTCAAGCATAACAAGATGGTTTCAGGAACGTTTTCTGAACCATTTGTAGTTTAAGGGGGGACTTGAGGAAGTTTTTGGTTGAATTTTTGTTAGTGCTGTAATTATTGAACCATGACTCAAATGTATATAAAAGTATACTTTTTTGGAAAGGAAATGGATCAGAGAATCCAAATTTGGTATCAATTTTGACAAAAAAATGTTGATTGTTTGAGAAAATCACAAAAAAAAATCACTTTTTTGACCCAATTTGTTTGAACAAAGCTAACAAACACAATTTTGAGTTAAAAAAGCCCAAACCACTAAATGATGATGTAAAGACACTAATGATTTTTTTAATTTTTTAAACCTAATCCAATATTTTTTTAAATTTTGACAAACAAAGTGTAAAAAAATATTGTAAACAAATCCATTTTTTCATGTTTTTTAGCACTTTTGGGTCAAAATTTCCTAAAATATTAGATTAGGTTTTTAAAAAAAAAAAAAATCGTCCCTGCATTAGTGTCTTAACATCATTATCAAGTGATTTGGCAATTTTTTACTCAAAATTATTTTTGTTAGCTTTGTTCAAAAAAAATTGGGTCAAAAAACTACTTTTTGGGTCTAAATCAGTTTTTTGCCCCACGACCCCTTTTGACATTCCTGGTCAGTACCGTGACCCCAAAAAACAAAAATTGAAAAAAGAAACCAGCCGGATATCATAAATGAAACTGCTTAGTTTGGATGTGAGCGTAGCGAGCAGGAAATTTTGCATATTTGAACGTTTCTTTTGGGTTTTCTAAGCTTTTTTTAAAGCGAAATGTAGCACAGTTCCCCCAAAACCTATATTCACGAGCCCCTCATGACCCCCTGGAAAACCCCAAACGACCCCCATGGGGGTCACGACCCCCAGGTTGAGAACCCCTGGTCTAAATTGACGCCATTTGCTTTCCAAAAATTGATCCATTTCCTTTCCAAAAATGTATACTTTCATATGCATTTGATTAATAGTTTAATAATTACAGCACTCACAAAAATCAAAAAATCAAATCAAAAACTTCCTCAATTGTCAACTGGCATCATTGAAAAATTTCAGATTCATTAATCACAGCTTTGAACAAAG
Source organism: Ophiura sarsii (assembly GCA_035610835.1). Taxonomy (NCBI): domain Eukaryota; kingdom Metazoa; phylum Echinodermata; class Ophiuroidea; order Amphilepidida; family Ophiuridae; genus Ophiura; species Ophiura sarsii. The sequence goes on along the minus strand of CM069447.1, from coordinate 36,079,069 downwards.
TAGGTCTATAAATATGCGCTCTAGATCCGTGATTAGATTCTACATTGTTACTATCTACCCAGCGTGACTACAGGATACAATGCTAATGGACACGGAACGTTCCTCAATTGTCTTGATTTTATGACGTATACCTGACATCATTAATTTGAATGTATTGTGTAATATACGCAATGTTCAATAACAGACTATATTCAATACATACGAAGTCTTTGTTTTGTCATGTCAGCAATCATCACATTCCCATACATTTCACCATAATATTGGGCTGTCAAGTGTCAGAAATAGCTTCCGTAAAACTGCCGTAACTACGTCATTATTCATATATTCCATATAAAAGTATACATTTTCTTGAAGGAAAGGGTTCAATAAATCTAATCATGAACATGAAATTGCTCTAAAAAGGACCATTTTGGAGAGAATGATAAAAAACGAGAATTTTGACCAGTCTTCAATTCGGACAAGGTAACCAAAAAAATATTTGGCGACGATCATGCTTGTTGCGTTAAACTTACTTGCTGTCCATCAGATGCAGTTTGTATTGAGTTATCGTGTCTGTAAATCGTATTTTTACTCAAAAATGAACATAATGAAATCAACCGATGAAGGTGAAAATTGGCAATACCGCTGTCTGATCATGGTTTACGGGCAAATACACGTATTTCAAATCCTGTTCTCTAGATATTGTGGGAAGCATATGAATCCCCAACTTCGTGCAAAGTTTCATTACAAACCGTTCATTTCTTGGTATCAAAATAATTTCAAATGTGTGTTAAAAAACACCCTTTTCATGATGTTGAGTTTGAAAAAAAGCCATACCGTTTCATGCGCATTCGAAGTGCGTTCACTATTTCCGGGAAGCGTTAACGCATGAAAGCGCGTGCATCAATCGACAATGAGCGCAGACGCGCGTGGAATGGTTTGAGTTGGCAAAATAAATGGTGACGCGTGCGCGTTGACCGGATTAATTTCTGTGCGCAACATCTGCGGCTATCATCAGAGTTTAATATAGGCCCAGTGTTGACAGTAGTCGAGTCTTTATCAATGTGATCATTTAAAAATGCACCGTGGCGCAGTTTAGTGAGTAGTCTGGGTGTAAAAATCAACACCTGTCCTAGATAAAGGACTTAGCAAAGGAGAGAGAAAAATTGGAAACATTAGAGAGAAAGCGAGAAATGGGGATGAAGATTTAATTATGAACTGTCGTTTGGTAGGCCTACATGTTTTCTCTTCTTCTACTTCAGATATTAAAAGAGACGGAATCGGGTAAGCTTCTGATTAACATGATATATGAGTCACGTCACGAATTGTGATTTCATCATAGTAAAAGGCCACAACATGCCACCTGAACTTGATCCTCATGCCAGCGCCACTTAAAATGAAACTGAAATATATGCCTAGGTCTAACATTAATTACAATGTTTAATGAAGCAGGAAAATAAAATTAACGGTTTGTAAAATGACTATAGGAATTGTCTATATGGGTAAACTGTCAAGCGAACGGGTAACAGTAGCGTACAGCACTCGACGGATTTGACCGGGTAGAACAGCTCAAACTACCGGGCTAAAAGGTTTTATTTTAAATACAGTGGGTCGGAGTCACCAGCCTGTAATAAAATGGAGAGTTTTGCGCGCTTCGCGCGTATTGGTTTTAATGTTAATTATTCAAGCATAACAAGATGGCTTCAGGAACTTTTTCTGGCCCATTTTAGTTAGAAAAACTGGAAATTTTTGCACGCTTCGCGCATAATTATGTTCAATATTTCATTATTCAAGCATAACAAGATGGCTTTAGAAACGTTTTCTGGACCATTTCATTTAGAAAGTGGACATTTGTGCGCACTTCGCACATATAGTTTCAATGTTAATTATTCAAGCATAACAAGATGCTTTCAGGAACGTTTTCATGACCATTTTAGTTAAAACACTGGTAATTTTTGCGAGCTTCGCGCGTAATTATGTTCAATATTTAACTATTGAAGCATAAACAAGATGGCTTCAGGAACGTTTTCTGGATCATTTTAGTTTTATAAAATTGATTTTTTGCGCGCTTCGCGCGTTGTATTTTTTTCATCTTTCATTAGTGTCTCTCATATTTTAGAGTGTTTATGAACCAAGCCAAAGTTTATTAAAAATAAATGTAAATATTCATAGCAAGGAGAGCTTTTCTAGGCCATTCAAACATGCTAAAACCCAAGAGCTTCAGGGCTCCTACCGGCCTGAACCCCCACCCAACCAGGGGCCCTAAAGAGGGCCCTTGACCCCCACGCCGTAGTGGCGAAGACTTACAAATTTACAGCACCCCCATACAAAATATACTTCCAAGGGCCCTGGGTGTCAAGGCTATATTGTCGTAGTACAATATTGCGCCAACTATATGGTCTGGGTCCATTTTTTCATCGAAAAAATTCCACGCCGGGTGGTACCAACGTGCCTAGTCGTGGCATTTTTGGGGTATATGGTAGGGTTAGGGTTAAAGCATTCTTTCTGTAAAGGTGGCACAACATCGATTTCAGGTAGCTTTAGTTAATTGATCATATCTCAAGATTGACAAAACCAAATCAGTTGACATAAACGGCATCTGAAAGCTAAGCGTTTAGTCTTTCAGTAAGTATCAAATGTTATACACCAACTGTTAGAATTTCATGGTCAATTTGGGTAAACACGTGCACAGTGTTTTTGGGACACCCTGTTTAATCTACAAATCCCTTTTGAACCTGAAAGAAACATGCTGCCATATAAATATTGAAATACATCATACACTGTTTAAATATCTCCTTATTCTTATTTACCTGTGTCCTGTTAATTTCTTTCTCCGATTTTGACCAGGTTTTTTTTAAATATCTTGTTCTTCTACAGAATGGCAAAAACAGCACACCACCACCACCACCACCAGCGGCAACACCACCACCAGCGGCACCACCAGCAGCAGCGGCAAAGCGAATAGAAGCCATTAAAGATAGCTTACCACCACCAAGGGTCGCATTATGACGCGTCTGCGCGTCCTAGACCTCTCACTTTCGAATAGTGACGCGTCAGATTTCAAATTGGAAAGCCTTGCGGGTCCCGATCAAAATTGAAGGGACCCCTCACATTTGACGATGTATGGAAATGGAAACCTTAAGAAATTCTGTAAATTACATATCCATCCTTTGCTCACAATATAAATTCAATAAAACTGTCCTCATCATCGATCATACCCGTCGACCCCTAACTAACCAAACCATAAGTCATCGACTCATAGTGTGGCCTCTAATTTTCCTAAATCAGTTTCGTCCATTTTCAAATACCCATACTTCGGGACCTCTCATTTTCTTGAGGGACCCCTTAAATTTGTTTTTTGAAGTCCTACGGGGTCCCGAAAAATTTCATGGGACCTCTCACATTTTTGATCCAGTACTATCCCTGACCACCACCATCACTATCCAAACAAGCCAGAGTGGAAGAAACTGTAGATAGCTTACCACCAGCACCAGCAAAACGACCCAGAGTGGAAGAAACTCAAGAGAGGCCACCAGCACCAGCAAAACGATCAAAAGTGGAAGAGGATCAAACATTAAGGTAAGAAATAGTTGAGTCATGCATAATGGGGCTGAGACTAACCCCAACGGTGGCTTTACTATCGTTCCAAATTTTGCTCTCTCTTAAAATAAGTTTTAATGTACTTAAATGGTCACGTCGTAAAATCGATTTAAGAATAAAAAAAATAGTTGCTAAAACCCTCATTTATCTAAATACATTAAAACTGTGTAATTTCGCTGGTTAAGACAGTTGTTTGGCATATCAATGTAGACTTATAAGGAGTATTTCAACACCTTAAGGCGACTCAAGGAAGTTTTTGACTTGATATTTTGAATTTTGTTGGTGCTGTATTTATTTTTGTAATTGTATCCAAAAAACAACATTTTTGGTCAAAATGTATGCCTTTTTTGATTTTCTGATAAATTTCCGTTCTAAAAATGTATACTTTTATACATTTGAATCATAGTTCAATAATTACAGCATTCACAAATATCACTTTTTGACCCACATTTTTTGAACAAAGCTTACAAAAATAATTGTGCGTAAAAAAATGCCCAAATCGCTTGATTGTAAATACACTAACTTAGAGATAGATGTTAATATGTAACCTAATCTAATTTATTAAATCTGAAAAAGTCCTTTTTTTTGTACCAATGTACCTTTTTTTTTGTACCAATGTACCTTTTGTGGTACCAATGTACCTTTTTTTGTTACTAATGTACCTTTTTTTGTGAAAACGCCCCCCACCCACCCCAATTTTCCGAAAAACGCCCCATTTCCAATTATGTAAAGCGTTTTTTCGGGCCGTTTTGGACTAAAACATGTCCTAACCCCCTGTTTCTCCATTGTTAAACCGCAGCGCTGTCAAACATCACTCCAAGGTTGCGGACATCTAGAGAAGGTACAATGTTTTCCGTGCCAACTCTTATAAAAGGAATGTTGACTTTTGCCTTTTGGTAATTCGAAGCAATGGTAATAAATTCAGTTTTGGAATCATTTAGTTTAAGAAAGTTGGCATTCATCCAAGCGCGTATTTCATCAATACAGCTCTCCATTTTCTGAATTGCTTCATCGACATCGGCTTGTATGGGTTTGACAGACTTGTATATTTGTGTATCATCTGCATAAAGGTGATATGGTAGCTTATGATTGCGTATAATGTTTCCAAGAGGCTTACTTCTAATTCTTTATTTTAATTCTTTATTATTCTTTATTATTTATTCTTTATTATTCTTTATTATTCTTTAATTCTTTATTATTCTAATTCTTTCTTCTAATGTAGTTATGGCTTGCGTAAAAGGATCGAGTACCCTTTTTACCAATTTGACATCTTGAAAATTACTCGCACCAAATATACTTCCGCGTAGTGCGTGTTGATCATTTCATAAAATATGAAACACATTCAACATTTTTACTCAACAATGAAAACCTAAACTTTCCTAATTGGTCAAGCCAGCTCGACTAGTTTATGATAATAGTCGCTCGATTACGGTAGTTTATGAAAGGTAAGAACTAGTCCAGATATGGTGCCCATCTGGATTAGCTTTTACCTAGTTAGCGGGCTAGTCAGTCATGCTCGACTACAAAATCTAGTCCATCCTCCTCGGCTGTATGGGATAATACTAATAGACCCTATCAAATTCAGACCTAATGAAGTACCATGCGGTAGGACTATTCGGACCATTCGCTCTAATCGGCCCATTTTGTCATCCATTTTTGGAATACTTGGTAGTTTTGACACTTTGAGAGGCTTTTTGAGGCCACACAGTCGGCATACTCGCTGGCAGTGGCGTAACAGCCGGAGGGGGGGGGGGGGGGGGGCAGGGGGGCAGGGGGGCACAGTGCAGGTGCTCAGCAGGAAATTCAAACCTACCCACCAGGAAAAATGGGGGGAAGGGAAAAGAGGAAAAGAAGGGGGAAAGGGAAAGAAAAGAGAGAGAGAAAGGAAAAAGGGAGGAAAAAGAAAAAGGAAAAGGAGAAAAAAAGGGGAAAGAAAGAAAAGAAGAAAGGTAAAGAAAGAAAGACATTTTCGCAGTACAAAAAGCACAACAGTCAACAAATTGTTGACTGTTGTGCTTTTTGTGACCGTGCGAATTTTTTTGACCCTATCGAACCATGCATTTGCGCATTATCTGAAATCAAAAGGCTTTGAAATCGTCACCTGTGATTTCGGCATATGAATAAAATCACAAAGCTGAACAAGATCGAAAGTGATGGACTTTAAACATTTAGCATAATGTAGGAGGCCACATTTAATTTTTATTTGCTATCTTGTAATGTTTCCAACAGTAAATAATGTTTATTTTCAGGTTGGCCGGGCCTACGATAAAATGGTTGTAAAATGATATGAAACTTCGTATCCCTATGTTCTGTCTGCATGTCCGAACCAATCAGATTTCCTTGTTAACACTTTCCACGCGGCTATTAATTTTACCATTACAAAACAGAATTTTCAGAAACCTTTCACAATTGCCAAAGTCTATTTCAAGAATTACTGTACCAATACTAGGTATGTTTGTACTTATTTCAATGCATTTCTCATGGTGATTCCAAATATAGTAATAGAATTCAATAATTTTGACATTTTTGAAACATTTTGTGACATTTTGGAATGTCGTCTGCAGCCGCCTGCCGCGTGGAAAGCGTTAAGTATAGAAAGAAACAAATACGCTTACAATGATATATGGTATCAATATTGAACATGTACGAGTTTCATTTTCAAACAAATATTATACAATTTGAACGTTGACAAACCGTAAATAAAGTTTATTTTCTGACTTGTAAAATGAAAGGTTGTCTTCATCGGGGTCTATCACTCTACTCTATGTACCTGTTCATAGAGGCCTGTAGTACAGTAGAGCTTAAAAATGGCACCAACTAAGACCATTAAAGATGAGATGCAGCCAGTGCTTGTCAAATTGAAAGCATTATTTTGAAATGAAGAAATTGGAAGGGAAAGCTATACCTGTCTTTACAACGTCAAGTAAACTGACTCTCATGGCACAACTTGGGTTATGATGTTAAAAAGTAGGTGGGTAACATAATTTTTTTTTATTATGGCCGTTTTTCACTCTACTGATTCAATCGATATTTTCGTCAGAAAATAGGTAAGGGTATGGTGTATAGCCTCCTCTCCCAGTCAATGGAACGGCTCGGTCACATGATTGGAAGATCGGTCTCAGATGGATAGACTACAGTAGTTATTACGTTATGACTCCTCACTGAGCTGGAGTCTTCATCAGACTGTGCATTCTGGTGAAGGCTCCAGCTCAGTGAGGATGTGGATTTATCAAAAGAACAAATTATTCCATGTTAATGAACAATCCTGATGAATATATATCACATTAAAGTGGTATTTTCCCTGTTAATGAGTACTTAGATTCACCAATAGTTATGTGACATGTGGATTTTGTCACTAGTTTAGGACTCTAAATAGCCCCCTCTTTTGGGCATAACCTGTTTCACAGGGTCTAAATTGTACCTCCTCCGGGATTTAAAGGAATTTAAATAACGATGCCACGATAGCACTTCACTGCCCAGTGTTCGACAACCCTGGCAATCTACATCTTGGAGCTAGCCAATGAATACCTCAGTTGTGGAAGCTTAGATTACATTTAACCAAAGAGTTTCCCAGCCAGGGTAAGTTGATGTTTTTATAATTAGAACAGAACAGAAGTAGTCAAGTGGAATGTAATAATTGAACTGGTTTCTGTTTAGTCAATTTAAGTTGGTTATTTGATAACCTTTTGTGCATTTAATCGTAACTTTGAAATGTGATCTATAGAGTAGATCATGAAATTGACTGTTGAAAGTCGCGCGCGTGAATAAGATAAGGAAGTTCATATATGACAATGTTATACATTGTATTAAATAATGTAGTGTGTCATGTATGCAAACCATGGACAATTATTTTACATCCACTTGATATCTTTCTCTTTACCTAAGAACTGTCTGTACGATTTAATTATGTGATGGCCTAAGAACAGTATGCATGAAGTATAGGCCCAAGAAGACATTATAACTGTCCCGATTCGAATTGATTAAGGTTTTGTATATTGAAATCATTTTTTTATGATGATTCTCCGAAACAGAGTATCAGAAGAATTTATGTAAAGATTAAATGTTTACACATGTAAAAGGTTAACATAAGTAGAGGGATGCCTATGTATTAAGTTCCCTATAGTATTAGTTGTAGCATTGCGCACACTCCTATGAGCAGTTGTTCCAGAGATATAGCCCAAATTAGTTATTTTCACTTTAATAATTAATTGATTATTATTAATGTTTTACTGTTAATTGGAATAACTTAGAATAAGTTTTGTAATTAATTAGAAGTTAGATTAGATAATATTATGTTTAACTAGTATTATACCTACAATGTATTATACCCCTGTTCAAACTCCATTTGAACCACATATTAACGCTCACACAAATTCGGTTAATACAGAGTCTATGGCATACTTCACATCACCTTTTTGACCTGGAGTTTTACCCTAGCAAGTTCAAGTTCATATCCATAAACCATCTGTTGATGAGTGAGAATCCCAAGCTTGTTTGTATATAATATTACTAGTAGAGGTAGCCAACCCAATTTGTTGTGTTTACATATAATTCAGAGGATCTACAGGCTAATATATACGTGTTCAGTCGAACTTGGTTATGTAGTCAGTCCTACAATCACCTGTTAGAAATGTGAGATATTTGGATACAGTATAGTAATGGAAATGTTCTTACTCAGGTTATATAGAATGATTTTCATGGCTTTAAAGTATTACTTTTTGGAAGTAAAGGGGAGATTGATGTTTTCTGTGAATAATAGAAGTAATTATTTGTCCAGTTGTCCATGAAGTTCATTTACAGATTTGCTTAAATTAATCGCATAAGTTAATGTTATCGAAACACTTGATTTTCATATTTAATGTAAAATAGTAATGTTCATCATTTCAATATTATGTTAGACTGATCAGTTATTTCCAACAACTCGGATTTAGGTTATATTAATTAATCACTAATTATGGATTATTCCTACTGTTAATGAATTCTCAACATGCGAATACCTTGTGTAGATTAAGAGTAAGATTGTTTAAACATTTGAATTTGTATCATTACAACTTTGTTTATCAATGCTGTATACTTAATGGGCTATTCCAGATAATAATGAACCGCCCCCCCCCCCCCTATAGAGGACATCGGAATTCCAGACTTTTTTTCCCACCAATTTTTCATTGGAATTCCAGACTTTTTTGGCACATGTGCTTCGCTCCCTATAGAGGACATCGGAATTCCAGACCTTTTCTCCCACCAATTTTTCAATGGAATTCCAGACTTTTTTGGCACATGTGCTTGGAATTCCAGACTTTTTTCACAATTTAGACCGCTCCCCTATAGAGGACATCGGAATTCCAGACTTTTTTTCCCCACCAATTTTCAATGGAATTCCAGACTTTTTTGGCACATGTGCTTGGAATTCCAGACTTTTTTCACAATTTAGACCGCTCCCCTATAGAGGACATCGGAATTCCAGACTTTTTTTTCTCCCACCAGTTTTTCAATGGAATTCCAGACTTTTTTGGCACATGTGCTTGGAATTCCAGACTTTTTTCATAATTTAGACCGCTCCCCTATAGAGGACATCGGAATTCCAGACTTTTTTTTCTCCCACCAGTTTTTCAATGGAATTCCAGACTTTTTTGGCACATGTGCTTGGAATTCCAGACTTTTCACAATTTTATAAGACCGCAGGTTTTTGGAAATTCAGACACTTTTTTCCTTTTCTGAATGTCATACTAAAGGAATGTATAGAGATATAATAGATTGGAATTCCAGACACTTTCGTCATGTTCGTAATGCTATCCCTGTAAATCAAACAAAATAATACCACATTATGTGGTATTATTTTGTTTGATTTGTTAAAGGAGAATAATGATGGTCGAAAGAGTTGCTCTTATTGTGTTATTTGTACATAAATAAAATTTTCTGAAGTAGTTTTATCTTTGTTTTCAGTGTCATATCAAAAAAAAATAAAGAAAACCCCTATCACGAGAAGTAACCCACATATGGTGCTCTTTTGTAGTAGAGGGATTTCCTCCAAATTCGTGACGTGTACCTTGCTAGCGCGGAAAATAAATTTTGCATTCGTTCTAGAAACACTGATCAGTAAAAAGTGTTATGTTTTTCAGGATTTCAATTGTCTACTTTATAATGCTTGTAAGGTCACTTTCGAGAAAAAAAAGTGTGCGCTTTCAGACAAACATGAATATCCTAAGCTTTTGAACCTTTTTGATATTATTTATACTATCATAAACAGTATTTTATCAAAGAATTGAGATAATATTGATATAATCGCGTCTTTTAACGTCTGACGTAAAGCTACCGTATGTCCGTGGTGTACCGACGAACCTCGAATCGAGAATTGAGGTTAATTGGCCAAAACGCCATTTTGTTTTCTACTTTATCCGCTACACATTGTTAGACATCGGCTACGCATAATACCTTTTTATATTACAATAGTCTCGTTTTTAACAGTTATTTTTTCTTTAATTGCAAATGTAAGTCACCATGCCACTCTGTCGTGTTTTCGGTTGCAATACCAATAGCGGCAAAGGAATAACGGTGCATGTTTTCCCGTATAAACACGACTTAGTACGTGCACAAGAGTGGTTGGTGAGATGCAGGATATACTTCGGTGAAAAGCCTAGTGACATAAAACATTATGATTTTGCACACAAAATTATTTGCAGCCGACACTTCGCCCCAGATGCGTACACCGAGAATTTTATGTCAAGGATTCTTGGGGAAGACCCCGTGAAAATGGATCTGCGTAAAGATGCCATGCCCACATTGTTTCTTCCAACTCGTCATGGTGGTACTCCCACAGTCCCAGACAATTCGCCTTCTCCACAAACAACGTGGCATTCCCCAGTCATGCCAGTGCATTTGGCAACGCCAAAATCGTCCAGAATTGGCACCGTAAATCGGAGTAAACGAATGGAGAGAAAAAGGGTTTGTTTTTACTTTAGACTTTTACTAATACTAGGCTATAAAAAGGCCATGATATGATGATAATGCCAACAATTTACCATATTATGATGATATGGACGATCACGATGTCTCATTCTCACTCAGAATATTGAAAGAATTTGCGTAAACAAAGACCTGTGCTGGTTCAGTAAACTGTATGTTTTCTTGAGATTTTCAAGACTGGCTTATTGATCTGAAAACACATCACTGAACTTACATTACACCAAATTTCATTGAAACATTACTGATATATGATGGAGCCAGTCACTAGCATAAACTTCACAGCCATACAGTCGATCATGTACATACAATTTGTAAATAGTATGATGATCGTGTATCACAGTGAAGTGAATAGCGATCATGTAATGTAAGCCTGCTAGGTACAGTCTTAGTCTATAGTAAAATGTATGAATTTTCATTCATCTCATGGAACGCCTTAGTTTTTGTATCTTTCTAGACTCTTTTTCGTTTTACAGTTAGGGCCACATATCAACCTGGTAGGATCCGATGATGACCATCCAGCAGATTGTGTTTTTCAGTACCAATTGCTTCCTGTCAAAGTTATTGATCTAAATCTGAATGTCAATGCTTTTATAGTGAGCTCTTGGTTACTGATATTTTACCTCAACTACGCCTAGACGTCATACTTATGAAATAAGTGATGAGCGATTCGGCGAGACGCCATAGTCTATCTACCTGGTAGGATCTGACAATGACCATCCAGCAGATTTAACAAGAGGGACAGATTAGTTATCTTCCAGGGCTGTGACAAATATTCAGCCGATTATGTATTTCAGTACCAAATGCTTCCTGTCAAAGTTATTGATCAAAATCTGAATGTCAATGCTTTTATAGTGAGTTCTTGGTTACTTGATAATTTACCTCAACTACTACGACTAGACGTCATATTTGAAAGATGAGACATGATTGATTCGGCGAGATGCCATAGTCTACTGTAATCTACCTGGTAGGATCTGACAATGACCGTCCAGCAGTAACAGGTTAAGAGAGACAGATATACTTCCAATAAAGATTCATGATGTAACAGTGAGTAAAAATTAGGGATAATTTGCCAAAAGTGTTTTGGATACCACAAAGACATGTTCAAATATTGGTTGTAACATTATTAAAATTACAGATGCTGAAAGAACTTCTGACTGAAGATGAAATAAGTCCACCTGACACACCTGTGTTCAGGAAACAGTCAAAAAAAGTAGGTAGTTTCATTTATTTTTTATTTTGTGCTACCCTTTTTGACTAAATTAGCAAAGTCTAGATATCTCCACCAGTCATTTGTACAGGGAAACTAAGCTACATGTTTTGGATTAAAAAATCTGAAGCAAAAGTTGTAGTAAATACAGTAGGGTAAAGTCGCCAGTTTTCTGTCGACGCCTATTTGCGGTCATTTCGCCCAAATCGTATAAATTGCATCGGTCATCGCCAATTTAAAGCAATACCGGGCATCAACTATGCGGCAGGTTTTTTGCCATCAGTTTATAACAACGAGGTTATTTTCATTACACGATATGGCCGAAAGTGACCAAAAATAGGGGCTGACCAAAAACTAATCTGCTTCACATGTACATCCTGTGTATTTTACTGTCACACAATCGAACAACACCCTCTGATACTTCCCCATAGGAAAATATATCAGGGTATCGGATCATAATCCGGTAATAATCCGCAAAAGGCAGCGGATCATAACCCGATACCATTTTCACATGCAAATTAATTTGGTATCCGGTTATAACCCGGTGGGTTATATATGCAAATTAGTTAGGTATCCGGTTATAACCCGGTGGGTTTTGAAAATTCAGTAGATCGTTTTGTGGATTATAACCGGATACTAGTCCGCTTTCTGTGGATACTTTTATGGATCATAATCGGATACTAGTCCGCTTTCTGTGGATACTTTTATGGATACCTAATTTGCATGTGAAAATGCCATCGGATTATAACCCGGTGGCTTTTGCGGATACTTTTATGGATACTTTTCTGTGGGATAGTATCCGGTTATCATCCGCTTTTTAGCGGATACTTTTATAGCCCTCAATAGTTGCGACGCACGATCATGCACATTTTGGTATACACACATAGCATATCCAATATAATTCTAGTAGACATATTACAGACCAAGCCATTACCTGATAACAGCTTTGTCCCAGTATCCAAACTGTACTGATATCAGGAGTACTATATTATTAATTTGCTCTTGTTGCCAACTAAAAATTTCACCAACTGAGGTGCAACTGAGGCCTTAGACCATATGGCACATCTTACTTACTGTATTCTATAGTGTACATATTATAGGCAAAACATAAGTAAGATTATTATAGGATCTATACCGTTTAAGCTTCTATAGACTATGCAAATCAAAAATAGCTTATAGTAATTTACCTGTAGTACAGCAGTGCATATGTATGTCATCCACAAGCATATCCAAACTTCTTTATTGTCATAAACATGGTAAAACATCATCATCCTTTGATTCTTTTGCCAGCTAAAATTATATGTTCATGTATCCAACTGCCATTTTGCATTTTTTGAAATTGTGACCTCTGACCTAGTGTCAGTATGTGATCTGTGGATACCTTTTGGATTATGATATTTGAAACTAAGTTTAGATTATAATCCAGCGGTACATCATCGGGTTATAATCCACAAAAGTATCCGCTAGTGGGATATAGCCCAGAAAGGCGTCCGCATGCGGATACTTGTGGATACTTCCAAAAAAAGTATCCAAGTGGTATCGGATTAGTATCCGGTAAGTATCGGATACTAACCCGGTACCTTTTTATTTTACCATGGGTCGCCTTGCGAAACCCGCTCACATCCGAGAACCGACCAATACACGGTCTACTTGCATTGGATTTGACCGTTCGACCTCCGTATACTGTTTACACTGTGCTACCGTCCCAAAATTGGACGAATACGTAATGAGCAATTTGTTCGCGTGGGGTTGAAAAATGGCAGACACGATAAATACGAAGTATTATATTACCGTCTTCGCAGAGAGAAGAATCTTGCTCACTTTGATAAATTCAAAATGTCGATTTTCTCGCACCGTATAGCTGCCGTTACGGTATAAAATCACACTTTAGGAGTAATCTTGACATTGGTCCTCGCCCAAAATATTTTCCTTAGAGATACAGCTACATTTCCGCATGTGACTATTTCCATGCTATTTCCTATCTTTAAATATTGTGTAATAAAAAATCTTTATACGTCCGAAAAGAGACAAATAATTTGATCATTTTTTAACGATATTACTAGAAACTCTTACACAGCCACAGGAATATTGCCTTCACGTGTTTCTAGATGTACAGGCAGCAAATTCAATATTAGCACGTTATGAAGGGGTGTGAGACTATCGTGACGCATAAAAAGCATCGTCCCTAGTAATCCCTAGTGTGCTTACAGCGCAGTTCTTTGGTAAACCGTAAATCCAATGCCAGTAGACCTTGTATTTGGTCGGTTCTCGGATGTGAAGTATCAGAGGGTGTTGTTCGATTGTGTGACAGTGAAATTATACAAGGTATACATAGTCGACTAACCAAAAACTGGCGAGGGTGAGTGCCGATGACCGGTACTAGCCTCCTAAGTGTATGGACAAAAGATTACCGGTATGATAATTGAAATAAAAGATAATGATCGATCAAAACAGCGCTTTGGGACTTGGGTGGAAAGCGCTATATAATAACCATTTTATTATTATTATTATTTAAATATAATAAAATAGATAGATTGATGAAATGGAAGACAGAAATTGTGAGTACATTGAATGCACAATAGGCCTACATCTTAAAGTATGGATATAATAACCGCTCTTGGTATTATTAACTGTGCATTTTTTTCTTTGGTCAAATTCCATATCATTTTCTGCACCTTACGAAAAAGATACACAAAGGAGTCAACCAATGAGCACCACCATTTTACTGGAGCAAGCATAAATGGAGTTGAGCACAAAATTGTAATTTCAGCAAAAAACTGTGAACCATTATAGTGCATGGTACATGTACGTACATGTTAGATTCTTGGATTGACTTGCATTACAAATCACAATTTCGTTTACAACTATGATTCATCAGACAATATTTCTTATACTCTTGTTTGAATATGTTTACTTTGACTTTAGGTACTGAATAACCCTTCACCAGCAACCTTGTCAGTCTGTCCGGATAACTCCACCTGCTCTGCATCTAATTCTGTACCAGTCCATACACAGCAGTCTGTACAAGTAATACAAGTAATACATTCAAATTGCTTTCTTTTGTATTCACACATTTCTATTTGTAGCAATTACAAATATTACATGCGCAAGTAGGAAAGGTCTAGACCCAATAGTGGCTCTAATATCGTTCATGCTTCACTATACTATAGCCACACCCACCACCATAGCCACACAACGTTGCGAAAATAACATTTTGAAATTACCGTAAGATTTTCACATCAAATATAATTGAAATCAATCAAAATTTACTCACTCACACGTTGTTCCTTGAACTCTTAGTAATACATTGAGTTCATTAATTTTGATCAAGCATCCTCATTTTGGGGGAAATACTGAGGTGAAAAATAGACAGTGATGACACTCAATGAAAATTTCGCAACTTGAAAAGTCAATAGGGAGTTGTGTGACCCTGGGTAGCAAACTACACCAGGTCACTATTGGGACTAGGAAAGGCCTTTCATGAACGGCACAGCGCAATAGTGTCTGAATACCATTTGTTCTACAGATATTGAAAGTCAAAGGTTACAATTAGGTGACAAATAAAACACACCCTGTTTTAAGGGCCCGATCGACCCAGATTTTGTGATTTTTAGCTTTCTTTTCTTCTAAAAATAAATAGATACTTTTTTGTAAAATCTGCCGTGTTTTGAACGCAAATCTGTCTATTTTTTTTTCGTCACAATTTAAAAAACCAAAAAAACCCAGATTTTTACCAATTTTGGTGAAATTTTAGGTATAAAAAACCTGACCGACCAACCCTCGACAGGTCCGTCCGCCCGTAAAACAGGGTGTTTTTACCTGTAGCCTTTATAGTAAAAATAGTTTCATGAGGCGAGATACATATCCCTATATTTTTGGCTTCTTACTTGGTTTAGATTTCATGCTGAAGCCCTTTATTATGTAAGGGTCAGCCAATGGACAAAACATAAAGCAACATAGTCTTGCTCGTATGTTTAATTATATTACATGCAAATTAATTTGCAGTTTATAGTTGTTGTTTTTTACTTGGTGATATCATGAAGATACAGCATGAAATCATAGGTCTTCTTTTACAGATACATGTAGGTCAGGAGGAGTGTTTCATCTTAAAAAGTGGCTTTTTTATTTCTTCTGAAAACATAAAGCCCTGGTGGTTTCAGTCAACATTGACTTTGGGTACGCATGATCGTTCCAAAAATCGCGGAAAAGGGGGGTTTTCTGTGCCATGTCCGCGGACATTCCGCAGACATTTATGTCCGCGATTTCACCAAATTAGGGGTGTTTTTTGAAGCTATGTCCGCGATTTCCAAAAATAAAGGGTGTTTTTGAAGATATGTGATGTCCTCGATTTCCAAAAATAAGGGGTCCTTTGGAAAGCTATGTCTCAAAAATTTTTTTGGAGAGGCTACGTCCGCGAAGAAGGAAAAAGGGGTATTTTGAACCAGATGTGTCCTCGTTTTTGCGCAAATAGGGGGACTATATAGAAAGTGTCCTTGAAATGGTGAAAAAAGGGGGGTTATTTTCAATCAAAATGTCCTCGTTTTTGTAGGAAAAGGGGGTCAAATTAGCAAAATTGTCCGCGAAACGCCGTCAAATAGGGGGCTATTTCAAGATCCTGGAACAATCATGTGTTACCCCCTCTGAATACGAAGAGAGAACACCGGGCATAAAGCTGACAACACTTTCTGATTATCCAGGTCTGATTGGGGAAACATATTGTCTATTATTTCTCATATATTCGTAATAGTTTTAATATCTCTCTGATCGGTGAAGGATGAATGGCAGCTCTGAACATGGAGATATATTATTCCTATCAGGGGAAATTCATAAGATTCATAGGGGCAGGTCTTTTGTATGTCGGATAAATACTGCTGCTGATATTCTTCATTATGATAAAGACGCATTAATTATTTTCAGGTGGAAAGTTCTCGGACCGAAAATCAGTCAGCCAGCATAGGACAATCCACCTCCCATACCCCAGATTTTTTTCCAGTTAAAACACAACATCTTGAAGTACAGCATATCCAAGTAAATATATTTTCTTTTTGTATGCTATTAATGTTTGTTTTTTAATTTATTGAATTTTCTTTACTTTTTCACAATTATCCACTTGTTAGCATTGACATGAGGGCAGATTTTCATCTAAAAGTGAATCACCATTGAGCATACGCGGTGACCCCACCTTATCTCATAAACATGATATACTAAATCATTTAAAAGTCAAATCCTGGCAATCACACATTGATTTGTGCATTGTTAATGGGAATATATCTGATTTGACTGCAAAGAGAGAGATGAACAAAAAAATGCTTTCAAAAACCCGTTTGAGATCTGATTTTAATAAGTTCCTAAGAAAGTCTAAGTCAATTTTGTTGGCATTTTGAGAGGCTATGAAAAATTGTTAACAATTTTAATCGACAGCCGACTTACAGCTTATGCACACACAAAAAAAGAAGGTGCAATTGTTCTCAGAATTTTGACATTTTAAATATGCAAAAACTAACATTTGGCCCGACTAGTTCTATCTTGATTTTGTAAGAACATTAACTGGGACATTAACTTAATTTAATTTGTTTATTCCTTTGTTTTGGAATGTGTTTTCACTGTTTTTAATTTATTTATTATCAGGCTGCTGATTCTGCTTACAACTCATATAATCTACCTGATGGAATCTACCATATCCATTCAGAAGATTGCGAGGGCATAACAGACTACATGCAACTGATTATTTCAGTATCAATTGCTTTCTCTCATAGCCTTGATCTAATTTGAATGTCAAAGCTTTAGGAGAAAGTTACTGGTTACTGTTAACTCCTACAAGCTGTCCCATGTTCTTCCATCTAACACGCATGCAACAACACCAAAGTATAGAAGCTGCTGCAGATGGAAAGATAAGTTGTATTTATGATTGGTTTTATTTTATTTTATTCTTGTTGTCACTTTGTTTCATTTCTCTTCATTTGTTGTGCAGTAAATTGCACATGAAAAAAATAATAGACACAATTAAATCACAAATCACATCTTAAAAAGCTTTGTATTTCTTTAATAGGCATTGTTATTGCTACACAGATGAAGACAAAGTGAACAATTTAGATGCATTTTAATCTACTACTATAAAACAGCACAAAATTTATGTATAAGAGTCTTTATACTAAACTCATATCTTCAGTGATTGATTTTCCTGGAAACACATGTGTAGTAAAATTTCAACTTTATGTTAAAATATTAAAATTGTTACAATGAAATGCATAGTATAAAGCTGCAATACCCATTTCAGATTGAATAGCAAAATCTGCAAAGTGGGGAGCATTTAGCGATGCCATACTGGGTAAAACATTCCCTGCATATTTTATACACATCCAAATTCAGCACCTTTTGAATAAAATTAGCTTCTACTACATCTTCAAACCTCAAACCCTTCAATAGTATCAAGAGTTATTCCAAAATTGTCACAATTTTCAGTGATGTCCACATTATATTCAACTTCTGATCCCTCTCCATTCCACAGAAAGAAGGCTGCCAATAATTACATTGGGCAATTAAATGAGAGAATATCACTGTTGAATATACTTTATTGTGACACCAGATTGTGATAAAATGCACTAGTTTGACTTTTTAGTTTGATTTTACTACTTCCCTCTACTTATCCTCTACTTATGCATTAAATGTATGGCAAAAATACAACATAATACAACCTATAAGCAAAACAAATAAACTGTTGATCCGTTAAAATCATTTTATCGCCCAAGCGACTTCAATATATGCAAAGCATCTTGCATGTATCTGTTGTTTTAGAATGAAGTGCAAGACCGCATTTAACCTGTGGATGAATGCGATTGCTTGGATTGTGAGACTCAGATCAGAATTGTTTGTTTTGATTATACCGTAGCAATGAACAAAGAACATGTTTGTATTACAATTAATTAATTTGTATGTAAGACTAATTAATAATAAATAGATCCTACACGTTTAAATTATAAACTTTTTCTCAAATCCCAGATTATAAAGATATTAGGCTATATCAAAAAAAAAATCGGTCTCAAAGGTCCCGCGCGCGTTAGTTAATTGATGCGCGTTAGAATTGTTTTACAAGGATTTCAATATTTTATATTTATAATTTTAAAAAAAACTTTAACAAAAACGCATTCTGCATTAGGTTTTGAAAAACTGAAGAGCTTTGAGACAAAAGATTTTTTTAATATAGCCATATAGGCATGATAGTTATTATACCCAGAATTCAATTCAATTCAGATACCACCTGCATATTTGGTAGTCTGTACCCCGTCTGAAAAAGGCCTATATTTTCAAGGTTTAAACCAGTGGTTCCCAACCTTTTTATGGTGGTGACCCCATTTCAGAAACCAGCATTGGAGCGCGCGACCCCTCACGGAACAAAGTCACATGGGTTACTATGATACAACATTATAATTCATTTTATTTTTTGTTAAATTAGGCTAGCCCGCAACCCCACCAAAAGTGCGTTGTGACCAACTGGGGTCGCGACCCAGAGGTTGGGATCCACTGGTTTAAACAGATCATGACGGTCCACAGCAAACATTTTGGGTCAGGTCAGGTCATAATATAAGGCTTCCTGCCTGAACAGTTCGGTTTGGGGTATTCAAACTAAGGCCCTTGCAGGTAGGGGTGCAAAAAAACGTGCCCTCAGGTCTTTACAACCAATAGCATCTTAAACAAATGCCGCAATCATTACAACTGGCACCAAGTGGATAAAATAGGTCTACATGTAAAAGTGATCAAACATAGTTTGATCAGAAAAAACAAATTACGTATTAATTTACAAGAAAACAATATTTTGTGTTTATTAACTAGCCAAGTGTCATGCCACCAATATTTGCAACTAGAGAGGCCAGCACACAAATAGCGCCTCCAATTAGATCATCTTGCACACAGACCGTAAGAAGAACATACCAAGATTCATGCACCCAGACTTCAGCCCAAATCAGCCCCTGCAAGTCGCCACAAAAACAGAAATACAAGGAGGAGGAGGAGGTAGAAATGTGTGACGTGGAGATTGATGACGAGGCTAATGATCCAACATATGTACCAGATCTTTCAGAGGAGGAAGAGATTGATGAGACAGCTCCACCAGAAAACGAGATAGCTGAAATGTGTGTTGTGGAGAGGAAATACATGGTATTTGAATCTAGTCTGCGCAAACTCATCGCCCAAACACGGTGCAAAGAATGTAATCAAGTGTATATCCAAGACGAGGACATCCCATTGGGATCTACATCTGGTTCCTTACTGAGGGTAAATTTGGAATGTATAAATGGGCACAACTGGACCTGGTGGTCACAACCACTGTTAGGTATGGGTAGGACTGCTATGGCTGCTGGCAATTTTCTTTTGTCCTCTTCCCTGTTATTTAGTGGTGTAATATTCACTAAGTTAAAGCAATTTGCTGATTTTTTGGGCCTTGAATTTATAAGTGCTAGTACGCATAATCGTATCCAGGGTATGTACACATTTCCAGTAATACATGAGGCATGGTTCGATGAACAACAGCGTGTGTGGGAGGAGTTAGAAGGTAAGAAGGTTAAGTTAAGTGGAGATGGTCGATGCGACAGCCCTGGATATTCGGCAAAGTTTTGTACATATTCTATGTTGGATATGGCGGACGGAAAGGTGGTAGACATAGAGACTGTCCATGTGGCTGAGACAACTAGCAGCAACGCCATGGAAAAGCTTGCATGCGAACGCTCCATGGACAAGATGACGAAAGCCAGCATTGACATTGACGTTCTCTGTACTGATAGACATGTTGGGATAAAGGCCATGCTATCCAAGGACTACCCAGAAGTTGATCATCAAGTGGATGTGTGGCACCTCCAAAAGAATATCGGGAAAAAACTGAGTGCCAAGGCAAAGAAAGCGGACTGCAGAGACTTGCAACCCTGGATCCCATCAATCCTAAATCACCTTTGGTATGCTTCCTCGACATGCGACGGTGACAAAGTTGTAATGCTTGAGAAGTGGAAGTCAATTCTTCACCATGTGACCAACAAACATGAATGGGGAGGATTCCAAAAGGTACATCAATGTGGGCACGATCCTCTAACAGATGAACAAGAAAGGAAAAAGAAGTGGTTAGAAGAGGGTTCTCCAGCACATGAAGCTCTGGTGTCAGTAATAGAGGACAAGAGAATCCTAGATGGTATCAGCCGCATCAACAAGTTCTGCCACACTGGAGCCGCTGAAAACTTCAATGGCATGATGACAAAATATGCCCCTAAACGGTGTCATTACCCGTTGGAATCTATGGTTGTTCGTACAAGATTGGCTGCTCTGGACCACAATTTTAATGTAGGAAGGAAACAGGCCACTGTCAAGAGGAAAACCAAATCATCCGCTCCGGTTGGAAGTCTAAGGTATAAGGTTGTCTGCCCAAAATTCAAAAAGGCCTGGGTCGCCAAAGCTATCTATGAAAAGAAAACGTATGATTTTGTCTACGATCTGATGGCAGTGAGTGTCAAGCGAAGGCTCATGAACCAGACTGGAACCAACCCTCTGCACTACAAGCTGCCGGTACTTCCTAAGAACTTGGCTCCAGATTATTTAGATGCAGTATTGAAGGAAACGGTCGTTTCACACCATAGATCCCGATTTGGGCTAACATAAATTTGTAAAGTCCAGTAAGTAACAAGTCCCATCTTGTGTATTATTCTGTAATTCAAGTAAGTCAAAAAGCCCCAAAATATGTGATGTGTTCTGCCAAAATGAGCCTCCTTTGTGATGGTCAAAACTTAATTTGCACTTTCATGTTTAATTAAAAATTACAAAGGTGGTCAATTTTTTTACATCGGACTTGCTAAGTTACATAGTTATAAAGCACACACCTGGCAAAAGTACTTATTATATGGTAGAGGGTTATTTTGTGGATGAAGACTCAAGAACGAACCATTTCAGGAAATAACAGCTCTCTACAAATCATCAATAATACTACATTTAGAGAAAAATGTGACACTGAAATATTTATATTATTTTTTATTCCACGTCATGATTGCAAATTTACCAAATTCTGAACGTAAAAAAAAATCCGTCTCATTTTGACAGAACACATTACATAGATGTGCACTCAGTCAGGGGGGTCCCCAGCTTTTTATAACGGGAGGGGGGGTCATGACATAGTTGTTCCGACGAAAGGCATGATGTACCGACAATTTTTGTACAAACTCCAAAAAGATCGTAAAACTTGCAATTTTTTCCAGCCAGCAGCTGAAATCTTGACAAGTCAGGGGGGGGGGGGGGGGGGGTGTAGCGATAAGACGTTTTGCATGGTCAAAATCGCAAATGTACTGACGGAAGCTCGTGTATAATGATTTTGCCGACAGATTTTATGGTGGGGGGAGGGTAGGGGGGACACCCTCTGGGACGCCCTTGCACTCAGTACAAAAGCACACGGTTGAATTTACTATCTATCTAAACGTTTTTACAGAATGCGCAGGTGTGCACCAAATCACATAGTTCATGTTGCAATGAGAAACTTCAAACAACCCCTTTCAAAGTTATAGCCAGTATCACAAGGCCTCATCTCTATCTCCCCAACGTGTTTAAAAATCTTCAATAGGCTTTTTCTCAAAATGGTCAAAATGGAGACAAGGCCTTTTCAACCCTTTTATGGCAAAAGCATGTATCTTATATGTACTTTCCTAATGATATACTTCCTTTTAACGTGATTGTGTTGACTTGGTTCAATAACCCTCACTTAGGAAAAGGTTGTAACTTGTAAAAGACAATAAAAGTAATATACTGCCTTTTACCACTACTTGATTTATGGAGAAAAAAGCTAACTTTGATCATGGTAAAAGGAAGTATACTGTTAGAAAACTACATATAAGATACATTCTTTTGCCATACATGTCTAACCACCTTTCCTTTCATTATTATCTATTGTCTTTCTATTGTTGCATCAGCCCTTTATTTTGTAGGAAGAGGTCGCCATTCTGGTCACGGCGTATGAACAGCCCGTTATCTAGCCAAGAGACCATTATTAGACAAATGTTTTTGATAATGTCCTCTAGCTCACATAACGTCGTCTGTCCTATAGTAACCTCTTCCAAAAATATTGAGCAGATGAACAACAAAAAAGACAATAGAAACAATGAAAAGAAAAGTGGATTACCTACGAAAAGTAGCATCACCTATCGGATTAACACTTCCGAGTAAACATCACATTAACCGATTTAAGTAGGCCTAGCAAAAGTAACACGATCAATAGTTTTTCAATTGTGGATGAATTCCTGATCGTGATGTAGGCTTAATCTTCAATGATAGTGTTATAATGCACACCTGAAGGCACAATCAAATATTAGTATTTTAATACTGAAAGGATAGTGTTAACCCTTTTAATATGAAATTTATCAAGCGCTGTAATGTGATATTTAATAAATGAAAATACATTTTTGGAAATGAAATGAGTCAGATAATCCATTTTGGTACTAAAATGCTGATTTTTACATTTTTAAATCATTTCAAAACTAAACATTTGCATGTAAAAATAAACCAGAAGAGAAGTGTCTTAGGGACGCACCATTCGATACACAGGGGGGGGGGGGGGGGGGCAAAAATTGATTCTCTGACCCAAATTCTTTCCAAAAATGTATACTTTTATATGCATTTGATTAATAGTTCAAAAATTACAGCACTCGATAAATTCAACAAATCCCATTAAAAATTCCTTGAGCAGATGATAAAAAAGGCAAAAAGGTGAGAAAAAAGGGGGGGGGGGAAATCACATGTTGGCAATTTTTGGTCAAATTGGCACTATATTAGTGTCTTAATAGTATAATCAAGCAATTTTGGGCATTACTCAAAAATAATGTTGTTAGTGACGGTTAGCTTGTCCCATATAAATTTGGTCACAAAAGTGTATTTTTGTGAATTTCTCAACCCCAAAAAACAATTTTGGTCAAAATTGACGCCAAAAATGGATTCTCTGACCCAAATCCCTTCCAAAAATATATACTTTTATATGCATTTGATTAATTTGATTAATAGTTTAATAATTACAGCGTTCACAAAATTCAAAAAAATAATTCTTGTCAACCCTCACAACAAGACATTTATCAAGCACTGTAACTTTTTAACTAGTAATATGATGTATTTAGTATATATTTTTGGAAAGAAAATAAGTCGGATAATCCAGTTTTTTGTATCAAATTTCACCAAAAATACTGATTTTTTTTTCAATTTTTGACCAAAGAAAAATAAATAAATTGGGGGGCACAAAATTTCAAGACGTCGGATTTGGGGAATCGAAAAGCAACTACACAGAAAGAAAAAAGTGAGTCATCATCGTAAAACGAGTCACTACACGGACAAAATGACTCATTTTGAGCCATAGTGTGTCACTACATGGACAAAATGACTCATTTTTCGATGATGACTCACTTTTTTTCTTTCTCTGTGTAGTATAAAAAAAGAGGTGGTGCTCGCATCAGAACAATTATTTTATTTTTTTCGGGGGGGGGGG
The DNA here is from genome assembly GCA_035610835.1 of Ophiura sarsii. NCBI lineage: Eukaryota > Metazoa > Echinodermata > Ophiuroidea > Amphilepidida > Ophiuridae > Ophiura > Ophiura sarsii. The sequence goes on along the minus strand of CM069447.1, from coordinate 36,054,827 downwards.
GGGGGTAAGAGAACATTTGTTGGTTCGCGCACAAAATGCAAAAAGTCTGAAAATGTAAGTTAAATGTATGTAAATTAGTTCAAATGGTCGATGATTTGGGGTTGAAAAGGGGGTACAGGGCATGGTAAGAGAACATTTGTTGGTTCGCGCACAAAATGCAAAAAGTCTGAAAATGTAAGTTAAATGTATGTAAATTAGTTCAAATGGTCGATGATTTGGGGTTGAAAAGGGGGTACAGGGCATGAGCTGACTGCGTCGGGGAGGGAGGCAAGTGTGTGGGGGTGTGTGGAAGTGGGAAAGGGCGTGACTGTTGGCATTTTCTTTTTCGTGTTAATCTATACGCAGCTTCTGGAATTATTCGCATTGAAATTTGATATAGAGGGCCTTACAAATCATCATGTATTATCTGCCATGGTATAACATAATAATGTAATAGTATGATACAAAATCATAGATCAACTCACGTTCTGTAGTTTCTTGTCAACAATCGCATGTAGGTCTATATAAAGGCATTTTCCAAGTATATCCAAACATACAACGTGCGTATAATTCCTTGTTATCGGTGATGTTTTTTACACAAATCTTACAGTATTTAAAACTGTCATTGACATGCAATAGGCTTCTTGACTTGAGCAGCATGAGCATTGCTTTGGTAATCGAGATTGTAAATAGAGCTCATAGATACCACCTGTTACATCTAACTGACTCCAAAATACAATGGTCGGATCAATACGACTAAAGATTATGCTAAATTCGTTTATATCAATTTTTAAATCAGTTAAATCCATGTGTGTACCACCTATAGTATTTCATGGTTTGCTAACTTCAAGGAGGTTGTATATTACGTCATGGGTACTAATCACCGACCAACATTATATATAGTCTCTTGCAAAGTTTAGCGATGTCAAAATTAGTATAACAGACACCTTCATGTTATTACTAGATCAATTGTACAATTTTGATTATATAACTTACAAATTATCATCTTTATTTATTTGTACCGTTACCATGGTTACGGTGTATCAACATGTATGAAAGATAAAACACTCATAGTAGACCATCAGCAATAATAATGGGCGCCGGCGCGCCACTTTTGCAGGCTCGGGCCTGCGGCCTCGCCTGCAAAAGAGGCTTGCCGGGCGCCCATTATTATTGCTGATGGTCTACTACTCGTCCTTTATCTAATACATAAAAGGGCTGTTTTGTTTCTGAGCCCTCAATATTTGTAAGTAAGACCAGGCCTATGTAACACCCTATCTGCCCATTGTTGAGATTTGGTTCAGTATAGCGCACTCTATCAGTCCGTTAAAGCGTAAACTGTTAATCATTCGTTGTGAATGAATATTTAGATCTAATTCCAATATTCATAAAATGCAAATAACGCCATGCCCCTCCTCTGTCACTGTCAGACAAAGCCATCCACAATTTAAAATTCATATTTTGTTCCACGTACAAATTAATTTTAAATAACCAATTCTGAATGTCTTGTGTCATATAAGAACTAAATTCTGCTATCATCAAAGCAAATAAGTTTTACTCTAAATCACAATCAGCTTTTTTTTACCATTGATGTACTATTTCTGTGCCACAAATCATGTTTTGAGCCGATAAAATCCACCACGTCTTAGGTCGTCTGGTTTGCTACGACCATGATAGTGCGCCCCCTCTAAAACCGTCCCCGTCAATTTAAGGGAAGTGTCAACCCAAAATACATGTATATGAAATTTATCAAGCACTGTAACTTTTAAACTAATAATTTAATGTACATAAAAGTATACAATTTTTCAAATGAAATGAGTCGGAGAATCCATTTTTGGTATTAAATTTCCTAAAAAATAGTGATTTCTACATTTTTGCCCAAAAATCTCTTTTCTGGCGCCAACATTTTTCAGACAACCTAACAAAATCAATTTTTGATTAAAAATTTCAAAATTTCACCAAAATCATCTAAAGTAAATTATCTAGGAAGCACTTTATTTTTTTTGGCTTAATTTCTTTTAGTTTTGAAAATATTGACCAAAAAGTGCCAACAAAATGTTTTTTATCTCAAAAATCACATTTTTGGTCAATATTTTCAAAACTAAAAGAAATTAAGCCAAAAAAAATAAAGTGCTTCCTAGATAAATGACTTAAGACGATTTTGGTGAAATTTTGAAATTTTGAATCAAAAACTGATTTTGTTAGGATGTCTGAAAATTCGTAAAATTCCTTCAAATTTGAACTTCTACAAAACATCGATTTAGTAAAAATATTGACATTTTCCACCATTTAAAGCTAATGTTTTAAGAATACATGGGCGTGTGACCTAAAAGGCGAGTATACTATTATGAACAATCAAATTAAACTAACAGATTCAATTTATATTGTCACAATGTAAAGAAATTGGAAGAAAACTTAAATTTAAATGATCGTAAGATTGGCCTTTGTTTACATTTTTAGGCATGGTTTTGCGCTCTTTTGTTTTTTGCGTCTTCGTCGTGGATATTAAGCGGCGCGTCTAGTATTACGCACAGGAAGATTCAGCGCGAGACGCAATGATCGAACAGCTGTCGCAGCATTTGAAAAGGGTGGAACTCCGCTTTATTTCCCGCCAAATAACCATGCGCCTTTTCCTGACTCAAACTTACCAAAACAACAAATTTAAATCACCCAAAAGAACGGGAAGAATACATATAAAAGTATAAAATAATAGAGAAATATGAAATTCAGTTTTTGAAACAAGTGCCGGGTTGACACTGCCCTTAAGCATAGTAAACGGGGGACTTCGCCTTCGAGATACTTGTCCCATAGTTATAGTCTCTGGTAACACACAAAACCACAACATGTTCATACTAAACTGCTCACAAAAAGTATCGAAACACTTAGAAATGAAAGTGACAATCATCCTATAGAAAGAGGTTTGCATTACTGTTTAGAATGATCAGATTCGTGATTTTCAATAGGGATGAGTGTAGAGTGTCACTTTTGAAACTGGACCCACGATCATTGAAATGACAATAACTCCGCGCCGCGCCGCAACAACGTATCTCAACGATCGAGGTGTCAAAATACGCAGAACAAAATTATGCACTTGGTTATTGGCTTTGATTAATGCATACCTTTTCGAGCCGTTATATATCGGATCATTTCTAAGTGTTTCGATACTTTTTGTGAGCAGTTTATATCCTGTAAGTCAAGTAAGTCATAAAACCCCAACATATGTGTACTATCCTGTAATTTAAGTAAGTCAACCATAAAAATCAAGTTTTTCATGGTACATATAAAAAGTATCATACAATATGCCTCAGAGATCTGCGTCATCTGTCTCCGCCTTTCCGTCCAAGAACGACCGCTGATGATGATATTTACTATCATGCAATTCATTTAAGTCACACATTCCAAACGCAGTGCAAGTTAATGTCAAAAAACATGTGTAAGTAAGACACAAAACTCCGACATATTCATGTTATCCTTACTACTATTATTGTACATTTCCATTTCCAGTGTAGCAAAATATAATAAATAGGGACAGCGGTCCCAAATAGGTCGTCCGTTTATATGGGTAGTTTGGTTGCAATTGTACTTCATCCTGACATCAAGTCCCATCAAGATAGGCCTTACGGATCTCTAGATATCGCGTTACAACGCGTCACAAAAGTTTTAAGCATATTTGACCCCGATGGCCTTGAATGACCTCCAATGACCTTGAAAATTCAATCAGCAAAATAACGCACCACCCCCTTCCCTCCACCAAATCCCATCAAGATAGGCCTTACAGATCTTCAGATATCACGTCACAAAGGTATTTCTTAGCACACGGCGGACGCCGGACAGAAATAGTGATAACATAGTCTCTTCCTGATTACATCAGGCGAGACAAAAGCTAGAATGATAACAATGCCCAACATGTTTACTGTACTGTAAGTCAAGCCACAAAGTCTCAACATGTATTCTATTCTGGAATGTGTACTTCTCTGGAAGTAAGTCAAAATGTACTGTCAAAGGGACATTGCGTAAGTCACAGAGCCCTCATAATATATCATCAACTAAGCACTTATAAAACTCTATTATACATTTCACGGACATAAATTATGCTAATGAGCTCATTAAATGACGTCACTCGCATCATCGGGTTTTCCCGATGATTGAAATCCGTTGATTGAAATTCTAGGTCGAGTAAAATGATGTTCTTATTTGTTGTCTGTGAGCTTTTGTGATTTTTTCCCCGTATTGGAATATTTTTTTATTGAAAATAGACAGTTCAAATTAAACGTTGGTTCCAAGTTCAACTGACAGCACATGTATTAAAGCCAACAGCAAGTGCAATATGCAGGCAACATTTGAGAAAAAACGATGCCCGACTTTGCAAGAAAGTGTACAGGGAAGTGTACGGGTGAACATGACAAACTAGTAAATAATCACCTCCGTGGCGCAATTGGTTAGCGCGTTCGGCTGTTAACCGAAAGGTTGGTGGTTCGAGTCCAGCCGGGGGCGTTGTTACTTTTTGCATTTAATGCAGATCGACAAATCACAGTAAAAATATAATATTGACAAAATCACAGACCACTTACACAAAAATCGCATCTGCGCATGCTCCTGTCGTGATCGAAATCCAACACACAAGCAATGATCGAGTTTTATAAGTGCTAAGTCACAAAGTCCAACATTACTAAGTCCAGTATGTCACAGAGTTCTCATGATATGTATGTATATACCATCCACTAAGTCACAAAGCCCAACATTACCAAGTACAACAGTATGTGACAGAGATCTCGTGATATGTACTGTAAAACCAGAATTTTTAATGTGCATTTATATATTTCGCGAATGTCACCCACTCGTGAAAATGTCATGCTGCGAATATTTCTAATCTACCTTGTAGCAGACTTCAGTATTGCTTATTCAGGAAATTTTAAACTCACAAATATTTCTGGTTTTACATATCATGTCACAGAGCTCTTATGATACATGTATGTACTACCCACTACATGTAAGTCACAAAGCCCAACATTACCAAGTCCAGTATGTAGCTTGTTTTGCATATACATTTGTACCATACAGTCTTCAACATAAGTGACTTGCCAGGTCAAAAATAAGGTTTTCACTCACCCTATACAAAGGTTGAAATTCCCTTCACTTTTGATTTTCACCCTTGAAATGTTGTCTGAAGGGTGAAAAATTGTAGAAATTACATTGTTTTACTGCTTAAAACACTGTTCAAACACACATTTTTGTCATTATTTTGCTTTTTCACCCTTGGGTTTTTTACCCAGTGAAATTGCTGTCACTATTCAGTCCAAAATTAAAGGGGCCCATGGAAAATGTTTTAATACAATGTAAAGAAATGTCTTACTCTTAGGCAGAATACTTTATTAAACCCAAGTTAACATAAAAACTGCACTTTGCTTTATTCTATAAGGATCCAGTGTCTTCATTGTTCGACCAATCTTCACACAATGTTTCTAATTGAAGAGGAGAATTTTGTCCTTAATTTTGTAATTTAATATTTAACTTATGAGTATATTCAGGCATGAGCACTTCTAAAAATAACCTGAAAAAGTGTAAGTCAAAATGGGCTAAATCATCCCATAACAGACTGAAATTTAAAGAAATTGCAGAAATGTAGGCAACAAAAAACATTGCCTGCAAATGTATCGCCTGGTAAGCTACTTTTTTTGAGGACTGTTAGTTCAGGGTGAGTTAAAATATTCAGGCCTTGATTTCACAAATTTGTAAACCAGTTATATGACAAAATCAATATTGATATTGATAAGAACCTGTTGTTAGCTTTATCATAAATTTCATTTCATTCAAATTGGTTATTCCAAGCGGGAGATATGTGCATTTGTCCAAATTCAGTGAATTTAAAAGTTTAACACACATCTTTTGAATGAGTCAATCATTGACTCATTGGTATTCACAATGCCTAATAAAAAATGCGGGGTATGTTTGGAACAAAATGGATTTGGTGCCTTATTGTTAATATGTTTTCATTATGGCCTGGAATAAGGTATTGTCCTTGGAATTTCACCAATTATGATAATGCATTTCTATAAACAAATAATAAACAATGAAGAAATCGGCCAATTCTTGATGAGAATTAATTTTCCAGAATCTTTAAAATCGGTACCTGAATATTTTGACTCCCCTGTAGTGAATGTCAAGATGTAAATGAGGTACGGTACCATGATCTAGCATGAGTACATTATTTATTTCTGACATTCCTTTCATACTTTGCACCAGTTACACCAATGGAAGTTGATTTTTAGAAATTCCATTCATTCATCTGTGTTGCATTTTTATGATAAAATGTAATCATTTGAAAAATCTATGAATCATTGTAACTATTAATTTTGTGTTAAATTTTAGTTTTACTAAAATTTCCCTTATTGTAAAACAGTGATTGATTGAATTTCAAACTTGATTTTTTAATTCATGAAAGATTTATCTCATATCAACTTTTGTTAGCCTTATTTAAATAAAATAGTTTATACACAGCCGGATATTTACATTTCCACGATTATGGGTTGCAATTATGAGAAGCTAATAATTATCAAATACAGATAATTATAAGTCAGGTTACATCAAAATCACTTTAGGAAGATTAATAATTGAACAAACAACACAAACGCAGTACAAAGATAATCGCGCCAAAAATGATCACGCCTGATGGTTGTGTGCACTTCACACAATGTACCCAATTCGCTGCTTCAATGTGTTCTTTCAATTATAAATCTTCCTATAATACTGATAAAATAATACAATGCAAATGGCTGAATATGTATACAATATCCAATATCAATAGATACCATAACAATCTTTGGTTAATAGCATTGCTATTGCTATATTGTATATATTTAACACTCTATAATCTTTGGTACATTTCTTCATTAGATAGCATTGTTATTCTCGGTACCCCATAGATCTTCAGTAGATAGCGTCATATGAGAGTGTAATCATAGATCAGTCATAGACCAGGATACCCTTAGTCCAGCCTAATCCATGACTGTCCAAATTTCAAGCCTGTAAAGTGAATGGCCTTTTTAGTAGTCAATGATTGGCAATAACATTTTATGCCGGGTACAATACAATATTATCAATGGATCAAACGGGTCAGAGGATCTATAAACAGATCAGTAAATGAAGAGGTGTTTTGCAAAAGGGCCTACATCCACTTCTGCCTTTTTACTCATTTTGCATTATTAAATGGATGGCTATATTCATTGGAATGTTGTTTGTATTGTTGGTGCCTCAATTGGCGTGCATGGATGCACTAATCCAAGTCATAGAAACAGTAATGAACACAGCCATACAATAATTTGATTATTCCATGGACTTGTCAATACAAATTCACTAATGCAAAATGAGGAACATGTCGGGGTGGTCTGGTGGCCCTTTCGCAACAAAGCTCTTCAAATACAGCTTATGAGCATTTCACTCTCTGCGCAGAGTACATTATATCTTAGGGATAGTAACTGTTCATTCTTAGCTCTTTGCTTGATCGTGTACATTGTAAAATAGAATCATTGGCAGTTTTATATATAAGGGGGTCAAAATATTTATTTAATTGTGGCAGCTATTTCCCTCAAAACAAAAAAAATGGCCCCAGTAATTTCACTTATATGGGGATTTTCCAGGTACATACATGTATAACAAGAGCTCTTTCTAAACTGCTCAAAATTCTTGATATGGTTCTTATTGTGTTATATACAGATGAAAAGCTGATGTGGTTTTACTTCAAATGATACTTCATCCATTCATTGCAATCACTTGTTTTAATGCTAAGCCTCTAGCTTAAGAATGTGGGGATGTCTAATTGAAAATGTTCCAAATTCACCATTTACATGCTCAAAGAACTACTCCGTCATAGAGACTAGCACATATTCTCAAGCAGGTGGCTAAAACACTGGAACAGGTGATTGCTAAAAGTGGGGTATTGTTGGAAGGAAGAACACACCAAGTGTTTTTATATAAAACACTTATCTATTTAAAAATTACAAATGATCAGCTCAACCAACCAGGGCTGCTGTTGCAATTTGTGTTGAAAATGAAATGTATAATTGCTCTCAAAGTAAAATGTACCCTCCCTACATTGAGGTGAAATTAGCCCCAGTCTGTCTTTGTCTATTTTGACCCCTGGTCTGATTATACATGTACAATACATATACAGGGTGAGTCAAAAAAAAGTTTACTTTTAAGTAAAATAAATATTAAAAATATTTATCATCAGAATATTAAGGCAAAAAATGTATGAAGCAATAGATATCTATTTACATGTACTATCTATCATTAGCAAAAAGAATCAGATATAATGAATATTTTGGTAAAAGTCATCCATTTTTGAAGCCGAACATGATATTGAATAGTTTACTCTATAATGCTTGATATTAATGAACAAGCGGATTATGTTTGGTACACAAAAGCTGACTAATAAAGACAGATCAAGCATTCTCAGTCATTTTTTCATAAATTAAATGCAAAATAATGACAAAACAATGTTATTAATATTATTACACAAATGCATCAACAAATTTATAAAAGTTGGCTTTTTTGATAGTCGGACTCAGGTCTGACTGGAGTGTGGACTGTTTTCATTAGCGGAAATCAATAGATCTCATTAGAGAAAATATTGCAAAGCGTGTTCGGTGTATAAAGATTAAAATGTTCTTTCTCTTTTACGTAAATGGGCATAACATATGTTTACCAAAACCAATTTCAACCAACTAAAATTCATTAGAAAGATTATAAGATTAGCTGTCTGCCACAATAAATAATCTGAAAATCTTGCACAGATTTTTAGATATCCTAAAGTTGAGTACACTTTTTTTGACTCACCCTGTATAGGGTAAGTCGCCAGTTTTCGGTCAGCGCCTATTTTCGGTCAGTCGGTCACTTCTTCCGAATCGTGTAATGAAAATGACCTCGTCGTTACAAACCGACGGCTAAAAAATGGCCGCATAGTTGATGTCCGGTATTGCTTTTAAGATGGCGATGACCGATGCAACTTTGGCCAAGTGACCAAAAATAGGTGCTGACCGAAAACTGGCGACTTTACCCTACTACTATTATTGTACATTTCCAGTGTAGCAAAATATAAACAATGTTTATGTATCCTTGTGGAAGCCCACAAATCATATCACTTGAAAAGTGAATATTGACATGAAAGAAAAAAATACATGGTACTGTTTAAGGTTAGATGAGAGTTTTGATTTGAGAACTTAACTCTAAAATGGTAAAATTGTCATTTGTGTCCATAATAAAACACCGATATCAGTACAATAAAGTGTCCAAAAGTGGTTTATTTATGGTCAGTCAGTCACATCTAATCATTCTGTGGCCAAAGATATGAGCAGCTGTACTTTCTAAAGCCTACAGTATAGTCTTGTGTTATTGTAAGAATTAACACAATATTGGGCTTCAGATAACTTGTTTAGTCTCTGACAACGGTAGCGCTAGGTTTTTAAAGTAGGGGTTTTTAGAACCCTGAACCCCATAAAAGTATGAAAAATAAGGGGTTATTTTGGATTTTCAGCAAATTTATTGCGCCAAAATGAACAAATATGCGCTAAACGCGCAAGAACCCCCAGTAGCGCTATCCCTGGTCTCTGATCAGTTCAAAGATACAGTGTGCAATATACAGCATACTATTTTATTTGTGTAGCAATTCCAAATATTGCGTAGCATTTCACCCACATCTGTATGCGATACAATTGGGAAATTGATTAGCAATTCTTCAAAACTGTGTAGCATTTCGCTATGTGATATTTCACCCTTTATTATGTATATAGTGAGTGAGAACACTGTGCTGCATGTTTAAAATAGAATGTAGGGTAAACTCGCTAGTTTTCGGTCAGCGCCTATTTTCGGTCACTTGGCCAAAAGCGTGTAATTGCATCGGTCGTCGCCATTTTAAAAGCAATACTGGGCATCATTTATGCAGCGGCTTTTTAGCCGTCAGTTTATAACGACGAGGTCATTTTCATTACACAATTTTGGCAAAGTGACCGAAAATAGGCGCTGACCGAAAACTGGTGACTTTACCCTACACAATTGTCACTGCGCCCAACCACTGGGCCACGACACTGAGTGATGTGCGACTAAAGCTTTTAAATTGATACAAATACATGACTCGACTTGATGAATATTGAATATTTAACAGTTCTCGCTTCAGTGCTTGCATAATGGCACGTGGCGGGCAAGAAAGATGGCGCTTTTTATGAGCCAATTTTCGTTGCATGCGCAGATACCAAATTTCAGGCCCCTGGTGTGCCATACAACACTACAGAATGTTAAAAAATGTACACTTGAAGTGAAGCCAAGACCAGTCATGAAAGTATCCATACCAAAGAGAAACCATCAATGTGCATACTGTGACAAGAGTTTCTCTCATTTGAGTCATAAGACCAGTCATGAAAGGATCCATACCAAAGATAAACCATATCAATGTGCATACTGTGACATGAGTTTCTCTCATTTCAGTCATAAGACCAGTCATGAAAGGATCCATACCAAAGATAAACCATACCAATTAATGCGCATACTGTGACATGAGTTTCTCTGGTTTGCAAACAAGACCAGACATGAAAGGATCCATACCAAAGATAAACCATACATTATTTTAAAAAATGTACACTTGAAGTGAAGCGAAGCTATTTGAAAAGTGCTCATGCAAATCAGTGAAGCGAAGTTAACTTGCAAATGTTCTTAAATGAGAACTGCTACAACTGAAGCGAAGCGAAGCTACTTGCAATGTTCTTATGAGAATTTCTACAACTGAAGCGGAAGCAACGTGAACGCATAAATGTTCTTATGACAACTGCCGCAACTAAATCGAAATTTGTCACAAGCATCAATATGTAAAATATAATGAACATGTCAGATAAACAGGATGACACGAGGAGGTGAGAGATAGATGAACCCTTTGAAGCGATGACAGTAATATGAGAACTGTGATGTCCATTGGATTCATCGCAGACTGGCAAAATCAAGTTCCATAATGTCAAATTGAAAAAATTGAAGAGATGGATGAAGCTTGATGTGTTGAATTGTTCTACACAATTGGTATACAGGAGGCAGAAATATCTTAATCTAAGCTATAAAATAATAACTATACAGGTATTGTAGATATTATTTCATGTGAAATACAAATGTAATTATTTAAGTGTACAGAAGTGACTGGCACCATGTTATTATGATTTTTCCTCAAAGAATATGTGATGCGATCTGTGAAAACCCGCCACATGGTGGCATTTTTCATATTGGAGATATTTATATCATAAGAAAGCTAAAACTGTGCTAATTACAAAACTGTTTCGATCATTTTTCTACGATCACTACAACAAAAGTTATGAGTGAATGACGATTGTGATGTCATCAAAAGCTACAAAACAAGAAATCATGAAAACAGGCCAGAAAAGATACATAATTCAATATAATAACATTATACATGTAAGGTTAATAATAAAAGTGAATTAAGTAAGTTTTTGAAGGTGAAATTTCATGAAAGCTGATGACACAAAAAAAAGTTTTTTTATTTTTTTTATTTTACCCGTAATCCCTACACAATGTAGTTCACATTTTGCGACATCTGACGTGTTTTCACAGATCGCATCACATATGGTGGAGAATAGAAAGTATCAACACCAAAGTAAAGGGACAAAATAGTCTATCTTAAAATGCATGCAATGAATAAAACAAAATGTACCAAAAATGATGCACAACAAGTTGTAAAATGTATAGTACCATTGCAACTGGTCATGGTTTCAGACAGATATCTACAATTTGAATATTTTTAAACAATGCAAGTAAAAGATTTGATATAACACTTTTTTGCCATGCATTAAAATGTTGACTACAAGTCTGTTTACTAATATTTTACTCAGTAATAACCTTATACCATTGGTGTGTGCATAAAGCGTAGTTAATCTAGTTTTTCCTCTGAATAATGAAAGCAATCGAGTGAAAAATGAGCAAAATATGAAAGTTTATATAAAACTGACCAGTTTTTTTGCCATCCTATGGGATTTATACACAGTAAATTTGGTCATTATCATAACACTTATTGCCAAAAATGTTCCTGAAAAAGTAATTGTTAAACTCTACAATAAGCAATTGAGATGCAAATTGAATGATAAGTCAAATCTAAATACAAACATTTCATGTTACATACTCATGAGCCTGTAATAAATTACAAAAGCGACAATGCCTTGCTAATAAACTCTAACGCCACTTCATCATGTGACAGTAAATTCAAGTCTTAACTGCGTAAATTCCATAGGAATGGTGAAAAATGCAGTAAAGCTTACAAAACTTGTCACAATTTCTTTTATTCGATTACTTTCAATATTTTGGAAAATAAATGAGATTAATTACCTTTAATGCACACAGCAACAATTGTATTTTCAATGCACACAACAAGGTCAAATACCCATTTGAATTCTTACACAATTTTTTTGATTCACCTTGTATAATATTTAGAGCACTAAATGTTTTAAAATAAATTATAAGTTCCAAGCCTCCTCTATTTCATTATCTGCTCCTGCCTCTCTGTAACCAGTGTAGTCGTTGCTGTCGACTTCGGGAAAAGCTTTCCTGATGGCATTGACTACACATGCAGGAATCACTTGCCTATTAAAGCGTCCCAGTCTACGATGAATCCAATAAGTGTATGATCTGTAGCCCACCAAGCGATATAATCTGTGAGATGAAAGAGACAAAAAGAGATAATTTCAATTAGTATTTTTTATGTCAAGATAACTTGGAATTGAATCAGTTGAATATAATTCCACATATATTTTTAAGGGGGGGGGGGGGGGGGGGGGGGGCAAGACATAGTTTTACTGATGGAAGGATTGGTGTACCAAAATAAAAAATACAAGGCTGTCAAAACAAACAAAAATTGCCATCGAGTGAGGCACACAAAAAACAGGCTTATTGTGCACTGACAAAGTCACACGAGTACAAAGCGGGACATTTAAAGGGCCTCCCCTGGCTACACCCACTGATGTAACGATCATCCACCTTATACTGAAATTAGAAAAATAAACTGAAGCAAACAATATTGGCAATCAATTTGGATGGTACATTCCTGCACATGTATGCTGTAGCATGTGGCTTATTTGTTTGGATTTTGGAAAATGTTGACAACCTTTTACAATATTTTATATTTTGGGGTAACCCCCCCCCCCCCCCCCCACCCCCCAATAAAAATATTGGTTAACTTATAATATTTTATATTGCTACAAATTTTAGTTCCCTGAAAAACTGGCTTGAATTTTTGGGCCTTATTCCTTGGCTTGAATTTTTGGGCCTTATTCCCTATGCTTGTTTTAGTAGCTAACTGCTAATCCTTGAGGTATTATTACAGTGCTTCATATTAATCCATCACTACATGTCTGCATTTCAATCTGCTGCAGCACCATCCACCCGGCAAATGTAGCCACTGCATGGTGCCGCCTTTCACCTGTAAGCTACAATGGCCATGTATAATAGTGCACCCTAAGTTTTGTATCCAGCCCGTCATCAAGGGTTCATTGTGTATTTGTCAAGTTTGATGTCAGTTTCGTCCAGTATTTGTCACTTATTATAACATGTCTTGGGCTTGTATACATGCAAGTTGAACATGATCGAGAAGACCATTTTGTTTTAAATTAAATTAAATATTGGATTTGTTGCGTAAGGTCAAGAATTGTTGTCATTCAACACGTTATCTATCTATCTATCTATCTATCTATAGAATACTTGGCAGAACATGATTTTTTGTGACAGGTAACAGACCCGGGATGATCCCCTACTCTTTACGATGAGGTCTGCAACTATTTTAACGTGTTCAGGGTGAGCGTCTGAATACACGGAACCAACGGCTTTACGTGACTCTTTGAAACCATGGCGCAACTGACATTCACCGTATAGACCTGCACGTTATACACAGTGAATGGGGTAGAGGAGAAATTCTACAATTAAATCCAAATACCAGCTTATAACCACGCCACGGAAAGAGGATCCGGTAAACTAACCATACCGAATCAAGATCATGAGATGTGATTGTAGAATTTCCAACCTAGATACAACCTGGGCCTATCATGTAATTTAATCACTTTTTGGGGTGAGCAAAGAATCCTTGTTTCAAGGAGACTTGAACCCAAGATTGATGGAAAACTCCCGACCGACGATCAACTCCCTACCGTTCGGCTACCTCTACCTCTAAAAAGGCTCTACAACATGACTGAGATGAGTTGTGTTCACCATATCATCCATTATATATTATAATCAAAACAAAGAATTCTCGATCAAAACATTTATTCCAGTCACGGCAGCGTTCATCCGAATTCTGAACGCAGTGTGATGAGCCCTTGACAACCATGCCACAACGCGTTCGGGCGGGCGTAGGCCTACTTACATAATTGTCCAATCACGCAGCGTGGGGTCTTGTTGATTAGGGCCGCGATTGGTCAATTACCTTTTGTTTACAAGAACGTCACACCTTCCGGTTTTACTGCGCCCTTGCCGTCGCGATTGACGCGCTCACGCACAGTATGCCCCAGACGCTGGGACACTGAGGAATCGTATACGATTTGATCGAGAATTCTTTGTTTTGATTATAATTATTATTAGACCATGTAGACCTGGGCCTATCATACAATGTAATTTAATCATTAATTTATTTTAAACTTCAAACTACCATTATTTAGTCTTAGTATTATTACGAGAAATAATGATAATCACCTGTTTGTCCACTCTAAATTGGGTCCATATCCCCTCACCTCCCTCATGTTTAGCACTGCTATCTCCAAAACGTCTCGTGTGAGACAGACGGCGTCAAAGCTTGGATGAAGGGTTATACATGCCCCTTCACCCGATCCTTCTTCAGCTTCTGCCAACCTCACTCGCAGCTTCTGAAAATCCTGCTCCCGGCAACATTCAGCCATTCTAAAAGTTGCGTTCTCTGGAATGGAGCAACGCTGACATTCGCACCACACATTGACAGGAATAGTGCCGTTGAGCCGGTTGGCCAATATAGCATGACGATCTGGGACGACAGGTGCTCGAACTAGAGGAATATTCTGACGCTCCCTCAACTCATCTTCGTCCCACTCAGGCTCCAAAATGTACCCAACACCCGGACCGTCATCTTCACCCATTGCCATTCCGAAATTTGTGTGGGAAAAGCTTAAAATGTAGATCGTAAAGCGTCCGGAATTAAAAGTATGTTTACATCGAGGAGGTCAGACAGCCAGTACGACATATTCGTGATGTTTCTATAATCTATATATTCGCGCATATAAATAGTTAATTTTTCGTTTTTCTTCTGAAATCTGGTTCTTAAAACTCTTATTATAAGATTAGTAGGATGATTACGTAACCAAATAGTTTAGTGTCAATGTAAAATCATGTGTTTGACGAAAATATCGTGAGTTTCAAAAATAATTTAAAGTATTTTCTTAATAAAAAACGCTAACTCTCGTTGTTGTCAATGGGGCTCGCTAAAAAACTGAAATATCGTCTAGCAAAACTGCCGCCATCTTTTTAACAATATCCCGTATGTAACTCCCAAGAGCACTTGCGAATTGTCTTCTGCTAAAGTTTCAAATGAGTCCATAAATTGCTTTTTATTTCATTTTCAGAATGATAATGAAACTGAAACATGATTGATAATATGTGAATTGATAACCCCTACACATAATTTAATTTAATTCGACCGCGAGAATGTTCCTTTAAACATTGGCCAAAACATCATGAGAATGTTATTTGAAAATGTTTATATGACGTCAAAATGTATGGTTAGGATTTAGACGGGAAAACATTTTTGCCCCTTTTTTTAAAACATTATTTATTCAACATTTTGGTGAACATACTAAAAAAATGTTGGAAAAACATTTTAAAAACATTTTTAAAAATGTTTTTTTCTAAAATGTTTTCCCGACCAAATCCTAACCATACATTTTAACGTCATATAAACATTTTCAAATAACATTCTCATGATGTTTTTGCCAATGTTTAAACAACATTTATAAAACATTTTTGTGTTTGCTGGGATTGTTGCAGGGAACCAGCATACCTTGATGCATGCTTATGTCAGAGCATTGCCACCACGCGCGTGTATGGTTGGCCGAGTCCGCCATAACGTATATCAATACACGTATTAATATACGTACTCGATTTTCGAACACGCGTGATCGAATTTCAAACCACGTGGTTGATATTGACCAATTCCAATCGAGTTTCGAGCACGTGCGATAGAGAATCGATGCCGTGGGATAATATACGTGGTACAGACATTAATACAGTCCTGTAATAGTAAACAGCCTCGTTCAGGGAAATTTAGGTTATAGTTAGGCCAAATATCAACATAATAAACATGTTTAATAGTGGATGGCTTATTGGCGAGTTGTGAATGGGATGGGAGAGTTGATGTGTAGAAAGTTGTACAGTGAGGTGTAGGGAGAGTTGTGAGGCGAGTTGTGGAGCGAGCAGTGGCGTACACAGGGGGGGTCCAGTTTTTTGTGCATGTTTTACAATTTTTTTGGA
This sequence comes from Ophiura sarsii, assembly GCA_035610835.1. Lineage (NCBI taxonomy): Eukaryota > Metazoa > Echinodermata > Ophiuroidea > Amphilepidida > Ophiuridae > Ophiura > Ophiura sarsii. Next base: position 36,038,321 of record CM069447.1, on the reverse strand, counting down.
GTCTGTAAAAAAAGAAGATTGTCGGTAAATCATGCCTTTCGTCGGTACACCTATGGTCGTGCCCCCCCCCCCCCCCCCAGTTTCCAAAAGCTGGGTACGCCACTGGGGGGGGGGGGGGGGGGGGAGTTGTGGAGCGATTTGAGGAGTGAGTTGTGTAAAATTAGTGTGGGTGAGCCAAATACAATTATTTATGGAGTGAATACAATAACTATGATTTTATTTTGAATATTTAAGTGCAGCGTCCTACAAACTTTAAATTACAGATTTAGTTTATCTTGATTTGATTAGATCAAGATTGATATTTTGTAAGAAGAGGTAGCTACTAACCATGACCCTGTTATTTAAAAAAATGGAATGGGGTCTATATCGTATATCGGGGGTAGGGGGGGGGGGGGGGGGTTGAATCTCCAATCTCTGACTGATATAAATATTGATTCACTTGTGCCTTACATTTATCCGGGTCACTGGAATATTTAGGTTTAAGTGTAGGGTAGGGTGGGGGTGGGGTGCAATTCCCCAGTCAGGAATCTTTGAAATAGGAGTGGGTGCACTTTTCCCCAGTCAGGAACCTTTTCCCCACGACAATTGTAAATGTTGGACCTGTGACCAAGGGCGTAACTTAGAGGTGGGTAGGTTTTTTTGCATCCCCCTGATGCCCACCCCGAGATGAAATGACAAACTCGATTTATTTTATATACCAACAAAATAGCCGGCTATGCCCCAGATCACAGACCTGCCACCCCCACCCCCCCCCCCTCCTCGTGCCCAATTGAAGACCCTATATATGCTCATGCCGGTGAGCTTGTTGAGATAGGCAATTCAAAAGAGGTCATATCATACCATCTCCTCTTCTTCAAATAGATTAAGAAATAGTCACAGTATTTTCTCCTCTAATTATTAACATCAATCAATCAATTCTGTGTTTGTACAGTACAGCCCAAACATACATTGTGCAATGTGCATTGAAATTTACTACAAGGCAAAGACATTTATTTACCAAGGCCAGGTCATTGTATGTATACCCATGGCAGGATCCTATTACCTGCCATGGCCGGTATACCATGGAGGCTATACAATGTGTTGTGTACGACAATGCCAATGCCAGTATAGTGAATGTATCACACGCGGCAGTCATGCAGTGCTATAGTACAAAATCATAAATAAAGTTTGCATAATAGGGTCCATAGGGACCTAAATATATACACATAAATTCAGGAAAGAAAACTTCACATGTTATAATGCTTTAATTTCCATTAAAAAGATAATTGTAGTTGTGATATTTCATGTTCATATACGAGGATACTTTTAGAATGCGTGTATTTTTCCCGCGAATTCAATTCTCTATCCAACGTACTCGAAACTCGATTGGAATTGGTCAATATCAACCACGTGGTTTGAAATTCGACCACGCGTGTTCGAAAATCGAGTACGTATATTAATACGTGTATTGATATACGTTATGGCGGACTCGGCCAACCATACGCGTGATCCTTAAAGGTGCGAATATTGAAAACGGTATGACATTCACGGCACAGTGCGGTAATAAGATAAGCAAAGTATATCAAATAAACCATATAAGGCCACTTATAATAACGATTCTCGAAGTCCTCCTTCCTCACTTTCTGGGATAAGGTCATTTTTGGTCTTCATTAAATGATATTATGGTTGAAAGGCGTAATTATGTATTATCAACTACAGTCGTATCACTTTCAAGTGTTTTAATAGAACTCTTGGGGTCTAACCCTCATAAACTTACACATAAAAAAAGAGCTTCTACATTTTCTTAATGCTGTGGTGAAATATAAATTTTGCATGAAACAGCCATATTTATGTATGAATTTATAAACAAATAAAATTAAAATGCCCTCCCTCATCACCTTTTGAAGGCCAGTGCTGACGAGAATCGAATTATCAATTTAAAGTGGCCTTACCACAAACATTGTTTATATTTTCATATTTACCCTCATAAATGATTACAGGCGTTGGGGTTTCTTCTGTAAGGTCCATGTAACGAATAGTTCTCGTGATTAAGTTGCTGAAAAATATGTCTTTCCATATTTAAAACATAAATAATTTCGGAAAGATTAAAATAATAATGAGGGAAAATAAATGTAAGATTACAACTTTTTCGGACTTTGTTTTCAATAATACAAAATTCTGGAAATGTAAAGACAAGTACACATCTATTTGAGGAGAGAATAATTCCCACTGGAAATTCTTCAATTATACATTAGGCTATAATTATTATAAAAATACAAGTTCAGTGTAAGACAATACTTATTGGGTGTCTCTATTAAAGGAGGGGTTCCGCAAGCACAGTATTGTGCATTATATGTTAGAAAAATAACTATCGAGCCCAATTATATAGAACACAACACCATACTTATGACAAAAACTAATAAAAACAATGCACTTGCGCAAATTTGAGCACCGATATCCATGACGTCATCGACACCGGGGCTTTCGATCGCCACACATTTTAAAAATTGCATGTAGAGAGATCGCAGTTTGTATTCATTTTTGTGATAAGTATGATGCTTTGTTCTATATTACGCAATTTGGGCTCGATTATGATAACAAATAATACTCAATAGGTACGTTCAGACAGGCGTAAGTTATCGAAGTAAATTTAGACCCTGCAGCAATCAAAATTCCACAAATATTTCCTCTGCTCCGGACAGTTGTCCACACGGTACTAAACACAACGTTACTCCGAAGTTTTCCGACAAAGTTAACACGACCATCGCAGGGGGCCTAGGAGTAAATATCGGAAGTACACACACCGCGCCCTTTGACCTTTGACCGATGAAAACCGCGCAAGTTCTGATTATTTCAACCAGTTTTATTTATCGCTCGCTTGTAAACATGAATTCAAGATCGAAATTTCTCTTGTTGTTACTAATTTTTCGCCTCTTTACGGATATGGTGGTATTCAAGATGTAATGCCTATGCTGATGACAACAGCGGTATTTTTACAAGGCAGGCGATCTGATAGAGATGAGCAACATCGGATGCGTTTGTGGCCTCGTCACATCATTGGCGAAGGTTTACGCCAGAGATCGTGTTAATTAAGTGCATCCACACGTGCGTGCTACTCCGGTCTGCAGGTCGTGTTAGCGCGTTACTCCTGAGAAATCTCAGGATTAAATCGGGTCGGTGTAAGGTCGGAATAGTTAACACGAGTGCCATCCACACGGTCACTACTCCGACCTTTAACACGACCAATCGTTACTCCGACCTTACTCCGACCCAATTTACGCCTGTCTGAACGCAGCTAGTGTTATGCTTGCGGAACCCCTTCTTTAATGTTGGGTAGCTGCTAGATGAACGTATCGCATGTTAGACATGCCCATGTATGTTTGGCACAGTGTATGCACCAGTAGTATGGCTAGGTTTGACAAATCAAATACAAAATATTCATAGTTCATAGCAGATTAATACATAATTGCCTACCGGTTATTGATTTGGACCTAATGTTACAGCACCTGAGTATACCATTAAATAGTGATAGCGCCATCACTATTGTAACGTCTACAGAATAGAGGGCTCACTATTAGTGACTGTATATTAATGAGACTCACCATGGGGGTTGGGGTACCTCGCCATTTCGCGATATTTTGCGAAAACGATCGTGGTTATCACGTGATACGTACAGTTGAAAAAAATATTTACACTGTTTTAACGAAATGCACTATGGGATTGTGTTACCAGCCTAAAATCAAAGAGGTCGCAAACTTGCTTACAATTGTATATTACGCGGCCTTGCTATAACAAGCTAAAAGTGACATCTTTGAATGTATAAACAAAGTGTGCAAAGGAGAAATTGTTGGGCACACTGGTAAAATGATTTTACAACAAGTTTTGCTATCATTATCAAACTGAACTCAATTTAAATCACTTATTTATCGAGCAATAATATAATTGTTTACGCATTCTAATTGTTTAGATACAAAGTTAAATAAATCAAGAGTTAAATGATAGATAAATAAATAAAAAGACAACTATAAACGCATGGGCGGTCTTTATAATTTATAAAAATTGACATAACAATGATGTTGCATTAATCCACCATCAAGTTTAAAAGATAGAAAAATAAAAGGATAACAAGTAATTTCCGGGAATCGAACCCGTGATTGCCGATTGCCAACGACATGTCCAACGTATGCACGCCACAGAGACCGATGAGTATAATTGTGATAGTTTTATTATTGAGCCATATCTTGGCAATTTTTGCCAAATTTGTGTGTTTCTCTCGCACAAAATGTGTTTGTAATGTGATTATACTCCTTATTTTTGAAAGAACGGTAAAAAACGTTGACATTTTCGAACACAAGAAATGGCGTCATTTATACGGTCCAAAAACATTGGTAGCGGTATGGTGTAGAAGTCCCAAGTATGCAAATGATCTCACTGAATGTAACGTCATGCTCTACGACACATCTACCCAGTAAGTCCATACCCTTACCCAATCATATGCTCGACTGAAACGTGTTGCATTATTCATGTTACGATCTGTTATACACAGCGAACATGCACCGGGGTTGGGTTAATGCGCTAGTAATTCTACATTCCCGACAGACACTCTGTTCAAAGGCACAAAAAGTGGACTTGTTTAAAGCATTTTTTTGGATATTCTGAGGTGTGTAGTTCGATTTTCCTTCTCGAATTGTTTAGAAAACCATCCATTTTAGAACATCTGAAATTTAAAATGAACTACACACCTGGGAAAGTATGATGCCAATGGCATATTTTTGCACGTAAATCCAATGCAAGAGTTCTAAAAATCGACACAAAAATATGACGTCATAACCATTGCTTCGGGACAAAATGGCGCGGTACCCCCCCCCCCCCCCCCCTAGAGACTCACTATTAATGACTGAATATTAATGAGACTATTGCATGGTGGGACTGAATATTAAGGAGACTGTTGCATCGTGGGAAAACAGCCTCTTGAAGCAAGCAGCCATCTTGTCAACATCATGTGGTATTTACGTTAGAATAAATGACTGGAAATGTCGTGTTGGAGCCTTGTTTGCTGGGCCACACTGAACTGGTAATGTAACGGAATGTTACTCTGTCATCGTGTGAACAACATGGATGATGAACTGTACCGGTAAGGTATCATAATATTGATTTTAAACTGTCGCCGATAAACTGGTTAAACTGTACCGGTAATGTGTCACAATAACAATATGGTGACCCATTGACATGTCATCTTAAGAGCAGCAACGATGATAAAAAGTATATATAAGTTGGAACTGTACCAGTTCTGAACGGCTACAAAAAGATGCAACGCTCTGTAAGATCTTTGTCGACAGAAAATTTGACACGAAACGACAGGTTGGTATTGGTAGCATTCGACTGCAACCGCTCAAGCAAATGTATTCGTCATGGCCATAGTCTTGACCATGATCGCACACACAATCAATTTTCCAAAATTTTCAGCAATTACCAATATGACAGGTGAGATTTTAGCTCCTTCTATAAGCCGACCACGGACTTAAAATGTGCCATTGCCATTTGGATGACTCTTGATATTTGAATATCCAGTGTTCAAACTATTATGATTTTATAACCTGCAATTCTGAAGCCTGTCATTGTAATATTAATTTGTAAACAGTGCAAGTTACAAATATATGCCTACACCAAAGCAGGTCGGTGTAATTTGAATACAGATATTATACCAGTAAATGATCTCCTGCCGAAGAGATTAATATCGACGTTTATTCCATTTTTCAAATATATCATTGTAATTTTAATTTACATAAATAGCAAATAAATAGTTTATTACTTTTTGTAAACACCAATGAGCTAACCTCATTAATTTTGCCAATTTTATGACGAAAATACAAAAATGTGAGGCCTAAAACGACCCCCATAAGCAAAACACCCCCAAGCAGCCTCAGTACCATAACTGATCGCCACTAACTGCTTAACCTTCTGAGCCTATGATTCCACTTTACGATGGTCCGCGGATAGCCAGGGCTGTCAATGAAACATATGTCTGTGTACTCGCCCTAAACGCGGCTTATCCGGAGCAATACAACAATGGTAGCTCTACCGCCAAAATAACAAGCCAGGAATGATTTATAACTGCCTACAAGTCTTGAAGGGTTATAATTCCAAGACCGCCGAATACATTCCCTTAATGAAAGCTTGCCTGCGGACCGAAAGGCTCCATGCACGTGGCCAACGAGGCCGCCACACAAGGTGCCAGGGAAGATTTTACAACCGCATACCCCCACATGGCGTAACTGCATTGCCAAAAACGATAGCGGCGGCACCACCTATGCACAACAACCCAATGCAGTATCGCCGGTTTTACTTCGGATTATTGGACTGCGGAATATCGTCCCCTTTAGCAATATGGTCACCTCGGGTAAAAGCAATTAACCAGACCATGTGGAGCCCAAATCAGCTAGCAATATTGTCCCCTATGGGCAAAGCAATTAACATGACTATATGGAGCACAAAGCACAGTCAGCTTAAGCTGGCAAAACATTACCCAAATAGCTTAGCTTACCCCCAGACTTGCTCCAGCTTAAATAACTGGGAGTGGTGGTGGGTTTTATTTAACCTCCGAGCAAGATCCGAAGCGGGTGCAGTCGAATGACAGAATGAACCACAACGGCCAGCAATAACACAAGACAAAACAACCGCTGGAAAAACGAGTCACGATATCATTTGCGCGGGAGACGAGCCAGGGGGGGGGGGGCGACGGGCATGGTTCAAATTCCTGCCAACAACTCGGTTTTCCTTGCATGCGCGGCGGAAAACTTTATTATCAGACATGGACTTGGTGTAGTTGTGAAGGTTGAAGTGTTGCCCGACAGGTGAAGTTTTTCCTCCATCATAATCACAAAACAACTGTAACATTTTAACTCAAATTTTCGAATATAACTGACATTATAATGTGCCTTCATATAGGTGACTTGTCACATCAAAAAGAACATGTTGTGAAATAGAGGCCAATATGGGTATATCCTTGGTGTCAGATATTCAAGATCTAGTGTCAAGACCCAATTACGGAATGATGCTGTATAATCCTTTAATCCTTCTGATAGAGGATTTTATGCTAGCTTAATTCAGTGCTGTCTTTACACAAAGGATAAACCGACATTTGCTTGCTCAAATCATGTCGTATGATTACAAAGTCTGATTACCTTCAACATGGTATCATTTCAAAGCTTAAAATGTGTTTTTTCAACTTATATAAATAAATGTAATAAATATAAGAGGACCTGACGTTTCGATTCTAACGGAATCTTTATCGAAGGTAGAATGACAGAATACAACATACACAACATATTATATGGTCTCGCGTTATGAGCTCGCCTCCTGAGGGTGGTGCTGTTACACTTTTTAGTTTCATGCTGTCATATTTCTTAAATATTTTTAAAACCACAAAAGCTATCTCAACAAATTTGGTATCACTTTAAAGCCCTAATAATAAGCTATCTGCCTGCAAAATGACATTGGTATAGCTAATACAGAAGGGGATACAGCTGTTTGAAGTTTGGGGACCAGGGGTAGTGCCGGAAGGGGTGCCGCCTGTACAAACTAAATGGGGATAATCCCATGCTTTGTTCTTTTTACAATAACTAGTCATCCCTAATGTTACAAACACCATTCTGGTCCCATTTTAAAGGATATTTAGTAGTCTTTAAGTATGTGGTTCAACAGACTTGTCAACTATTTGTAACAACTAATTAGTTATGGATAAGACCATGATCATCAGCGATCAGCTTTATTCCTATACGCTACACAGTCAACATGAATAATCAGCCTCAATTTACTGGATTTATAAAAATGACTACAGTGTATAACAGAAAAAGTTTTCAACCTATGATAGCAAAATTATACATTTTTGGAAAGCTTGTAAATAAAGGAATTCAGAAATGCAGTTTAGATCAGGGAATGGTATATCCTTAAAAAAAATCTGAAAATTCTAAAAATACATAAAATAAAAATTGGAGATATTCACAAGAACCGACGTAGTAACCTTTTACATAATTATATCATCTGATGGGTAATTTCATGAGGAATTCAAATATGTAAAGTAAATAATGATAGGGGTAGGTTTAAAACATATATGGATCTCAAAATAAAAATGAACAAACTCTGATATTTTTCCAAACATTGTGAATCATAAAATGTATACTTTTACTACCTCAGGGGAGGATACAAGCAAATATAAATGTGTAAAGTTAAATCATGTCGCGAAAGCCAAAATGCGTGTGCAACGCGAAAGAAGGCGAGCTTATAACACATGGCCATATATAGACAGGGGAATAATGGGCAGGAAATGAGACAAAAGATAACGTAATATGAAGGAAGGACAAAGTGACAGATGGATGAATAGGGGAAGGGATATCAACTTTGACAGCTGATTGATTAAGTGGATAATGTTACAAAAGGATGACATAGACAAAGGGGAGATAAAAAAGTTAAGGCAAATGGGATTTAAAACATAACAATGGTGAGTAAAATCCATAATGGTGATGACGAAAAATAGATAATACAAATAAATGTGAGATGGAAATGTGAAATGACTGATGGAGTACATGAACAAACAAGATAACACAAAGTGGGAATGGGTCTGTGCGTATGGTAACAAATAATGGAAATGCACTGGAGCGAGTAATGGAAATTACTGTGCATAGGAGACAATGACGAAAAGGAAAACATAGTATCACATAGAATCAAGTAGGAAAAAATTGAAAAATAGTGAAGTAAAACAAATGTATAAAAAATACAAGTGATGAGTTAATTGGCTACAAATGGAAGAGGGGAAGGGGGGGCGGGGGGGGGGGGGGGGGGTTGAGTCTAATCATTCCCTTCCTGTATGTTAAGACCGTGGGGCTGGATTGTAAGAAGACGCTTCATCCATAGCTTCTCTCTACTGAGACGTACCACTTCTAAACGGCTACCTAAAGATTCAATGCCCTGTAATATCATGGTGTGGTTGGGAAGGTTGAAGTGTTGTGTCCGACAGGTGGCATGTTGGTGTTGACCTTCGATCTGTGTCCATAGAAGCGCTTCTTCAGTGAGTTCTTGGTCTCACCAACACACTGGACTTCATACACTCTACATGATAAGAGATAAATGACATTAGATGTAGTACAAGTGATGTTACCCTTCGTCTTGTTCCTTGATGTGTTCCCCTGCAAACGACGCACCTACTGGTCGACTCGCACTTTGAAGTGCCATGCTGCGTAGGAGCGAATCATCAGTTAATGGTGGGATGGTAGCACGTACTAAAATATCTCGGAGGTTGCGAGGGCGACTGTAGGCCAGGATGGGTGTATCAGGAACTTCACGACGAAGACGGTATGATGTGTGGAGAATGTGGTGGTTAGTGTTGGTGATGTGACGTAGGGAGGAAGGTAGGGATGGAATGTGGTAACAAGGGGAATCTTAGGGGTGGGGTCTTGGTTTCTAGACTTCTCCTCTAGGACTGTGGCTCTCGGGAGAGAATGGACTTTCTGGATGGATTGCTAGAACTGTGACCTCTGGCAACCAGATGCTTCTTCAAATTCTGTGCATGATATAAGAATCTAGATTTGTCAGTCTTACAATGGCGAGGGTGGTAGCTTGAAGCATGAAGATACAGGTTCTTATCTGTGGGCTTGGGGAAGAGATCTGCAGACAGTATACCATTCTCGGCTTTCTGTATGGTAACATTAAGAAACTGTGCCTGTTGGTGGGCGTAATCAGAAGTGAACTTAATGGTCCTGTGAAATGAGTTCATATGATCAATGAATGTGAGGAGACTGGTTTCATCACTGGTCCAGATGAAGAATACATCGTCGAAGTACCGCCACCAAATCCAAGGTCTACAGGGCGCTTCAGCTAGCAATTGTTCCTCCAGCCTAGACATGAAAAGACAGGCCCATGAAGGGGCCATCCTAGAACTCATAGCTGTGCCATGTACGTATTTGGTTAGGACATGGTTCATGAGGCATTCAATGTCAGATATGGGAGGACTGGAATTACCAATCTTGTCCAAAGCTGCACGGCTTGCTTCGATGCCTTCTTGGTGGGGAATGTTAGTATAGCGGGACTTAACATCAAATGTGCCAATAATAGCGGTGCTTGGAACTTGGTTCTTGATAGCTTCGAGTTTCCTGAGAAAGTCCGGATGTCATGGATATAGGAGGGAACCTGTGGAACAAGAGGCTTGATGAAGTTATCGACAAAGAGGGATATATTCTCAGTTGGGGAGCCATTGCCAGAGATGATGGGTCTGCCTGGGTTACCCGGCTTATGGATCTTGGGAAGGAGGTAGAAGCGGGCAGCACTGCAATCTTTGGGAGATAGAAACCCAAAAGCCTTGTCAGAGAGCTCATGACGCTGATGCATGTCATCCAGGGTATGCTGAATCTGTTGAGAAAATGTGTTAGTTGGATCTGAGTCAAGGACGGCATAATGAGTACGGTTGTCAAGATGACGCATGGCTTCATCAATGTACTTCTGTCGGTCCATGACAACTACTGCTGACCTTTTGTCTGCTGGCTTGATGATGATGTCTGTCCGTAACCTGATGGAATTCAGTGCCTGGCGCTCTTCCCTAGGGATATTGTCATGAGATCTGCGGGAAACTTGCTCAGAAGTGTTAACCTGGGTGCAAACGACTTGGACATATGCCTCAAGGGTAGGGACTCTGTTCTTGGGAGTCCTTGTAGAACGGCTCAGGTACAGATGGTGGGGCATCAAGAAAATATTCTCTGAGACATATCCTCCGATAATATTGAGTAAGGTCCTCGATAAAGCTCAACTTGATTGACATCAGGAGGAGTGGGACAGAATGTAAGGCCTCTAGAGAGAAGTTTGTGTTCAGCATCAGATAGGGTGGAAGATGATAGGTTAATGACAGTGGATGAAGCTGGTTCTGGTTCAGGAGGAGGTGGGCGCCTGAACCGCCGGTACTTGTGCCGTTTCTGCTTCTCCAACAGGCCAGATACTTTCTTGTTTCTTTTGTTCATAAGTTCAGTCCCCTGTCTTAATAAACAACCATTTATTTCATTATATAAATAACTCAGATTTGATTCTCGGGCCTTCAACATGTTCATTTTTATGTGACTGGTCACATAGACTAATAAACACAAAGTGAAAAACATGGTTAAAATCAGGTCATCCACCTTTAATGTCTTGTTATCAACATAAACTATGCGGTCGTATTAACAGCCATTACCATACTCCGATGGCAAACATTTTAAGGCCCTGCCACGAGTAAGTGACCAACACGGATACTAATTTATAGAACTAAAATAAAAGTAAAGTATTGAATATAAAAAACTTACCATTTTCATGGGCATATATTCCCCAATGAAAACCAGAGTTGCTGAGTAATGGCTAAAATCGGGTCATCCACCTTTAATGTCTTGTTATCAACATAAACTATGCGGTCGTGTTAATCGTATCAAAACGTGCAAATATTTAAGGCCCTGCCACGAGTAAGTGACCAACACGGATACTAATTTATCTAACTAAAATAAAAGTAAAGTATTGAATATAAAACTTACCATTTTCATGGGCATATATTCCCCAATGATTACCAGAGTCGCTGAGTAATGTCAGCTGGTTGGTACCGTCCAGGTGTATACTACTCAATACAGGCGATGAATAATGACCATAGTATAGAGTCCTGTCATAAGAATGCAATACAGTTTTAACATTGTGAGTGAGTACTGTTGATGTCGATTTACAAGAAAAAAGTATCGTACCTAAAAATTGTATGGGTATAATGTTGTGTTTTTCCACCGGCACTTTTCCTATACGAGGGTCAGTCAATAAATCATGGTATGGTATGCATGAGTGATTCTATGGACAGATAGTGTAATCAATACAAAGTATGAACCTTTGTCTTTCGAACAATACACTTATGGATTTCTAGGTATGAACTAACTACACTCTGGACACTGCTTGAAATATGTCAATATTTGGCTGGATATGAAATAGGTTGAAATATGGGTTGATTGATTCATATCTCAACAATGCCAGCATTGAATTAGATAGCACTTGGTGAATAGTAAGAACACACAATAATATCTGTTTGACACTCTTTTTGAGATCTGAATTCCTTAAAACAAACAAGAAGGGAGTAAGGGACCATCTCAAATAAGATTTTATTAAGGGAAATCCGCAACGATAAACCATAGAAAACAACAACGGATAAATAACAATGGAGGGATTATAACTGAATAAATTGTTGTGGGGATTTCAAAAGGAGCTGATCATCACATTTCCTCAAACCGTTGGAATTATGTGACGATTACGATTAACAATAAGAAGTGTAATACAATAACAATACACATCTAGTAGCTCTAAAGATAGTAGTAATAAGAGAGGTTGTGGCAGCCATATTTGATTGATACATTCATGTATATCTTCATTTCGATTATCAAAATAAGTATGAACATTGATTTCAGCATTTTTCGATGTTTCTGATTAGATTTTGAAGGCACAGTAAGCTTTTATCTGGCAAATATGATGATTTAGCATTTTTTGGCCCAGTTCAAAAATATCTACCGTCTGCGCATGCGCATATTTCATGTATGTTTCATATGAATAAGTTCAGCTAATTAGTTACCTAATTTATTTGATTTTCCGCAACATTAGTGATTCACTGACTGGGAATTTGTCAGTGAAAATTTGTTCCTTTTTATTCAATTGCTTCCCCTTACATTTTACTTTTATACTATATTATAAATTTCACAGGGATTAAAGTTATTGTCTTAGGTATCATAATTATGCAAAAAATAATGGGGATTTACCTGCTTCTGGGGTCATGTTAAGGAATCTTTTTACCACGTGTCTCATACAAACAATTCAAATATCCCGCCAAATAACTGATTTAGCAGTGTCCCAGTGTACTTACTTTAAGCTAATGCTATGACGTCATAGTTCATACTTAGAAATCCAAAATTGTATTGCTTGAAAGACAAAGGGTCATACTTTGTGTTGATCACACTATCCCTCAATAGAATCACTCATGCATCCCATACCATGATCACTTTCGTTACTTAATGACCAACGCTCGTAAAGTGACGTGTGTTGCGGAATTGGATTTGTGTATCGTGAATCAAAAATACAATTCACCCCTTTAAAATTGTGTAGTTTATTAACACTGGTGGCGCTGTGCCCCTTCTATCATCGGTGGAAAATTCTTGATTAATCGAGTTACGTGGGCGAGAGTGTCGAAAAGCCTTTGTACATGGTGCTTTCGACGTGGAAATAACAATGTTTACGATAAAATTCGACGAGCAGAGTGGATTAATAGCTTCTTTTTTTTTATCCGTGGATGCTTTGCGAACAGAGGGTGAGAGAAACACTACATACTGGTTTTATAGAGCTAACGCTCCGAAGAGTTGTAAGATATCTGAAAGTATTACGCAGGTTACTAAACGATTGAGGTTAAGAAACGAGATTACAGATTACTGAAAAGAGATATTTACAAAATAAAATTATAGGTTTTCCCGGCCAATTTGAAGATTTTATCAACCAAATTATCCTTCCAGTATTCAAATTCGCGCTAAATTGAATGATTATCTAAACGTATATTTCTATTTCCTTATATCAGCGTTCAATTACATATACGTGAAATTTAGTTCATTTTAACATCGACCAATTTCATTTTCAAGTATTTAAATTCATTTTGACGCATTCTATTTACGTATTGAATCATCACATATATAAGCAATGCATTCAAATTCGCTTGTGTGTACGTGCACAAGATTCAATGGTCATAATTATATTTTCATTTTCATTTATACGCATTCAATTTAGTAATTTGCAAATTCTATTAAAAACCGATGTGTTCAATCAGGGACAGTCAGACAGTAAAATGGACTATCCCTGGTTCAATCAATCCGCGTTTGTATAAGGCTTTCACACAAAAGAGGCAAATAGTTGAGGAAAAGATCGGGAACATTTTGATTCATTGTACAAAGGGTAAAATGGTTATTGAGACGTATAAGGCTGACTCTTGCAGGGGTAGGATTCGGATAGAGAGGGGGGAGGGGGGGGGGGCGGTCCGGGTGTTTTCCCTTCAGGAGGAATTGACGCATACAAAAATGTCTTTAGAAGTGAATAGGCACATACAATTTTAAGTGCATGTCACATGGTTCTCATATAACCCATTTTCCATTAGTTCATATTGTCTAACAGTCAATGGGCGACATTCAATGAAAGTCAATTTGAGGCCTATCCTGCTTGTACACATTGTTGGTGGCGGAATCATCAACGTTTAGTTGCGGAGGGCGGAGACAATTAAAGAGGGATGAAGACATTTTAATCAAAATGTTCTATGTGGCACTTGGCGTTTTTTAGGGGATGAGGGGTGCAGAGGGGCCGTGAAATTTAGGGGGATACGTCCCACTCCCCCTCCACCGGTTCCACCGTCTATGGACTTAATGCATTTATAGCATGTCTTTGAAAATGTTCTTTATATCATTTCCATCATATTTTGCAATGCTTGATTTTAAAGTGTAGCCATTATTGGTTACACCAATGTAAACATTTATGCCTATCTTTCATCTTTGTCTTCTCTTTCTCACATACATTTTTTATACATAATTGTATATTTATTACATATCATTTATTTTGGGATATAATGTTTGATAAGGACTTTAGGGATTTTCAATTTTCATCAATGTGTTGGCGCTTTTGGTTTTCGGTTGACGAATAAAACAATATGAATAATAAGGCATAAAATAAATCGTTTGGTATTCCTAAATAAAATGCATTAATCGGGTGATTGTTTGCATAGAAATGAATTTGAATGCACGAGATGACATGTGCCGCGATCGCTTGCGAATTTGATTGCAGTAATATTTAAAAGCATGACAAAAACATTACATTGATTGCTTATATTGCGAACTGACGTGAGCGCATGTCTTGGTTGAATGCCAATATTACTAAATAGAATGCTTTTATTTGGAAATTGACATTCATTCTAAAACGTTCAAACAATTTAGCGCGAATTGAAACTACTGGAATACTAAATAGAATGCTTCAATTTCTAAATTGATCGGGAAAACTTATAGTTACTTGGTACCAACCTGGGTGAAAAATCAAAATACTGGCGGTGTGTCTTTAAATTTAGGGAGTTAAATCCAGTTGACTATTTTGGTAGTGTTTGGCAGTGAATAAATTGTAACGAAACTTGATGTGGCAGATACATAAATATTGCAAATTAAACTAGAGTAGAAGTGACTCAATTCTTGTTAACAAAGGGAGAGAACGTAGGTTCTGCCCTGCAAACTGCTTGCTCTAATATCACCAATATCATCTGCGATGCTATCGAATTGTTCATCCCAAGTAAGACAAACCAATAGGACTGGAGACAAGGTTTGGTTCAACGATGAATGCCGTAGGGCACCTAAAAAGAAGCATCGTCTCTTTAAAAAAGTCAAAAAGGACCAAACTGAAGCCAACAAGGTAAAGTTCCTGAAGCTAGACATTCCTACAACCAAGCTGAGAAGCAAGCTAGGAGATCTACAACGCCAAATTGAGAAAAGATCTGGCAGACAAAACGCTGAGCAGCAATAAATGGTGGAGAATCATCAACACTCTCTCTGGTAGAACAGCTCGATCTGAGATCCCAGTGATTGATCATCAAAACGTTACCCACATCACAGCAAGGGACAAGGCAGAAGCTTTTTGTCAGACATTTGCAGAAAAATGAAGACTCCAAGGGGCTAAAGATCAGGCTCTAAATGTTTATCCTTTAACAAACAAATCTTTTGACGAACCCAAGGATGTGAGAAAACTGATAAAACGCCTCAATCCAGATAATAAAGCCACTGGACCAGACCATCTCCCAACCAAGGTTCTAAAGGAATGCTGTGCTGAGCTCGCCAGCCCACTTTGCAGGCTTTTTGACCACTGCTTCAAGCATGGTGGACGTGTTTCCAAACCAATGGAAGATAGCCTCTGTCATTCCAATTCACGAGAGGTTCCACGGCTGACCCAACAAAGTATCGTCTCATCTCGCTGCTAAGCAACATCAGTAAGATCATGGAAGGTATAGTACAGAAACAATTCCAACGCTTTCTTCTAAGCGATAACCTGATCTCCAGCAGACAGTTTAGATTTTTATCGTTTAGTAAGTGTAAATACTTCAATCTCATTGGTTAACACGTATGAAATCTGATCCATATCGTGTAAACAAGAAAGTCAAACCACACAATATATTCCATATCGTCGATTAACCGCGTTCCCAGGGCCGCGTTCCCAGTTAACCGTGTAAAGCGATAGCTTTGTGTCTGTGGAAGAGTTGCTTAAAATATGAGACGTAAAAAATAAACAGGTAGAGCGTGTATTCCAACCGTTAGCCGAGATTCTCGAAATGACGTCATTTCAAGTAGGCATTGATTTGACGTCACTGTTTGTGATTGCTTGATTGCTTGATTGATTGCTTACTTGATTGATTGATTGATTGATTGACTATATTAAAAAAAAAAGTTCTTACAGTTTGAAGGCGCTCTTTAAATTGACAATCAATCCATCATGTTCTTACAGTTTGAAGGCGCTCTTTAGATTGACAATCAATCAATCAATCAACCAATTAATCAATCAATCAATCGATTAATCAATCAATTAAATAAATAAATGAATCGATCAAACGATCAATCAATCAATCAATCAATAAATACATAAATACATAAATACATAAATACATAAATACATAAATACATAAATACATAAATACATAAATACATAAATACATGAATACATAAATAAATAAATAAATCAAACAATCAATCAATCAGCCAATCAATCAATCAATCAATCAATCAATCAATCAATCACAAACAGTGACGTCAAATCGATGCCTACTTGAAATGACGTCATTTCGAGAATCTCGGCTAACGGTTAGAATACACGCTCTACCAAATAAACAAATAAAATGGCGGATGATTTAAACGCAAGGACTCGATTTCTGTTACATTCTGAGGCCGAAATAGACCGCGAAAAGGTATAATCCACGCCGAAAAATAAAATGATCTGCATATAACATAACCAGACATATTTTTCGCGATGATTCTATGGACAGAGGTGCGACGCAGAGCCTGTTAAAGGGTGGTTTACTTCGGGGATTTTACGGAGGTAGGAAGGGAAGAGATTCAGCGCCTTGTTTGAAGGGAGTTTCGTTTTCCGCGAGTGTATTAAAAATACTTTTTTTTGTGTGGGCCTTTGGACTAAACGGTTTGTGCCAAAACGGTTTGTGTAAACGGTTTGTGCCATATCACATTCGGCCTGTGGCCTCATGTGATATGACATGCCAAACCATAGGTATTTTTCCGTATTGTGTGAACATGCAGGGGATAACTAATAATAGCAGGCCACAGTACAACTGATCTACTCAACATCCTGTCACAGAAGTTGAACCACTTCCTAGACCAAAGCGATATGAAGTTTGTGTCATCGCCCTTGACATAAAAGGAGCTTTCGACAAGGTATGGCATAATGGACTCTGCTCTAAACTATTGGCTAAAGGTGTTACTGGAAGCCTGCTTTTGTGAATAGACAACTATTTATCTGATAGATCCATCAACGTCGTCATGTCAGGTCAGGCATCCAACACTGCTCCAATAAATGCTTCTGTTCCACAAAGATCTATCCTTGGCCCACTACTGTTCTCTGTTTTTGTTGATGACCTTGTATATAGATGTTTGTAACAACGAGCTATTTCTATATGCCGACGACTCAACACTTTTTGCACCCATTAAGTCATCAACCGATACCAACACAGTAGCTGCTAGTCTCAACAGAGATCTAAGCAACATGAAAGCATGGGCTGATGAATGGAAAGTGACCTTTGAGCCTACCAAAAGCAAGACCATGGTATCTCCAGGAAAAGATCCCCATCTGGACTTGATATCTACTTTGTAGAGTGCAAACTACCATCTACAGAAGAACTGGATATCCTGAGAATCACCATTGACAGCAAGCTGACCTGTTCAAAGCACATATCTTAGGCATTGCAACTAAAGCTGGTCAGAAGCTTGGCGTTCTACGCAAAGTTGCAAATAAACTGGAGGCTAAAGGCTGATCTGTACTTTCTACAATTCGCAAGTCCGCAGCATTATGGAGTATGCTTCACTAAGCTGGGCGAATACTTCACCCACCATCCTAAGCCAGCTTGACAACATCCAAAAGAAGGCACTTAGAATAATTGGAGTTAATGAAGCTACTGCTCGGTCACAACTCAAAATCGACAGCCTGCTTCACAGGCGACAGGTAGCAGCAGCTACGTCTTGTACAAGATGCATACTACCAACTGCACACAAGATCTAGCAGTGTTACTTCCCACACCATGTGTCCAACGCCGTACTACCCTTTCGAGCGTATCAATGCCAGTCCATGCTCTTTCTCTGCCGACAGCTAGAACTCGCTGCTTAGACAGAAGCTCATTCACACAGACATCTTCTCTCCAAGTCTTAACTTGTCAAAGCCTTCATACTCTTTCATGACACCCTTCATTCAAGTCCTTTCAACACCTGACTGTTACATTAGCATGGTGGTCATGGGTTAAGTGTAGGTTAATGCTTGGTTGGGGGAGATGGTGGTTGGTCCTGTAAAGCATGTAGCCAGCTGGGTTGGTGAAACGGCCACGCCCCAACAGGTGACAACAGGCAGCTCCTGGTAGATTTAGTTCCTAAGTTTGTTGTCTAGGTTCTTTTGATGCCTATCAGACCTCCAGATATTATTATTTTTTCTTTTATTTATATTTTGATGTCTTTTATCTTATTTCTATGTCACTTTCATTGGCATTTTTAACCCCTGCTCATTTGTGTTTCTTGTATTATGTATATTTTCTGAGTTGCAGTGAACCAAGTGATTTGGCCTTTCAGAGCTCTTTGTCGAGAGTTACTACTTTGATTTCTAATCACTCAGTTCATTAACCTTGTTAATGTCTGTAGGGCTATAGTTCACATTTGCTCTTTATATTAAAAAACCCCCCAAAAACGGACCCACGTGGCCATCAATAACTCATTGACAGGTTTCGAAATTAACCCTTAGCCATACATAAAATAGACCGGCACGCACACATTTCACTCGCTCAGATATGGGATCCTCATTTTTGTTGTTGACAAGTGATATGTTGGTATTTTGAACTAATGGTGGTAGCCGGGATCAGAGCACCGGTAGCAGGAGTAGCGATGGTGGTGGCCGCGGGATAAGAGCATCGGTATAGGAGGAGTGGCGATGGTGGGTGGCAGAGACGGCCGCAGCATCGGTAGCAGGAGTGGCGATGGTGGGAAGTAGAGACGGCTGCATCCCGCTACGTTCAGATCCGCTCAAAAGAATTGAAATTGCTTGTCGCCTGGTCGGATTTTACTTCATGCAATAGATTGGCATCCGTGGAACTCTATCAGTGCCGGATTTGCGTCCGGTCTACCCTGTGGTCCTGGTATTATTCGCCATCTGACCCCTCGTGGCTGAAGAGGAAGCGGTGAAGATGCTTCGGAGTCGGTTGGAAGCCGACGGATAGGAGTGTTGTGAAGAGTGGGTCAGAGATGGTAAAGGAACGCGAGCTCGATTTTGGGGCAACGGACACGGCTGATGGTTGGTCGGGAAAATGGAGCACAGGTGGTGAGAAGATTAGAGAATAAGAAGCAGCCGAGTAACTTAAAAGAGTTGTGTGATCGGGAGAAAGTGGTGGCAAAAGGAGAGTAGAGAAATGAGGAGGTGTATGAAGAAGTTATGTCGAAGAAATGTGAGAGGAAACAGTCAGATCTCGACGATAGGTGTCGACTAGTAGGAGGAGTAGAGAGTGAGCAGACACAGAAGTACGAGAGGTTGTGTGACACAGTGAGTGCGAGACTGGCTTTGGCTTCGACGCGGTAAAAGAAAACCATGGAGTTACTTAGTGGAATGAGGTAGTGGAAAGAAATGAGGTTAACGTGGTCAGAAATCCCAAAGTAATGAAGGGTTGTGGAAAAGTAGTTACCGGACAGAAGCCGGCTTTGGTGGAACGGCCGCGACGTTCAGTGTCGAGGCAAAATAGAGCTGCCCAAATTTGACGGAAATGTTGTCTGGGGTGCGTTTCATGAACACTTTGAAGCGTGTCGGTTGTACAACCAGTGGACGGATGAGGAGGCTGCCCTAGTACTGGCGGTTGAGGTGGATCCACGGGAGATTGACTACCGCGAGTTTAGTGGACGTGCGTGTGATGACGCGATTGTTGGGCCACGGGAGGAACCTGATGAGTGTTTCCTGGAGTTAACAGCAAGAAAAACGAGTTAGGGGAGAGTTAGTATGACCTAGTCCAGGATATTAGGCTACTGATTATTAGGTGATGACATGGGAAAGAAAGTAGGGATATGGAGGCACGGACTCAATTTGTAGATGCTGTTGCTGATCCGGTACTTCGGGAAGTTTGAGCTCTATGACAGGGCATCTGGTACGTTGTGGAATATGCTGCGTTATGCGGAACGTAGTGACGCGTACAAGCGAATAGAGCAGATGAGGGGCTGGACAGCAAAGAGTGCAAAACTCCGCCGATACCGAATGGATGAAGTCCAGAAGCAGAAAGTGGAGGTTACTGGTCCTGCTGTATTGCTGGCAAGGATGGTAGTAGTATGGGGAAAGGAGTTACGTGGTCACAGGTGGTAAACGTAGGACCAAAGGCACAGATGAGGAGTGGCTTTATGGGAGGGGGGGGGGGCGAAGTGAGAGCAGTGGTTGCTGAAGAGAAAGGAGGATTGGTTGAGGATGATCAAAGGTAGGAAAATGAAGGAAAAGATAAACGAGGAGAAGTGGCGCGTAAAGAGAGAGGAGGAGGCTCGTTGCAGGAAAGAGCTGAAGTTGCGGCAGGAAGAGGAGCAGCAAAGAGAGGAGGAGAAGCTGGCCATGCAGGAGCGGGAGAAGGAGGAGCATAATCAGGACTCTGAAAAGAAATTGGAGCAGGAGAAGAAATCACAGGTGAAGAGACTGTAACGTGAAATAGGTGAATGAAAGTAAATTGAGGTATGATGCAAAGTCTTGGCCTGTAGGGGAAGCTAAGGGGAGCTAATTTGGCCATATTGAGGCACAGTTTGGCTTTGAACAAGCTTCTAACATTATTTTGAAGCAAAATGCGCGTAGCTCGAGAAATGTTACTGCGATTCTTAATTTGACAAGTGTTTAGTGTTGGTATTTTATTTGTATCTTATTTTTTTCTGAATTTGGGCCCCCAAAATCCTAATGGTAAATCCAGCCATGAAAGGGTGTGGACAGGGAAAGTGTGATGGTGAATGTGCGCCCCCCCCCCCCCCTCACAAATAGATTTGTTTTCAATTTTCGAACCCATTTGGTCTTAACGTCCGCGAAACGTCCGCGTACCCAGACGCAAAGCCTTTACCAAGTGTGTTACATTCGTTAATTAGTTCTGCGTCGGTAAGGTACGGGAAATTATCGTAAGTGTCATATTGGGGTGAAGCCGAATGTCACTTCGCACACGATAATTTCCCGTACCATACCTCCTCTTCACCTATAACTAATACTAGTATTGTTCAAAACCTGTGGAACACAATATATTTTCCGAATACTCACGTTCTAATAAATAATTAAAATCAACAATGATACAAGCTCGTTTGATAAATACATGTAGGCCTATGTCATTTCATGTCTTAATAATTCAAGATTTAATGAGATACTATAAATATTCATTTTTGTTTTGCATTTCACAATGAATAGTTCGTGAACATCGACTTAGGAGACAAATATGCAAAATTAAAATAGGTGATAACATTATATTTTTATTTTAATATTTTAACCTTCGTTAAAATGCGTATTTTCAAAATACCCCTACACTTGGACGTATAATTGCTTAACTTATATATTCGCCAAATGTAAGTCACGATATTTAATATGACCAAATAGGTTCCTTTGGCTTTGGATTTGTTCGAGGGTTTGAGCTATAAGAATAGTGTACAATTGTTGTAAAGGGTTCAACAAAAGAAAGTATACCACTTTGTTTATGTCATTTTGAGTAACATTCAATTTTTCTTTGACCAAACAGGTTAGATAGGCATTTAGATGAATCTTTTAGGCATAATTTGATACCAAATTTGCCCCCTAACAACAAAGATAAACCATGATTAGCACCATTTAAAGAAAATTGGTCACTTTTCAAAAGTCACAGACAGTGGCGTAACAGCCGGGGGGGGGGGGGGGGGGGGGGGGCAGGGGGGCACAGTGCCCCCCCCTGAAGGTGCTCGGCAGGAAATTCAAACCTACCCACCAGGAAAAATGGGGGGAAGGGAAAAGAGGAAAAGAAGAGGGAAAGGGAAAGAAAAGAGAGAGAGAAAGGAAAAAGGAGGAAAAGAAAAAGGAAAAGGAGAAAAAAAGGGGAAAGAAAGAAAAGAAGAAAGGGAAAGAAAGAAAATGTCGCAGTACAAAAAGCACAACAGTCAACAAATTGTGTAATTTTGTGAACGTGCGAAATTTTGTGCAAAAAGCACAACAGTCAACAAATTGTGTAATTTTGTGACCGTGCGAATTTTTTTGACCCTAACCCGGGAGTTGAGCACCCCTGTGTTTAATTGTTGGCGTCCGCGTAATTGCTTGGTCCGATCGGCTTCCGGGGTTTTTTTCACGCGCCGTATAGTTCCGATCAACTTCCGGTTTCCCCCGTGCTTTTCTAATAGCTGGTTCCTGGTTACCGGGCCAGCTAACATATCTCATTTTGCTGCAAACTCGGCCGGTTGTAATAAACCCACCCTCCAACCCTAATGCGTTCAAAAGTGTGCGTTAATCCCTCAGACGCCTGATTTGGCACCGTGGAAAGTTTTATGCCGGTTTTCTCTGGCGTATCGCTTGCTTTCCTCCGTTTAGTCAAAGGAAATGGGGGTTGCCTGGCAACTGCTATAAATTTCTTACCCATTCGATGTCGTTTGATATACCTAGGGTTAGGAGATGAGGCACTATATATGGAAACGTTTAGACCTGTTTGTCTCATAAAATCAATTGCCACACGTACAACGTTCCAAGCACAGTGTTTGTGTACAATGGTTCGGGTCTAGGCCCGTATCATTTTGTTGTTGTACCAATGTACCTTTTTTGTACCAATGTACCTTTTTTTTATTATTAATGTACCTTTTTTTGTGAAAACGCCTCCACCCCACCCTATTTTCCGAAAACGCCCCCTTTCCCATTGTGTAAAGCATTTTTCGGGCCGTTTTGGACTAAAATACTGATTGTTTTTTTGCTCGATTCGCGCTCATTCTTTCTACAGGTTTCAACATTATAATGGGTTTTGAACTACCGTAAATATTGTGTGGGGACGTCAAACACTTCATACTTGACCTTTTAAGTGTTAAAAATGCCATTGTTTGCGCGCTTCGCGCGTATTCGTTTTAATGTTTCATTATTCAAGCTGAACAAGAAAGCTTCAGGAAAGTGTTCCTTGACCATTTTAGTTTAAAAACTGAAAATCTTTGCGCGCAATCTTTCTACAGGTTTCAACATTAGAATGGGTCTCGAACCACGCCAAATATTATGTGGGGGGACGTTAAAAACGTTAAACTGGACAATTTAAGTGTTAGAAATGCCAAATTGTGTGCGCTTCGCGCGTAATTAGTTTCAATGTTTTTTTATATTCAAACTTAACATGACGGCTTCAGGAAAGTTTTCCAAGACCATTTTAGTTCAAAAACTTAAAATTGTTGCGCGCTTTTCGCGCATTTTTTTTCAGGTTTCAACATTTTAAAGGCTCTTGAACCACACCAAATATTCTAAATATTATGTGGAGGACGTTTAAATCGTCATACTATACCATTTTAGTGTCAAAATTACAAATTGTGGGTGCTTCGCGCGTATTAGTTTCACTGTTTCATTATTCAAGCCGAACAAGATGGCTTTAGGAAGTTTTCTATGACCATTTTAGTTTAAAAACTGAAAATCTTTGCGCACTTCGCGCGCATTCTTTCTTCATGTTTCAACATTATAACACTTCATACTTCACTTTTTAAGTGTTAAAAATGCCCATTTTTGCGCGCTTCGCGCGTATTCGTTTCAATGTAACATTATTCAAGCTGAACAAGAAAGCTTCAGGAAAGTGTTCCTTGACCATTTTAGTTTAAAAACTGAAAATCTTTGCGCTTATTCTTTCTACAGGTTTCAACATTATAATGGGTCTCGAACCACACCAAATATTATGTGGGGGACGTTTAAAACGTCACACTCGACCATTTAAGTGTTAAAAAAGCCAAATGTTGCGCGCTTCGCGCGTATTAGTTTCATTATCCAAGCTTAACATGACGGCTTCAAGAAAGTTTTCCATGACCATTTTAGATCAAAAACTGAAAATGTTTGCGCGCATTTTGTCTGCAGGTTTCAACATTTTAATGGCTCTCGAACCACTCTAATTATTTTTGCTTCAAAATGCTGAATAGTTGCCTTCAAAATGCCGAAAACCCGTGAGCTTCCAGGGGCGAAGGGCCTAAGTGGAGCCCCTGGACCCATCCCGCTGGTCGCTCCACTCGCTTCGCTCGCTCCGCTAACAATGATACAATATTTGGCCACCCCATCAAAACAGCCCTGGATACGCCATTGGACTGCGCCGTTCTAGGTTGGCAAACCTGTAGTTGCGTATAAGAAGAATGTGTTGCGGCGAGGTCGGCAAGCCTGTAGTTGCGTTGAAGAATGCGCTGCAGCAAAGTTAGCGAACCTGTAGTTGCGTTGAAGAAGAATGTGTTGCGAGCGGTAGTTTGAAGCCAACACAAAATGGTATTCAAATTTAAACTGTAAGTCAATTATAATTAGATTTACAACATGAAATGTATAATATATCACGAAATTTAATGAGAAAGTTAATCACATCGGCTAGTCATGTTACTAAGTAAAGCTTCGTTGGCAGTTTCAAAATGTAATAACATAATATAGGCTTTGGCTACGTTAATTCAAATTGTTTGAGGTCTCACTGGCTGAAAAACTATGGTAATAAATTAAGCTCCATTGACTCGTTAAAAACATAATATTAATTGGATATTAAGAGCTCACAATTTAATAATTGAATATGCGTCGTTAGCATATATTTATACAAAATAAAGTTGAAAATTCGTTGTCGCTATATACATGCCTCAACGTCATACCTCTCTTTATAATTATTAAGATGCTATTAGCACAACTAACAAAAATATTGCTCTTTCTACATCTGAAATTGTTTCAGTGCGTGAATCAATGTACAGGGTGTCCCTAAAAATGGGTGCACATATTTGCGCAACTTGTTTACCATGAAGATCTATAATTTGATGTAATATATTTATGCACACGGAAAAAAGAAACACTTAGCTTTCAGATGCCGTTTAGTTCATCTGATTTGGTTTTGTCAATCCTGAGATATACCAAGTTTATCAAAGCTACCCAAAATCGACGTTGCGCCACTTTTATTATCATGTTTACAGAAAGAATGATTATGAGCATCAAAACGATGGTAACATTTGGTATATCAGTAGGCATCAATCGTCTTGAAACGTGGGGTGGGCATTTGGCCAGAATTGTTTAAAAGAGAATGAGTAACAAAAATGAATCAATTAACTAAAAATGTTGTCCTTGGAATATGTAGTAAGGGATTTCTACGAGCAGTTATTGTGGGATCCCTCTGAGGTGTACGCCGCAGGCCATCGATGTGTTACTTTGTCCTGCCAATTCTTAGTCTTCCAGAATGTTCTTTATTCATATTGTTGCTCAGTTGTACCATCCACCAAGTATTTCCGATACTCCTATGCAGGTGTATTCCTAGATGGTACGCGAGTGTTTGGGAAATGAATGGCAAACTCTTTGATGATTTCAGCTGGACTTCGCGTTTCATGATATTTTAAAACCATGAGCACCCTCTCTTCTAATGTAAATTAAGGCCGCACCCCGCCATATGGACGTTTGTCTTGTTTTGAAAATGTAGGCACAATGAATATTTTGTGAAACCTCTTCAAAAGGACTGTTTCGAATCATGTAACAAACATCTTTATATTCAGTTCTGCTTGGATACACAGGCACTCATTCTATTCTTTAAACATATTCAATCTCAATACAAAAATGTTATTTTGCATAACACAGGTGAAGGGCAATCGTACAAGTGGAAGTTGTATCTTATGAGTAAACCTTTGAAACTGTAAAGTGGCACAACATCGATTTAGGGTAGCTCTAGTTAATTGGCCATATCTAAGGATTGACAAATCCAAATCAGATGAAATAAGCAGCATCTGAAAGCCAGGTGTCTAGTCTTTCCATTATGCATAAACATCTTACAACACATTTTAGAACTTCATGGTCAACAAGTTGGGTAAACACGTGCACCCTTTTTTAGGGACACCCTGTATATGCTAAATAAATGCGTGATGCGGTGTCCAGCATTAATACCAAGTTTTCCCTCTGTGTCGTCTCCCCTCAACTTCTCTGACAGCAAGTTTTTGTTTTGTAAAATGGGGTATCAACTTGTACCCTACAACATGTCTATATTGATACATTATAATAATCAACTTCATGGTTATAATATAGTCTCCATTTTTGCTGTGTTTACTTACTCGGTTGACGGATCGAGGGCAATATGAGTAGGAGAACCGCCAACGCTCTCTCCTACTGGTGCAGGTGGCCCGATGAATCCCATGTCTAAGTAGACCACACCTCTTGACACAAAGGAAGTATAATATATGTCGCGATTGACGACATCCAATACTATACCAACAGGACCTATATACAATCATAAATAAAACATTGGTATATTTGATTTCTTTCACAATTTGTATCTTGATTTTTCCATCTTTACCCTTAAGTTGATAATCTTGATTTGGTATATGAATCTTCGATAGAAATGATTTAAGTGCAGTTTCAAGTATTCATTTAAGACAGATAAATACCGAAATATCACCTGCTCATCATGTGCACGATCAAAACATAGATGTTCCTTATATTTTCTTTATATGGTGGAAGGTTTTATGGTCTCATATTGAAATGCATTTTGAAAATTCAACAAATATTGGTTGCCATGGCAACATTCAGTTGTATTTTGGGCTACCTTTGCACTTTTCTAAAGGCAAATTATGTGACAAATATATCCCTTTTCTTCCAAGCTACTAACTCAAAAGTGTGATTTTATTTTATTTTATTCAGCATATTATCACATTATACAAAAATAGGATTGCACGGAATACAAATATAAAAACTCTATTAGAACTACAAATATACATTCATTTATACATCAAACATTTAAATGATAACATGCCAAGGATAAACCCTTTAAGCTAAAAGAAACTTATTTCCAAAGGGGTCCTTATATTACAATTAAGAAAAGGTATGACCCTACATATATATTATAAAAACACCACACTCTAAAACGGGAAATGTAAAACTAGACATTCATGTGATTCAAAAGGTGAGTTTTTGCATCTTTTTTAAAAATGGATTTCAGTGAAATAGATTTAACATTGTCAGGCAGCCTATTCCAATCTGTGATTGCATTATAATAAAAAGAACAAGAAGTTGGGGTCTTGATCTTAGGCACTTGAAAATTAAAATCACTTCCCCTTGTGTTATAATGATGTAAACTTGAAAGTTTTATAAAATTGTCTTTCATGTAGTTTGGACATGTGTCACAAAAGATGTTATGAACATGGTTCAAACGGAGTTGTTCAGCTATGGTATTGATATTCAACAAACCAAGTGATTGGAAATCAGCAAGATTTATATGATACATATAATCTTTGTTGAGGATGAATCTAATAACCTTGTTATGAGCACATCGTAATCGTTGTTTGTGATACTTTGAAGTTCCTTCATACCAGGATGAGATTGAATAATCAAAAAGACATAACACCAGAGCTGAACAGATCATTTTTTTAACTTTCTGGTTAAAAAATGTTGCCTGCCTGTAAAGAAATTTGAGCCGAGAATTAACTTTCTTTATAATGTTAAGAACAATTTGCTCCCCATCCAGGTATTGATTTAGCTCAAGGCCAAGGTAAACAACAGACTGCTTTGATTCAATGACATGACCATCACTCAGTACAACTGAAAAATCTTTATGTTTGTTGACTTTACGCTTCGAACCAAAAAGGATCAGCTCAGTCTTGCCCGTATGCAAAGACAATTTGTTTTCAATAAGCCACTTATTACAGCTTTCCAGATTGGTGCAAAGAGCTTGTCTGATTTTGTCTGGATCTTTGTCGGAACACATTAAGGCACTATCATCAGCATATTGTAAAAGTAAACAATTTACAGAGTTTGGCATGTCATTAACATAACATAGAAATAAAAGGGGTCCTAGAATACTGCCCTGAGGTACCCCACAGGTAATGGTTAAAGGATCAGATTCCACACCATTCAGATTAACAATTTGCTCTCTGTTAGAAAGATAAGAATGAAACCAGGCGGTTGATTGGACACCCATAGCGGATAATTTGTTACATAAAATTTGGTGATCAACGCTGTCAAACGCCTTTTGGATGTCCAATAAGATCATGCCGGTGAAGCGGGCATGTGTCTGTGGAATATGATCCTCTAAATCCAGATTGAAATTGGTAAAGCAGTCTATTGTTAACCAGATAGTCATTTAATTGCAGGAACACAGCTCTTTCTAAGATCTTTGAAACAGTAGATAGAACACTAACTGGTCTATAGTTACCGGCCTCAAGTCTACTTTTCTTTTTGTAGAGAGGTTTAACCTTAGCCTTTTTCATTTCGTTTGGAAAAATGCCAGATCTTAAAGACAAATTGACAATATATGCAATGGGAACGTTAATAACATCAGCTGCATCTCTAATAAACCGTGCTGGAATGCCATCAAGACCGGTACTCTTATTGATGTCGAGACTTTGGAATTCCTTTAAAACAAACTCTTCACTGATTTGCTGGAATTTGAAAGAGTTAGAGGCAATATTTTTGTATTGATTTTTAAATTTATCCGAGTCAACATCATAAATCATACAATTTTGTTCAGGGAGTTTACCAACGAGTTTGGAGGCAATGTGAGTAAAAAAACTGATTAAAATGGTTGGCAACAGTTTTTGTATCATGACACCTTTCACCATTAACATCCAAAACAATATTTGTTGATTCTTTGGATTTTGATTGGTAACCAAGATCTTTCAGGTGTTTCCATAACTGTTTTGGATTGTTCTTATTTTCATCAATTTTATCAAACATGTATTGACGTTTGGCATTTTTAATGTCCTTACGAACCTTATTTCGCAACTTACGGTAATTTTCATAATGATCAGGCGCGTGCACATCCTTCCTGGATTTACTTAACCAGCTATCCCGTTCACGAATGCTTTCTAGAATCTCAGCAGAGATCCAAGGATCAGAGTTGTTTTTAATGCGAACTGTCTTCAAGGGAGCCATTGAATCTAGGATAGTAGTAAACAAATCCCTGAAGGATGACAATGCTTCATCAACATTAGAACTGTAAACTGATGACCAGTCAACGACCTTTCGCCTTTCTAAAAAATTGTCCCTGGTATATTTTTTAAGAGAACGGATTTGAATACATTTGTGGGAGTTATACTTTTTTCTGACATGACTCCGTGTGCAGTACACAATGTAATGATCACTTACACCATACCGAATGACCCCATGGATCTTATGCATATTATTACATATAACATGATCGATTGCTGACTTTGAAGTATCAGTAACCCTAGTTGGGGTATGTATTAACTGTTTAAACCCAGACATAGATAGCATGTTTTTGTATTTTTTATAATCATTATCAGAGCGGAGACTGCACATGTTCATATCGCCTAGAATAATACTACCAGAGTCATTGGGTAGTTTAGTGATTACATGTTCCAGCTTCAGAGTAAATTCAGGCTCAGATTGAGTTTGAGAGCGGTAACACACACCTATAATAATTGGTTTAGTTCTTGGTAACAGGATTTCCACCCAGATGGCTTCAAAATTAGCATCGTGTAAATCTAATCTTTGGTTATAGGCAAAAGTTGAATCCACATAAATACAAACTCCCCCTCCTCCTCTGTTCCGATCATTATGAATAACTGAAAAACCAGGAATTTCAATCTCACGGTTGGTGATAGAGTCGTCAAGCCAACTCTCAGTTGAAAGATATAAAATAAAAGACTTAAGACTGTGTATTTTTAAAACCCAGCCGCATCTCGGGGATGAAGGTTGGAGAAATCATTTCATACTTGGTCCACACATCAGTTATGATGAACCATCTCATATTATGGTGATAAATCTTTCATCGCGAGTCCCAGTGTTTCTAGATCAAAACACCCTAAATTTGCCAATTTCGACCATTTTAGCCTATATTCAGAAACGGGTAGTTTTAGTTTAAACCCTCCAACCGCAAAACGATTTTGCACAAGACACTTACACTGCAGTATCATCTTAAGATACCTATAGAGTATATCACATGTGCATTACATTTTGTTTAGCTTCTGTAACTTTTGTTTTATAACGGGATCAAACTTGTGTTTTTCATGAAAAATAGCTCAAATTATGTGTCAAATTAAAAACGGGAATTATTTGACGTCAAGCAACCAATTTTAAAAATTCACATATTAATGCAATCTATACATATTAATCTTCAACATATAAAAAATCACCGTTGGCTTTTTATTCCTACAAGTCGCTGTGTGACGTCAAAGTTACGTGTGTATATCACTCTATATAAATTGTTGGAAAATGAATGACGCATAGTATATCAACCATCTCGGTCATATGAGGGATGAAATGTTGTGTTTATGACGTGCATCTAAATATTTGATATATCCCATCTTGATCAATCTTCAAATCCAAGATGGCCTCCAAAATGGCCGCCATAATTGCCAAAATACATATAGAATGCTCATATTTAATTCCATACACTAAATTATGCAGTTTCAACGCCTATGATCGAAATGCCTGAAAGGAGACACTAATTTAAGACGTTCTTGAGGATTCTTTACCTTCCATGATGGCCGCCGATCATGTCAAAATGGACATTAAATGGATGGAACAATGATTCTTTATTTGTTATAACTATCTTCTTTAAGACTAGGGTTTAACAAAACATATACGATATCGTTATTATGTATCAAATTAAGAACAGGAATTAGTTTACGTCATTTAACCAATTTTAATAATCTACAAATCAATGCTGTCTATATACATTTTAACCTTTAAAATAAACATAATCATTATTAGCTTTTTATTCCTACATGTCGTTGTATGTAAGTCCTAAAAAAATCATGGTACCATACAGACACATGTGGCTGAATTGGAATCACCGATTGATATACTTAATTTTCATTTCTCAATTTTTTTGCTAGACATATTTAATTTTCCAATGTATCTTTATAGCAATGTAGGCCTATGCAGAAATTCGTTTTTGGGGTACCGTTCACTATTTAGACATTCAACCAGTTGCTGGTCACATTTTAAACGGTGAATCTGTGCCTTCAATGATCCTTACCATACACACATTATGTAACTGCTAGCAATGTATTGGCCATTTTGTTTTGTTTGTTTGTTTATACACGGTGGGTCCGCACGACACACGCTTGGGTCCTGATTGTAATGCCCGTTTTAATGCCAAGCAGAAACGTTTGACTATTATGTGGTCATTAATCACTTGCCATGCTTAAATCACAATATCTCTCCCAATTCATATAAACCAAAATTTTGTTTTCCAATGGACAATGGACAGCTTACACTAAAAGCAATGGATATTATACCGGTATGTCATTAACATGTCACTGAAGACATTTCAAGCATTTTATGGCCACATTCAGCATTTGGTGGTCAACATAGTTATTCCAAGATACTCATGATTAGTTATATGGTGCCTAAATATTATACTGTAATAACGATATTATATGATCTTCTTTTTTTTAAACCTCGTCTTACAGAAGATAGGTATGACAAATAAAGAAGCTTTGTTTCAGCCATTTAATGTCCAATTTGACATATCGGCGGCCATTATGGAAGCTAAAGAATCCTCAAGAATGTCTCAAATGTGTGTCTCCTTTCAGGCATTTCGAGCATAGGCATTGAAACCTGGGACTAATATATATTAGTCCCAGATTGAAACTGCATAATTTAGTGTATGGAATTTAATACACACGTTCTTTATGTATTTTGGTGATTATGGCGGCCATTTTGGAGGCATCTTGGATTTGAAGATTGTTATCAAGATGGGATATATTATTTATTTAGATGCACGTCGTAAACACGACATTTCATCCCTCATATGACGGAGATGGTTAATACACTATGCGTCATTCATTTTCCAACATTTCATGTAGAGTGATATACACGCGTAACTTTGACGTCACACAGCGACTTGTAGGAATAAAAAGCCAACGGTGATTTTTTATATGTTGAAGACTAATATGTATAGATTGCATTAATATATTAATTTTTAAAATTGGTTACTTGACGTAAAATAATTCCCGTTTTTAATTTGACACATAATTTGAGCTATTTTTCATGAAAATCACAAGTTTGATCCCGTTATAAAACAAAAGTTACAGAAGCTAAACAAAATGTAATGCACATGTGATATACTCTATAGGTATCTTAAGATGATACTGCAGTGTAAGTGTCATGTGCAAAATCGCTTTGCGGT
Source organism: Ophiura sarsii (assembly GCA_035610835.1). Classification (NCBI taxonomy): domain Eukaryota; kingdom Metazoa; phylum Echinodermata; class Ophiuroidea; order Amphilepidida; family Ophiuridae; genus Ophiura; species Ophiura sarsii. Next base: position 36,005,764 of record CM069447.1, on the reverse strand, counting down.
TGGAGGGTTTAAACTAAAACTACCCGTTTCTGAATATAGGCTAAAATGGTCGAAATTGGCAAATTTAGGGTGTTTTGATCTAGAAACACTAGGACTCGCGATGAAAGATTTATCCCCATAATATGAGATGGTTCATCATAACTGATGTGTGGACCAAGTATGAAATGATTTCTCCAACCTTCATCCCCGAGATGCGGCTGGGTTTTAAAAATACACAGTCTTAAGTATTGCAAAGTATTATCTTCCGTCGTCACTGACAGGTAATGTCAACTCGGCGGTGTTGCCGGTGCACAAAATTATGGTAACCTACAATTCAGGAAATAACTGTTGGAACACTTTGAGGACTTCGTTGAAATCAATGGAATGGAAGGAACACATGTAGTAGAATGTTGTTGTAGTAGGAACACAAAGTTGTTGGTATGACACTTTACAATATAGAATGTAGGTTGGATACAATGTAATACACTGATAATTACTGTTATCTTGTACACGTGTTTGTTATTAATAATTCAGGGTGGGTCAAATTATTCACCAATTTGTTAAACCAGTTAAAATGCAAAAATGAATATATTCAATGTGTTGCCTAGCAAGATAGCATTATTAGCTATAACCTTAATTTTATTTCTTTTAAATTGGTTATTCAAGGGACCCCTATGGATAAGGCGCGTATTAACAGCACTTATAATAGGAAAAGAGTTTCTATTGTCTTTGCGGTTATATTTTTTTAATAGGCTATGTTTTTGAATAGGCCTAGTTCAAAAACATGTTCGAGTAACAAAGAAATCTTTTGTCAGATGCAATTGACGCTCATCATTATGTTTCACAAAAAAAATTGATCAACATGATTCGTGGATATACCATTCAGCAGAGAATATTTATTTTTATCTAACTACATATTAAAGACAAGAAGTATTCTGCACGTCCAACGGAGCTTCTGTTTACAGTTTCCAAATGTTCAGAGGATTCCGTCAACATGATTCATAAGAAATGTAATGATTATGGAAATGTTTTGGTCTATTTATCAAATGTTTTATTTATACCATTTCAACAGTTATACAGTATGTTGTGTTGTATGAATAGCTCATTAGTACAGTAGTGTTAAATCCACCAACTTGGAACACTTTGAATTTCGCGCTCTTTTTTCTCGTAATATTATGGTGTAGTTCTGGCATGGAATATAGTATTGTCTTGAAAACATCACCAAGTATAAAGAAGTATGCCTACTCTTATAAACGATGATGAAATTGACCAAGTATTTTTCCTGTTTATTTTAAAACGGGACCTGAATATTTTGACTCACCCTGTATACTCTAAACTTATTAGTAACACCAACAGTCCTTGAAGAGGATTCCAATCTTTCCGCACAGGCTTGATTGGACATTAAAGTGCTCCAGTTTATTCTAAAACAATCAACCTGAGTCTTATAAGTGTAGTTTTATTGGCCTTCCGAAAATTGGTAATACATAAACCAGAAAAGTTAGCAGATCAATGTAGTGCTGCAATCCCAGTGGAAATGCTCTGGCCCTAATGAAACGCGACAATTTCACAAGAGGTGAACCGCTATCTATACCAAATATAAAGTTACATTTAGTTTTACAAGCAGGAAACGATAGCCTAAACAGTTTCTAGCGAAGAAGTTAGAAACTTGAATAATAAATTCAATTTGAACAGTTTTAAAATACCTCTAGACAGTTCAAGTTGAACCATGGTTGAACTGAACACGGTATATCCATGAGCTCAATGGGCCAATTCAACAGTTGAAGATCATTCGTCAGCACAACCAAATAATCAATTGGTTTTGCCACAGTGCGTACAGCCCACCGAGAATTTGGACGATGGATATTTGGAGCCATTTCGATGGTTTAGAGAACAAAGCCCTATCTGCAATAGGTGCCATTTGTGAGATTGTGTCTTCACAAGGGTACAACTTAAAGTACCTCTAATATATAACATTTGGCAGCTATTATATATATTGCATATTCACATAACTGAGATGTAAGTGCAATGCAAAATGTCCTATCTGCTATAGCTGACATGTGTTAGGGAGCACATCAAAACTCGACCGCGCTGCAACCGGCGGTTCCGCCCGGTTGGACCGCATATCATTGTTTAGAACAATAGAAACCGGCTGCAACCTCACGGAACTGCACGGAACCGGCGGTTGCCGGGCGGTCGAGTTTTGATGTGCTCCCTTACTTTTTGTTTGTATCAAGGGGTATGCTATTATAGACGTGATAACATCTTTCAGCAGTTGCAGATGGACCCTTGTTGCACTAAACCCCTTAAATATAACCAAAACCTGTTATGTAAACTGCTGTGATTGGCTGACAGAGTGCATGTGTTACTAGTATGGTGGCATCGGGGGAACCAACTAAAACAAAGTTTGCTCAACATTTGGCTGGCCTGATCTCACACTATTCTTTTTACAGAGTTCCAGATGCAGGCACTGATCCATTATGTGACCTTGCTAAGTTGATCTCTGCAACGAGCGTAATGAACGTGTACCACTACAGGTTTGTTTCATTATGAACAAATGGTTTCATACAGTACGCCAAGCGCACTGAAAAACAAGATTCTATGCATGATGGAAATACAGGGTCGATCTGAACCTGTAGTTATGCAGGCAGACAGCGGTGCATCGTGCAATGTTTTGCCTGATAGTATATTGCCCGCTGGAGTATCATTGGTGCCCACAGAAAAACAGCTGCGCATGTACAGCAAACAGGTTGTCCCTGTGCTTGGCATCTGCAAATAACTTAGAGGTAAAAAATCCGAAAACAGATAAGAAATTGTTGGTACCTTTTTATATTGTCAAAGCCAATGAATCAAGTATCCTTGCTATAGGATCAAAAGCATCCCATAAAATGAATCTGATAACGGTGAACTACACTCGTCAAAAGAAGTTCCTGGACACTCATTGAAGTTCAAATATTTCACATAAATATTTAATATAAATTAAACAATTGCATGTCAAAATAAGCAGACAATAATTCTCTATCATGTCTGTATGAAATTAAGATGTACTCATTCATGCATGGCTGAGCACATTCATTAAGCAATGGTAAGGTGCGTAAAAGGAAATCGCAAGAAATGAGCATTTACAGTCATTTGAATGGAGGGATTATCCAATTTTGTGCAATCTTCTTGCCATTGTCAAGTGAATGGGATCTGCCCTGCATGAGTGATCATGTCTAAATTCCATGTTAAGCTGTTAGAGGATTACTTTCTGCTTATTTTGATATACAATTATATATATGGTTACGCGTTATGAACTCGCCTCCCAATAGGGTGGTGCCGTTACATTTTTTAGCTTCATGCTGTCATTTTCCTCAAATATTTTTAAAACCACAACAGCTATCTCAACAAATTTGGTATCATTTTAAAGCCCTAATACCAAGCTATTTGCCTGCCAAATGGCATTAGTATAGCTAATACAGAAAGGGAGATACAGCTGTTTGATGTTTGGGGACCAGGGGTGGTGCTGGAAGGGGTGCCGCTGGAAGGGGTGCCGCCTGTACAAACTCAATGGGGATAATCCCATGCTTTGTTCTTTATACTATAACTAGTAATCCCCTAATGTTACAAACACAATTTTGGTCCCATTTCAAAGGATATTTAGTAGTCTTTAAGTATGTGGTTCAACAGACCTGTCAACTATTATTAACAACTAATTAATTATGGATAAGACAATAATCATCAGCTTTCTTCCTATTCGCTACACAGTCAACATGAATAATCAGCCTCAATTTACCGGATTTATAAAAATGACTATAACAGAAAAAGTTTTCAACCTATGATAGCAAAAGTATACATTTTTGGAAAGCTTGTAACTAGAGGAATTCAGAGATGCAGTTTATATCAGGGAAGGGTTCATCCTTAAACAAATATTTCTGAAAATTCTAAAAATATATAAAATAAAAATTGGAGATATTCACAAGCCGGTATAATTACCATACCGACGTAGTAACTTTAACAATTATATATCATCTAATGGGTAATTTCATGAGGAATTCAAATATGTAAAAAAAATAATGATAGGGGTAGGTATAAAAAACATATGGATCTCAAATTAAAAATTAAAAAACTCTGATATTTTCCGAACATTTCCGATCATACCATTTTAGTTCTTGGTCGTACTATAATTTTAATGGCATATTTGGTTTCCTCGTGCAATTTCCCTTCAGAAAATGTATACTTTTACTACCTCAGGGGGGTATACAAGGAAATATAAATGTGTAAAGTTAAAATCATGTCGCGAAAGCCAAAATCCGTGTGTAACGCGAAAGGAGGCGAGCTTAAAACACATGACCATATATAATTATATATATTCTATTAAATATTAATTTAATTTAAGTGTCCAGGAACTTCTTTTGACGAGTGTATGAGAACATCATCACCCCACCGCGCGATCAATGTGATGAAGAAATTGCGGATATAGATATCGAGCCATATCAGGACGAATTCAAGGGCCGAGGATGTATGCCTGGAAACATTCACCTTCATGTGGACGAGAATGTTCCCATATCACCACCAAGGAGAGTACCTCTTTCTGTACAACCCAAGCTTAAGGCAGAACTAGAGCGTTTCGAAAGCGAGGGCCAGATGGCAGATTGCGTTTGTGTATTGATCCACAACCCTGGCGCCCTCAAGCGGCGACATTATCCTATACCAGTGATAGAGGAAATATTACCTGAGTTAGTGGATGTTAAGGTGTTTTCCAAAGCTGAATCCTACAAATCGAATTAGATGAGGAATCAGCAAGGTTAACAACTTTCCACACTCCATGGGGTAGATCCTACATATATACAAATGCATCCCTTTTCGAATATCCCCAGCCCCAGAAATATTTCAACAGAAGAAGCTAACTCAGTGTATGGAAAACCTTCAGGGTATGGTTGTAGTTGCTGATGATGTGCTCGTAGTTCATAGTTGGCAAAGGTGAAACACAATGACTGAAGCTAACATAGATCATGACAAAAATCTAAAAGCTTCCTTAGAGAGTTGTACACAAAGGAATATAAGATTGAATAATGACAAATTTCAACTTAAAAGTACAAGTATCAAGTTCATAGGGCATGTGCTAACACCAGAAGGTCTAAAAACTGATCATGGTAAAATAGAAGCTATAACCAAAATGCCAGCACCCATTGATGTTGCGGGGGTTCTGGGGGTTCCATTTCTGGGGATGGTAAAATATCTGTCGACATTCCTCCCAGGACTATTTTTAAAAGATACGGGGCCCTTGCGCCGTTTAACACACAAAGACACCGAATGGCAGTGGTCGCACGAACAGGAGCAGGCTTTTCAGATCATTAAGCAGAAAGTTACTGATAGCCCGGTGCTGAAGCATGGAAGTACTTCGATGAGACAGCGCCAATTGAAGGCCAAGGAGATGCATCATACGCCCAGTAACCTGTGTGTCTCGATCCATGACATCGGCTGAACAGAACTATGCGCAGATCGAAATAGAACTACTCGCTCAAGTCAACGGTCTAGAAAAGACACACCACTATGTCTATGGACATACAATCCTGCTATGGACAGATCACAAGCCACTTGGTCACATTTCTTAAGTTGGGACCTAAAAAGGGTGGATTTGTCACATTTCCCCGCTTATTTGCCATTCAAATGCTTATATTTTTCAAACCATACATCACAATTGAGTATATTTAGTCTCATTTGGAAGATAATTTCTTTCTTTAATAGTATCTATAAGAAAAATGTATAAATCAAGTTGAGAATAATTACTATAACTCGTTAATTACAATTAGTCAGGGTGGAGGCGGGTGAGGATGCATGCGGGTGAGGATGCACGCTATGTATTTCCAACGGGATGGGCAACACTTTTTCGCTTATTTGCCATTCAAATGCTTATATTTTTCAAACCATACATCACAATTGAGTATATTTAGTCTCATTTGGAAGATAATTTATTGCTTTAAGAGTGCATGCCTGAGAGAATAGGATGATATGACAAAATCTAGGAACATGAAGGTTGTCCAATATTGCTCATATATAGTTTGCTGGGTACAGTTGATGAAAGATTCAGGTTGACAAAGTTTGAAAATTCTGACCCCCTGACTTGGATTTTCTGCCCCATGTCAGTTTAGCCCCATTTTGAGCCATAAAATCATATAAAATTGTTTAAATTGTCTCTGTTTCTAAAGGCACAAAATGGGATTCTTTGCATCAACTGATTTTTGAATCCAGTCCATATATCATTGATATACAGCATTGGTATTGTGTAGATTCAACCAAAAATCACCCAACTCATTCTGAATTACGAGGGGGGTCACAGAAAAAAGTGCCCCTACGAGGCATTGATTTTTGTTACGAAAAAGGGGCAATCTTTAAATGTGAATTCGATTTTATCCCAGCAGTGAAATGAAAAATTTCTTTCATAGCCAAATAGCTAAATCACTTGTCTCTTCAGAAAACGTAAATCTGTTCTGGGGAAATGGTTTCTAGATACTCCCAATGCAGTGTTTCTATAAGGCATTTTAGACATTTTAAAACAATTGAAAATATATGATTTATTTGAGATATTGTTGTAATACAGGAATGTAATTCAATCAAATAGGTCACAGACTTTAAGAATATATTTATATTTGTATCTAAATGATTGTTTCTAGACAGAAAATATTTTTGAAGTGTTTTGAAATAAGATATTGTTGTTTTGATTTTAAAAGGTTACTTAAACCATACATTGCTGCTTCTGAGCAGCGATAGCTTTATTCCAAAGTCTCTTACATCAGAGAATTGAACCAAAGGTTTGTGTAATCAAAGGTAACGGTCTTTTGAAGCAATCAGTGTTTCTAGATTGTATAGTAATATAAATTAGACACAATAGTTTGCTTAGAATAGGTCAGGTTCAAATATAAATAGCCTACGTCAATCAGTTTTTTACATCATTAGTTTTAAATACATTGATCCTAGTGTCAATCATACTGGAAATGTGGAATTGCCTAAGGGTAAAAAAAAAGTGTTTCTATTTTATAGTATTTTTCCAAACGAGAGGATGACTGATCCATGGGTGATGTGTGCTATAATAGATATTCTACTATAGGGACTATAACAATTGGACTATGACAATTGAATATGCATTATCACCCTTGATATAAATGAATATCTATAGATGCAATAGGACAAAGTGTTTCTATATAGTAGAGGCACAATTCCCATCATTATCCCAATAAAATAACTAGGGTAAAAGTTAGTCTCATAGATAGATAGATGGGAAATGCATCACTTTCTAGTTTGATTTTATCTTATCTAATTTTCTTCTAGCAACAGGTGTTTTAACTATGGGGCAATAGCCTACTATCACAGGATCGTGGGTTCAAGTCGCCTTGAAACTAGGATTCTTTGTTCATCCCAAAAAGTTCCTATCTAGGTCGGAAATTCTACAATCAAGTCTTAATTCAGTTAGGTTAGTTTATCGGATCTTCTTTCCGTGATTAGCTGCGGGGTTAGCTGATGATCGATTTAATTGTAGAATTTCTCCTCTACCCCATTCGCTGTGTATAACGTGCAGGTCTATACAGTGAATGTCAGTTGCGCCGTGGTTTCGAAGAGTCACGTAAAGCCGTTGGTTCCGTGTATTCAGACGCTCACCCTGAACACGTTAAAATAGTTGCAGACCTTATCGTAAAGAGTAGGGGATCATCCCGGGTCTGTTACCTGTCACAAAAACTCATGTCCCTAGGTTCCAGGGGCCGTGGCATCATGGAACTGTATAGTATACACTAAACACTATGTTCTGTAGCCATGTATCAGTGATGATGATGATGATGATGATGATTTGGGCTACCACATTTTTTTAATAACAAGATGGTGAATGAGATGTCACACAAACAATATTTAGAATTTGTGTGGACCAGCTAGGTCTACTTATACTTGACTGTATAGCAAACCATGCACAACTACAGCAGCCTTGATATCAAAGGGACCAATAATGGTGTGTTAGGCATCATCTGTATCATCTACATGACTCATGTACACCAGTTATTGGATATTATGAATAAGAAAATTAGTCAGCTATGGGGTTACCGTGCACCCCACCCACCCCACAGGACTCCCCAAAACCAACTTTTTGACTTACTTTCATGGTCCTAAAACATATTCAGGATGTTACCAAATATATTTTGGTACGTTAAGGGGTTATTTAAGATGGCGTCCAAAATGGCCGCCATATTATGGCAATCAAAATGCATTGTAAAAGTATAGTTTTAAAAGTGGAATGTTTGTATTTAGACCACTAGACACTCATATTCAGAACTTTTGCTTTGTTAACACACCTAAATCCAAGATGGTCGCTAAAATGGCTGCCAAAAATGTTAACATTCTATAAATTGGCATATGAACCAACATGTATGATCAGATCTACAGCCCCTAGGCTTTATCGTAGACATATAGTGAATGCTGTCCCATTAGATTTGGGGGTATTAGTATACATAGTTTTACAAAACAATTGTTTTAGGTCATTTAATATCAAATTAATCATTTTGGCAGCCATTTTGGAAAGTGATACAGAATCAAAATTGTCACAGAGGTAGGCCTTATCAGTTTAGAACATACTATATAGTTGGTGAATTTGATGTAATATACACTCACAATCTATTTTGGATTACCATACACTCATGTAGACTATATTTACATTTACAGCGGCCATTTTTGTGGCCATCTTGGATTTAAAGTAAATTATTACAATGCAAATATATACACTGGATATGAGTTATTAGTGGTCTAATACATACATCCCAATGTTAAAACTATAATTTTATCATACATGTTGGTTATATTATCCCATTTTATGGAATCCCGACAATAAGTTCAGTCATTATGGGACCTATTTTGGTGGCCATTTTGGATTATTAAGTATGTTAGCAAATCAAAAAATATTGGATATGAGTTACTAGTGGTCTAATACATACATCCCATCATTAAAACTATATTTTCATGATACATTTTGGTTGATATTATCCCATTTTACTGAATTCCAAATTGGTTCAGTCATTTTGGGACCCATTTTGGGCGCCATTTTGGATTTTTAACTATGATAACAAAGCAAAATACTGGATATGAGTTACTAGTGGTCTAACACATACACCCCATCGTTAAAACTATACTCTGATCATACATGTTGGTTCATATTAAACCAATTTATGAAATTTTACCATTTTTGGCTGCCATTTTGGCGGCCATCTTGGATTTAGGTGTGTCAACAAAGCAAACGTTCTGGATATGAGAGTGTAGTGGTCTAATGCATACATCCCACTATTAAAACTATACTTTCACCATACATTTTGATTGCTATATGTCATTTTATGAGATCTGACCAGTTCTGGCGGCCATTTTGGACGCCATCTTGAATAAACCCTTAGCATAGCAAAATTATGTTTGGTAACATTCTGAATATGTTTTAGAACAATGAAAGTAAGTAAAAAAAGTTGGTTTGGGGGAGTCCTGGGGAGAGGGGTGTACGATAACCCCTGTATATACTGTTGTGACGCTGATTTTATATTGCGACATACACCTTTCTAAATAGGTTGAACCTGTTGGTTTCCTTTGATTTATATTCTAGAGATTTACATATGTTTCATTTAGGCCGTGATCAGGCCCCTGCCACTCTATTGTTCGAATCGCCGAAAGCATCGACGTACATGAATATACAATGAATAATCATATCAATGAATATACGTCATTTGTGAGGTCGAAAATGAAAAGTACCAGACCATAGTGGACACGAACGGCCGTAATCTTTGAATCTCCGTTGATTTCAATGTTATGTCGGAGTGTTTTACCTAATTTCATACTGACACGACCTGAGTGATAATCAAACGGTCCCCGAACGATGCCCTGGCGCTGTTGAAGTCAGAAATATCATCGTTCCCTACAGTCCGAGCGTTCCCACATCGAATTTCACCTAGAATATTCGTCACACGAACCTATGTCCGCCATCTTCTGAATATCGAAAAATGCCCTCTGGAGAGTCAAGGGGACAACATTTTTTTCTACGCATGCGTCCGATCGCTTTGGATTTGTCCACTAACATTTTGGACAAATGCCTAATGAGTATGTGCTACATGGCAAGTGACACAACTTCTTGTAATGCGCTAATCAACCGTAGATCTAACCCCCGGGCTCCGGCCAGTTTGGGGTGGAAAAGCCCAATCAGGAAAAGTTCACGGAAAAGATTCAGGCGTTGACGGTTTTTCAATGGTATATCATAGATAGGCAAAGTGGGTATATCCAGTGACAGTTGTATATCCCCTTGGTATATAATATTTATTTTGACTAAAGCAGCCGACAATGCATTGATTGATGATAACATCCAGAAGTGGTTTGATGTGATAATAATGCCGCCATGAGGATCGAGCCGTGTAGCGAGGGGCCACGCCGAACAATGATCGAGAGTGACCAATAACGCGCCGCAATGCGGACCACTGGCGCGCGGCGGGCCGGCACATCCAACATGCGCGAATCAGTGGCGTAGCCAGCTTTAAACAGGGCCATAGGGAGGGGGGGGGGGTGGACTTATAGGGAGGCCGGGGAGGGGTGGACTTATCAGACAGTAAAAAGTCCGAGTTGTATACCGACGAAAGGCATGATGTACAGTCAATAAAACTATGGTGGTAGTGCCCACATGTTGTGGCGAATATAGGGCCTACACTTACTTGCAACAGAGTGACGTGGAATCCGGGGGCCGACTATACGACCGTAACAGAGCGACAGTATAATCCGGTGTTTAATTTTTTTAAATTGAGTGTATTGTTAATAGTCCCGGTTCTGAGCACTTCTCTAGCCCGCCCGGCCTGTGGGCCTAAATGAGACACCGTGCACTTTGCGCCGTGCATATGCTATAACCATCTAATGATTGGAAGCGGTAGCAGCATAAAGTATTATGAGAAAATGTGTACATATCTCCTAAGATTCTGGAGATTCGGAGTCTACCATCGGACCGGGCTTTCAGTTGACCTACGCATAGGAGCATCGTCGAAGTGAGAATGTCCCCTGTAACCTTTTTCAAGATCTTTGGCACTGAAATTAAAATTTTGGTTCATTATAGAGGGAATCCACTTTACTCATACGTGCCCGTAATCACCCTTCAAAGGTACAAGACTTAATCGCGTCTATCAATAGTTGTCTGATTGCCTTTCCACATATATTTCGACATGAATATTGTGTCTCCCAATTCGTTTATTAAAGCTAGCTAAATTTGGTACAAGAACTAACTTTCTTGAAATGAAGTTGTACCCACTACCAAAGATTTTCTAGAAATTCATCGGTTGTACAGATTTAAAAAAATGGTAATCATGGTAGATTTAACATTGGTATAAACGGTCTCCTTTCTCATGTTGTACGATTGGCTATGGCCTGTTTTGGAAATGTGTTTGCTTTGTGTATATCCAAATAGCTTACAGTTGTATATTAGCCTACAATTCAGGAAAATTGGTGTTGGACCACATAGTCCATTTCTTTGCTAATATCCCACTTTAAGGGACTATTTTCAAGCGCTGATTTTGCAACAAACTTGTGTGGGGAGCTTGAGCTATCTACTAAGTGATATCCCTCCCCCGCCCCCACCAATCAATGTTGAGGGTCCCAACGACCGTGGTGATGAAACGGTTCCGAACAACATTGAATGGGGGGACTGGGGGGTTGATTTCAACGAAGTCCTCAAAGTGGTTCAACAGTTATTTCCGGAATTGTCTGAGGCTATTGGTAAATGCTCAATATGACAACTGTCTATAGGAAATAACTCGTGTTCTATACATTGCATATTCTTCTAATTTGGAGAGTGACAAGATATGTATATAATTGTTATATACGGTAAAGATAAAGTAAATACGACATTTACATTGTTAGGGACTGGTCATTTTATGCGTGATTATGGCCCGTTTGTATGGTAAATCACTCAATATGACAACTGTCTATAGGAAATAACTCGTCTTCTATACATTGCATAATCTTCTAATTTGGAGAGTGGCAAGATATGTATATACTTGTTATATACGGTAAAGATAAAGTAAATACGACATTTACATTGTTAGGGACTGGTCATTTTATGCGTGATTATGGCCCGTTTGTATGGTAAATCACTCAATATGACAACTGTCTATAGGGAATAACTCGTCTTCTATACATTGCATAATCTTCTAATTTGGAGAGTGGCAAGATATGTATATATATACTTATTGTATATGGTAAATATAAAGTAAATACGACATGTACATTGTTAGGGACTGGTCATTTCATGCGTGATTATCCGGCCCATGTATATAGAATGCGCGAGTGTTACATGTAGTCTTACATAGGGTGCAACGGGTGAAATTCATTATTTAAACTAATTATATGACAGTAGTTTATTATGCAACAATCAATTAAAATCCTTTTCGTTATCGCAATGCGTTTCTTTTTTGATAAGGGACCGGTCACAACCGCATTATAGACGCTATGAAGTAATAACTATTGTGTCAATTATTGTAGCGTTGTATTTGCCATTGAAGTCATGGAATGATTGTATTTTCTTTGCATTTACTTAACTTGACGGTTATAATTTATCTTCCGTGTTTAATAAATGCATTAAAAGTACGAAATGCATTGTGACGGACTGGTCATTTTACATGTGGTAGACAGAGAGAAAGAAGGACAAACAACAACCACCGAAAAAAGTTCAAAAATAAAGAAGAACAAAAAACCAAAAGAGAGGAAAAACAAAAACAATATGTGACAAACAGATGAATAAAATAAACCAGTTAATGAGCCACGCGAATAACGAAAATGTTATATTAATACATTATTAAAAACACCAATGGCTCCCGCCATGAGGATTTGAACCCGTGTCTCTGCATAGGAATAGGCCAACGCGCTAACCAATTGAGCTAATCGCCCATCTATGCAATACCAAGCCAAATCAAGTGTCATATTATCTTCGGCTTTAGAAATTAGCACTGATTCACAATACACCTTTCATAGTAACGCCTTATAGCGTCTTTTTATTCAGAACCATGCCCTCGTACTATCAGAGTATGGTCAACCGTTGCGTTTGTCCATCCATTGAAAAGCATGCACATCGGTCGATTGTCCCCGATAAATAATAGAACTAACTCCTATTATCTATTTAATTTAGACGGACAATCGTGTACACGCGTGCAATTCAATACGGTCAACCGTGTAATGGTTGTCCATCACCGCGTCATTAGAATGCCAAAGACAGGGTTCGGCGAATTACCTACAATGTAATGTTTATACCACTGTGGACGATGCTATTTAATATAATTCTCTTTATTTAGCTTTGGCCTTGTTATTATAGTGTTATAAATGTAATAATTCTGTAATAAATGATTGCCGCGGTATGCTACGCGAGCAATGTCGTGCGCTATGTCCGAGCCGCTTGGAGAGATATGCGCGAGGCGTGCCAATCGATGTGCACGAAGCGCTGCGCGCGAGACGTATAGATTGTTAATCATGATCTGTACACGAACAATGAATGTAATGACTGAACCTATTCATATCTTGCCTGTATTGATATGTAATGAACCGCAATCATGGCAATGTTAGTTACCATCTCATTGTTCATGTTATTTCTTGGTAACAAAGTCGAGTGCTATGCTCGAAGTTTATGCAAACGCGTAGCGCAAGCTGTAACCAAGGGATACGCATGGGATTGGGTCGAGCGCCACGCACGAACCGTCAAAGTTGTATTTAAATCATATTTTATAATGTTCTCGTGTTTATCGAGGTATCAGATGCTTTTTTTAAAATAAATAAGTCAGGCTTCCTTGAATAATAGGAGCAAATATGCAGGTTTAGGTATTTAATACGACCAGTCCCTAAGTCAGTACTGTAGACACCTCTTGATTATGGTATATCAGGAGATTCATAGCATCTCTATTTACTGAAAATTTGATCAAAAAAGACTTACAAATAAAAAAGTTGTGGCTAAAAATGTAAAATCAGATGATTTTTTTTGGACTTCATTCAGACAATTCAGGAAAATTGGTGTTGGACCACATAGTCCATTTCTTTGCTAATATCCCACTTTAAGGGACTATTTTCAAGCGCTGATTTTGCAACAAACTTGTGTGGGGAGCTTGAGCTATCTACTAAGTGATATCCCTCCCCCGCCCCCACCAATCAATGTTGAGGGTCCCAACGACCGTGGTGATGAAACGGTTCCGAACAACATTGAATGGGGGGACTGGGGGGTTGATTTCAACGAAGTCCTCAAAGTGGTTCAACAGTTATTTCCGGAATTGTCTGAGGCTATTGGTAAATGCTCAATATGACAACTGTCTATAGGAAATAACTCGTGTTCTATACATTGCATATTCTTCTAATTTGGAGAGTGACAAGATATGTATATAATTGTTATATACGGTAAAGATAAAGTAAATACGACATTTACATTGTTAGGGACTGGTCATTTTATGCGTGATTATGGCCCGTTTGTATGGTAAATCACTCAATATGACAACTGTCTATAGGAAATAACTCGTCTTCTATACATTGCATAATCTTCTAATTTGGAGAGTGGCAAGATATGTATATACTTGTTATATACGGTAAAGATAAAGTAAATACGACATTTACATTGTTAGGGACTGGTCATTTTATGCGTGATTATGGCCCGTTTGTATGGTAAATCACTCAATATGACAACTGTCTATAGGGAATAACTCGTCTTCTATACATTGCATAATCTTCTAATTTGGAGAGTGGCAAGATATGTATATATATACTTATTGTATATGGTAAATATAAAGTAAATACGACATGTACATTGTTAGGGACTGGTCATTTCATGCGTGATTATCCGGCCCATGTATATAGAATGCGCGAGTGTTACATGTAGTCTTACATAGGGTGCAACGGGTGAAATTCATTATTTAAACTAATTATATGACAGTAGTTTATTATGCAACAATCAATTAAAATCCTTTTCGTTATCGCAATGCGTTTCTTTTTTGATAAGGGACCGGTCACAACCGCATTATAGACGCTATGAAGTAATAACTATTGTGTCAATTATTGTAGCGTTGTATTTGCCATTGAAGTCATGGAATGATTGTATTTTCTTTGCATTTACTTAACTTGACGGTTATAATTTATCTTCCGTGTTTAATAAATGCATTAAAAGTACGAAATGCATTGTGACGGACTGGTCATTTTACATGTGGTAGACAGAGAGAAAGAAGGACAAACAACAACCACCGAAAAAAGTTCAAAAATAAAGAAGAACAAAAAACCAAAAGAGAGGAAAAACAAAAACAATATGTGACAAACAGATGAATAAAATAAACCAGTTAATGAGCCACGCGAATAACGAAAATGTTATATTAATACATTATTAAAAACACCAATGGCTCCCGCCATGAGGATTTGAACCCGTGTCTCTGCATAGGAATAGGCCAACGCGCTAACCAATTGAGCTAATCGCCCATCTATGCAATACCAAGCCAAATCAAGTGTCATATTATCTTCGGCTTTAGAAATTAGCACTGATTCACAATACACCTTTCATAGTAACGCCTTATAGCGTCTTTTTATTCAGAACCATGCCCTCGTACTATCAGAGTATGGTCAACCGTTGCGTTTGTCCATCCATTGAAAAGCATGCACATCGGTCGATTGTCCCCGATAAATAATAGAACTAACTCCTATTATCTATTTAATTTAGACGGACAATCGTGTACACGCGTGCAATTCAATACGGTCAACCGTGTAATGGTTGTCCATCACCGCGTCATTAGAATGCCAAAGACAGGGTTCGGCGAATTACCTACAATGTAATGTTTATACCACTGTGGACGATGCTATTTAATATAATTCTCTTTATTTAGCTTTGGCCTTGTTATTATAGTGTTATAAATGTAATAATTCTGTAATAAATGATTGCCGCGGTATGCTACGCGAGCAATGTCGTGCGCTATGTCCGAGCCGCTTGGAGAGATATGCGCGAGGCGTGCCAATCGATGTGCACGAAGCGCTGCGCGCGAGACGTATAGATTGTTAATCATGATCTGTACACGAACAATGAATGTAATGACTGAACCTATTCATATCTTGCCTGTATTGATATGTAATGAACCGCAATCATGGCAATGTTAGTTACCATCTCATTGTTCATGTTATTTCTTGGTAACAAAGTCGAGTGCTATGCTCGAAGTTTATGCAAACGCGTAGCGCAAGCTGTAACCAAGGGATACGCATGGGATTGGGTCGAGCGCCACGCACGAACCGTCAAAGTTGTATTTAAATCATATTTTATAATGTTCTCGTGTTTATCGAGGTATCAGATGCTTTTTTTAAAATAAATAAGTCAGGCTTCCTTGAATAATAGGAGCAAATATGCAGGTTTAGGTATTTAATACGACCAGTCCCTAAGTCAGTACTGTAGACACCTCTTGATTATGGTATATCAGGAGATTCATAGCATCTCTATTTACTGAAAATTTGATCAAAAAAGACTTACAAATAAAAAAGTTGTGGCTAAAAATGTAAAATCAGATGATTTTTTTTGGACTTCATTCAGACAATTCAGGAAAATTGGTGTTGGACCACATAGTCCATTTCTTTGCTAATATCCCACTTTAAGGGACTATTTTCAAGCGCTGATTTTGCAACAAACTTGTGTGGGGAGCTTGAGCTATCTACTAAGTGATATCCCTCCCCCGCCCCCACCAATCAATGTTGAGGGTCCCAACGACCGTGGTGATGAAACGGTTCCGAACAACATTGAATGGGGGGACTGGGGGGTTGATTTCAACGAAGTCCTCAAAGTGGTTCAACAGTTATTTCCGGAATTGTAGCTAACAAACTATAAAAATGACATCTCTGAATGTATTTTAAACAAAGTGTGCAAAGGAGAAATGATTGGGCACACTGGTAAAATGGTTTTACAACAAGTGTTGCTATCATTATCAAAGTGAACTCAACTTCAATCACTTATCATCGAGCAATAATATATTGTTTTACGCATTTAAATGTGTTTAGATTATAAAGTTAAATAAATCCAGAGATAAATGATAGATAGAAAAATAGATTAAAAAAAGAATAGAAAAAAAACTATAAAAGCATTGGCGGCCTTTATAAATTATAAAAATTGATATAAAAATGATGTTACATACATCCACAATCAAGTTTAATTTGTTTTTTTAAAAAACAAAAAAATAGAAAACAACAACGAACACACGGAGATTCGAACCCGTGATTGCCGATTGCAAACGATATGGCCAACGTATGCACGCCACAGAGATCGACGAGTGTAATTGTGTCAGTTTTATCATTTAACCATTGATTCTTTTATTTATAACGAACGGATTTTTATCGTGCCATTTTGGACATTTTAAACCATATTTATATGTTACTCTCGCACAAAATGTGTTTGTAATATGATTATACTCCTTATTTTGGAAAGAATGGTAAAAACGTTGACATTTCGAACACAATAAATGGCATCTTGTATACTGTTTATACGGTCGCTCGACTGAACGTTGTGTGACCTGTTGCATTGCATTATTCATGTTACGATCTGTTTATGTATGCTTTTGTTATACTTCTCAATCGCTCATCGCCAACTCTGTACAAGAAACTTCATGCGCTGTCCCAACGCTGTCATTAGAGAACAATAGAAAAGTCCCTTCGACTCTCCAGAGGGCGTTATCTGCGACCTTTGACTGGGTTCACGGGGTTAATCATATTAATGAGCAAATATGCAAATGAGCTAAGTGTCCCCTCCTATTATATATCCTTCTTGCCGTGATTGTTATTGCCACTGGCAACCTTTTCCCGCGAGCTCCGAGTACCGATTTCGGAGACGTGGTCAGCAGTTAATATCTGCACGTCACGTTGATAAGTCATGTTTATAATTTAGGCCAGGAAATACTTTTCACAATGAGGGACTCTCTGGTTATACACGGAAGTTCAGATTGGTGCGTGTGTTTAATGTCAATATAATATGCTTTGGAAAGGATGCTGGATGATGTATTATTATCTATATGTAAGTTTAACATTCGGAACTCAGACATGATTGTTAACATGGATTACGAGTAAGTTAAACATTCTGTTTTAAATAAATAACATTATATATATATAGTAAGCTTAAAAGCTTGTCCGTTATGATTATTCTGTGTGTTTTGATCCCCCTCTCCGCCTTGTGAGTTATTCCCCTACTAATATGTGTTCTTGTTTTAGAAAATATTAAAAATTACTATATAGAAACACTATGTTTTTCAGTATCCAGACACATTTCCCCAGCTAAGTTTGAATAGTTTTTGATAGCCAATGTGTCATGCTATGAGACTACAATCAGGTTATTTTAATTCACTGCTGGGATAAATTCCTGCAAGCGATTGAAGATAGCCCCATTGTTACATAAAACATCAAGATATTTGAGGGGGGTCCTAAGTGGGACCCCCCTGGTGAGGAAGAAGGAGTTAAGTGAAATTTGGTTTGATCTTCACAATACTAAACCTATGTACTTACAATATTTTAACTTAATTAAAAAATAATTTGACAATAGACATCAAGATTACAAGTATGAACATTATGCAAAAATGGGCAATTATATGCAATTTTGGGAGATTTTTGGGGCTAAAAGGGGCTAAAACTTGATGGGGCACAAAATCCAAGCTATAGGGGCCAGAATTTTCAAACCTTGTCAGCATGAATATTTCATCAAGTATATATACTAAACCAAAAAAGAGCAAAATCCGACAACCTTCATGTTCCGCCCACCATTTGGTTTTCTCAGGCACGCACTCTTAATAGTATCTATAAGGAAAAAATGTATCAATCAAGTTGAGATTAATTACTATAACTCGTTAATTACAATTAGTCAAGGTGGAGGCGGGTGAGGATGCATGCAGGTGAGGATGCATGCTATGTATTTCCAATGGGATGGGCAAAATAAATGATTAAACCTTGTGTATATTAGTTCATTGAATTACTATTTTGTGTGATTAATATCAATATTGTAATTACCAAACCTTAATTAGTGTTAATTACATCCCCAATTAATTAATATTACTAATTAATTACATACAACAGATACCATCTGAAAATGTATCAACGGCAGATTATTACCCATTTCAAATGGTAACTGGGGGGGGGGGGGGGGGGGGGCAATATCTCTGCAGTGTTTTAATGAAGTTGGACCTAATGTTGAATGTTCCTTAATATTGTATATAATCTGTGCTAATTATATTGATACTAATTACCTAGGAAGTGCTTATTTTATCCACCAAATCCGCACAATAATATCACTTTTTAGTGTTTAGGATTAACATGTCCATCGCCGTCACCCTACTAGTATATCATTTTCAAATTGTTCAATATCCAATGCTGATTTCTATAAATCAACAGTTTTAACTTTGTATGCTAGCAAGATGTCAGTGCAATTAATGCCAGGCATAACATTGTAATCAATTTATAATACAGAAATGAGGTTGTAAGTAATCAGCCAAATTTGTTTTCTTCATTTTTGGACACCCTGTATAATCAAATTTGAATGACTTGTACCTTTCTACCAGAAAGGTATGTTCATAAACTTCATTTAAGTGTTTCTTTTGAACAAACAACATTTATATACATTTTTGTCATACTGTCCACACAGAATATATAGTTTTTTATGTGAAAATTGACACATTTTGATCACCCTGTATTTTCGTTTGACAATTAATTAACCCCTACAAATAATATATGACCGGAAGGGCCTTGCCTTTGGCTTCTCAAATCTGGGGTTCAATATTTATTTTAATACACTATGTTTAAATTAGGAAGCATACAGTAAATTACATTTCATAGTAATATTTCTTTTGTTACACCCTATATATTTCCTAAGTCACCCTGTATACTGGAACAAACACTAGATATTCACAATCCTAGATATCTCAGCTTTCTAACAAAGTATACTTTTGCACACTTTGGATTTATACTTTTTGAGTTATTAGGCTTAGAGCATTATCACATTTTTTTTCAAATGTATGCATGTGACGCTATAGGGTCCCAACTTATTAAATGTGACCACTTGTGGAAATCGCTAAAAAGCCCCTGTCCCAAGTTCCCAAACTTCTGTAGCGTCTATTGATCCGTCTCCGCAACTATGATACATCAATCAGGTATCTACCTGGAGCTGAAATGTATCTGGCAGACACATTGTCTAGAGGAGACAACGGAAAGTTCATACCAGTACAGTGAGCTTGAACAGATAGTTGATGGTTTGGCTGCCACAGACAATCAACTGAAGCAGTTACAAACTGCCACTGAACAAGAACTGCAACCACTGATAGACTATGTCACAAAGGGATGGCCTTGTAATCAGAAAAAGGTCATTCATCCTGCAAAGCCATACCATGCCTTCCGACATGAACTCACAATAGACTCAGGCATAATCTTCCGAGGTGACCGATTTGTAGTTCCACCGTCACAAAGACAAAATGTCCGCCAAGAACTGCATGCTGCACACCTATGTATCGAAAGCATGCTGAGAAGTGCCTGAGAAAGTGTATTCTGGCCCAATATAACATCAGAGTTCAATAGAAAGTTTGGTTATCGGTGTTATTACAGAGTAAACACCAATACATGCTATGGTTATGTTGACATTTATACACCATAGGATTTCACTGTATGTAGTAAATCAGAATTCTCTCAACATCTGTAACGATTGATTAACATCTTAAACGATTAAAACATTTTCTTCAACCTTTGCAACAAATCCGGTAAGTTATACATTATGTTTCATATTTTATACATACGAAAAATTCTTCCGATAGTGCTCAATGTTTTAAAGAAATAATGTGAAACTATTCTATTCTGTGTTACAATCATACAGTACATACATAATGTTTTATTTCATATAGGACTACAGTCATAGAGTACATACATTCGTATATTATTATTATTGTTATACCGGGTGGTTCAAAAAAAAGTTGACCCAAGTTCAAAGTAATTTTTCAATCACATTTAAAGTTTCAGATAAATTCTGTTTGCTTAGTCTTAATCAACAGTAAGTTTTGAAATTATCCTGAAAAGATGGCACGTGTAGCTTGTTTGGTTCTTCAGATATGGTTCACTACAGAAAACATGTACAAAACTGACTTGTCCACGGGAGCGTTATTTGGTTTTTGTCTTAAACAAAACAGCATGCTCTAGTTTCAGAATTGAAAATCCCGCCCTGACAAAGTATCCCAATCTCTATGCTTATGTGCCATTCACATTCAACAAAGAAACGTAGATACGTATAGGTAGGTAATGTCAAGCACCAGACAGATGTCTCAGATGTCTCCTTGTTTCTTTTTCTGCTATTTTTACAATTTGTGACCAATCGTGTGTAAGTCCACTTTGTGCATTCTATCTATACTAAAGGACGCTCCCGTGGCCAAGGCAGCTTTGTGCATGCTTTCTGTAATGAACCATATCTGAAGAACCAACCAAGATAAATGTACCATCTTATCAGGATAATTTCAAAACTTACTGCTGATTAAGACTAAGTAAACAGAAATTATCTGAAACTTTAAATGTGGTTGAAAAATTACTTTGAACTTGGGTCAACTTTTTTTGAACCACCCGGTATGTATTTATACGTACATAGACTCATTCGTCGGTAAATGCCGCCTCTATAAATCCATTATAGGCCAAGTAAAAACACCCTTCGTTTCGCCGCAATCCATCTCTAGGCTTATTCGAAGTAAGCTTACTGCTGTACAATGCTATAGAAGATGTTTATTTTTTAAATGGTTCGGTACTTCAATAATATATTTTCATTTTTTAAATCTTAACAGCCTTAAAACACGTACTCAACCTTGAAATTTGGATCCCTCCAGTTATTTTACAACGTCCTAAAATCGTAAAAAGTAAGTAGTTTTTAACTTATTATTACTAAGTTGTTGATAATTCCTTTTACCAAAACAGTTCTTAATGCGTGAGATAACAAATTTGATTTATTTATCCGTTCATGTTACAGAGAGCTAGCTTAAACGGCCGTTTTTGTCGAAGACCTTTAATTGAGCAATTTCGGCATAATTGTGAAGGTAAGAGTTTGTTTGAAATTTAAATTGTAAGTCGATAATGAAACTAGTTCGATCCGGTTAGAAGCAATCCCATGACGATGTATGACGTCACGTTTAATAATAGAATACATGTATATGTAATACTATTACGCAATCGTAAAGTTAATGATGCAACAATTACAAAAAATGACATAAGGTCACGTTTAAAAATAGAACCATATACAACTATAAATGTTTACCGAGCGTATATTTATGTATCCATACAGATCACGCACAAACGTGTCATAGACGAACGCGAAGGATGGTAAAGGCAGTCAAGATACTATCGTTAACGTAAGTCAAAAGTATCTGCATCCCCAGACACTGATAGGTTAGAAACATCCCCTAACACTCACGCTGACAATGATGTTCAAGATCCTATAGCCTCGAACACCGGGGTTGACATCATATCGGTCGACCCTTCACCAAATAATAATATCCCGGCGAGTAGCGTCGGTATACAGTGGCGGATCCAGGATTAAAATGTACGGGGTGCTGATCAACGTTTTTTTTAATTGGTATCCAAAAAAAAATCGTAAAAGGTTTCCAATTTTTTTTGCCGTCAGCTCGTGAAATTCTGCTACTTGGGGGAGAGGGTGGGGGGGGGGGGGGGGAGGGGGGTTAGAGATGTGATCGCCCCAAAACCGGCAAAAAAAATCGCAAATGTACCGACGGAGCCAACCTATGCCTCTGAAAAAGGTATATTGTCAAATTTTACGGGGGGCGCCCGCCCCCTCCGCCCCCCCCCTGTATCCGCCACTGAGTTAACATGTTAATGAAATTGAAAATAATTCTGAATCTAATAAGGGAAACGAAACGGGCACTGGAAATGGTAGGAAAAGAAAAAGAAGAAGAAACAAATTATGACGTCGAAAGCCAAAGTGGTGGGAATGTGGTGACACCGGTGGGAGATGACGATAGTAAAGATGACTATGGAGACTATAGGAGAAAGGGTTTTTTAAGAAGCAACAGTAGTGGTAGTAGTAGCAGCAGCAGCAGTAATGATTCCGCTCAGCAACCGGGTTGGAAGCGTAAGCTTCTAACTCGTAGGGAAAGAACGAGTCGGTTGGCTAAACTAAACGCACTACCCTTACTTCGCGCCAAAAGAAAAGAATAGCTAAAGATAAGCGCAGTGAGATTAAGCGTTCACGCAAGGAAGCTCGAAAGGCGCAAAAGGTGTTTAGGGCTGAAATAAAAAGAAAGATAGACAATGAAATGAAGCGATACATGTCGGACCTGGATGAAAAAATAAATCTTGAGAGTCGGGGTAGTATCGACTACCCAAAATAGAGTACGACCCAGTATGATTTCGCTCTCCGATTTATTCCAGAAAAGCTGGAGCATATCAACAGCTTACTGAACATGACCACGGAACTCTTCGTTAGATGTTTAGAGCGAGCTATTGAAGAGGTTAGGGTATTAGACGACGACCGTATTCGAATAATTATTGGAAACCATTGAACCGGGTTACCAGCATTCGGTTCATAAAGCTTAATTATATTGACATTGAACGGGACTTTCTGTCCAAACTCGAACAGGTACTGCAATCGGGCGAGACATATGTTTTTTTGTAGACACGCTAGAAATAAATATAGTAGTTGCCAGACATCCACGCCAAAGAGGGGGAAAGTATTTAAGAAGGTCGATAATGTCCCATAAACGCTGGCTGACGAAGACAAAATCCATCGTGTCCATTCAAAATGCACACGACAACATGTGTTTCGCTCTAGCGCTTGCTGTGGGAAAAGGTTACGTGGACTGGAAAAATGGCAAGATGAATCGCAATGCGTACGTGAACTTGATACAACCAAGCCTCGAACAGTATTGGCAGGCGAGAAATTTATATCTCGATGCAAAAGTGGGAATGGAGCGCGAATGCGGATTTAAAGAATGGAAGGAGTTTCAAAAATATCTCTCGACCCAATTCCCTTCTTTTTACGGCATCAACGTTTGGTCCTTAGCATCGCAATTGAAGAAGTGTATATATTTTATTTTAGGCGACATTAAAGCTAAAAACCAATTGCACATTCTTCATAACGACAACCACTATGACACGATAAACTCTATCACGGGGTTCCTTTGTAAACCGTATTATTGCGCCAAATGTCGAATAGCCGTCTCTAGTCAATCACGTCATCGATGCTTCGAAGTTTGCTTCAGATGTCGTAAGAGTAAGTGTAAACCAACTTCTTCGTCTACGTTCATCGAATGTAAGAAGTGCAACCGTGAATTTCATTCCATGACGTGCTTCAACAGCCATAAGACCACAAAGTCGGAAAACAGTTTGCGAAAACTACAAACGTTGTGAAGAGTGCGGTCTTATAGAAAATCCGCCTATGCCTCCGACGATAGCGGAGCTTGTCTTACCGAACATCAATGCGATGAAATTCATTGCATTACCTGCGATGGAGTAAACCCTAAAGAACACGTCTGTTTCGTTAAGAAAATAAGCCTGGGACTTGGATGATGATGAGGAACAGCTAGATGAAGGAGACGTTGCGCTAGGATTCGACGAAGACAGTAGTGAAAAATAAATAAATGACAAAAGCAACACAAAGTTTTTATTCTTCGACTTTGAAAGCATGTTCGTGGACAACGAGCACGTGCCCAACCTTTGCGTTGCCCAATGACGAACATAACGGTACACCTAGGGACGAGTCCTACGAAATGATAGATCCCAAAGTGGCTGAAGAAAATAAACAAGATATCGAGTATCCAAAAGACAAGTGTCGTTGCGGTAAAACCAGGGAAATAACCTTTTCAGGGCCAAGCACAAAATACAGAATTTTGCGATTTTCTCTTTTCCGACCATCACAAAGATACGGTCGTGATGGCCCATAATGGAATGTCCTACGACAACATATTTCGTTTGGATTATCTCTTGAAAACGAAGCGGCTTCTCCCAGAGGTCATTTTAACCGGGAACAAAATCATGAGTATCGCTCTTCCACAGTTAGGCTTTAAAATTATCGATTCGATCAACTACCTCGCAATGCCTTTCACAGTTCCCAGACACATTCGATCTCGACGAACTCTGTAAAGGTTATTTTCCATACATCCACAACAAGCCGGAATTTTAAAACTACATCGGTGAGCTTCCACCCTAGGAGACATACGGGATGAATAGGATGAAACCATCGGAAAAGGAACAATTTGAGAAGTGGTACGACGATCATAAAAGTAAAGGGACCGTGTTTGATATGAGAAAGGAACTACTACGATGAAAGCGTGGATATAGAGTGGACAGCCACGTACGCAAAATGCGAATTGGAAAAAACTGTGGAGAAAGGATACCAGATTAAAAAGATACATCAAGTGTGGCACATTGAAAAACGCTCCAGCGATTTATTTAAACAATACGTATCCACCTTTCTTCGCTATAAGCATGAATCAGGCGGTTATCCATCCGAGTGCGACACGCCAGCGAAGAAAGAGGCTCACATCGATGAATATCTGAAGCATCAAGGTAATAGCGCTGAACAGTTTTTACGGAAAATTGGGGGCAAAGGTCAAATCTTCCATCCAGATCCTACGTAGATTCGGTCGGAAGGTTCTGGTATTACCTAGAATCGGACGATCATATCGTGCACGACTGTAAAGTTATTTCCGACGATTGTCTCGAGATCTACCATACCAAACCCAACGAGTTTGTACAACCGTCTAAACACACACTCCCCATCATAGCGGCGTGGACAACTGCCCTAGCGCGTTTGGAATTGTACAAACTCTTAGACCAATTGGACGATTGGGTTTTATACTATTTTATATTATGATATAGACAGCGTTATATTTTGGACGGACAATGACCATGAAAAACATGACCCAACTCTCGGAAATTATCTGGGCGATTTGACGAACGAAATTGAAAATGACGATTGGATATCAGAATTTATATGCGCCGGAAGTAAAATCTATGGATTTAAATTACATAATAGCGGAATCACTCGTTGCAACGTGCGAGGGTTCACTTTAAATAGGCAGGCGTCACAACAACAAAAAAATCAATTTTTATTCGATGAAAGCGTTAGTTAAAGGAGAGGGTCCGCAGGAAATAGTTATTCACGAGGATAGTCGAATTACGCGAGACATGGACACAATGACTATTCACAACAAGCCGATGAATAAAACATACAGGAAGGTCTTTAACATTTTTGGCAATTTTTGGTCCATAACTCAAAAAAAGAAAAAGATTTTCAACAACAACAACAACAACAAAAAAGCACCCCGGGTAATGTTATCAGGAATATCATAAAACTAGTATGACAACATTTGACAAAATATATTTTGAGTTATCTCTGCAGAACCTAAAATGGGTCAAAAAACGTGTTATTTATATTTTTTTCCAAAATGGTCAATTTCATTATCATGGTTGGATTCATTGAACCCTTTTCTGCAAAAAAACTGTATACGTTTATAAAGATTAAATGAATATTGAAGAAGTTACGGCAGTTTTACGGAGGCTGTACCTGAGAGTCCACCCCCCCTTAATTAAAGGAGCTTTCGACAAGGTATGGCATAACGGACTCTGCTCGACACTTTTAGCTAAAGGTGTTACTGGAAGACTGCTTTTGTGGATAGACAACTATTTATCTGATAGATCGATCAACGTCGTCATGTCAGGTCAGGCATCCTACACTGCTCCAATAAATGCTTCTGTTCCACAAGGATCTATCCGTGGCCCACTGCTGTTCTCTGTTTTATTGATGACCTTGTAGATGTCTGTGACGACGAGCTATATCTATATGCCGACGACTCACTCTTTGCACCCATTAAGTCATCAACCGATCCCAACACAGTAGCTGCTAGTCTCAACAGAGATCTAAGCAACATGAAAGCATGGGCTGACGAATGGAAAGTGACCTTTGAGCCTACCAAATGCAAATGGTAATCTCCAGGAAAAGATCCCCATCTGAACTTGATATCTACTTTGGAGAGTGCAAACTACCATCTACAAAAGAACTGGATATCCTTGGCGTCACCATATTGACAGCAAGCTGACCTTAGACAGAAGCTTCATTCACACAGCTGTTCCCTTATGGAACAGTCTTCCAGACGATATTGTTGGCAACATCTCAGCAGCTGGAATCCAGGCTTTCAAGTGCCGTGTGCACGGACATCTTCTTTCAAACTCTTAACTTGTCATAGCCTTCATACTCTTTCATGGCACCCTTCATTCAAGTCCTTTCAACATCTGACTGATTCATTAATAATGGTATGGTGGTCATGGGTTAAGTATAGGTTAATGCTTGGTCGGGGAGATGGTGGATTGTCCTGTAAAGCATGTAGCCAGCTGGGCTGGTGATACGGCCACGCCCCAACAGGTGACAACAGGCAGCTCCTGGTAGATTTAGTTCCCAAGTTTGTTGTGAAGGATCTCTTGATGCCCATCAGACCTCCAGATATTATTATTTTTCTTTAATTTATATTTTGATGTTGTTCTCTATGTTTGGGCTTTGATCTTATTTTTATGTCACTTTCATTGGCATTTTAAGCCTCTGCCCATTTGTGTTTCTTGTTTTATGCATATTTTCTGAGTTGCAGTGAACCAATTGATTGGCCTTTCAGAGCTCTTTTTCGAGAGTTACCAGTTTGATAGTAACCGATATACTTGATTTGAAGAGAAGGGCAACTCCCCCACCAGACTTATTCTGCCGACGAACATGACGAAAGGTATAACCTGGTGGAGGGCATTCACGGATGATAAGATCGTCCTCTGGCTTTAACCAGGTTTCAGAAATGGCAACAACATCAAGATCTTGTTGCAAGACATAGTCATTGAATTCATCAGTTTTGTTTTTAATTGATTGCATATTAAGGCAACAAAAATTAACCTTTAATTCATTGTGGATTTGCTCTGAGGAAGTTTATGTTGATTAATCATTGAGAGGGGAGGAGTCGGAGTGTTGCAAATTCGGCTTGCACAAGTTCTTTTGTCTGCTTCTCCTATTTTTTACATCTGTGGAAGCGAGGTTTTTTTTGTTTGGCATAATTGGCTAATATTCCAAGATATGTTAAGTGATGTATAAGAGATGATGAAATAATACTACCGGTGTAATTATGTCATAAAGTCATGTGCCGGTATGTCAGAACAGTGATACAGTGATATGCCGGTATATCAGAACTGCAGTTACACGGTGGTCTATGGCAGAATATTGTGATGTGCCGGTATGTCAGAATACAAAATGAGGTTTTCATGCCGGTATTATGTTCAAACCCTGGCATATCACACTAATTAGTGCGGTATCTCATTAATTAATTACCTTTTTGTCTCAATTTTTTGGGAGAATAAAGAGTTTCATTTGTAGCTCATAAAATGCATCTTAACTCATTTTGCCCAGAACAGCGACGATTTGTATTTTGTATGACTGTTTCGGCGCGAACCCGCAAGAGCGTAATAAATCTTACTCTTCTGATTTGAAGAATGGTTCGTTACAATAGACTTATAAAAGATCTTTGCAATAGTCTACGCTGAGACTAATAAAGAGATAAGAAGCACCCATTCATACCTGCCATGTGCAGCGATCCATGTCACCGCGACATTGTTATAGTTGATGGCCAATCGATTATCATCATTCAGTCTAATCTGTATCACGACCTAATCCTTTGAGTAGTAGCGCGCTATTTTGAACAGTGTTATCCACACGTGTATTAAACTTTTCTAAATAGCCTGAACGCACATATGGGATGGTGACCGACTCACAGACCTAGATATATTTCTAAAACAATTGTTCATTTATATCGCTCAAATGATGGCATTCAGAAGAAGTACGACAATTAAAACTTAAGCGTTGCATTCTTGAACATATAAAACAATGTATTGTGATAACCAAATGTAATAGTTTGTGTTCAGATTCATATGAATTGAAATACAAAATGTAATGTTTTGCAGAACTTGTTATGAATAAAGTATAATATTAGTTTTTCAATTCATGTTAAATCTAAACACAATACCATGAACTTTTTTTTATCATTACATATGGTTTGTATGTTCAAGAATGCCCCCATTAGGTTTTGATTGGCATACTTCTTCTGAAATTTCAGGGTCTCTAAAATGGGGGCTTTGGAGTGTATTTTGACGAAAACTAGATTTTGAATGCAAATTGTCACAATTTGTGAATTTATTATAAAAGGGGCCAGGGGTCGTCAGCTTCTGGGTGGCAAATGCCGGTAATGGCAGCGGTACGCTACCTTCATTTCTAAAACGACCTTAGTGTTCGTGCCTTTTAATTAAAGGATTTAAAAACAGATATAAAAATATGGCACCATTGAATCCGTTTACACTCTTAAAGATAATAACGAAGCAATTACATTTTAAGCGCTGAGGTGGCGGCTAAATAGTAAAAACGAGATTTTTAAAAGTTTTTAGCCACCAATCTCTCAACAGCTAAATTGTCAGTCCTACATTATTATACTCTCTGGGGAATCGGATGAAACCGAGACCATGATATCAATTGTTGTTTGCATTACAGGCGAAATGAGTGCATTTATGTCGAGTCTCGGTTTCTTTTTGGCCGTAGCCTCTCCGCTCAACGTAGACGCCATTATGATTTAAATTAGACCAAATGGAAATTATACCATTCATTATTAGACTAATTGGCATTAGACCAACTGGGTTTTTACTCCGGGGTTTTTACAAAATGGTTATTAGACTAAATGGTTATTAGACCAATTGGATGTTAGACCAACTGACATTTAGCCCAACTTGTCTTATACCAATTGGTATTAGACTAAATGAGTATTAGACAAAATGGTTTTAGACCTAATGGCAAGTCACCCGCTGCACATGCTGCCGGTATACATGGTATAACCTTTATTAAATTAACTAAATTAAATTTACCCTGTCCGCGTCAATACTTTTAGACTTATCCAAGTCTTTATTTACGCTAAACGGGGATAGGGTTGTACGAAGTTGAATTGAAACGTAAACGTGTATCTATGTATTTTATTAGTGTAAAGTGTGTGTGGTTTTTTATTTAATTTTCTTGTACGAATAGCCGGGACGAATATTTCGTTGGCGCTATTGCTATGGACACACCAGAAATGATAAGTATCGGCGCACGCGTTTAGAAATTGAAACTACAATGCAAGAGCTTTTTCAAAGGCTAACCCCGCCCGGACGAAACGGTGATAAATTCCCCAAGTCCTCTAGCCCCAGTTGGATTTTCCGTATTTTGGTCGGACAAAACAACACTTCAAAATTCAAACCTTAACTGGATTGTCCCAACATTCTTGGGAGGGCGGTATCACAAGTGTGCGACGTTCAGTTTTTGTTCGTGAGAAACATAAGGTCTATGTACGATGACTTTAGCTATGATGTTAATTTTTCATTGGCCATTTCTCCATCCTATTCTCGGCATTTAGCCGGTCCCATCTGTGTTAAGAATTGTTTCCATCAGATTTGCACGTTGTATCGGAGTGACAGCCGCCGAGAATCTCTAGCAGGGGCCTGACATCAGCATAATATATACAAACAATCAAGTGGAGATATAATCCAGGGGGACAAGTGGCTCCATTCAAGGGTTTAGTCCAAGGCAAAGCAACATGTCCATGTTGGTACAGGAAAAGGTAGCTCATTAACATAATTTCCGTGATACCCATCGTGTTGGGGCATGCGATTCATGTAACCATGTAGTATTTGTCCTCCCCGATAGGAATACCGCTGTTGGCATATTAAAAATGTGTGCTAAATACCCCAATTACGCAAAACAAAACATTAGTCCCTAAACTTAGTTATAGCATATACCAAATGTAGCATCACTGTCCATTCAATGAACGTCATTTGTATATCGATTCCTTTATCCGTTGTCTATTATTTGCAAAGACGCTATTGAAATGGGCAGATGGGTTGCCATTTTGTAGCTTTGGAATCAAGGATATTGGCTGAACACATTCTTAGAGAAATCGATTTAATACCTGAAATCATACAATAACGCCTAAATATGTCAACAGAATCAGTACCAACAGGGAATTGAATAGGGGTGTTGCTGTTTTGAATCCACATATAGTTCTTATTGTAGGATAACGAAAATCCACCCAGGCCTATATAATAACGTGATATAACTTTGCTTGTTTTTTTTCTGTATTTTGTGTATCCTGAATAATCTTTTGGGAAACAGAAGGAAGAAGTCTTTGTCCGATTCTTTTGTTATTAACGGTTCTATTGTCTCTGACTCACAACAAATTGCCGATGGCCTAAATGATTTCTTTGTTAATATTGGTCCTAATTTAGCTAGTAAAATTCCTTTTACTCCTAAAAATGTCAGCGACTTTCTCACTTCAGTTCCCTCACCAATGAATTCTCTCTTCTTATCTCCAACTGATGGTGAGGAAGTCGTTGATATTTGTTCCTCATTCAAAACTGGTACTAGCAGTGGTTTCGATGACATTAAACCACACATTGTGAAGACCATTTGTAATCATATTAAAAAGCCATTATCTCATATTATCAATTTGTCTATAAGTTCAGGTATTGTTCCGGATGAACTTAAAGTTGCACGTGTAGTTCCCATTCACAAATCTGGTGATGCTACTTTATGTAATAATTATCGTCCTATTTCAGTTTTACCCGTGTTTTCTAAAATTTTTGAAAAAATCATTCATAAAAGATTATATGATTTTCTTGAACGCCATAACTTGCTTCATAACTGTCAATTTGGATTCAGAAAAAAACTCTCTTCTTACATGGCACTCCTTAACACATATGATAAGATCGCTGCAGACCTCGATAAAGGGTTACATACAATGGGAATCTTCCTGGACCTCTCGAAGGCCTTCGACACCATTAACCATGACATTCTTCTTGCAAAACTTCACCATTATGGTGTCAGAGGAAGTGCCTTCGAGTGGTTCAAGAGTTACCTCTCTCATAGGTCTCAGTATGTTTGCTTCAATAATCATAAGTCGTCATACCGTAATATATCTTGTGGTGTGCCACAGGGTTCAGTCTTAGGTCCTTTACTTTTTATTATTTTCTTAAATGACATTGCTTTCACCTCTGATGAACTTACTTTTGTAACTTACGCAGACGATACCAATGTTATTGTATCACATGCCAACCTTCCTGATTTAATTACTACTGTTAACCGGGAATTAGATAATATGTCATTATGGTTTAAAGCCAATAAGTTGTCGTTGAATATTGATAAAACCAATTATATCATCTTTAAAAACAGACACAGTAATCGTGTGTACAATGATTTGAATATTTGTATTGATGGAATTGAAATATCTAGGGTTTCATATACAAAGTTTCTCGGTGTACTTCTAGATGATTCTCTAACCTGGTCAAAGCATACTTCAAATGTTGTTAATATTTTGTCCAAGTATTGTGGCATTATGTATCGCCTTAAAGATATTCTCCCCTCCAATACATTATTTTCATTATACAATACTCTTGTGTTTCCCCATTTGTCTTATTGTAATTTGATTTGGGCAGATTCAAATAACACCAATCTCCACAAAATCCACCTTAAACAAAAACGAATTATGAGACTATGCTCGAATTCTCACTGGCTTGAGCATACCCCGCCGTTATTTAAGAAGTTTAATACCCTGACAATTTATGATATTCACAAGCTGACTCTTTGTTTATTTATGTATAATCACGCATTCAACAATCTTCCCGATACTTTTACCGATTATTTCATTAAAAATAGATCAATCCATAGCTACCCAACACGCATTTCTTCATTATATCGTCCCTTTAATTTCAACTATGATTTAGCCAGACATACGATAAGAAGACAAGGCCCTCTGCTATGGAATTCAGTGAATAGCAAGTTTAAAAATGCCAAATCACCATATGTTTTTAAAAGGAAGTTTAAGTTATATCTTCTTTCATATTACCAATAATCAATTAGTCATTTGTAAAGTTTACCACATGAGAAATTTTACCACATGAGATAATTATTATCATGTTATAGCTGATGCCATCATTACTGCCTACACTTTAGTGTTTAGTTGCACATGTCCTGTCCGGTCTTGTTTACACATTTCCTGTCCTGTCTTTTGTTTGTAGTCGTCTTCTTTGTAGTACTTCTAAACTATCATATTTATTATGAAATTATCAGGGTGACCAATATATTTCGAGCTGTGCTCCTTTTGGTTTTCCCCACCTATGTTTTCTTAAAATTTGCTTGTCTGATGTATCATGTAATATGGTGAAAATAAAACTGAACTGAAACTGAACTGTATAAAAAGCGCAAACGTGAACAATTATAGCTCAACAGACATATACGAGGTTAATGAAATGAGTGATTATAGAAATCAATCTGGTAACCCAACAAAGAGTCTGATGGGCCAATTTATTCTATGGTTCAAGTGCACTGCAACTAAGAAAACATGCAAAATAAAATATACAAGAAACACAAATAATAGGCATGAGTTAAAAGTGACAATGAAAATGACATAAGGATAAGATAAAAACCCTGACATAGAGAACAATATCCGATCTAAATAAAAGAAAAATACATTTCTGGAGGTCAATGAAATCCAGAGAACCTAAACAACGGACTCGGGATGAGGGAAATGTCAGTATGAAGGCCTTGAGCGAATTTGCTTAAAACTACGCCATAACACTGTCGTTATGATGATAATTTACGGTACCAAGTCCTACAGGTGGGTATATGGATAAGTTTTAAGACAATCTTGTGGCAAATATCAATGATTAGACAAATATAAATGCGGCCATTTATTGTGTGATATTGTTGAGGCCTACATTTAGGAAGATTAGCCGAACTTCTAACAGTTTACAGATTACCTTATTTTTTAGGGGTAGGGATTACATTGCTTTCCTCAGCAGATAGCTTTTTTGGTGTGTATATAAAGAGCAAATGTGAACAATAGCCCAACAGACATTAACAAAGTTAATGAACTGACTGATTACAAATCAAATGGGTAACTCTCTACACAGAGCTGGGCCAATCGATTGGTTCACTGCAACTCAGAAAATCATCAAAATAAAAGTTAACACAATTGGGCTAGTAAAAAACCCAATGAAAGTGGCGTGGGACAGGAATAAGATAAAACCCAAACATAGAGAACAACATCATAAAACTTAAGATAAGAAAAATAATATCTGGAAATCATTTACATCGAGAGAGCTTAGCCAACATACACTGACTAGTTGGAGAGAAAGTGTCTGTTAACACGACCCATAAAAGATTGGAGTTCTTCCTCTAGGATGTTGCCAACAACATTGTCTGAAACACTGTTCCAGGCTGCATGGATGAGGTCTTAGCAGCACGTGCTGGCAGTCGGCAATGAAAGAGCACTGAGCTGGCATTGCAACACTGTAAGCATGGAGGGGAGCAACGCTGCTAAATCTTGTGGAGAGTGGTTGGTATGCATTGATATTGATAGATCTATATATATTACATGGCTTTCTTGAGCAGATAGCACCCATACATTACATTGGTTTCTTCAGCAGATAGCGGCCTATTACATTGCTTTCTTCAGTAGATAGCACCCATATATTATATACATTGCTTTCTTCAGTAGATAGCAACCATATTACTATCGTCATCAGATATAACATCCACATCACAATAATTATTTACTGTTACTTAACTTTACAGAAAATTAAAATGTTTTATTTACCAAAATGTATAATGTTACCCTGAAACTGCGATGTGAAAAATGATTGTGATTTTAGCACTAGAGATCTGCCACATCAAGTAATTTGTACTGCTGTTGATTTTTTTCTTTTAATTATCTTAAAGACAAGTTCACCTCTTTAAAAAATTGTCAGTCTTGACATTATATTCCACGCATTATTTGGTCTTAAAACAGCATTTAAGATTTTTGTCTAGGATTTTCAACTGAAAAAACACACATAAAAACACACCACAACAAACAAACTCATAATGTGGCTAAATATGCATAGGTGGCATACGTGAAACAAATTATTTACTAAATATCAAAACTATGTCGTATCTACCAATAATATATAAACAATATAAATACACACATTTCAAATTTTAAAAAAGTTGATAAATATAATGAGGTGTTAGATCAATTAAAATTCATTTTGAGTTTAGACCTATTAGACACTGTTTCCCATCCGCTTTCATTTGCATTATTACTTTGATGTTAAGAGATGATAATGAACAAACAAAGAATACGATTGTATTATTTCCCTGGATTAATACTTGGATATGACATTAATAATATGTTATAAAATAATTAAATGCACAATCCTCGATATGCGTTGATATTGGTTGCGACCACTGTTTTGAAATGGCAATAAAAGATAATGATTAACTTTAAATGTCACTCCGTCCCTTTTACAAACTTGAAACAGTATTTCAACTGTCCTTGATCAGGCTTCTAAAATTATTCAGACAAATGACAGTCCGATCTCGTCCATAACTAGCTGGCGTACAATTCATCAGAGACTACAGTCCCTCCGTGCCACACTTCGGCACACATAGTTGAATACCGTGCTATGACTAATGACTTTGGATTTACGAGCGAATAGCTGCATTCCGGAGTAAATTCCTAAAACGGAGTCGCGTCTATTTCCTCCAAAAATAGTCATGATCAATGAGAATCGAACTCGAGGTGGCAACTCAATTCAATAACGACACAAAGACACGCGTTAATGGGTTCGCCATGAATTCAATAGAGAAGTGTTGCTATAATAGTACATACCGCACTCAATTTAGGCATTGGCACTTTATTTTGCTTAATTAAAGCTAATTAGCACACGATTTTAATATGCCAACAGCGATATTCTTATCGAGGAGACAATACCCCACATGTCTATACCAATCGCATGCTCCAACACGATGGGTATCACGAAATGTCTTACGGGAAGCCCTTTTCTCGGGTTTTAAACTGTACCATGTAGTATTATAGTAAAGCAGTGTTTAGTACTAGTAGTAAGCATTGTGTAATATTCCAAAAAGATGAGAAGATTTCAGATACATTTTCACTGATTTCTTGAGGATAAACCCACATTAAAATCTATAAAATATTCAGAAGATTCCAGGAGTGATAACAAGCATGTCAGTATAAGATTTAAAGTAGTTCCATCACCAAAAACAGTCAAAATAGACAAACACGACAGAGAGATGAGGAGGTCGCTTAATTGTTAGGCGCGCCACCACTCATACTCGTATTTTGCTCTTCCAGCCAGGATTTGATGGCTCTTAGAGTAGGCTTAACTCTATCATCGTCTTTCATGGCTCTATAAAGCGCCGGAATACCACCGTATAAAACTGGATGGCCAGGGTTTATAGTAAATACTTTTCAACACTTCTCTAAGATTAACCATCTTTTAAGTAAAGTTAAAAGTAAACACTGTTAAAGAATACGACACGATCAACAATTATATTCTATTAATACGTTTTATTCAACAAGTTTTATTCAACACAACAACCAACAAACATATTATGATATATTAGTATTATTAGTATTAGGGTCCATATCCAAACTCTCAGTGCTTTTAAAGCATTTTTCTAGCGATTTAAAAGCGCTTTTCCAACGGTATTTCGTTCTATTGTTAAAAGCATCGGAAAAAGATCTGTGATTAACTAGAAACCTCTCTACTTATCTGGCGTTAACAATAGAACTATTGTAGTACTCTCGATGGCTGCATTAGTGAAGCAGACAGATCAAAGGCGCAAGGAAGGTTGTGTTATATTCTTTAAGAAATACTATAATATAGTATTTCTTAAAGAATATAACACAACCTTCCTTGCGCCTTTGATCTGTCATTGAGCGCCTAGTAATAATAACTCGTTTATCTCTAATACCAGCTGTGGTATTAACCTTTTTTTCTCTCTTTTTTTTAAATGTGAAAAGCAAAAACTATTGGCCACTCAACATTATATACTGTTTGAGAATAACTGAAAAGTGGAAGAACATGCATTCCGCATCAAATGTTTTCTCACACTTACATTTTATTATGATTTCCAGCATTGTGTCCAGAATTGCTGGAAGAGTGAGCGCAACAGTCAGTTTAAATTTCACTACCTTGATAAGAATAGACGTCATAAGTTTAATTAAAACAATGAATACATATTAATTTGGTATTATTAAATGAACACTATGCTTGTTATCAAACATATCCAAATTCAAGATTAGGAGTAGATCACTAAATTGAAACAAAGTCAATGCAATCTTGAAGGTAATTGAAGCACATTTAAAGTAAATTAATTAACGATCCTGATATTAATCAAATGATCATAATTTTAATTATGATCACTAAGTAGCTATCCAGCAACTAACATAAAGGACACATTGATTTTAGTTAAACAGATAATTGATACATTTAGTGGTGATGAAACCAATCCAATTATTATAGGGATGTATAGTTCCAGTTTAATCCAGATTAAGGGCAATTATTTAATTCAAGCCAGATTAAGGGTTGAAATTACCTAGGTGGTAAATTAAATTAGGTCGAAATTTTAGTTTTAAGTGTTTTGCAGTTAAAATTTATTTGAAAGTTAAATGAGAATTTAACTAAGTGTCAATTAAAAATTAAAAAAAAGAACTTTAATTAAATGGCAGAAAGAATAACATTTCAACAGCACATGTCGAGCACTGTCTGTATAATTCTCTTGAGGCTTGTCAATCCTCTTTGAACCAAAGCTGAACTCATACTGGCATGATCTGTATACAACGGGTAGTCCATGCACTTTGTTACAATATCCATCCATAATCTACAATTCATTATGATGATATTAAACTTCCTTCCTTGGTAGTCTTTCTTCACTACTCATGTTTTTTCCTGTGTTACAAGCTACTTTGTCCTTGTATGATTTTCTGTACATGCTGCTACATATCCGTACATCCATAGTCCAATAATGACTATGATGATCTGACGACTTCCAACTTCCATACTTGGAAGTCTCTCGTTTACCAACAATGAAGTTTGCTAAATGCCGGCATGCCAAGGTTCCTGCTGTATAGGCTACTCCTACACAATTCCATTATCAATCCATAGTCTTAACAATATACTATCATGACATAGCTTTCATCCTAGGTAGTCTCTTGTTTCTACTCGATGAGGTTTCTGCTCATTACGGTTCCGTCCCCTTTATATTGTGAGATGTTTGTAACCTCGCTTTAGGGGTAGTATCCCGGGTTACACATCAAATAATTTGTTCCTCCCAACTCTTTGATTTATTGCACCAGCTGTTAGTGCCTACGGCGCTTTGGGTACCTGCTCTGGCCGTTTCGACCCTGGTTTTGACTAGAGTTTTTGTAGCCAGGCCTTTACACTAGAGTGGGGTCATTGTTAAATTTACTCAATGCAGATTTAGTTAATTTTTCGTGATTTTAGGGACAGAAATGAATAAAATGACATAATATACCCACAAATTGGTTTTTGAATGATCAAATTCTGTTATATACATCCAATGTAATATCCCGTGTAATATGAACAGTAATTTTATTTTAGTTATAAATTACAAATTTACTCTCCCAACTCTCCGAGTTTATTGCGATTTTTGCCTACGGCGCTTCGCAGTAAAATCCGGATCGGGCGTTGGAGCAGAGGCGACTTGGTATTTTGGTTGAAAGGCTTTGACACTAGTGGGGGTTCTTGTGATGATTAATAAATGCAGATTTGGCTGTTTTTCGTTATTAAAGTTACAATAATGAACAATTGAGATAATA
Organism: Ophiura sarsii; assembly: GCA_035610835.1. NCBI lineage: Eukaryota > Metazoa > Echinodermata > Ophiuroidea > Amphilepidida > Ophiuridae > Ophiura > Ophiura sarsii. The sequence continues at coordinate 35,967,089 of CM069447.1, read as the reverse complement.
TAGCCACAAATTAAAGTTTCAACGGGTAATTTCGGTTGTATACTTTGGAAGATATGAAAGGGAAACTATATAATGTTGACTGTATAGGTTTGTACAACGGGGCAGAGCTTGATGATGTCACAGCATGTGGTTGAGTTTGTACCGCGCTAGTAGAACACGTTGTCCGTGGATGGTAGGTCAGGCAATTCACCCAACACCAAATTTGTGAGGTTGTATAACGAATTTCTAGCTTTTAACTTCAATTTGTTATAAAATTAGCGCAGTATTTCAGATTTTATAAATAAAATGTTCACATTTTGAAAAAGGCCCCGGATAAGTCTCGATATAGCATTTCTAGATTAGATTTTAGTTTCAATTATTAGCCCAATTGGGCTACAGTTTAAATGCTAAATATAACGAAGACTGTATTGGCTAGACAGAGTCGGGACTCAGAACACATGTTCACGGATCAATTACTAATATCTTGGGCAGTCATTATGTCAAAAAATATATTCCAAATTGGGGCAAAACATAGAGGGGATGGAACCGTAATGTGAAGCATAACAAACTTGACAATGAGTCACTCTGAGATTTCTGAAGGGAATTAGCTTTCGAGAGGGCAATCATAGAGAGAGAAAAATATTTGTTTTTTTATCACAAAAAACTTTAAAAATCAGCTTTCTTTTGATCAAAGTCAGATATTCGTATGGGAAGTACATTCTGGTACTTTAGAAATTCCAGTTGTTACCCACAATTTACTGCATATTTTAGTAATCTTCAAAATCAATGGACTTTAAGGTTCCGGTGACAATGCTTCATCCGCTATTGCATCATCATATAGAATAGATAATAGATGATAACGAATGTATTTAGTTGTCTGATGATCGCACAAGCATGAAACTCGGAGCAGCCACTACCGTCAGGGATAAAGGGATAAGAAACTCCCAAGACAAAACCCCGATTCTCTTGACCTTAATAGTTTGTCGCAACTGGTATAGGTGGCGCGCTATCATTTCCAAATAGTTGGGGGCTAAGGGATTATTTGGTTCACATTCTTCTAAAAGCACCAAATTGGACCCATATGTTGCTCATACCATACTCTTTTGATTTTTGATGAATGCCAAAATTGGAGCCTTCTGGGAGGGACGGCCATAGTGGCCAATTCTAATATGGCTGCCATACTGGGGGATCAAAATTCAAATTGCTTCAATTAAGCTGACAAGCATACCAAATTGTTTGTCTGAGCACCAGGACCACTTCTGATTTGTGGTTACTGAGATATTGAGCAAAACGTGAAAAGGTCGTTGACCTTTGCTTTTGGGGCAACATTTGAACATGCTCCGATTTTGTCAATTATTCGTCAGATCACAATGGTTCAAGAAATGGTAATTGTTACCACCTGGAGTCGTTTTTGTGCCTTATACAGGGTCGAAAGATCACAATCCCTATCATACGCCTATATACATATGTATATAGGCATATATATATAAGTGGTCCTGGTGCTCAGACAATATGGCCGTCCCAGAAGGCTCCAATTTTGGCATCCATCAAAAATCAAAAGAATATGGTATGAGCAACGTATGGGCCAAATTTGGGGCTTTTAGACGAATGTGAACTAAACCTCCCCTGTGATGCCCTAACAGCCCCAACTATGATTGCTTAATCGCGTGTCGCAACTGTTATAGAGGGCGCTATGTTATGGGCCACATCTAAACAATGCACAGATTGTGAGATTCAATCGCCTGCTACCGTTCCCAGACGACGGTGGGCACACGAATCCTAAATTTGGAATTCGTATTGGAATAACACGTAATCGCGAATGTTAATCTTATCATTTTGAAAAATTCATCATAATTAGAAGATTTTTTTTCTAATCTAGAACCGTTGGAGTTGGCTAACCAACTCCATTGTAAATGCTATTTTGGAACGATGAAATCGCGTGGCCATTGTCGTCTGACCGTTCCAAAAGGTCTAAATTATACTAATTTAGATATAAATGTTATATGCGTAGAGAGCAATCATAATGTTTTTGTACTATTTCAAACCTGATTTAATTTGATTGCGTTGCGGTGAGCGCCCTTGCGGGCTGCTCCACATCGCTCTCTGCACTTACAACCACTTTTACCTGTTTATTGATCAATTTGGACAGTCATTCTTATACTGGAGGATCTTGTTCATCATAGAGAACATCATGAGCACAGTTTCATATATTTCAGAACTGTAATAATCTTGATAATTCAACATTTTTAAGAGCCAGCTTTTTCTCCATAAATGCACACAGTACTTGCTACAGTACATTGTACATACATGTACATGCATGGCTATACAAACCTGCCGGGTGCCTTGTGCTTTGTAATTGGACACCAGTGCATAGCTATACCAAACAGCTTGTGTACTGCCTCAATTTTCTTCAATGCCTAGTCCAAGGCTATGTCGACCTATAGAACTACATTGGACTTTACCACTACAATTATAGTATAAACTGTTGCTGTCTTGTTGATGATGAATATTCATTCACAACAAATGATTGACAGTTTACGCTTAACTTCCGGAGGACGAACTTATAGAGTGCGCTATACTGTGAACAAAATCTCAACAATGGGCAGATAGGGTGTTACATCACCCTGGTGTGATGCGCTAGCTCGGGGCAGTGCTAGGATTATACGTAACGACACGTAGGATCATTTTTTTGCAGTCACCAAATGGTCACCGTGGATGCGGATCGGGTTGACCTGCACCTGGATCATTTTGATCAATAAAAAAAGCATGAGTCTGTTGAGTGATATGTCATCGTATGGCAAGTACAATTGGGCTGCTTTGTTATTGGGCTGCTGTGTTTACATATTTATGTTATGTGCTGAAGATGTGCCGCTACGCTGTTTTAAACTGCTGTACCTATACGCAAAGGAATGTTAACTGTGGCAGTGATATATAGCTATGGATCGCTCATTAAATCGGATACCGTGGATGCGGATGAGGTTGACCTGCTCCCTGGTAATTTTGACGTTAAAAGCATGAGTCCAATGGGTACACCGTCATTGTGTAGACAGTGGAAGGTGACAAGTTGTAACTGCTTTGACGAATTGTGACATTCCGATAAGCATGGATTATTCATGCCAGATATAGATACATTAAATCCGACAAATCATCATTCTCATCCGGCATCGGATCATCTATCCGACGAAATCATCATTTTCATCCGGCATCGGATCATCTATCCGACGAAATCATCATTCTCATCCGGCATCGGATCATCTATCCGACGAAATCATCATTTTCATCCGGCATCGGATCATCTATCCGACGAAATCATCATTCTCATCCGGCATCGGATCATCAATCCAATGAAATCATCATTCTCATCCGGAATCAGATCATCAATCCGACGAAATCATCATTCTCATCCAGCATCGGATCATCAATTCGATGAAATCATCATTCTTATCCCGCATCGGATCATCAATCCGATGAAATCATCATTCTCATCCGGCATCGGATCATCAATCCAATGAAATCATCATTCTCATCCGGAATCGGATCATCAATCCGACGAAATCATCATTCTCATCTAGCATCGGATCATCAATTCGATGAAATCATCATTCTTATCCCGCATCGGATCATCAATCCGATGAAATCATCATTCTCATCCGGCAACGGATCATCAATCCGAAGAACTTGTGTGCGCCCGCAACCGGCTGTAGCCTGTGGTTCTTTATTGTAGGCCTACAGTAGAGGTTCAATTATAATTAACGATATCAACGGACCTCAACGCGTTGACCTCTATATCAGTGGGACTACACTGTGACGCCGCAAGGTCAACAGGGCTACATCGCTCAGCATTGTGTTGTAAATGTGCCGACTATCATCTTACTATCATCGCGTTGTCATCGTAGTGGATTGCACACTCTACATGTAATTCAAGCTGTACTGTCATGTTTAAGATGCAGTGGGGTTAGGGTTAACCCTAACCCCACTGCATCTTACAAAATCATGCAGCCAGAAACCATATCCACGCGCGTGCTGCTGCATTGACTCGGATATGTCACCTATCGCAGGCATATGTGGGCAGGAAGTTGCTGCCCGCATATGTACTGGGAGCTTAGCTCACTCGAAAGGGTCACAAACTCACATACTATGTTCCTATAACCTACCCTAACCCTAGTGCATTACAAAATCATGCAGCCATAATCTATCTCCACGCGCGTGCTGCTGCATTGACTCGGTTACGTCACATACCACAGGCATGTGGGCAGGAAGTTGCTTCTCGCATATGCGCTGGGATCTTAGCTCAGTCGATAGGGTCACAGACTTTGGTGCGGATGGTCCCGGAATTGAATCCGGAGGGTGATTGGTGATTTTTTCGGGTCAAACGAATCGTATTTCCCTCCCCCACCCCGATAAACACAGAAACATAGCCTCGGGGGATAGGGTTAATTAGAATAAATCCTCAGCGTTGAAAGAACTAGTATGCTTGGGCCCAAATTTCAGATTTGAGCACACTTAGATCACAGAGTACTTTAGCCGAACGGAGTATTTTGCTGGACTCGGGAGTCGGACTCGATCGTCTCAGTACTGTTTTACTACATTCATGACGTACTCACACGCACAGAATAACCCAGATTTGAGAATAAATAGAAATAAGCTTATACTCAAATGTGGCAATATCTGGATTACAATTACAATATCTGATATGCAATGAGTTTTTTATTTATTTTAACATAGATTTGATAAAAAACAATGTTATTCGTTTTCCAAGATGAATTCCAACCTTATTTCATTAAGTCTCACTAACACTCAATTCCCTATTTGTCAAAAGTTACAGACTATTAGTCTGAATCCTTCCCATCTTCACAATTTAATGTGAGGGTGCTGAATACATGGCAGCCATATAGAGGGATGCAGGACCCAGTCTAACTTCTTTACTGGAAAAAAGGTCGTATAGATCCTATTTCGGCCTTTACATGACACAAATTTAACTCAAATGTCATCCTCATCTGGGAATAGAAAAAAAAATCTCACCTTTAATTTGGTACTATTTTCAAGTCTCAACTCTGGTTTTTAAAAATGCGCATTTATATACATGTATACATGAAATTGTGAAAAAGTGATCCCGGGTTTTGCTCCGGAACAATATACACACATGGGAGGGGGGGGGGGGGGGGGGGGGGGGGGGGGGGGGGGCTATTAAAACCATAAAGATTGTTTTCTTTCACTTTTTATTCTTTCTAGCACCTTTCAAATGTTCTTGTTTTTCTTTAATGTTCATTAACTGGGAATTATGAAAGAAAGCCGGACTTTTCATGATCCATTTTGACACGACAGCCCGTTTACAATAAATGTGTGTTCAAATTGCAAAATACCTTAAATTTAAACTGTAGCATCCATGTTGACCTCTATCAACACATTCTTCACCTTTGTCTCGGCTGAACTTGTGTACATGTTATACGACCAAAGGAATGATAGGGACCCTTCTTGACCTTTTAACCCTGATGAACTATGTCTGCACTTACTTCCAGTTCCAGCAGGTAGATTGAAACCCTCATTGTTACTCCCATCCAGATCACACCGTCGTATCTGACTATGACCATACTCGGTCCAATATATCTTCTTCTCCACCGGATCATAATCTAACTGATGCGGAACACCACAATTAACAACCCATTCAAACTGCAGCGTCCCGATATTGTCGCCAAACGTGGTCTTGTAGATTTTCGGCGGGTTATACAACAAGACAAATCCTAGGTTTTCTGAAAATGAAACACAAGACAATGATTATTCTGAGTTGCCTGGATTCTGAGTGACCTAGATTTACAGATTCATGAAGATTTCATTGGCAAAATGACGACGGATTAAAACCTGTTCTACTGGTTTTCGGACCTCTTAGGTATAGTAGAGGAGCCTAGAAGGTTTAATCAGTTGCGGTAGTACAAACAGGTTTGGTGACAGGATAATGCTAGCAATGGGCCAAAAGTCAATAATTAGTATTGCTGCCGGGCCACATCATGTACGGGGGTCCCGGGGGTCACATTTTAGGGGCAAAAATAATGTTTATTTAGCCTAAAGTACATGAACCAATCCTGTTGGATATCATTCCTTGAGGGTAACTTGCAATTACAGTACAAATGGCAGTGACGTTTGCATGTATGGGGCCGAAGCCCCAAAGGGCCAGCGTCCTCTACATTGGTGAACCTTTTTTGCATAGAAACTACGCATGAGAAAGTAACAAAGCTATTACAAACATCTCATACTCTGAAGTGAACACAATATGAAAGAAATAAAGAAGAAGAAAAAGCTAGACAATTAAAGGGGACTCACATATATAGCGGGCGGTTGGGGTGGAAACATGTTGCCTAATATCCTGAACTTAAGGGTCAATGTATACATTTTGCAGGTGGCTCATCCCTACCAATATGAAATTGTGACCCTCCATCCGCTGGGCTGTGATGAGCTACCTGCAGCCAGCTATCTCCGACCAAACATAATTGATTTCGGCCTGAGTAAATGGAAATTATGACTTATTAGTATGACTCGCCATGTTTACTTCATTTTGCCTAACCACCCAAACTGAATTAACGATGGTACAGAGTGCTTTGCAACACCTTTTCTTGTGACGTCAAATCGATATAATGAAATACGACATTCGTATTGGTCCGTAGACAACGCGTTATTATTAATAGTATCACAACGCGGTATGGATCGACTACCTGGACCTCAACACTCTTAAAAAAATGAGCACACTTGGAGCTAATTCAGTCATGCTTGTCGGTGACTTCAACGTCCACCATATAGACTGGCTAGGAAGTCGTACTACTGACGCAGCTGGACGCCGCACACTACAATTTGCCAACTCTATGGGATTACAACAGATCGTTAAAGAACCCACTCGATTGGATCAAATCTTGGACCTTGTCATGACTTACCTGGCAGCAACTTCAACCACTTTTGCTAGACTAGGTACTAGCCACAACCCTGTGTTAGTGTTCTTAGATGTGCCAGTATACAGGGACAAACCACACAGGAGGAAAGTCTGGAGATATGACAAGGCTGATTACTGGGGAATGAGAGGTCACCTTGCTTCCACAAACTGGTCAATTGTATTCCAGAAGAAAGATCCTGAAACTGCTTGCTCCAACGTCACTGATATCATCTGCGATGCTATGGACTTATTTATACCTAGTAAAACAGCTAGTAAAACAGTTACCAAGAGGACTGGAGACAAGGTTTGGTTCAACGACAAATGCCGTAGAGAATCTAGGAAGAAGCGCCGCCTCTTTGAGAAAGCCAAAAAAGACCAAACTGAAGCCAGCAAGGCAAAGTTCACTGAAGCTAGACATTCCTACAACCAAGCGGAGAAGCAAGCCAGGAGAAGCTACAATACTAAAACTGAGACAAGACCTAGCAGATAAATCGCTGAGCAGCAAGAAATGGTGGAGAATCATCAACACCCTGTCCGGAAAAACAGCTCGTTCCGAGATCCCAGTGATTGAACATCAAAATGTCACCCATATCACAGCAAGGGACAAGGCAGAAGCTTTTTGTCAGACATTTGCAGACAAATGTAGACTCCAAGGTGCTAAAGACCAGGCCCCAAATGTCCTTCCTTCAACAACCAAATCCTTTGACAAAATAGTTTTTAAGCCCAAGGATGTTCGAAAACTATTACAACATCTTAATCCAGATAAAGCTACTGGACCAGACCTGATTCCAACCAAGGTACTCAAAGAATGCTGTGCTGAACTTGCCAGTCCACTCTGCAGGCTTTTTGATCTCTGCTTCACTCATGGTGTGTTCCCTAACCAATGGAAAACAGCATCTGTCACTCCAATCAACAAGAGAAACTGACCACCAGCCACTAGTAACCATAGTGAACAAACCGCTTCTCAGCGCGCCAGCACGGTTGCAGTCCATGATGTTACAGCTGCAGCGATATAACATAATACTACACTCACAGAAATTTTTACCTAAGTTATGTAAAATTTTACATAATTTTGAAGCACGTATAGAACACCAAAACAATTAGGTAAAATTTTACATAAACTCTGTTTGGTAAAAAACACCAAACTATTATGTATAAAAATGCAATTTTACTAGGTATTTATTTTGCACAGTGGCTAGGTATAAATTTTACTTAACTAGTTACGCATTTTTTTAACGTAAATGCTGTGTAATATTTTACCACATGTTATGTAAAAAACCCACAACATTATGGGAAATTTTGTTTAATTTTTTAGTAAATATTTACAAAATGACTAGGTATTTTTTACTGAATTTGAATGTAGGTTTAAGGTGATTGTTTACACAATGACTGGGTATTTTTTACTGAATTTGCATGTAAGTTTAAGATAATTGTTTACACAATCACCGGGTGTTTTTGACTGAATTTGGATGTATTTTTTAGGCAATTGTTTACACAATTGCTGGGTATTTTTTACTGAATTTGGATGTAAGTTTTAGGTAATTTCAAGGGAGTTTTTGAAGGTGAGGAAGTAGTATATCTTTCCACTTTTGGTAATGCCTTTATGTCCTTGTTTTCATGATGTTATTGAAGTCATCTAAAAATCATTAAAATTTTTTTTTTTTAAATCAATCAATCAATCAATCAATCAATCAATCAATCAATCAATCAATCAATCAATCAATCAATCAATCAATCAATCAATCAATCAATCAATCAATCACTCACTCACTCACTCACTCACTCACTCACTCAATCAATCAATCAATCAATCAATCAATCAATCAATCAATCAATCACTCAATCACTCAATCACTCAATCACTCAATCACTCAATCACTCAATCACTCAATCACTCAATCACTCAATCACTCAATCACTCAATCACTCAATCACTCAATCACTCAATCACTCAATCACTCAATCACTCAATCACTCAATCACTCAATCACTCAATCACTCAATCAATCAATCAATCAATCAATCAATCAATCAATCAATCAATCACTCAATCAATCAATCAATCAATCAATCAATCAATCAATCAATCAATCAATCAATCAATCAATCAATCAATCAATCAATCAATCAATCAATCAATCAATCAATCAATCAAACCTTGCATCGTTGCATTTTGACCTATGTACATATTACATACGCCCTAATCACGTTTCACATGGCCACATGTACAAATGAGCCGCTATGATGCATGCAAACGCAACGCATACACGGTGTAGGACCCCGACGACGCTCGGTGCCAACACAAGTTTCACTTTTTTCTGTGAATCTCTCAAAACTTATGATTTTCAGATGACTTCAATAACATCACGAAAACAAGGACATAAAGGCATTACCAAAAGTGGAAAGATATACTACTTCCTTACCTTCAAATTTGTCAATGTATTCCGGAGGAACTCGCGACCGGCTGAGTGTTTCTCTAACGCTCGCCATCTTGTATAATCACACGAGGAGATTTTACCCGGCAATTAGGGAAAGATTACGACTTTCACCAATCATATCGATAATTCTTACTTAACACGTTGGGAGAAATCACCTTTTACCGATTAAATTGTATTTTAGACTTTTGTTTTACTTAATTTCGGTAAAATATCTACAAACCCCGGTAATTATCTCCGATACATTTCAAAAATGTAATTTTAAAAGTTACAAAATGGTTAAGTAATAAAAAATACCTCGCATTGTGTACTTTTTGCATAATTTTACTTTACATTACGTTATTTTACCTAACGTGCGCAAAATTTCTGTGTGTGTAGTATACAAGAAGGGTAAAGAACTTTACTTAGCAGATACCCTTTCTCGCGCCCCTGGGAGAACGTCGCAAAACGATCCGGAACATTTCGACATGGAAGTCATGACCATAACTCTACAACCACTACCATACACTGACTATGTAGCAGCTAAGTGCACAAGTCTAAACCATTGTTGAAGAAAATGTGGTCTAATTTGTCAAAATATACCACATTTTTGACGAATTATTATTTTCAGTGTTACAGCTCACAAAGGTGTGTCATTTAGAAGCTCTTCAAAGCATTGAGTAAAAGCTGTAACGTCCGTAACGATTTATGTAACGTCCGTAACGATTTATGTAATGTCCGTAACGCTCGTATTTATAATTATAGATTTTTTTATTTTTTTTGCTCAATGATTGAACCCATCACAAACTAACAGTGAATGTGTGATGTTATTAAAATCGGCCAATTAGTTTTCTCCCAGAGGAAAAAAAAGATAAAAAATGTTACGGACGTTACGCGATCCAATGGAAAAAATGAACGTAAAAAATGATAACTCGCATTGCGCCTTTCGCAAGTGATATCACTTATTTGCTTTTTACTTTCATTGGAAGCTTTAGTTAGAATAACTAAATCACAAATAGCATTTAAAAAGCAATACTTTATATTACAAAAATAATACACTTTCTTAACTAGCTTTTTTCAAAGCCAAATTAAAAAAACATTATATTTTTTGCACACCTATTTTCAAACGATGATGTTATGACCAAAACGAACAAATTGAGGTGAGATCATATCAGACTTGATAAATAGAGATATACCCCTTACCAACAATAGAGAAGAAAAATTTGTAAAACCAATTTGAAATTTTGGCTGTTATTAGTCACAATTGGTATGGAATTGGCCTGAACCTTTTGACCAGTGCACCCATTTCACACGTTTGTCTCCCATTCAAATTTGGAAACTTGAGTTTATTTGTGATGTTATTGGAATTTGATGCATCCTTTCTTGTTTACATAATCAATTATTATAATCATACCCATGCCGTGAAAGCGTATAATGTTCTAAATTTTAATAAAAACTGACATCTATCATTTTTTTGTTGGCGGGATATTCAAATATGAAAATGCAATGTGTGCCATTTCAAATGAAAATCACTGTGCTCGTGGACAAACAGGTAAATGTGGTTGTGCAGCAAAGAGGGTCACCAAAGACAAACGAAAAATGCGATCGACTTCATTTTTTAAATACAACATTCTTGCAACGTTTAAAAAGTTTTAAAATTCATTTTGGTTTTGAAAACAAAATGGCTTCTTTCCACTATTGCAGTCTTTTTGACTCACCCTGTACCTACATTTCTGTATACGTGACTATTTTCTATCTGTCAAGGTAAAATTGTTACAAGCATTTATACGTCCGGAAAATGGACATATAATACGACCATTTATTTTCGTAAAAAATCATTTCTTACACAACCGCTAGAGTAACACTATTACGTGTTTACGAATGTGTATCGTGAACCCCAGTACTACCACGTGTCACAGATTGTCTAAAGGTGACGCATGCTGGGGTTTTATTTTCAGACCCGATTGGCTCGAATATGGCAAATTGCATAAGGGGAACAAGGTTTGGCGGGCGTGTCCTATCCCGGTATCCTAAATGTTACGTCCGATATCAATGTGATGCATCCCTAAAAACACTCCCTACGCAAAAATAACCCCGAAGTACATGGAATGATCTGGTTTGTGTTTGAGTTTTCCCCGATTTATTGTATGTTTTATTTATTTATTCGGACATTCGGACATTCAGAACAGTGGCATCCGTTAACTTGGCGAATGCGTCCATACAATACAATATGAAAAACAGCAGCAGTAAAACTTATACAAACAATTTACAGAAGTATAAATGGCACTAAGAATCATAGAGAGCTATAAAATAGCCCATGCACGTTTCAAATATGACTTACAAACGGGCTTACAAAACACGTCAAATATTGGCAGGGGAAGGAAAGTCATCACTTACAGAGACAGAGAGAGTTTCATCAGAAAAAAACCTAGCATAACACAGATTATAATTATTTCTTCAATAGGTAGTCTACCAGTATCACAAATAGGAATGGAGCTAGAACATCACCTTGTAGCACTCCAGTGGAGACAGCAACAGGATCTGAGATGCTGCCATCTACCATCACAGCACTTTTTGAGTTGTTGTACATCACACCTATGGCATCGACAAGAGGTTTTGGTATTCCGTAATTTCGCAGCACTGCAAACATGACTTTCCTGTTTATTGAGTCGAAAGCATTCTTGAAGTCTATGAATGTGACTGTGAGAGGTAACTGATGGTCCTTGAACCCTTCCATAATCCTCCTGAGGATATAGATTTGCTGTGCACAGCTTCTGTTGTTTCTCAAGATGGGGTCGACATGATCTCTAATTCTGTTTAGCAGGATCTTGTTATACACCTTGGCTGCAATTGACAGTAGCGATGTTTCTCTATAATTTGTCATTTGAGATAAGTCTCCCTTCTTTGGTAGAGAATTGTAAGATTTTAATGAAAATAAAAATTCAAGTTCTGCCTATTTCCGCCCCCCCCCCCCCCCCCCCCCCTCTCTGTTCGGCACGGGGTCTAAAATGTTCTAAAATATCATTAGTAAAGATACATCTCTAGTTCTTAACCACGTGGAATTGACATTAATGATCTTTACTAATATATAAGGTTGAATTAAGTTCTGCATACTTCCGCCCCCCTCCCCCCCCCCTTCTCTCGGTACGGCACGGGGTCTACAATGTTCTAAAATGTCATTAGTAAAGATACATCTCCACGTGGAATTGATACAATATATGTCATTTTTTAGACATTTTGTGAACTTTTGGAATGTCGTCTACAGACGCATACCGCGTGGAAAGTGTTAATGACACTAATGATTTTTACTAAATATTTAAGGTTGAATTAAGTTCTGCATATTTCCCCCCCCCCCCCCCCTTCCCGGTTCGGCACGGTGTCTAAAATGTCCTAAAATGTCACTAAAGATACATCTCTGGTTCTATAAACCACGTGGACTTGACACTAATGATCTATACCAAATAGTTAAGGTTGAATTCAGTTCTGCATACTTCCGTCTGCCTCTCCGTGCTCAGGCTCATGCCAGAACCGGTACACGCAAACTTGAGTTATCTAATTCGGAGCATTTGGATCCAATTGCTCCCAATCAATCAAAACACTACTCCTCCCATTTTCATTGTTGACGATAAGGATTTGTGTCAATAAAAACCAACGGTCGTTGAGATTGTTTATCACAGAAAAGTCAATACTCTGAAATGACCTGACTTTGCGTGTCGTGATCCTGACATGGAAATTTGGCACGCTTCTTGGGATTTACTACAGCTATCATCACACCAAAGAAGAAGAAAATCAAAAGACGTATAGAGAACGGTCACAAAATGCACATATCTTATAGCCATGAATGCGTGATAGATCATGGATAGATGATCAGAATATAAATACCTTCTTGATTAGTTCAGGCTATTAATGCTATTAATTTCTTTCATAATGAACATCGTACCATCTAACTGATAAACCTAATAAAACATTAATATATTAAAATTCAATTTTCGGATACAGATAACAGGTATAAATCGTGTTTCAAATTTAAAAAGGCATGTTACATTTGGCTAATAATAATTAAATAATATTATTTGCTTTATTATGGTTACGTAATAAACATTATAGTTGCGGCATTGACAAATTCAATATAAATCATATCAAAACCATAATTCGAATGCATTAGGTCTCAAGAAATGAATAAAACGCAAAGTATATATTAATATAAAATACACGTGGGTCGATGTGGTCAATGGTAAATCTCCAATGGTAAATCGTTACGATTTACCTTCATACAAAAGCACGTGTAATCAACGATTTACCGTATCAATAGATATAATACAGGTATATATACTTATTCTTTTTAACAATATTAAATCTGTCCATTGCGTGTTATTTCAATGAGGAGACGGGCAACGGATTACCTTTACCATTGTTCATACTTTACCACCGACCTTAATCCTTTTTTTTTTCATTGACCAATCGATTAGCTCTTTTGGTTTGCGCGTTGTATTAGTTTATAATACACATTTATTTATTGCATTCATTTTTACAACACTAAATTTGTCATTGGTGCCTTTCCGATCTCTCTTTATTTCTTTATATAATATGTTCTTTCATTCTTTCATTCCCGTATTTCCTGATCCATTTTTATGTATTTCTTTATTTCTTTATTACTAACTGTCTTTATGTGGTTATATAGTTCGTAATTATTGTAAGTAATATCATTGTTTACTTAACATAATTATTTGTGCAACATTTATAAACACATTAACCGTGTGCGTCTTGTGCGTGTCGCTTTAAACGGTAGTTATACGTTGAAATGTGCTAAAACGTTGATGAAGTGACCGTTCCCTAAAAAGTAATTTGTCAAATCCAACCATTTTGTCACAATGTATTACACATTATGTGAGTAATAACATATGTAAATCTCTTTGAAATCGATCGAGTGGTTCGTAAGTTTTTTTAATTTTTATCTTTATTGTTTATTACTATCATAACTTTCACCATTCACATAGTTTCATTGTATTATCGTTACATGTATAACACATAATTTTCACATTTTACATAGTTTCATCATGTTTACATTTCCTATCATATGCTTTTCATCATGTTTACATCATTGCATAACATTACGTATATCATGTATAGCACATTTTCATATGCTTTTCAGCAAGTTTATACATTTTCATATGCATTTTTGGCATGTTTACGATCATGTTCATTGCATATCATTACATAACATTTTCATATGTTTTTCAGCCTGTTTACATTGCAAATCATATAAGCAAATTGTCATATGCTTTTCAGCATGTTTACACATTTTCATTTGCTTTTCAGCATGTGTACATTCACATGATTTTCATGGTTACATTTCATATAATTGTATATCATATGCTTTACGCATGTTTACACATTTTCATATGCTTTTCGGCATGTTTACATTCATGTTCACATATATACTTTTCATGGTTACATTTTATATCAATTACATGTATAACACATTTCCATATGCTTTTCATCATGTTTACATTGCATATTATTACATAACACTTTTATATGCTTTTCATTCATTACATGTTCACATTTTTATTTTTTTACATTTCATTGCTTTTCATTACATTTTCATATGCTTTTCAGCATGTTTATTTCAGAGTTTTCTAATTTTAAGTTCATTATAAACACATACGAGAGGTATTCATGCTAATGCTGAATAATAAGTTATCATGTTTTCAAATTGTATAGTAATATGACTACAAGCTACTTAATTCCAACATTTATGTCAGTCGTCTAACTCTGAGCTCATGTAATAATAACGCAACTACATTTGGATGCTTTCCGTATTTAAACTTGCTAATGCACATTTTGGCCACAGAAATAATCGTATTGCTTACATTATTACATTTCTTGTTATCCTTAAAATAACCAAAAAGAATATCTGTCACAGACACTTTTACTTTTTTTCCTGTTACGTCAGAGAGTATTGTATTAATTTCTAACCATACTTTTCTTACATTCTTGCAATGAAAGAAAAAATGTTCCAGATACTCCTTTTCGTTACATGTTTCACATAAATCATTTTTAGCTTTACCCATTTTAAGTAGTAATATTCTATTGCAAAGTATTTTCCAATTCATGGTTACAAGTTTAGCTTCTTTTATTGAACATGTTGCATTTCTCCATATATCACTCCACTGAAAAACATAGTTGGGGAATTTTTGTCTCCCAAAAACGTTCACTTATTGGTCTAACTGTTATTTTTGATGTCAATATGTTACGCACAGTTTTAGAATTACATTTTTCTATTGGCAGGAAAGCAGAATTAATCATAAGACCAATCGTCTGTTTAACAGTTTTATTTGGCTTGATTCTTTTTTTCCAGTTTTTTGGGACTGCTGATTTTATTGTTATATATTGTAGCATAATTCCTCCAGGCCTTTTAATTCTCTTACTTATTTCTGACATGGATAGAAATGCATCATTTTCATATAAGCTTGACATACTGACAAACCCAGCTTTAATCCAATCTGTAAAATACAGTGTGTTTCCAGAGCATTGAACACACGCATTGTTCCATATAATTTCTTGACTCGGATAATCTATTTCATCTACATTCATAGCTGACTTTGTTCTCAGCCATACTACTATTAGGTTGTGATAGAATGTTGACATATTATTAAGTTGTGCTATACATCTTTCATTTAAATTGCTATAGCTACTATTACACTTTAGAATATTTAATTTCAAATCATTCATATGAAATTCATGTAAAGGTATATTTTTCCAAGTTGCTATCGAGTCATTTGTAACCCGTTTAATCCACGAAACTTTCAGCGAGTTTAAGAAAGATGGCAGATGTACCATTTTCAATCCACCTTCAGTATAATCACTAATCATTGTTCTTCTTTTGACTTTTTCGATACTACCCCAAACGAATTTAAAGAAAGTGGAGTTGAGTTCATTGATAATCTTATCTGGTATCTCCAGTACACTTGAAATATAAGATAGCTGTGACGCCAATGCGCGTAAGTGCCCTCAAACAGTAATATTAGTTAATATGCTACCTACATACATATGTTAAAATATTTTGAAAATAATGTTATAAAGGGCATTTTGCCATTGTAAATTCTAAAAAATATGACCAAGTGGAGCTTCAACAAGTTAGTTACTAAAATGTGGCGCATCAGCAGCAGGTATGGTTTTCTATTCTCAAATAATGTAGATAGCACCATTGAATACCTTGATTAATGCAATTCTTCAAATCATTAGAGTACTTAGCAATAATCCATCGAGACATTCATAATAAACACAATACAACAACAATACAACAACAATACAACTTGTTGTATCGAGGGCCCACATTTCTTCCCTGGAAATATTACAGCAGATGCATATCTTAATATGCTTAGTGATCAAGTTGTGACACCTGAACTCCACCGTTTGTATGGACAAGGGCGTTATGGATCTGTTCCACGGCTCTGGTGGTGCCAAGATGAAGCTCCTGCCCATAGGGCTAATGTTGTAAGGAACAGACTTCTTCAAATCTTTCCGAACCGAGTCATCGGCTTAGGACATGCTGTTGAATGGCCTCCACGTCCCCCTGATTTAACGCCGTGTGATTACTGCTTGTGGGGCTCTCTCAAGGCGAAGGTTTATGTGACTTCAAGAGCTACAGCAAAGAATCCAGAATGAAGTAACAGCCTTACGCAGAACCAGGATAGTCCGTCGCGCTGTTCACCATATGGCAGAAAGAGCACAACGCTGCATATGTCTTAATGGACATCAAGTGGAAGGCAGGTCTGCTGGACAATGAGCATTTTGTTGTTGCTCCATAAACTTTTGGGCAAAATTTTAAAGAACTTAAGATGAAGATTTGTTATATTCTAATATGACCAAGTTGAAAATAATTATGAGGAAAAGAAACCTCGATAAACCTATGCGCAATACTTTATGTTGAATAATTGACAGTGTAGCCTAGGACATGTAACCAAAAAAAGGGGTGTACCTAGACAAAATTGCAACATAAACCATTTTTGATGTAATTGTTTCTAAATGCTCTTCCGAACATTATATTAAAAATCGATAAAATTTGAAGTTGGGGAAAAAATGCTAATTTGCATAACAATATATGGGTATATTTAGCCATATTAGTCGGGTATATACAGTGGTTACCGTACAACCCCACCACCCAGGACTCCCCTAGACCAACTTTCTTGACTCTTTTCATGATCCTAAAACATATTCAGGATGTTAACAACAACAAAATCATGTTATTCAAGATGGCGTCCAAAATGGCCGCCAAAACTGGTCAAATTTCATAAAATGACATATAGCAATCAAATTGCGTGGTGAAAGAAAAGTTTTAATAGTGGGATGCATGTATTAGACCCCTAAGACACTCATATCCTGTATTTTTGCTTTGTTAACATACCTAAATCCAAGATGGCCACTAAAATGGCCGAAAAAATTGTAAAATTCCATATATCAACCAAAATGTATGATCAAAGTATAGTTTTAACAATGACATGTATGTGTTATACCACTAGAAACTCATATCCAGTATTTTTGCTTTGTTAACATACTTTAAATCAAAAATGTCCGCCAAAATGATGGTCAAAATTCCATAAAATTGCACAATATCGACCAAAATGTATAATGAACACATAGTTGTAACAATGGGATGTAAGTATTAGACCACTAGTAACTCATGTCAAGTATGTTTGCTTTGTTAACATACTTAATGGGTCCCAAAATGGCTGAAAAAAATATCAAATTCCATAAAATGGGATAATATCAACCAAAACGTACGATGATAGTATAGTTTTAACAATGGGATGAACGTTTTAGACCACTAGCAACTCATATCCAGTATTTTCGCTTTGTAATGACATACCTTTAAACCAAGATGGCTGCCAAAATGACCGTTGTAAAAATAGTCTATAAGAGTATTATTATAATAATAATAATCAGTATTTTATATGGCGCCTTTCCCAAAGGGTTCAAAGCGGTGTAATTGTGCAGCACATTCACCAAACAGTATGTTGTAAACTGCTAAGCTATTGCTTTTAGATATAAGACCCACCTCTGTGGCAATTGTGATTATGTATGACTTTTCAAAAAAATCACCTTTTTTAATATTGTAAACGCCTATACTAATATGACTATGTAATACTAATACCCCTTAATCTATGGGACAGCATAAGACCATATTTTGATCAATTGGTGGCCACCATGGTAAATATTTTGACCATGCATTTGAAGCGGGTAATTTTATTGACCAATTGGAGGTAATTTTAATGGTCATTATGATGGCCATCTTAACAACATTACACGGTAAAAATGGAGTCTATACCATTCAATCATACCTTGTCATATACTTAAAGAGTATGCAAATACGTTTACTGAGTAGATTAAAAGCTATAGATATTATAATGTATTAATAATGTAACACTTAAACAATGAACTAATACTGCTTTTAAGTTATTTTAACCTTTTGCAGCAATCCGGATATTTTATAAATACTCAAACTAGATCTACAGCCCCAATGCTTTATCATTGTGAATGCTGTCCCATTAAATTTGGGGTATTGGTATTATACAGTATGGTCATTTACAATACAAAACAATTGATTTGGGTCATTTAGCATCAACTTCAACCATCTGGCAGCCATTTTGGAAAGTGATACCGAATCAAAATTGTCACAGAGGGGGGTGGGGGTTGGGGGTGTCCTATACATCTAAAAGCAATAGCTTAGCAGTTTAGAACATAATACTAAATAGTATTTGGTGAATGCGATGCAATAGTATACACTCTTAGACTATTTTTACATTGACAACGGCCATTATGGCAGCCATTTTGGACTTAAAGTATGTGATTACAAAGCAACAAATCTGGATATGAACTACTAGTGGTCTAATACATACATTTTTGTGGGTTTCATCCCATTTTATGGATTTCATAATATTTAGAGCCATTTTGGCGGCCATTTTGGATTTTAAGTATGTTAACAAAGCCAAAATGCTGGATATTAGTTTCTAGTGGTCTAACATACATTCCATTGTTAAAACTATACTCTGCTCATACATGTTGGTTGATTTATGCCATTTTATGGAATTTTTCCTTTTTTGGCGGCCATCTTGGATTTTAGTATGTTAACCAAGCAAAACTACTGGATATGAGTCTCTAGTTGTCTAATACATACATCCCACTATTAAAACTATACTTTCTCCACGCATTTTGATTGGTCATTTATGAAATTTGACCAGTTTTGGCGGCCATTTTGGACGCCATCTTGAATACCACGAAATAGTTTATTGGTAACATCCTGACTATGTTTTAGGACCATGAAAAGAGTCAAGAAAGTTGGTTTGGGGGAGTCATGGGTGGTGGGGGTGCACGGTAACCCCTGTAGATACCCGTCTAATATGGCTAAATGTACCCATTTATTGTTATGCAAATTAGCATTTCTTCCCCAACTTCAGATTTTATCGATTTTTAATATAATGTTCGGAAGGGCATTTTGAAACAATTACAACAAAAACCATTTATGTTGCAATTTTGTCTAGGTCAAACCGTACATGTCCTAGGCTAGCCTAGGACATGTAACCAAAAAAAGGGGTGTACCTAGACAAAATTGCAACATAAACCATTTTTGATGTAATTGTTTCTAAATGCTCTTCCGAACATTATATTAAAAATCGATAAAGTTTGAAGTTGGGGAAAAAATGCTAATTTGCATAACAATATATGGGTATATTTAGCCATATTAGTCGGGTATATACAGTGGTTACCGTACAACCCCACCACCCAGGACTCCCCTAGACCAACTTTCTTGACTCTTTTCATGATCCTAAAACATATTCAGGATGTTAACAACAACAAAATCATGTTATTCAAGATGGCGTCCAAAATGGCCGCCAAAACTGGTCAAATTTCATAAAATGACATATAGCAATCAAATTGCGTGGTGAAAGAAAAGTTTTAATAGTGGGATGCATGTATTAGACCCCTAAGACACTCATATCCTGTATTTTTGCTTTGTTAACATACCTAAATCCAAGATGGCCACTAAAATGGCCGAAAAAATGGTAAAATTCCATACCATTCCATATATCAACCAAAACGTATGATCAAAGTATAGTTTTAACAATGACATGTATGTGTTATACCACTAGAAACTCATATCCAGTATTTTTGCTTTGTTAACATACTTTAAATCAAAAATGTCCGCCAAAATGATGGTCAAAATTCCATAAAATTGCACAATATCGACCAAAATGTATAATGAACACATAGTTGTAACAATGGGATGTAAGTATTAGACCACTAGTAACTCATGTCAAGTATGTTTGCTTTGTTAACATACTTAAAATCTAAAAATGGCTGCCAAAACGGTACCCATAATGGGTCCCAAAATGGCTGAAAAAAATATCAAATTCCATAAAATGGGATAATATCAACCAAAACGTACGATGATAGTATAGTTTTAACAATGGGATGAACGTTTTAGACCACTAGCAACTCATATCCAGTATTTTCGCTTTGTAATGACATACCTTTAAACCAAGATGGCTGCCAAAATGACCGTTGTAAAAATAGTCTATAAGAGTATTATTATAATAATAATGATCAGTATTTTATATGGCGCCTTTCCCAAAGGGTTCAAAGCGGTGTAATTGTGCAGCACATTCACCAAACAGTATGTTGTAAACTGCTAAGCTATTGCTTTTAGATATAAGACCCACCTCTGTGGCAATTGTGATTATGTATGACTTTTCAAAAAAATCACCTTTTTTTAATATTGTAAACGCCTATACTAATATGACTATGTAATACTAATACCCCTTAATCTATGGGACAGCATAAGACCATATTTTGATCAATTGGTGGCCACCATGGTAAATATTTTGACCATGCATTTGAAGCGGGTAATTTTATTGACCAATTGGAGGTAATTTTAATGGTCATTATGATGGCCATCTTAACAACATTACACGGTAAAAATGGAGTCTATACCATTCAATCATACCTTGTCATATACTTAAAGAGTATGCAAATACGTTTACTGAGTAGATTAAAAGCTATAGATATTATAATGTATTAATAATGTAACACTTAAACAATGAACTAATACTGCTTTTAAGTTATTTTAACCTTTTGCAGCAATCCGGATATTTTATAAATACTCAAACTAGATCTACAGCCCCAATGCTTTATCATTGTGAATGCTGTCCCATTAAATTTGGGGTATTGGTATTATACAGTATGGTCATTTACAATACAAAACAATTGATTTGGGTCATTTAGCATCAACTTCAACCATCTGGCAGCCATTTTGGAAAGTGATACCGAATCAAAATTGTCACAGAGGGGGGTGGGGGTTGGGGGTGTCCTATACATCTAAAAGCAATAGCTTAGCAGTTTAGAACATAATACTAAATAGTATTTGGTGAATGCGATGCAATAGTATACACTCTTAGACTATTTTTACATTGACAACGGCCATTATGGCAGCCATTTTGGACTTAAAGTATGTGATTACAAAGCAACAAATCTGGATATGAATTACTAGTGGTCTAATACATACATTTTTGTGGGTTTCATCCCATTTTATGGATTTCATAATATTTAGAGCCATTTTGGCGGCCATTTTGGATTTTAAGTATGTTAACAAAGCCAAAATGCTGGATATTAGTTTCTAGTGGTCTAACATACATTCCATTGTTAAAACTATACTCTGCTCATACATGTTGGTTGATTTATGCCATTTTATGGAATTTTTCCTTTTTTGGCGGCCATCTTGGATTTTAGTATGTTAACCAAGCAAAACTACTGGATATGAGTCTCTAGTTGTCTAATACATACATCCCACTATTAAAACTATACTTTCTCCACGCATTTTGATTGGTCATTTATGAAATTTGACCAGTTTTGGCGGCCATTTTGGACGCCATCTTGAATAACACGAAATAGTTTATTGGTAACATCCTGACTATGTTTTAGGACCATGAAAAGAGTCAAGAAAGTTGGTTTGGGGGAGTCATGGGTGGTAGGGGTGCACGGTAACCCCTGTAGATACCCGTCTAATATGGCTAAATGTACCCATTTATTGTTATGCAAATTATACTTCAGATTTTATCGATTTTTAATATAATGTTCGGAAGGGCATTTTGAAACAATTACAACAAAAACCATTTATGTTGCAATTTTGTCTAGGTCAAACCGTACATGTCCTAGGCTAGTGTGCAATTTAGTTAAATAACCTAACTTACCATCATTTTATTCTCAATTGTGACTACAGATTGAATTATCGCGCAAAATAGGCGATAGAAAATTTCAACAATTGCAACTTTTATCAAATTTTAAACCTTAGTGGAAAAATAAACACGATAACTTTCATGTGCAATATTATGTTGAACGTGGTTAGCAGCTGGCATATTAAGAAGAATGACAAACAGAGAACATTAAAAAGGTTATGATCATTATCTTCGAGAGAAGTATCGATTAATTTCTTGTGTGTGCTGTCTGAATCACTCAATTTGAGCAAACTTGGATGGAAGGGTTCTATACCTACCTTTACGTAATCGCTCATTTCTCCGTAACCACTGAGCCGAATCGAATGAAATTTTCTCTCAATTATAGCCAACTAATAAAACTTTATTTTGCAGTTTAAAACTTTCTGTTCGGATTATTATTTTGGAAGTTACGTTCACGAAACGGAGCGTTGTAATTTTTTCTGAGACACCCTGTATGTAGGTAGCATATTAACTAATATTACTGTTTGAGGGCACTTACGCGCGTAGCGCGAGAAAAATTGCTGTATTTATACATCTGACTGTCATATGCCTGGAATGGAATTTGGCTATATCATGATATGATTTTTTTTTAAAACAAATTTTAACCACTCTCGCGCCACTTAGGATGCCTTGATGCGCCACAAGTGGCGCGCGCGCCACCATTTGAGAATGCCTGGAGTAAGGGGATACTTCAGGTCAGGCTAATAGAAACAAGTTTCGATTTCCACGTGACTCAATAGCATGCCTGTTATTATCCAATAAGCATGGCAATTAGGGTCAGTGTTCGAACACCTTTTTTCTATGTTTGTGTATAAAAACGCTTAAGAAAATCATCTAATTTCAGTTTTCGGCCCATAACATATAAAGGATTCCATGTTGCATCTATGACCCAAGTTTGGTTGCAATTGGTCATTGTTTGGAAAAGAATGGACAAGACAAAAATTGTGTACTAAATTTTACATCTTGATCTCAGATGACTTTTGACCTTGGTATGTGACCTTTGACCTCATTAACATATCAGCCATTCCAGCGTGACTCGCGTGACATTTCTACAAAAATCCATCTTTGAATGCATTACCAGTGGAAAACTAGCTTTCCTCTACTTTAATTTATCACTTATTTGAGATGAGACATTGTGTATGCATAGTTAAGTATACAAATGTTTGCCATACAACCAACATTTTTTTAGATATCACAATTTATTTGACGTGACTCGCGTGACAGGCTACAACACAGGTTTTTTGACATCACTTGATTCAAATGGCTCTCCAAAGAATTCTACAAGTGTGACCAAATTGTTTTTTTCTGAACTAGGAACCTAACACCCTATCCCATTTTGTGCATGAGTTACACTGTGCCCAGGCTTCTGTGTTGTGTGTAGTGGCCTGTAGAAAATGTGACTCGCGTGACACAACTGTGTGACTCGCGTGACATAGTAGCTCATTGAAGGGCATAATAAAGCACCACTAACTCAATTGCAAATATCAATCATTAATTGAATCTCTTTATTTTTTTTAGTAATCTTAAAAGATTGTTTTATTTTGTGACTCGCGTGACATATCTTTAGGGTGTTTTCGTGAAGAAATTATTGGAAAAATGCTAATGGCATTGAACCAAATACCCAATGTTTTGTCAAATTACATGCAACAGCTATCTTATAAATGCAGACTGAGCAGCAGATTGTGAATTATCTCCAAACATTTCTTTGCTATACAGTAAAAGGGTCTAGTTTGAAAAATCTTTGAAATTTGAATGGTTTCAGTATTACTCTAATGAAATATAACTGACTGAAATGAATTCCTTTGAATCCCTTTCATTTCAATTTTTGAGTTTTTTGTAACCCTTACATGGAATGGCTGATATGAAGGTTCCATGTTGCTTCTATGACCCAAGTCTGGTTGCAATTGGTCATTTTATGGAAAGAAATAGACAAAACAAAAAGTGTGTACCAATTGTTAACACACATCTGACAGACTGACAGACACACAGACCAGACGAAAGATGCAGCCATAATGTCTCTCTCCTACGGGGTCACAGGTCACTAATAGGTATATCAAATAAGGTGGGATCGTTTCAAAAAATCCTTAAAATCGTGATACGTGTCTCTATTTTAAATAGAAGTTGTCCAAAAAACATAACATTTTTGGTATCATATTAAAGACAATTTATCCAGCTACCGAATAAAATAAGAATTAAAGCCACATGTTTAGCAACAGTAAAGTTATCAATCTAAACGTCGAGTGAGTCAAGGGTGGGAGCGGTGGACGAGGAGCCGGTGGACGAGGAGCCCATAGGTTTGTACACAAAATAGCGGAAAACTAGAACTTTTGAAATTGATGCCATTTTAAAAGTATACATAGGAAAGTTTTCAAACTTCTCATATGTGTTAATAACATGTGCCTGCTACTATGAATACTAATATTGAATTGTTATCTAGACATTCTCTACTAGAATATGATGTTCAATTCAGGGAGGGTTTTAATGTAAAAAATACACAGTTTTATTCATTTTATTGATTAAACAATGGCCAAATCGCAGTCTCTCTATTTCATTTGTGTGAATCTTCAGTCCTTTTCTACCCTGGGTAGTAAAACATTTAACTAAAAAAGCCAGAAGTGTTTCTTCACAGAATTGTTCATAGATTTATGAAAAATTTGCTATTTAGACCTATTTTGGACCACCCTGTATTCAAAATAAAAGGAACTTTAACGATATTCATGTAGTTCATTTTGATAATCATTTTCTTTTAAATTAAATGGTCCATGCTAACTAAATTTCATAGAATATTATATACAAACATTAATTTTATGCATTATTTCATCATAATTTTAGACACCCTGTACTTTTCCTGTGTACATTTTGGGCAAATGATTCTTAGCAAATTTGGTAGCACCTTCTGCGGTTGTTCTGATTTTGGTGACTATTTTCAGCTAAACCCTAATTGTACAAACTATCAAACTATTTTGTGAGGAGCAAAAACGATCAAATTTGTTATGTTCCACCCTGTAAAAATTGTACACACCCTGTATAATTTGATTCTTTTTTGCAAAAATAAAAAACCTTGAATCTTAAGCTTTCCGACAATATATAGTTTGTGGGTCATTAAGTATGTAAAACTTAAGTTTTGTCCCGTTTAATCAGAATTGGTGCATTTCTCAACATTATTAGAAGTGAAACTTTTTTTTGGACCAGTTTGTGACTTCTGACCACGGACGATCTAAAAATGGGGCAACATCGGTTTGGTTATCACGAAGTTATGAGACGTACACAATAGGTTATCATAGTTAACGGTCATTATTAACAATAAGCTCTAGTAGGTCTACCGTAAATACATGGTTTTATTATTTATTGGCTATCCCTAAATTGCCTTGTCACCCTGCCTAGACTGAAGCGTCTGAAGCGTATTGTACTTTTTTCAAAAATTACAAGGATATCAAATGTGAAACCACACACTATTGAATTAATTAGACCACACTCCATAGGGGTATCTTACTACACCTTGTACGCTCAAGGTTATGATTTCAGCTCTAGAGACACTTTGTTTACAGTGGAAATATTGGCCATGTTCACTTAAACATGATCCATGTACCTGTGTTGATGTCAAACAGACACTTCGTTAAATACCCTACCAAAAATGAACAATCCACATACAATTTCAAATACCAGGTGAATTCAATGTTTGGGTAATTCTAATCTTATCCAGATAAACCACCAGACATAGAGCAGGAGAAGTAATGACAGATATGTCTGGTTAAATAATAACACAGTGGTTGATCCTCTACACACTTAAAATAGGTATATAAAAATCACTCCTTGTCAGTGGTCAACTATGCACCAACTGAAAAAGGGTTAAATAATATGACACTTTCTTACCTTTTTTTTTCTTCAAATGGACAGAAAAAAACAGGACTAGAGAGAGAGGTCATATTTAACCCTTCACATAGATTAGAAGTATAAATTGTGCCCCCTGCCCTCTATCGCCCTTAAAAAGTTAATGGGAGTTTCCAACATATTGGATTGACCCCAAATGTTATATAACCAGTGATAACCACTTGCCAACAACTAGCAACCGTATGTTAATGAGTTGCTGACGGAGGTATTGATTTTGATAGATTATGTACATGCTAAACAGTCAGTCGTTAGCACACACAAAAAGCGTTCACTGTGAAATGAAATATGCACGATTTCTTGCGGAAGACACGCACTCCGATTGGATGTGCATACTAATTAGTTTAGGAGCGGCTTATTTCAAACCCTTCTCATTTCGTCATGGTATTGTCTAATAGGCTAAAATTCGAACTGTGGTTTAGAAAACCCATGAACTCCAGGTAATAAAAAGGATAATGGATATAACAATATATTTCTTATATAATAACAGTATTTCCTACCTTTCGATAAACCGGCACAATTACCACATATTATCATCGTGTTTGATAGCAAATTTCTCCCAAAGAAAAAATAACACATTTGTAAAAGGTTATAAGGTTCCCGACATTAACATGTGAAACATCTTGGAAATAATGCAGTAATATACTCTGGAGGTAGACGATTACATCCATGAATGAAAATTTGCGGAGTAAAAATATACGCCATTTTCCAATACACAGACCAAATCGCTTATTGTAACAAAATTTCGTCAGGCAGGATTCGAACCGGCGCGGGGAAAATCCAATAGATTTATAGTCTATAGCCTTAACCGCTCGACCATGACTACTCATTGAAACGACCGTCGTGTTCAATAGATAATAAGCCAGTGGTGAACTATCGATTTAATCGACCAAAAAAGAGTTATTTGGGGGAATTTTGGTGACTCATATGTTATTTGAAATAAAAATAACAATAATGATCGAGCATTTAATGTAACAGAATGAACTACGAGAATCTACGGGATCCTCATAACAGAAAGAGCTCATCTCTCTCATTAGTGATCGCGCTAACGACTGACTGTCATTTAACTAAAAAAAGTGATGTTTTGAAGAACTCAGGATTTTTTAGGGGGGGGGGGGGCGTATTTTTGGAAAAGGTACATTGGTACCAAAAAACTCGTAAAAGGTGGGGGGGGGGGTTAGGACATATTTTAGTCCAAAACGGTCCGAAAAAATGCTTTGAAAGGGGGATTTTTGAAAAATAGGGGGGTGGGTGGAGGTGGGGCGTTTTCACAAAAAAAGGAACATTAGTACAAAAAAAAGTACATTGGTACAAAAAAGGTACATGCCCCCCCCCCCCCCCCCCCCCCCCCGCCCACCTGGTTACGGGCCTGGAGAACTTGTTTATGAATTAAAGTATAACATTTGTTTCTCAATTCATGTTAAATATAAACACATTACCATGAACTTTGTTATCATAATACCATGTGTATGCCCATGAATGTACCCAATAGGTTTTAATTGTCATATCTCTTCTGAAATGCCAAAAATATAGCGATATAAATGTATTCATTTTATCACGTTCTGTATGTCGGTAGCCATCCCATGCTAAAGTGCGTTCAGGTTATTTCAAAAATGTAATGAACGTATGGATAATACTGGATTCAAATAGCGCGCTTACTTAAATAATGAGGCCGTGCTACAAATTAAACTGAATGATAATAATCGATTGGCGATTGACTAAACAATATCCGCATCGGATCATGTGTACAGCGATGAATAGCTGTACCGTGCTTCTTATCTCTTTAGGTATATTAGTCTCAGATGCTATTGTAAATATCAGCCAAAGGTCTTTGGAAGCAATTCAAATCTCTTGGTTACAGCTCAAAAAGTAAAGATCAGTCGCAAATTGTCTTAAATGTGAATGGTAAGAAGTGCTTTAATCCTAGAATAGTGGCCGACAGTTTTAATGACTTTTATACTAATGTTGCTGGCAACTTGGTAAAAAATCTTCCGCCTTCGCAAGGGCTTTTTAATACTGATTCGGATGTTTTTAAGAATTATTATAAGGAAAAGGGGACTGAGTCAAAACGTTTTAACCTCTTGCCCATCACTTCCGAATTTGTTTTCAAAGAACTCTGTGCGTTAAACCCAACTAAAAGTACTGGTCTTGATGGTATTCCGGCTAGATTTCTAAGAGACGGTGCTATAGCTATAAAAGATCACTTGGCTCACATCATTAATTTATCTATTAGTTCTAGTTCCGTTCCACAAGATTTTAAAACTGCTCGTGTGAAGCCACTTTTTAAGAAAAAGGATAGGTCAGAAGTTGGTAATTACAGACCTGTGAGTATACTCAGTGTCGCTTCAAAGATTCTTGAAAGGGCAGTCTATTATACCCAGCTTGAGAGCTATCTAAGAGAGAATAATATCCTTTATAGCTTTCAATCTGGATTTAGACGATCCTTCTCAACAGACACATGTTTAACTCACTTAACCGACTACATTCATAATCAGACCTCTCGTGGTAATTTCACTGGTATGGTTTTAATTGATCTTCAAAAGGCTTTCGACACTGTTGACCATGTCATTCTGTTAAACAAATTAGAGACCATGGGTGTGTCCTCAGTTGAGTGGTTTAGATCGTATTTGAGCGGTAGGAGGCAAATTGTCAATGTTAACCAGGTTGATTCTGCCCCACTGGGAATCACCTGCGGGGTTCCGCAAGGCAGCATCCTTGGTCCTCTCCTATTTCTCTGCTATGTGAATGACATGCCCATCAGTGTCGACTGTAAAGTGTCTTTATATGCTGATGACAGTGGCTTGCTGGTTTCTGGCAAAGATCCCACAATTATTGCGGATAAACTAAGTCAAGAGTTAGAAAATTGCAGACAATGGCTGATTGATAACAAGCTCTCCCTTCATCTTGGTAAGACAGAGGCTATTTTATTTGGTACAAAGAGGAAGCTTAATTCTGTTGATAATTTTTCTGTCATTTGTAATGGTAATATGATTAATACCTCTTCATCTGTCAAGTATTTAGGTGTCACCCTTGACAATATTCTTTCAGGGGAGTCGATTGCTTTAAATGTTATCAAAAAGGCCAGCGGGAGACTCAAATTTTTATACAGGCACGCTGATTGTTTGAATTTAAAAACCCGCAAGACACTGTGTTCAGCATTGATTATGTGTTATTTTGATTATGCATGCTCTTCCTGGTATTCAGCTATTTCCCAAAAATTCAAAAATCGTTTTCAAACCATGCAAAACAAAATTGTCCGTTTTATTTTGGGTGTGGGACCGCGTACCCATATTGGTCAAAAAGAGTTGGACATGGTAGGGATGTTATCAAGCCGGGATAGGGTTGTGCAACTAAACTTAACCATGTTTTTAAGATTTTTCATGATTTGTCTCCTGATTATATGAAATTGTATTTCACTAGAGTGTCATCTTTGCATAAATATAGTACCAGGGGTAGCCCGTTCAACTTTGTTGTTCCTTCTTCTAAGGGTCAAGCTAGATTTACTTTTTATAATACTGCTATTCATCACTGGAACTCATTGCCAAACGAGATCAAGAACACCAATCATTTTAGTTTATTCAAACAATTAGTTAAAAGACACTTGGCGAGTTATGATTCAATTGATTTATGAGCTGGTCTCCCACCTTGTGCTCGTGCCCTGTTTTTATTTGTTTTGTCCTTGTTTTCGTTTGGCGTTTGTGCTTCTTTCGTGATTTTCATTTGTTTTGTTGTTTTTTCTTCTGCCTTTCTATGCTTGTTAAAGGACCCCAATGGAAATAAGCTTTGTGCTCAAAGCTTTTTGGGCTATCCTTGGTACTTTTGCTCATATTTTATTATGTCTATATGTTTTTAAATAGATTCGTGCAATCTTTTACATGTTTGTATGCTTAAATGTTTCTATATATGATGTTTTGAGTACCTAATAAAATCAAATCAAATCAAAATCAAATCAATCGATATGACAATGGGACCCTTGCACGCGCTATTCAATCCTGCTGCTTAGCAGACTAAATATGCGCGCCAACTACAAATACATGGAGTGCATAGGAATGTACATGCCCCTATAGTTTACCGTGAGACTGTGCATAGCTGTACATTGCTGTACATCCCTTACTAAAGGTCAAATCTAAAGGTATACCTTTTTTACTTTTTTAACACATTATTTGGCTGGTAAATACCACATATTTGATATCAATGGAAAGCTTGAAACACATTTTATCAGCTACAATAACTTATTCTGTGATTAAAACTACTCTCTTTCAGCGTGTTTTTATTAAGCAAACCGGCTTTTACCCGTCTTATAAAAAGCAGGATAAAAGCCGGTTGCTCGTGTGAGAGACGTGTTTTTATTGCAGTTCGATAAACAAACTTGCCGGCTGCCGCTGACCTCATTATAATAAATGCCAGCGAAAGGTCATACACATCTGTTTGCATTTAATTGTCAGGTGATCGTGCATCGTGTGCCCACTTCCGCTTTTCCACCGGCAAACGCGCTGAGCAGGAACCGTGCGTGTTTATACTGACGAAAGACTGCTTTTCCTAACCGGTTTCAACCGCTATTATCCTTGGTTTCGAAGGATAAAAGGCATCTAAAATCCAGGAGAAATAAACCGGTATGAGCGGGCAAATGCCGGTGGTGGTGTGTTTTTACTGGGGGATTTTAATCCGTTAGCAGTCATATGCCTGCTTTTTTTCTTCAGTAAAAACACGCTGTTTGAGAAATGCCATCTGCAAGTACGAAGTTTCACGTATTTCGCATGACATCGGTGTTCCCCACCTTACTGACCTTTTAAAAGGTATGCTATCCCCAAAGTATGCCAGCTAGCCGGTAGCCTTAGTCCCACTCTTCAAAGTGTTATGCATTTTATGGATGAAATGTCCGGCATTTTTTCATAAAAAAGCCACCAAGAAATTGTATGTTTTTCCCATAGCGTTACACTCAAATTACCCGGGGGGGGGGGGGGGGGGGGTGGAGTGAGGTCAAAAAATTTCGCACAGTCAAAAAAAAATCGCACAGTCAAAAAGAAATCGCACAGTCAAAAAAAACCGCACAGTAAATGTACTACATGAACAATTACTCGTCCCCATTTCCATTCTCTTTCTCCCTCTCCTTCCCCTTTCCCTTCTCTTTCTCCCCCTCCTCCCCCTTTCTCTTCTCTTTCTCCCTCTCCTTCCCCCTTCTTTCTCTCTTTTCTCCCCTTCTTCGTCGTCCCCATTTTCCCGCTTCGTCGTCCCCATTTTAGGTGTCCGGGGGGGGGGGGGGGGGGGCAGTCTGCAGTCGGCAGTCTCCCCCCCCCCTGCCCCCCACTGGCTACGCTACTGGTAACAAAGTTGGGGACACCCCCAGTCAAAACTCATTTTGTTGCTAAAATATTGCGTTAATTGGGCAACTGTTGAGTATTTGTCTCAGGCAATCACGCAACTTATGTTAAGCTTTACTCATGTGGTTTTTATTGATCAACTGTTGCTTAATGGAGAAATATTCCACTTCAGCAACTGTTGCATGAGCATTGAGGAAAATCACGCAACAGCTGATGAAAGTTACGCACATTTGAATTTTAGGCAACTGTTGTCAAAAAAAGCCCATTGCGTGATACGCAATCGTTTTGTGCACGAGCTGAGATCTCTGGATTTGGATAAATTATAATCTGGTAAATAAAACAGTGAATCCGCATCAACATCAGAGTTTGTGACATCTGACAGGCGTTTTGTGAGTCTGATTTTGAATGTTTGAAGCTTGGTCTGTCCAGATGATGATGTGATAGATCGGTCTCAAAATATTTGTGGTCGTCCATGGGAATAAGCTTATTTCGTCATGTCACAAATTGGCATTAAAACACCCAACATATATGGGTTCATTTGATAAATTAAGCAACAGTTGCTATACAAAAATGCTCAATAATAAAAACATGTCACAAATAATCAACAATTGGCATTAAAATACCCAACATATGGGTACATTCGATAAATTAAGCAACAGTTGCTAATGCTCAATATATAATGAAAACAATTCACAAATTAAGCAACAGTTGGTATTATAAAATGCCCAACAAATGGTTAATTAATAATACCCAACTGTTGTGTAATTAAAATTGTGCAACTGTTGAGTAATAGGTATTGGGCATTTTATACTCAACTGTTGAACTGTTGCATAGTTACTCAACGTTGAGTAAAATGTTGAGTACAATTTACTCAACATTTTTGCAGTGTACTACTTTTTGTGTTAGATATAGGATAACACTTTCCACGCGGCTATTGGTTTTACCATATTATTATGCAAAACAGATTTTTTAGCTTTTTATACATTTCCCAACTTTCAGAAGTCTATCTTACGGATTACTGAACCAATAATAGGCATGTTTGTACTTTTTTTAAATTCATCTCTTATGGTAATTCCGAAAATGGTGATATAATTCAGTTATTTGGACATTTTTGAAACATTTTGTGAACTATTGAAACTATTAGCTGCAGACGACTGCCGCATGGAAATGGTTCAAGGTAGAGGTGAAGAACGTAACCATCATGACCATGGATTGCGTTGCGGTGATACCCCATTCCCTCAGAGGCCCCATGACAGGGTCCTTATTTCCACTGCGGAATCCGATATCAGAATTACCGGAATTACACATTTTATTCGGTGAAAATTTAAATTGGCGCAAAGTTCAAAATACTTTTCGGAATAACTGGGAATTACGCGGAGTTAGAGATAGTGTCAGGACTTATTTGAAATTGGATGGTTTTATCGGAATAGCGGGAACTAGGGCCTGTCATGGGGCCTCCTCAGCAAACCTGGTAACGTCACCATCATGACCATGGATTGCGTTGCGGTGATACCCCATTCCCTCAGCAAACCTGGTAACGTTGCCAGATTGTTGGCCCAAATAAAATTGGTAGAGGATTGTCTGTAAATCTTACTTTATATTTTAACATGTCAGCCACGTGCATTCACAATACTTTAAAAAGCGTGTGTTTAAAATTTTCTTGTTTTTGCCCACAATTTGGTTCCAGTTAGTTCAATCTGATCGCGTTTCGTTCTATGTTTTGGATAATCATTTCAAAATAATATCGCGAGTTTGGTTGGAAATTATATTTCCAACCCTTCTATTCCATTTTTAAATACTAGTGTATGTAGTCATTCTAAAAGAGGCACAAACAAATACTCAAGTTTTGGGTTTTATTCCCTTTCGCGAAAATACCTGGAGACTCAGAGTCACAAAAATAAATAACTCAAAAATAGCAACAATGTTTTGTTTATGGTACGGTAGGTGGTTATGATTTTGACTTGTTAAGAAAGTATCCACCTCATTGAACATGCTGCAGTAGTTGTTCAATTCACAAAACCGGCATAAAGTACTAATGGTAAATAAATAATATTTCTAGATTCGTGTCCAGATTCGGAAAATATTTCACATGTTTCAAGATTCGGAAATTTGCCTGGACTGGGCACATAAATAGTTGTGTCCTGTTGTTGATCGGACTGACATTATGAATAATACAAGGGACAAAGTGTGTCTATTTATGTACTTTTAATTCATCTCCAGCTCTGCTTTACGAGGGTCGTCCGCATGTTTTCTCTATCTCGACCTTTTGACCTTCATGACCTTAAATGACCTGCCTCAGAAGAACCCGCTGAATACACCAGGGGGCGCTATCACCGTTACCAGACGGTGACCAATGCCACAGAACCCCCCGGTGCACCAAGCGAGTTCCACCGAGCTAAGTCCCTTACACTATCTCAACCCATGAAACATTAATATTAAAATGGAAAACAACCAAAGCACATTGGAGTAAAACAAGAACAATTATGGCAATGTACATGTAATGAAAGAACGTGCAATAAAGATAACAATATTTGATGTGAACTCTATTATCGACTCAAATCATTAAAGAGTAATTTTCTTTCTTTTCAACCCTACTGATATACTATACATGCTATATGTAATAAGTGATACATGTTGTAAAATACCCAAGCCCCAACAAGAGTGTGCAGTATCTCATGAGCAACACCACCCACTCCCAACTGGAGGCAATCTGTGTAGCGAACTCATGTTTCCCTTGGGGTAGCTAATCCCAGGAAACCATGTGTACACATGACAGACACTTACATGCAGTTTTCTGTGCATTTTCAGTACATTTTATATCAGATAATAGTGTCCTGTCACTTTTGTGTACTGTGGCATCACTCTGTTTTGCACTTTTAGTTTTATGTGTCCTTTTATCAGAGTGCATGCTCTCACAATTGTCCATCTGGCTGTTAGAGATGCCATCTAAAGCATCTGCATTTAGTGCTCTATTAGGGTGTCTATACAACCCATGTTTCAGTCTATTTCCATGCACTTTCTGTGGCGGCTCACTCTGGTCATGATGAACATGTCGCAAGCGAACATGTACATCTGACAATTTTTCGATCACATTGTATGGTCCATGCCATGGTTTGGACAGTTTCTTTGTGTGCCCTTGTTTCAAAACTGGAGTATACATGCATGTAAACAATATCACCCACATGAAAAACAGCATTATTTGAAGCTTTTGCTCTAGGTTTATTGATCATGCTGGTCTTGTGTTCTACTAAATTCAAGCTGGCCTGCTGTCGTGCAGCTTCCAAAACAGGTATAAAATCAGCAACATATTGCTGTGCTGATCTGGGGACGGACCTCTTGTAAATTAGGCAACTGGTGGTCCAGTGGTGTACACAACTGTCTCTTTCCAAATGTTCCAACTGGGTTTCAAAATCCTGACTAAACACACAGATATCGTCCATGTAGACTAAACAAAATTTCCTGTTGGTCCTCTATCGATCTCAGCCAAACGGCTGCTGGCCCGTCCAACAATGCTTTGATACATGTTAAACGTCTATTGTCATCTCTAAAAACTGGGCATGATCCCCATATCTACATCCAAATACGGAAGTCCGTCAAAATCTACATCCAAATACGGAAGTCCGTCAAATTTTGGGGGACGCAGTGTATTCGTCGAACCACCGTTTGACGTATCCAATGCTCTCCGTAGGACTTGTACAAGGTCCTCCATTCTTCCTTTATTTACATCCAAATTATGTTCCACAACAATGAATGACTCGTCAATGTTCAACAATTTCTCTCAATTATTTACTCTAGGCCAGCCGGGACTCCTCCAAAATCGGATTTTGATTTACATCGGGGCAGCAACTCAAGTCCATTGTGAATGTGATTGTTTATTCTGCAGCTGAACTGAATCACATTATTTTATTTATTTGTTTTTTTCACTGATGAAAAATGTCTCTTACGATACCCTTTCTGCTGCGAGAGGTTCCAAATGCCAGATTCTAATCCACCACATGACAAGTGTGTCTATTTATGTACTTTTAATTCATCTCCAGCTCTGCTTTACGAGGGTCGTCCGCATGTTTTCTCTATTTCGACCTTTTGACCTTCATGACCTTAAATGACCTGCCTCAGAAGAACCCGCTGAATACACCAGGGGGCGCTATCACCGTTACCAGACGGTGACCAATGCCACAGTTGTATACAATTATCAATTATTATGCTATTTTACGTGACTAATAATTTCAATAGGTAATGGAAACATGTCTTAGTATACAACATATACCGAAAGGTGCGTTGTAGTGACATAAGATTGATTGGACAGTTCACAAAGTGTTTGTTTTTGACGGGGAGATGACGAGCCCGTCATTTGAAACGACGTTTCTAAGTCGTAACCTTTTCACAAACCCCTAAAATTGCATTTGCTAATAACTTGCATTAATCATCTTCTGAAGCGATTTTGTTGTAAAATGTAATTGATATTGTTATAATATGAAGGTAAGAGGACACAGTAAGTTATTTCAGCTATTTGGATGCCATTTAGTAATATACTAAGCTATTTGGATGCTATTTTGTATTATATTATATGATTTAGTAATATACTGAGTCACTGAGTCCACGGCCACGGCACGGCCTCTTTGTTCCGTGTTGCCTTGGCTCTCGCAATTAGCCCAATGATTATGGCGAACCCTAGGCTACATCCCCCAGTCATCAATATTACCGTACGGACGCTAAAGCTGTACAAATATCGGAGCCTGCAAGATAGCGACATAAGAGGGCGGCTGAGAGTTACAGTCTAGGTGAACCCTTCAATATGATTAGCCCAATGATATGGCAACAACCCTTGAGGACGGGGATCATACATCGTACAAAATATCGGGACCAGATTTAGTTTACGAATCACATTTACACACAAAATACACAGAATGTGACCATTTGAAGACTATAATAAGTTGCCTGACTGTTAAATGTAACTAAGGATTACTATGGGAACATAAAAAGATGAGATTATAAAGTTGAAGTACGCGATCTAATCAGTCAACTTTTTAATAAGCTTATTTTCCCCTATGCTTTCGTGTGTTCAGGCTGACACAGAATGCATACAGGCCTGATTGCACTGGGCTACATGTAGAGGGTAAGCTTTAGAATATGTGACGAACCGAAAACGGTGTTCCGTTTCATTATATTAGTATTTCGTTTACTGGATAAGTTTCCCCAGAGTAAAAATACTGTCCTACATATACTTACTTTATAGTCAAAAGAGGCCCATTATGTTTTCTAAACCATAATGAAATTGTTTACCTTTTCAAACCAAAGGGAGTGTTCATTATAAATATTTATTATTTATGGGGGTGGGGGTTATAACATCATAATACTTTCTCTGTCATGACAAAGGCAAAAAGGTCTCAGAATTCCACAACATTCATCAAAATTATTCAGTGGATTGTCCAAATGAATTTATTATTTATGGGGGGTGGTTGGAAAAAATGGAGGGAGGATCAGAAAGAAATTCTTCGTTATTTATGGAGGGGGGGGGGGGGGGGGTTATTACATCATAATACTTTCTCTGTCATGACAAAGGCAAAAAGGTCTCAGAATTCCACAACATTCATCAACATTATTCAGTGGATTGTCCAAATGAATTTATTATTTAGGGGGGGGGGGGGGGGGTTGGAAAAAATGGAGGGAGGATCAGAAAGAAATGCTTCGTGAGCAGTCAAATCTACTATTGCTTGATTAATTGGATATACAGGGGGATCAAGAAAAAAAATCAACGAAAAAGGGGGATCAAGACAAAAAATAACGCTGTTTGGGGTGATCAAGAAAAAAATATGTCCAAAGCTCAAATATGGAGGAAATTTAGACATAAATGGTGGTTGCTATGGAAACTGCATTGCCGGTAGATTTTACAATTGTCTTAAATCAAAGTAGGTCTATTAACCACCAATATTAGATGTATTCCGATCATCCAAGGCCAATAATATTTTGAAAATAATGATTACATGTCATTTTTGGCCAATTTCGTGAAAAACGGTAAAAAATGGCCGATTTTAGTTGCTGACATGTCATTTTCAAAAGGACATAGGTCAAAAAGTATTGATCGACAATTAAACTGTGATTGACTTTTTTGTTCTAAACAGTCAGCCGAACAAAATTATCTACTTTGCATGGTCAATATATTGTTTTTTGAAACACATGTGAACTTTGACCCTAAATCGAGGTCAAAGGTCAAACCTTAACATCCGAGTTGGCAAGGATGTCCACCTAGGTTGTATGCTACAGACTTCAAGGAACATTTTGGCATATGTTTCCCTGTGCCAGCACACCGGGACCAAAAAACCCTAAAAATGGGCTCCGCTCCCCAGCTATATGTTGATCACTGTTTTAATTCCATCCTGATTATGGTTTTGCTCATTTTTAGATCAAACGAGCCTTAGTCTACACCGAAGTATATCAATTTTGATTACTAGTAATTAGGACATTATTCGTAGACAGTTGCCAATTTAATACGGTGCGGCGTTTTGTAAGACTATAAGATTACTCCAAAATGTTGATCTTTCCATCTGTTAGGCCTAAATTATCAAGACCTACGTATGGATCTTTATTTTCAATTTTTGAAGAGCTGGGCGAGAGTTCGGATCGGTTAAATGACGTTGTATATGGTCATTTTAAGAAGCGTATCGTCATGCACGTAAATCTGCAAAATCTGGCCACGCGTGACCGTGCACATTCATGCTATCTTCAGTATAGCTTGTATATGGATGCTATCTTCAGTAGATAGCATGCCGGTCCACTTGGATGTCATTGACCTTTTCAAAAATTGACCAATATAAGAATATATAAGCTCATTTTGTTGCTCAAAGGATAACCATTTAAAGCGTCAATGACATTCTGTGGACTGTCATAAAATTCATCAAATCTAGAAAATATCCGTCATGTCCACGTCCTCCACCCGTTTTGAACTTCAAACGGGTGGCGGACATGTCGCATTTTTTTCTAGAATTTCATGATGATAAGACACTGTTTGAAAAGATAAAGAAACTTTTAATCTTTTATCTTAGACCTAAGCTATAACCCGTTCTCCTACATGTAGTCGGAAGGAAAACCAAGCCTATACCCACAGCCCCGGTTACGGTCTTCTTCAAACAACAACTCATTATCACATTTCCTATAGGCCTAAGTCGGAGTACGCGGATGATTAAAAAAAAGAAGTTAGTAGATAGAGTACCACTATTGTTATTAACCAAATGTGAAATATTATCTGAAACGGGGGGGGGGGGGGGGGGGGGGGGGGGGGGGGCGTCAAGAGCGGTGGCGTGGGAAGAGGGGCTTAACGCATTCCGACTATGAGACCAGAGAACGAATTGTAGGTCGTGTTTCCTTATATTATGCTTATAATTATAACTTCTCAAAGTCAAGGTGCAATATCAAATTCACTTTCTAAGAAGAGAGGAATAGACCTTGATTCAAACGGTTGACATGCATTTTAAGAATATTAAATTAATTCACCAGAAGCGTAAGCTTATAGCATCATGAGCATGATGTGAGGGCCACTCGCGAGTTAGTGAAAGTGACATGGTTAAAAGATTTGTCCTACCTTAAAAAAAATTGATAAAATGAGAAAGGGCTCACTGTTGTTCCTAACTATATAGGCTAAGCATTTCTTGTCATTGTCTTGATTCAACCTAAGTCGCTATAAGTTCGTTTCATTTCGTTGCGCAAAATTTAATGAATAAAAACCCATCAAGATAACATTGTTAGACATGGACGTTCACATCGCGGCCTAGTATTATGTGTAGGCCTATTCAGCTTTTTAAGTCATCCTCAATCAACTTTGAATATTACTTTGAAAATTTAATTGGGTGAAGAAGGAAGATATTTTGTTAGGTTTAATTAACCATAAAGGGATCACACCACTAAATAGGGCTCCATAGGGATATGTACAAAAATACTGATATAAAACTCTGTTTTAGACCACTAAATTACGCACTTGGACCTTGTAGAGTGATTTTTTTCTTAAAGATGATCACATTTTCTCACCAAAAAGTGAAGAAAATAGGTAGGTGAGCCTGCTCGATTTTCCAAAATACGCCCATGGAGTTGACTACCTCTCTGACGGGCTTGAAAATATCGCCGTAATCGGCAATGTTTCCAGTATAAAGCACAAATTTGAAAGATCTCTCAAAATTTATCTAGATGATATTCACAGTTTATAGTCAGGGTGCATGTAGGTGATGTCCCATTAATCATAATTAATCAAAAATCATAGGCATTTACGGAATTGTATTACTGTCAAGTCTTTTTAAATTGAGGATTTTGTGATGCACACTTTCCGATTCTAGCTTTAAACACCGATTAAGGGTAGGGGATACCCCCATTTAGTGTAGTGCACCCTTAAGGAAATTGATATTGTGCTGAATGTACTTGAAATGTACTGGAATAGTTACCTTGAATCATTTGGAACATCTTATGACCATTTTAATGACATTTCCATGTTGTTATAATTATTTATGAGTGGAAATTGTCATGCATGGATACCTGCTATCTACTGAAGATAGCCAAATTAACATAGCAATATTCCATTTTGTGAGGATAGCTACCATCCTTTTTAAAATAAATACTTGTCAGGACAGCAGTCATCCTTTTGAAAGAAATTCTTGTTGAATTGAATGTCTAGGTGGTGTTTTTTACTGAGTACATGCACCAGGCATGCACTGTGGCCTTCCCCATTCCATATCCATGAATGGGCAATATCATGTTTGACTTACCCGTTTGTGACGTCATACGGAATCAACGCCATCACATTTCACAGCCTTTTCCGTTGGCGTGTACCATTACGGGGCACGTAACATGATATTGCCCATGCATCGAATCAAATTAAACTTAATTATAAGTTAATCATAGATTGTTTTAAAGTAGGAAATTGTACTCAAAACTTCATTGTAAGTTACTTTTATGCTTCTCAGTATTCCTCCCCCCCCCACCCAATTTCCCCTAATCAGGTGCATACATGACATTATTAAGATTATTTTACCCAAGACTTCCACTTTGAGCTATGCACCGTACAACTATGCAGGACTGCCGAATTTGATCCAGTCCGCTTACAATCAGATCAGGTGGTCTGAGATTTGCGGTGTGTGTAAAAATCACCTTTTTTTCTCTATAGCATAGCATTACAGTGTTTCCAATAGGCTTACTTACAAAACATGTCAATATGGGTCAAATTAAGGCTACAATTGCATCGAAACACACCCAATCTGGGTGAAAAATCATTGTTTACAATATTTTTCGGCTGCGCACTTTCAAAACAGCTGATATCTGACCTAATTAGATTGATATACAGGGTCAAGGGTCAAATCTAGCCAAATTGCTTAAGGGATCACACCACTAAATAGGGCTCCATAGGGATATGTACACAAATACTGATATAAAACTCTGTTTTAGACCACTAAATTACGCACTTGGACCTTGTAGAGTGATTTTTTCTTAAAGATGATCACATTTTCTCACCAAAAAGTGAAGAAAATAGGTAGGTGAGCCTGCTCGATTTTCCAAAATACGCCCATGGAGTTGACTACCTCTCTGACGGGCTTGAAAATATCGCCGTAATCGGCAATGTTTCCAGTATAAAGCACAAATTTGAAAGATCTCTCAAAATTTATCTAGATGATATTCACAGTTTATAGTCAGGGTGCATGTAGGTGATGTCCCATTAATCATAATTAATCAAAAATCATAGGCATTTACGGAATTGTATTACTGTCAAGTCTTTTTAAATTGAGGATTTTGTGATGCACACTTTCCGATTCTAGCTTTAAACACCGATTAAGGGTAGGGGATACCCCCATTTAGTGTAGTGCACCCTTAAGGAAATTGATATTGTGCTGAATGTACTTGAAATGTACTGGAATAGTTACCTTGAATCATTTGGAACATCTTATGACCATTTTAATGACATTTCCATGTTGTTATAATTATTTATGAGTGGAAATTGTCATGCATGGATACCTGCTATCTACTGAAGATAGCCAAATTAACATAGCAATATTCCATTTTGTGAGGATAGCTACCATCCTTTTTAAAATAAATACTTGTCAGGACAGCAGTCATCCTTTTGAAAGAAATTCTTGTTGAATTGAATGTCTAGGTGGTGTTTTTTACTGAGTACATGCACCAGGCATGCACTGTGGCCTTCCCCATTCCATATCCATGAATGGGCAATATCATGTTTGACTTACCCGTTTGTGACGTCATACGGAATCAACGCCATCACATTTCACAGCCTTTTCCGTTGGCGTGTACCATTACGGGGCACGTAACATGATATTGCCCATGCATCGAATCAAATTAAACTTAATTATAAGTTAATCATAGATTGTTTTAAAGTAGGAAATTGTACTCAAAACTTCATTGTAAGTTACTTTTATGCTTCTCAGTATTCCTCCCCCCCCCCCCCCCCCACCCAATTTCCCCTAATCAGGTGCATACATGACATTATTAAGATTATTTTACCCAAGACTTCCACTTTGAGCTATGCACCGTACAACTATGCAGGACTGCCGAATTTGATCCAGTCCGCTTACAATCAGATCAGGTGGTCTGAGATTTGCGGTGTGTGTAAAAATCACCTTTTTTTCTCTATAGCATAGCATTACAGTGTTTCCAATAGGCTTACTTACAAAACATGTCAATATGGGTCAAATTAAGGCTACAATTGCATCGAAACACACCCAATCTGGGTGAAAAATCATTGTTTACAATATTTTTCGGCTGCGCACTTTCAAAACAGCTGATATCTGACCTAATTAGATTGATATACAGGGTCAAGGGTCAAATCTAGCCAAATTGCTTAAGGGATCACACCACTAAATAGGGCTCCATAGGGATATGTACACAAATACTGATATAAAACTCTGTTTTAGACCACTAAATTACGCACTTGGACCTTGTAGAGTGATTTTTTCTTAAAGATGATCACATTTTCTCACCAAAAAGTGAAGAAAATAGGTAGGTGAGCCTGCTCGATTTTCCAAAATACGCCCATGGAGTTGACTACCTCTCTGACGGGCTTGAAAATATCGCCGT
Source organism: Ophiura sarsii (assembly GCA_035610835.1). Lineage (NCBI taxonomy): Eukaryota > Metazoa > Echinodermata > Ophiuroidea > Amphilepidida > Ophiuridae > Ophiura > Ophiura sarsii. The sequence continues at coordinate 35,924,227 of CM069447.1, read as the reverse complement.
AATCGGCAATGTTTCCAGTATAAAGCACAAATTTGAAAGATCTCTCAAAATTTATCTAGATGATATTCACAGTTTATAGTCAGGGTGCATGTAGGTGATGTCCCATTAATCATAATTAATCAAAAATCATAGGCATTTACGGAATTGTATTACTGTCAAGTCTTTTTAAATTGAGGATTTTGTGATGCACACTTTCCGATTCTAGCTTTAAACACCGATTAAGGGTAGGGGATACCCCCATTTAGTGTAGTGCACCCTAAACGTTGTGATAGGCCTACTTAGTTAGTTTGATTGATCGTTCGAATACGGCACACTAATTCAAATCCATAATCCTAGTAGTCGACCTAGCCCACGCATTGTCCTTTCACGAACTCCGGATATAAACCGTTGCCCCAAACATCAACAAAATAATCACGATCATTGGGTTTAGATAAAAGGTGGGAATGGCAAACTGTAAGCCTGCGCAAGCCGCGCCTGTCAACAATTCAGCGCATTTCGGATTACGCTACGTAGCGCAACGCAGTTCAAACGCAAATGATGCAGTTAGAACCGGCGCGCTAAACTCATGAAAATTAAGTGGAGGACGATTGTCCTCCAGTCAAGTCATAGATTTAAAAATAGAGATCCCGTATGCTGCCGCCATTTTGAAACCATCATGGGGACCAAATTGGAGGTATGTCGGTATTTTCCGTAAATGCTCGTGAGCATTCGGAAAGTGTCATTCTTTCCGCGTATTTCAAACCTTGGTCCAACGCGTACGCAGTCACTGCCAAAATAGCGCAGGAGTTTTATAAGTGACGCGATCAACGGTCCGACGCGTCACTTCGGGTTTTCTGCCATCACGATAGGCACGCAAACGGGAAATTAACTTGCAACGGTGCCAGTAGGCCAAGTTTAATATTACGCAGGTCTTAAAATGTCACTGTACTGAACACAATACTGAATCTCATACAACGAGTAAGTTATCAAATGTTTGAAAAACCACTGTGCGTCCCTGGACCGTACAATTTATATTACAGTGATGCCATGTGAAATCAAGTTATATAAATGTATGGAGGGACACATAAGAATTTCGGTTCATTCAATACAACCTGGTGAATTATCTCCAAATTATTATTACCCGATATACAGGTATAGTTTCTTAACTTAAAAAACAAGCAGCCAGCGAAATTATGATAAAAGAGCAGCCAAAGATGCCCAAATTCTGATGGGTCGTTCTTTAAAAGCGGCCAAAAGATTATTATATAACGAATACCGTATACTTTTAGTCCAGTAACGTTTCTACATGATTGTGTCATTCTTAACATGATCAACCTCCTATACCTTTACACGTAAACAACAACAAATAAACGTGTTGTAGTGTTTATAAATAGTCAAACGTTTGTTTTTACAGCGTAGAATTCAACCTTTCAGTAGGAACACGAAAAACGCCGCGCACAACAGGATTAAAGCTAATCACGGACAAACTGCGCAAAAAAGTTCAGATTATTTATCAATCGCCATATGATTTATTTTTCAAAATTAGAGATGTATACCGAAATGCAATTCCACAATGCAATGGCTATTTTACGTTACAACGGGCCAAAGGTTTCATGACAAAGCCCATTAAAATTGTTGATTAGGCCGCCTCTTAAGGGGGCTGTCAAGTGTCAGAAATAGCTTCCGTAAAACTGCCGTAACTACGTCATTATTCATATATTCCATATACAAGTATACATTTTTTTGAAGGAAAGGGTTCAATAAATCCAACCATGAACATGAAATTGCTCTTAAAAGAACCATTTTGGAGAAAATCATAAAAAACGAAAATTTTGACCAGTCTTCAATTCGGACAAGGTAACCAAAAAAATATTTTCTGAAAGTCTGTCCTTTTACGATTTTTGTAATCTTAAGAAAATTACCCGGGTTCAATTTTTTTTGTTTTTTGATATCTGAGATATTTTTTTATTTATTGACCAAATAAGGCAACAAAATGGGATTTTTAAATACAACAAACGTGAATTTCCACAAAATGATCCGAAAAATCGGAAAATAGGCCTAAAACAAAAAACAAAAAAAATAGAACCTGGCGAAGATCATGGTTGTTGCGTTAAACTTACTTGCTGTCGATCAGATGCAGTTTGTATTGAGTTATCGTGTCTGTAAATCGTATTTTTACTCAAAAATGAACATAAAGAAATCAACCGATGAATGTGAAAAGTGACAATACCGCCGTTTGATCATGGTTTACGGGGAAATACGCGTATTTCAAATCCTGTTCTTTAGATATTGTGGGAAGCATATAAATCCCCAACTTCGTGCAAAGTTTCATTACAAACCGTTCTTTTCTTGGTATCAAAATAACCTCAATGCGTGTTAAAAAACACCTTTTTCATGATGTTGAGTGTGAAAAAGAAGCCATACCATTTCATGCGCATTCGAAGTGCGTTCACAATTTCCGGGAAGCGTAACGCATGAAAGCGCGTGCGTTAATCGACCGACAATGAGTTGGCAAAATGTTCTGAAAAAATCTGTTTTGTACCGTGGTTAAACCACCAATAGCCGGGTGGAAAGTTTTAAAACACTAAACAATCATTCCCGATTCTCACCCGCAAAAACACCTAACCCCAAGTTCAAAATAATGTCATTCATTTTGTTAACAAAACAGGTATAGACGATAATGAAATTCATTCAGCTCTCGAGTCCTATCCCAAACCCAAATACCATAAATAATTATTTACAATTTCCATAGGCGGAAGGAGAAATTGATCCACTCGCTTGCTGATAGAATGTGAAGGCCTATTATAGGCCTACACATTCTATTATAGGCCTACACATTCTATAGCAAGCGAGTGGATCAATTCCTCCTTCCGCCTATGCATGATAAGCCACTGACTGATGTATATACATTGCCGCGCGCTGTCGTATTTTGTTTTAATTGGTGACTATCTTACATGTCTTACATGTCTTCTTATGCCCCTGATTTCAGGCCTCCCTCGCCGCCCCCCCCCCCCCCCCCATTACAATTTACAAAAAAGATAGAAAGGGGGAAGATTTGTATTTATAACTATATACTAGGCCTTTATAACATTACCAAACAAAGGTACATGAAAGTGACAAAATGATCTTTCTATAGTGTTAGTGATTAATATGACATTTTAAGAAAATTAAAAAAGGCCTCAGATTCAGAATTTGAATGGAAAATAGCTAAAAAGAATTCAGCTAAAAATCATATTTTTCTAGTTGACTAATTTCAAGAAATTTCCAATGACATAGGACAGTCCCTTATTAGACCACTATTACTCGTGATTCACGCTAACAATGTAACTTTAACATGACAATATTTTGGGCCTCCTCCCCTCAAAACATGATAACGGTTTATTTTTTAAAAATCTTCCATTTGCCGTTATCCCGCGACCCGGGGGTAAACGGGGAACCTATTTTTCAACCAACCCATTTATGGGAACTTCACTATACACGAATTCTTTCTAACATATAACAAAAAAGTAATCTAGCATTCATAAAAAAACAAATCTTCAACCGTGATTGTGCCCCCCCCCCGCCCCCCCCCCACCTCAAAAAACAATCCTGGATCAGCGCCTGCTATAGTTATACGCTATAATATCTTTAAAATAATCTTAGCTAGCGATGATAATTGGCTACGTTACTGAAGATTATTATTATGCATGTATGTTTTAAAATACATGCATAATAACAAAACAACTTAAAACAATTTAACATGATTAAGCCAAAGACAGTTATCGAAATAAAATTCAACATATGAAGTACCTGTGGGATATAAAACATCCCTACATTAGCAATGGAACAATACTATGTCGATTCTTTGAATATGTATTATTGTTATTAGAATAGGCCAATCAGCGCTCAGATGATTAGCCGATTAGCCAATCACAGCTGAGCGCTGGTTATTTGGGTCGTGCGCGATCTAGAATCGTTCTCTCGCGTCCTGCTCGTCAACCACAACAGACGTGTTGTGTGTATTGTCCGTCGTATTTTGTATCTTCTATTATTTGGAGCATGTATGATTTTCGTAAATAAACAACCAACTTTGGTATAGAAATCAACTAGAATGTATTAAAGACTCTTCCTTCTCAACGTAAGAATTTGTTCTTACAGCTGGTGGCAGCGGTAACGGACTCATCGGAATGACTGGTTGAAAAATTGAAAATTGCAAAATTTTCTTTCATCACCACGTGGGACGAAACATTTCATCGTTAACGAGACATTTCATCATTTTTGTGTTGGCATACGTTATAAAAGCTAACACACGAGTATCAACCGATGCTCCATACAGAAGAGGCGACAGAAGAAATTCTCCAGTTTTTGATACACGTTATATTTTCGAAAACAAATGCTACCTAGCATTCAGATGAGGGATTGAGAACTCTGGTTTTTGCCATAAGTTATATTGTGCAAAAACGGATGCCAACCGGTGTCCTTCAGATGGGATTCCCAGATTCATCAATATTCCTATAGCCCGTGTCCAGGGTGCTGCAAAACCCGCTTCCAGGGTACTCCTTTTTGCCTAACCAAGGGCGCCTGTAATAGCTGAGAATCTGCAAGTTTCTGACATGCCCGAGGACTGACTGCTGTAAAAGAACATTTGCACAAGTTTGCGGGATTCACTTCAAGTCCGGCTGACTGCTGTAAAAGAACATTTGCATAAGTTTGCGGGATACACTTCAAGTCTTCAGGACGTTCTGTGACTGAAAGGATTTGCGTGAACTTTTCTCTATCTATGGAACATTTTTGTTTGTTTTGGACATAATATTTTGCCTGCCTGTGCCGAATACTGAAGATATTTTCCGTGGATTTGTAAAGGTAAAAATAATAACAATTCACTTTGTCACCCATACAAATTATACGAGTGAAGTGAAATCGTCATAATCGGTGATTATCCTACCACAATAACAATATTGAGTGGCGTGGAATCCTTGTCAATAATCCTACAACAATAACAACTATTGATGACTATGTCATAACAAAATTTTGGTTGGTCTCCAATTCAATGTTTTATTTATGTGTTAGAATTTATGTATATTGTGTGATATTTTATTGTGATTGTAACGTTTTGTGACATAACAATTTGCAAATTTTGATTTATAGGTATAAATTGAATTGTGGTTAATATGGTACAGTTCATAGCCAACAATCATCTGTCCACAATCAATATGCCACCACCACAATTTAATCCACTGTATTTACCAAATACCTTCAATGGTAAACAAGATTATGACTTTAGGCTTTTGTGTCGTCATGATCGTGAACTTGAAATTGCTGTTCAAAGTTATCCTGTTGGTTCTCCAACATTTGCCAATGTTCTTCCTAATCCTAGTCACTCATCATTTCATGTAAGTAGAAGGAGATACTCATCTCCACATGATAGGAGGTATTCAATCTTCAAATGATAAGTGGAAGGAGATATCCATCTCCACGTGATAATGGATGGAATTATACATCTGTTGTAAACAAATTAATTTGGTGTTTGTGTAAAGTTAAAACAGTTACCGGTAACTTGTAACTTGTGTGTAAGGTTAAACAGTGTTTTTAAATTATTTTTGAAGTAGAGAAGGAGATAATTTATTTATCTCCACATTATAATAGATGGAGATATCCATCTGTTGTAAAGTAAGCTAATTTTTGTGTGTAAAGTTAAAAACTGTGTTTTTAAGTTTACATCTACTACATTGGTGCTGGTTTGTTGTTGTTGTGTACTGTATTTAATGATTAATTAATGTCATTGTGTGATAACATTTATGTCATACAAGTTTGAATGTTGATGCGTTCAAAATATTTTAGTGATCTGATTGTTCACTGAAATTAATTTTGAGTCTCCCAATTTGCTACTTTTGTATAAAACTGTAAAGTTTACTTTTATCAATTGACTTATCTTTTGATTTCTCACAGCAGATTTAAGCTTTTACCTTATTACAGCTATACAATAGCCGGTCGAAGTTGTAATCTGTTTGTTTTGGTCAGTGATTAGCTACCATTGTCCGGAAATGTGTGGGTTGTTGAGAAGATGTTTCTTTTGTTCAATTTAAACTGTCGGTAATTGTTTACAATATGTAACCAGGGAGATGTGATTGACACCTCCCTGACGTAACCATATCCATGAACCTTCTGAACCTTCTGAAATTGCAGTCAGCAGGGCGAAATTCATCGCATGTCGCTAACTTGTGTGTGTCGTCGTGCATGTTAGTGTGTTTTACTGAGCCGGTGTTTGAATCCTAATAATGTTGATGAAACAGCTTGTTGGTCTAGATCGTTCCACGCCCTGCTTGTCCGTGGGAAAAAAGAATTTTTGTAGACATCTTTGCCAGCATATGGGATTTCAAGGTGTTTAGTGTGGTTTCTCCTACTCCCTGCCGTAGGTGATATTTTTGTATACTGGTCCTTTTGAATTCCTCCCACCAAGTCATTTTGAATTTTGAACATCATAGCTAGTCTGTTTTTCTCCCTTCTGCATTTTAACGGTTCCCATTTGAGCTCAAGTAGCATCTGTGAAACACTGCTCTCTCTTGTGTAGTCCCCCGTACAGAAGCGTGCTGCTCTTCGCTGTACTCTTTCGAGTTTGTTTACCATCGTCTTCCTGTATGGATCCCATGCGCAGCCGGCATACTCTAAGATTGGTCGGACGAGAGTTGTATATGCAGTTGTCTTCACTTCCTTAGGGCAGAACCACAGGTTTCTACGTAGTAAACCGAGGACGCGGTTTGCTTTTGAGATGTTGTTTGAGACATGCTCCCCCCAGTTAAGTTTGTTGTCCAGTTGTACTCCCAAGTATGGTTGTGAGGTTGGTTGACTCAGGACTTCGCCGCAAAAGGTGTAGTCTCTGTGGGGTGGGTCTCTTTTGTGGGAGATCTCCATGATGAAGCATTTGGATGGGTTGAAACTCATTTTCCACTTATTTTGCCAGCTTTCAAGTGTATTTAGGTCTTCTTGTAATGAGTCCATGTCTTTATCAGATTCTACTGACTTGTAAACTAGGCAGTCGTCAGCAAAGAGGCGTGCTTGGTTTTTTAAGAGGTCTGGGAGATCGTTTATATATATCAAAAACAGCAATGGTCCCAGTACGGGGCCTTGTGGTACCCCCGACAAAACGTCTTTTGATGACGAGATGTTTCCTTCACAGGCAACTCTTTGGATTCGGTCGGTAAGGAAGTGCCTTAACCATTTGAGGATATTTCCTCTGATACCATAGTGTTGAAGCTTCCCTAGCAGACGCTCATGTGGCACCTTATCAAAGGCTTTGGAGAAGTCTAATATCGCCATATGGATTGATTTCCCTGCTTCCAAGGTCTTGGCTATGTCGTCTACCGTGACAATCAGCTGCGTTTCAGTGGATCTTTTTGCTCGAAAACCATGCTGTGAGTCGACAAGTATGTTGAACTTTTCTAGGTGGTCCATTACATGAGAGTGAATTATGTGCTCTAATATTTTGCAGGTCACGCTTGTAAGTGAGACAGGTCTGTAATTCTCTGGTGAAGCTTTGTCTCCTTTCTTGAAAATACTACAAATATTGGCTTCTCTCCACTGCCGAGGAAGGGTTCCTTGTTCTATTGAAGCTTGAAAAAGATCGGTGAGTATTGGAGCAAGTTTATCAGCAAATGTTTTCAGGAACCATGGTGGAATTTCGTCCGGTCCTGCAGCTTTATTTGGCTTAAGTTGTTGAAGTTGCTTCAGCACCCCCCCTTCATGGATAATCAAAACTGGGATGTCATCAATGGTGCTTCTACCGAGAGTTGGAATTTCGTCTATGTTTTCAGCAGTAAATACACTGGCAAACTGGGTGTTAAGAGCTTCAGCTTTCTTACTCCCTTCACTGATGATCTGGTTGTTCACTTTTAAGTCAGCCACTCCTTGTTCACCTTGACCAAGTCTTTTCATGTAAGACCAAAACTGTTTGACATTTTCTTTCATCGCTGTGGTAAGTCTGTCTGTTACAAACTCTCGCTCAGCCTTGTTTAAGGATTTCTTGAGATCTTTTTGGCAAGACAAAAATTTGTTCCAGTCATCTGCGGTCTGAGATTTCTTGGCCTTGTTAAATGCCCTTTGTTTTCTGCGACGAAGTTTGTGGTGCTTTCTATTGAACCATGGTAAACTATTTTGTTTTGCAGCAGTCTTTTTTGGAATATGTTTTTTCATAACAGTCTTGATTTCACGTTCCAGATTGTCCCACTTTTCTTGTACCGAGGCATTTACCATACCGAAATATTTGTTTTTGAAGGCAATTCAATTCTGCGTTGGCCTTTCTACGAACATAATACTGCCGTCTTGGTTGCCTTTTCCATTTTGCACGTAGGTCAATGGTAGCGAAAACTATGTCGTGGTCACTAATACCGGCTTCTGTTCTGACGTCTTTAACCATGCATGGCTTACAATCATAGGATTATGGTTATGTACCACCATCGATTATCTATGGTACCACAAGGAAAGTTAAAATGATTCTATAACTTAGGATTATTTTAATGGTTATTCCAGTTACGTCAGTGGCGAATTATGTGTGATGTGTTTATCATGGATACAAAATGTCCATGAAAAACAAGACATTTGATATTGGTTTATAAAATAATGTTTGGGTATACGGTATATGATTTGATGTGGTGAATGATATTGTAATGTAGGGATTTATGTATTTTGTGAGGGTCTTGACTTATGTTTTGATGTGGTGGAAGATATTGTAATGTAGGGATTTATGTATTTGTGAGGGTCTTGACTTATATATTTTGGTGTGGTGGATGATTTTGTAACGTAGGGATTTATGTATTTGTGAGGGTCTTGACTTATGTTTTGATGTGGTGGAAGATATTGTAATGTGAGGGATTTGTGTATTTGTTAGGGATTTGTGTTTGACATGTTATGAATTTGTGGATTTGTGTTTGACATAAGTTTATTGTAACTTTCTTTTAAGCTGTCAGTAATTGTAATGTAATCACATTACAAGCTTCTAATGATGTGAACATTCTTGAATGGATTTAATTATCTAATTTTGGAATATAAATTTTTGAATTTTATTTTTAAATTTCAGTCTATATTGTGTACTTTGCAGAAATTGACAGGATGACACAATATGTTTGATCCTTTGGTTTTATGTAACTTGGATACCTCCATTGTCATTTGAAATGTGTATGAGTTAACATAGTAGGGTTATACTACAGTCATATTTTGTATGAGATACGAAATAAGACCAGCGCTTCTCGGTGCTCCTATTGTATTAATAATGATTCACAATATTTCACAATGATAATTTTATTTTTTTCACTATAAAGGTTGATTATATGAATCTTCCCAGTGTTACGTGGTAGAATGAGGTATATTACAATTGTAACTCTGTATGTCATGATTTGTATAATGTATCTACTATGCATTGCAGAAAATGAGGCAGTTCCTACAAATATTCTTATTGTACTAAATACAGTACGTTCACGGTTTGTTGATGAATATACAATGGTGGTGAAAATTAAAACTTGAGATATTTACCATATTTCTTATTTGATTTCTAACACTTACATGTAGTGTTGAAGTGAAATGTTTTTGGACCAAAAGAAATTAAGATTACCCATGTGATGCATTGTAACAACAAAAGAAAAGAAAAATTGTTGTTTACACACATGTAAATATCAAGATTCATTGGTGATGAGTAACATGACTTTTACTTTCAAGTATGGCCTATCCAATTGTTTGACATGGACAAAGAATCTGTCTGATGTCAAACTTGTTATAACATGGTCATAATATATCATGGTCATAAAATATGTCAATTTTTCCATTGACATTTCTTCCACAAATAAAATTTGTGGGTAGCCACAATTTTTTTTCTAATTTATTTTATTTTATATTGACATGAGAAAGAGTGTTCTGTGTGGACGAGAGTCCACGGCATTTGGATTGTTTCGGCGATAATATTAATTTTTTTTACTGAAGTGAATTGTCATTTCTTCCATAAATAAAATTTGTGGATAGTCACAAATAATTATGTGATTATGCTGTCATTGTTGATATGGTCTTGAAACATCATGGTTCAAGTAACAATCTTGATGGATGTCAGTGTTTCCTACAAATGACATTCACCTCAAGTTTTGTGTGGTCAATGTTGACAAATGGTATGTTTATTATGTTTTATTTATTTAAGATGTGGTAGACATTGTATAGGTTGATTATATGATTTAAGATGATAATTTTTTTGTTTTTTGTTTTTTGTGTGTGTGTGTTTAAAAATGTAATTTGATAAATTATTCGATTTTAGACTGTTCGATGAGAGTGAATTTATAGGATATTCTCATCTGATAACTGTTTATATTCAATCGGATGATTGTTTTGGTAGATATTATTATGTACAACAATTATTTGTTATATAAGTAGATGCATATAATTTTTGATAAGTAACGGTGAGGACACCTTCTTCAAAGAAACATAGTAATGTGGGATATAAAACATCCCTACATTAGCAATGGAACAATACTATGTCGATTCTTTGAATATGTATTATTGTTATTAGAATAGGCCAATCAGCGCTCAGATGATTAGCCAATCACAGCTGAGCGCTGGTTATTTGGGTCGTGCGCGATCTAGAATCGTTCTCTCGCGTCCTGCTCGTCAACCACAACAGACGTGTTGTGTGTATTGTCCGTCGTATTTTGTATCTTCTATTATTTGGAGCATGTATGATTTTCGTAAATAAACAACCAACTTTGGTATAGAAATCAACTAGAATGTATTAAAGACTCTTCCTTCTCAACGTAAGAATTTGTTCTTACATACCAATGCCTTTGACAAAAATGGCCTTAGTCAAGGGAGCGCGGCACTTATTTGGTCTGCTTGAGATAAATAAAACTTGAGTATAATCATGATAATCATGAAACCTATTTGAGCGGTATGGATGAGCAAAATGAATTTGGTTTAAAACATGAAAAGCCTATGCCACTAAAACAGCATCGGACCACTGCTCACCGCCCGTGTAGCGCGGTATTTACCCTGGTTCAATGGCGTTTTCGGTGTTTCACGAAAAATAGACCTACGCAGTGTTACGCGAGGTAGCCTGGCGCGAGAGCACACGCGACGATTGCGTTTTACGCGGAGAGGGACACGGCTTGTGTTCACGCACGATGCTGCATTCGTTCTTTTCCGTGCAGTTCCGAAAAATACCGACATACCTCCAATTTGCCCCCCCCCCCCCCCCCCCATAATGGGAATCCAAAATGGCGCCCGTTACACGTAAAGAGATAGGGCAAAAAAAATCGTCTGGTTTCTCCTTTATAATTCTGTGAGTCAAGTACAGTGAGATAGGGCGCGTACTGGAGTGCGTCGGAAACAACAATTTCGCCGAGTTTCCCATCTACGCTCCGCTTATCTATGATAATAGCATCTAACAACGCCGCCATCGTCGTGATTGGTCTATTGTGGTTCCTCTGATGTAGATGGAATAGATCCAAATCTTGAACAGAACGACCAATATTTATAAATATATAAACTTAAATATACGAATCTACCAAAGTTACCCTTTCTTACCTGCACTGATAAAAAGCGGTTGCGAGCAGAAAACGATGACGATAACCCATAAGTCTGCCATGATTCTGTGCACGTATCTACAAACATAAACAAACAGATACATTAAGAAAAATATAGACCAGTCAGATGCCAAGCATGAAAATAACGTCTTTGTTTGTGCGCCTGGGCCCGCACGTAGGCCGCGCCTATACCGAAATTTTAAGAAGAAGAAACTTTATGAGTGTAAAGTGTACATGTAGGTTTTTATTTTATTTTCTTGTACGAATATTTCGTTGGCGCTACCGCATAGCTAGCTATGGACACACCAGCAATGTTAAGTATCGGCGCACATGTTTAGAAATTGAAAACTACAATGCAAGAGCTTGTCCAAAGGCTAATCTCGCCCGCTCGGACGAAACGGTGATACATGTATAAATTCCCCAAGTCCTGTAGCCCAGTTGGATGTCCGTATTTTGGTCGGACAAAACAACAGTCCACAGTTCAAACCTTAACTGGATTGTCCCTACATTCTTGCGAGGGCGGTATCACAAGTGTGCGACGTTCAGTTTTTGTTCGGGAAAAACATAGGGTCTATGTACGATGACTTTAAATACGATGTTATTTTTCATTGGCCGTTTCTCCATTCTGTTCTCGGCATTTAGCCGGTCCCGTCTGTCTTAAAAATTGTTTCCATCAGATTTGCACGTTGTATCGGAGTGACAGCCGCCGAGAATCTAAGTAGCAGAGGCCTGGCATTATGCCGTATAGAAAACTGGTATGCTGTTGTGTCCTCTATTTCACGATTTCACGAAATTTTGATGACTGCAGTGTTTCTAAATGTTTTGATATTGTAATAAGCTTATTTAGGTATTTTACCTCATGTTCTTTCCAGGAATTGTGCCAATACTGATGATATGCTTGTCAACTAAATACTAATACTAAACTGTGTCAAATGCTGTAAATTTTATTGATTAACCAATCTTTTACAAGTGCTTTGACAAATTCGTATGTACAATGTAATTTCTCATTGTAAGAGTTTGTGATAGGACTCATATTTAAAGAGTGTTGTTTTCAGTGAACAACCTTGGACCGTGTCTTATGTTTTAGTTACGGTGCCAATGCCATCTTTGATAGGTGGGACTGATCCCTGAAAACTTATACATTTTGCCGTATAGAAAACTGGTATGCTGCCCTCTATTTCACGATAAGAAAGTTTGATGATCGGTGTTTTTAGATGCCAAATATTTTGATATAATAATCTTATTTGGTATTTTACTTCATGTTCTTTCCATAATATGTGTTTATTATATAACGTAAAAGCTGTCCAGTTTCCAGGCACGTTATTGTCAAATGAACCCGCAATAATCATAATCACATACGAGGGGGTATCAAAAAGTGTTTGAAATCACTCAGAAGTGAATGAGCTATATCGATGAAATCTTGTCAGTGTAATCAATGGTCCTTAAAAACATTATGGTGCAAAAATGGTCTCATAAGTATGTTTACTGTTTATACAGGTGGCGCTAGATGCCACGGTCATGTAAATCAATGACGTATCCCAACGGTGCCGTGTACATGGTGAACGATAATGGTCCAAAAACTGATCCTTGTGGGTAGCCTTCCAGAGGAGTATGAGGCTTAGAAATGTTGTCATTTACAGAAATAAATTGAGACCTACGAGTGACAAATGACAACATTTAAAACAAAATCTGAGCCTAATATTCTTCTGGAAGGCGTCCCACAAGAATCAGTTATTGGACCATTATTATTTACCATGTACACATCACCGTTGGAAGACGTCATTGATTTACATGGCCTTGGCATCTAGCGCCACCTGTATAAAAAGCTCCTTCACTTCTGGGTGATTTCAAAAACGTTTTGATCCCCCTCATACAGTATCAAATTATAATAGAAACACATTCACAGGCTGATTTTAGCGCTATGGTTTTGGGAGCACTGCACCAAATCAATGCGAAATGCGTGTAATCCGGTAGTAGTCCGGTAGTAGTTCCGGAAAAGCACGAAGAATTATCTTGAAAATGTGAGGTTTTCGAGCAATTTTATTCTCCTGGTATGGTATTTTTGTATTTAAATGAATGAATGGAACCTCCGTTGCACCTACAACGATAAAGCACGATTGTTGTCATTTATCGACCTAAATAGTGCCCATTGCGTAAGCCCCTGCATAAATGGTGAACATGCATGTCAGAAAACGTGAACAGGTGAGGGCGCTGTGTGCGGGTCCGTAGCGGAAAAAATAGGTTGATAACTCCTAAAGAAACAAGGCTTAAATTAATTAAAGTTGAGATGTTACTGAAAATGGTCATAGGTGCCAAGTATGCCATAAATGTTACCGGAGGGTAGGAAAGGTGTCTTGAAATATGTCACTTTTTACACGTATTTCAATAGGGAAATTATTTGGTGTGGTGCGCAGCCTTGATCCACGATAAAATGGCAAATGGTGTTTGGATTGACTGTTCCGGAAAAGACTTAGGCTATCAGCCAGACCCCAAAATAGGGTCCATTGGTACCAAAATGAGGGAGTAAGCCTAATATTGATTTTTGGATAGGTCTTTACCCCTAGAAAATGAAAATATGTGATAGCAAATTCAACCATGTAGCTAAATGGGTGTTATCACCTCATTTTCAAAATGGCCGCCAAAATGCATGTTTTTCTATTAAAAACACCATGTTTCATATTCTTGTAGGAATTTGTAACACATAGCATTGCGTTTTGAGATGTTTAAGACTTTACAACTCTCTTAAAGTATGAAATACATCATCTGAACTTTAATCCAAGAAGATAAAATCCAATATGGCGCCCAATTTTACAAAATGGCTGCCATCATAGCAAACATCTTTATGCACAAAATATGCACGAAAATAACTGGCATTCAGTAGATTTGCAAGTATATCCCGTAGTTATGGGGGACATTGTTATTGCATTAGATCATTCTGTAAAAATGTTTAGGGTTTTAAACAGTTGAATATATAGCACAGTTATAAATATAACACAATGTTAGTTGAAGAGCGGGGGGTGAAGAGAGATGTGAGTCTTGAAGTCTTAGCCTATACTGAGTTTCTAGTTCACCTCAGTTCACATTTTTTTGTGTATTATGCATGAGGTTTGAGCAAGCATTCAACAATTGCTTAGTAATCCTCATCGTCCTCATCTTCATCTGTATCTGGTTGGTTGATATCATCATCTGAAGGTCGATTATCGCAGTCCTTCAGCTTACACATATCGGTGCACATGAGTCCATTTACCAAGAATACGCAGCGTGGTAGCTCACACTTTCGCGTACACTTGCAAGCGAGAAGATCTAACATAGCGTCAGGTGCGGGCTGACCATTCATCCAGTCAACTCTAAGTTCATCTTTCCCTTCAACCTTTACAGTCTTCCATCCCTTTCCGACAGGACTTGGGACTTTGGGATCCTTCTCCAAGCATCTTCTCCATATTGCAGCTTGATAGTTTGCCCTCTGTGCATGTTTGACAAGGCAGTCCCTGCATGGTGGAAGCTGATTACTCTCCATCTCGCCTTTCTTTGCACAGAACAGATGATATCTGAGAGTATTAACCTCGGTGGATAGAGTCTTGGGTGCATAGATGCGGCATGTGAAGGCCTCTAACTGGACCATGAGCTCTGGAGAGAGATTCCAATCTTGACCTACTTGTTACATCTCTGTCAGTGGTTAGAAGTGTCAAGGAACTTGATTTCCCTTTACCAGCAAAAGCACTTGTCGTGTCGCATCCTGTGTATGCATGCATTCCAAGCAGAGCTATGCATGTACCTATTCCAAGTGACCCAGCAACTTTCCTCACATCAACTACTCTTCGTCTGGTCTTAGAATGGAACTTCTGGAATAACGGTGCTCCAAACTTGTCATGGAAAGCAACACACATGATGAAAACATATGTGTCCTCTGAAGAGAGTACTACAGCTGGGAAGCCCTCCTTAGCAGCATGGGCAGCATGTTTTAAGCCTCTGGGTTTTGATAGGGTCGTGGAACTTCTTCTCAGGTGGGTCTTGTTCCAACCGCTCCTTTACAAATGAGTTGTATGCCTCCTCGCCGATTTCTTTTGCCCTCTTTAGATCACTGGCGACTTCTTTGGTGGCAACCTTTGCAGTGGAGATACTTTGAATCTCCCATTCCTCCGCAAATGGGTTGGTCCATCCTTGGATAAGATTTACAACATTTCTGACAGCTTCTTCATCTTTCTGCATTCTTGGTTCCTGTAGATCAGCATGGTGAAGGTGGGATTTGCCTTTGTCATCTTACGCAGGTTTCTAAGGAATGCACTTCTGTATTCTGCGGTAATGTAATACCTCTTGATGGCTCCTACTTTCAGGCTGAACCGCTCTGTGCCTCCAGCAGTTTGCGTATCCTTGTTCACTGTAACTTCAATGGTCTGGTCAACTGGTATTTTTCCAAAGGGATTATCACCGGACAACTGTACAGAAAAGTGCCCCTCCTTGAAAGCCTCATATACATCTGGATTTGTCTCTTGTAGATTCGTCATCTGAGCAAAGTATGCACACAAATACCTCGCATAGTTGACCTTGTCATAATGCGAAACACCATGGGATCATAGCTCTTATTGCACCGAGGTGTAAATCCCAGTTTCCTTCACGAGATGCACGAAGTAGACCAAAAAGGACCTCTTCTACCTACCGTGTCAATGTAGGACATCCACTACCTGACAGCTGTCCATTGTTGTGACGAAGATGATCAAGGAATTCAGCCCTTAGCCGCATCAACTCTGTAAAACTATTTTTACATTTACAGCGGCCATTTTGGTGGCCATCTTGGTTGTAAAGTATGTTATTACAATACAAATATACTGGATATGGGTTACTAGTGGTCTAATACATACACCCCAATGTATTATAATACTTTCATCATATTATCCCATTTTATGGAATTCCAACAATTTGTTCAGTCATTTTGGGGGCCATTTTGGATTTCTAAGTAAGTTAACAAAGCACAAATTCTAGATATGAGTTACTAGTGGTCTAATACATACATCCCAACTATTATTTTCATCATACATTTAGGTTGATATTATCCCATTTTATGGAATTTGACAATTTTTGCAGCCACTTCGGGAACCATTTTGGGGGCCATTTTGGCAACCATTTTGGATTTTGAACTATGTTAACAGAGCAAAAATACTGGTTATGAGTTACTAGTGGTCTAACACATACATGATACATCCCATCGTTAAAACTATATTTTGATCATACATTTCGGTTGATATTATGCTATTTTATGGAATTTTGACCACTTTTGGCCATCAATTTGGCGGCCATTTTGGTTTTAAAGTATGTTAACTAAGCAAAACTACTAGATATGAGTTTCTAGTGGTCTAACACTTACATCCCATTGTTAAAACTATACTCTGATCATACATGTTGGTTTATATTATATGCCAATATAAATAGAATTTTACCAATTTTGGCGGCCATTTTGGCGGCCATCTTGGATTTAGGTGTGTTAACAAAGCAAAAGTTCTGGATTTGTGTGTCTAGTGGTCTAATACATACATCTCACAATTAAAACTATACTTTCACCATACAATTTGATTGCTATATGTCATATGAGCTTTGTCCGGTTATGGCGGCCATTTTGGACGCCATCTTGGATTTATAGTTCTCATGAATATCTAATGACATTTAGAAAGTTGTAAAATCCTTTCTAACCCCTAAAATCAGGTATAAGATACCCAAATTTAGGGTACAGGGTGAATAGTGAAAAACACACTACACTAACCATTGATATTTTGAGAAATTTGGCGGCCATTTTGAAAATGGGTGATAACACACATTTAGCTACATCGTTGAATTTGCTATCACATATTTTCTTATTCTAGAGGTAAAAACCTTGTCAAAAATCATTATTAGCCTTACTCCCTCAATTATTTGGTACCGGTTGACCCCCCTAGCTGATAGCCTAACTGCTGAAAATAGTTTAGATTGACCGTGCACAGTGGATTGACTTGCTAAAGACGAGTTGTGCGTGTACACGAAGGCGGAAGAGTTTTGAATGTTGACCCGATGTCACAGGTTGTATAAGAGCCAATGTGAAGTACATGTAGGATCCGCAGGGTTTTAGTACCATTGTCACATACATGAGACAGACATGTGAAAGTAAATGAAGGATAATCGATACAGTGACAGTATTTAGTGTGCATGTTAATGTGATAATGTCAAAGTAGCCGCTGAAATTTTGAAAATTAATTTAAAAAGGAAAAAGGAAAAAAACAACTACAACAACTCTAACAACAACAACTAATTACATCCACAACACCTTATACCACCAAATCATTACATATGAACACAATTTTAACTTTATAATTATTTTTACGTAGAAGCTACAATTTTGGAGTTAAGAGAAAATGTATTACCTGCTCAGTTAATTATTTTATGGACTGTATAACCTATTCAACACAGTCGATTTGATGATTTGATGATTTGGTAGGTTGCGTCTGCGTAGGTGGCTTTCCAGTGAGCAACTCCACATCGCTTCAACAAATTATACATGACACAACACAATTTATATTAATAAATGTCTCTATTAGCAAATAAGCTGAGGTCAGGTACTATATATCTCCTGAACCGGCAAGAAGTGTATTGTTGTATGATATGGATGTTGTGTGTTCTCGAAATATAACACAATGGTGTATCCAACTGTTACGCTCTACTGAAGCGTGTTTAAAGTATACAGTGGGCAATATAGTGAATAACAATTTCCACGCGACAGTCGTCACAGTTACAAAATGTCATACAATGTTTAAACAATATCAACATTGTTTAGTTTCATTACCATATTTAGAGTCACCATGAAAAATTCATTGACGTAAGTACAAACATTTGTTTGTATTGGTTCAGTTAAATTTGCGATAGGCCTATACTTTGAACATTTGGGAAAGGTTTCTGAAACATCTGTTTCGTATATTGGACAACTAATAGCCGTGTGGAAAGTGTTAAACACAGTAATTTACTTCCAAAAATAGTCCTACTCGTTATTATGCTATTTATTTTGGATAAAGGGGAAGGTAGTCAAAGATCCCTGTTAAAAGGTGTTTAGAAATCAAGAATACATAAGTATTTCAACACTCTCCACGCACGCGGCTATTTAGTTTTACCATAACATTTTGTGAACTGTCCGTATGCAGCGCAGATGACTGCCTCAAGGAAAGTTGAAAATCACAACACCCAAATGTCTTTAAATCTCAATACACGAGGGCGCTTCATGCCAAATGATTGCCTTTAAAGAAAACTTGTATAAACTATTGCCTGTGCCTTGTTTGTAACACGAAGTTGCAGTTTGTTTATGAATATGTGAATATACACTCTCAGAACAGGTATTCAGGTATTAAAAAACCATGGGTTAAAAGAATGTTGGTTAAAAAGTATACTACATCGGTTAAATATGAAGCATTGGTTAAAAATTACTTTTAATTTGATTAAAGAGTTGGTTAAAGAGTAAAAATATAATTCATTTTGAGTTTATTCAACTTTGGTTAAGGCATCATAATTGTTATCAACAATAGGTCATAACAAGATTCCGGCCAAAGAATTTCATTGGCGGGAAAATATTTTGCGCATATTATTTAGATCACGTCAGAATTTGTATATGAACTCAATTGTGTTATTTTCCGCCCCTGGTATATTGTGCCCAATATTGAACCAATATTGGTTCTACATTGGCGCTCTTCAATTGGCATCATTTTGCCAAACCAATATTGGACCAATATTGCTTTTATAATGGCGCTCTTCAATTGGCATCATGTTGGCAACCAATATTTTCACCAACCACTGTTGGTTAAAAACATATTAACCAACAAATGATTAAAAATCGTAACCAACCATTGGTTAAAGTTTAACCAACAGCTGTTGGTTACGGTTTTAACCAACCAATTGTGTGGTTCACCTGGTAACCTCCCGTTGGTTAAAGTTTTACATGGTTAAAGATTTTAACCTTTGTTCTGAGAGTGTAGCTCATCCACTTAATCATTAAGGTCAAGTAAACGAGTGTTTGTATACTTGCATTTATATTTTTTGTTTTCAATTTACACTACTTTAATAAAATGTACACAATACATGTTGAGCAATGGGAGCGAGGCCCCCCCCCCCCCCTACCCTAAATGTTGTCATACTAGTTTTATGATAATCCTGATAACATTCCCCAGGAGCGGGTTTTTAATTTTTTTATATCTTATTTATTTTTTGAGTTACAGACCAAAAAGTGCTAAAAAAAATGTTGTGGCACTTTTTGGTCTATAACTCAAAAAATAAATAAGATATTCAAACAAAAACAAAAACCACTCCTGGGAAATGTTATCAGGATTATCATAAAACTAGTATGACAAAGTTGGACAAAATATATTTTGAGTTATCTTTTCCGAACCTAAAATGGGTCAAAAACGTGTTTTTTATATTTTTTCCAAAATGGTAAATTTCATTATCATGGTTGGATTCATTGAACCCTTTTCTGCAAAAAACTGTATACGTTTATAAAGATTAAATGACTATTGAAGAAGTTACAGCAGTTTTACGGAGGCTGTACCTGAGAGTCCACACCCCCCTTGCCATCTTTTTATAACTTGAATAAAGAAACATTGAATCTAACTCGCGCGAGGCGCGCAAATGTTCTAGTTTTTTCACTAAAAATGGTCCAGAAAACGTTCCTGAAACCAAGTTGTTAAGCTTGAATAGTTAAACATTGAATCTAATTCGCGCAAAAAAAGGCTTCTTTTGAGGGGGGAGGGGGGGGGGGGGGGGCGTACGCCACAGGTGGTTACGCCACTGGTGATTCAGAGGGCCGAGCTGTCGGGTTTTATTTTGCCTGGATGACCT
This sequence comes from Ophiura sarsii, assembly GCA_035610835.1. NCBI lineage: Eukaryota > Metazoa > Echinodermata > Ophiuroidea > Amphilepidida > Ophiuridae > Ophiura > Ophiura sarsii. The sequence continues at coordinate 35,903,873 of CM069447.1, read as the reverse complement.
ACCTTGCTATCAATATTAACTTTCGTTATAAAACACTCACATGGTTCAGAGACGTAGAGATAAAGTGAGAGACACTAATAAAAGCTCCCGGCCTCTCCTTTTCCCTCCCTTCCTCCTCTCCTCCTCTCCTCCTTCCCTCCTCCTCTCCTCTCCTCCTCTCTCCCCCTCTTCTTATTTTTTAGCTCCTTACTCTTTCTTTTACGCATTTTTAAACAAGTTCTGTGGTGACCAACCCTCAAGGTTCGCCAACTTTGTACAAAAAGTTTTTTTCTAAGAAAGTCCCGACGCTAAACATGTTCTAATATTTTTACTTGCCTATAAATCTTATTCTTATCCACACACGTCATGTATCACTCGATTTGCATTCAAGTTGAAGACTGTCGTGTACATAGTTTGTGCAATTTCGCTGCACGACAGTCCTTTATACTCAATTTGCATCTGCGCATGCTTTAACAACTGTCGTGTATATAGTCTGCGCAATTACGCAACACGACAGTCTTGTATATAGTTCGGCCATATATTTTAAGAGTTAAAAGCCCATGTATTACCTGTACAGTTACTTATTTTGATGACTGTATACTGGGTGTTCAAGTATCAGACTAATACCCTCAAGATTGGCACACTTATTTAATCAGTCCCTTTAATAATAGCCATGATACGCCTTCGAACTATATGTTAACGCTTTCCAGGGGACAGTCGTCTGCAGAGTTCCACGTCACAAAATGTTTAAACAATTTCAAATGTATTGAATTTCATCACGGCATATTTGGAATCACCATGAGAAATTAATTAACATAAATCTAGAATTGTTCCAGCTATTCTTTAGACATGTTGATAGATCAGACTTTTGAGTTGGGAAATGTTCCTAAACATCTTGTTTTATAATGGCAAACCTAATAGCCGCGTGTAAAGTGTCAATCTCTCCCTGGATTACAATAACAATGCATATAGGCCTACGTTGGTTGGAAACCTACGAATTTAAAACAATGTTTTCTTAACTCTTATTCTCCGAATGGGCGAGAGGTTGCAAATTATTTATTGGATGGTGCGTGATTTAGAAATGTATCACAGTATAAAGTTTAAAACTTGACAATCTTATTTAAGTTTTAAAGTGTTCATAAATCGGATATATCGATCTATTTTTGTAGTTGATCACATGATGTACTTGCGAAATAGTTCTTCAAAAGTCTATATCAGTTACGATTACATTGAAGTTATGACCTGTCTCTCATGAATGTGAACTCTAATTTCTAGTGGTGTTTGCTACGTCAAACATTATTTTATCACATAAAGCAAAGGAATAAGACTTACCAAAACATGCAATGCGACTCGTATCCCTACTCCAATATAGGCGCGCTGATGCTAAAGATCAGAAAATAGGCGAACACTAACCGTAAACTTTCTAAAATCTCAAACCTCAACGAATTCGTTCTTTCGTAAAAATCCACAGACCAAGTTCTACACGAGAATGACACTTTGAGGTACTCATGCAGTATAGGCCTAGTATCGAATGGCATACGCACAAGTGATTTACCCGACTACAACTCTATGTCATGAAAATGGTGTATCATTCATTTGACAATGAATCGGAATTCCACTCCGCTTCAGTGGCGTAACAGCCGGGGGGCAGGGGGGGGGGGGGGGGGGGGGCACAGTGCCCCCTGAAGGTGCTCAGCAGGAAATTCAAACCTACCCACCAGGAAAAATGGGGGAAGGGAAAAGAGGAAAAGAAGGGGGAAAGGGAAAGAAAAGAGAGAGAGAAAGGAAAAAGGAAAAGGAAAAGGAGAAAAAAAGGGGGAAGAAAGGGAAAGAAAGAAAGAAAGAAAATTTCGCAGTACAAAAAGCACAACATTCAACAAATGTGTACTGCAAAATTTTGTGACCGTGCGAAATTTTGTGACCGTGCGAAATTTTGTGACCGTGCAAAATGTGTGACCTTGCGTAATTTTGTGACCGTGCGAAATTTTTTGAACTCACCCCCACTTACGTGAAATTCACGAGGTGACTGACTGGGGAAAAAATTGGGGCAACCTTTAACAAAAAATTCCGGGACGGAATTATTCTAACCAGGATTTTTTTTTGGCTGTGCTCCCCCTGACAACCAACCTCTGTTACGCCCCTGCTCCGCTTACCATGCTTACAACTACTGCTATGCACTGTAACGACATTGTGTTAAATCTGAACTTCGGTATAACGCCCAAGTTCAAAATTATACCGCATGAGTGAGATACTATTCATTCAACGCCGAATGCTAGCAATCATACAAATCAGATTCCATATTTCAATGTTAACCCCCTGAGAACTACCGGCCGATTGGTTGAAATTTAGAATGTGTCAAATATTGTGCCAATCAGAGACATCGTTAGAATAATTACAATTTTCAAAAATATTAGCATAAAATATTTATAAGCAAAACTGTAATTGGTCATCAACATGATTATATCATGTAATTGACCAATGGGAATTATTGTACGAAAGACAGGTAGTGCTCAGGGGGTTAATTCATCACTTCCTTCGTTGATTCTCTCCTGGTCATCAACACCGACATAGATGATGTATACATTTGATTTCATTCATAAATAATCATAAAGTTAATACCAAATTATAACATCCCATTAAAAGTTAATTTCGTTGTTATGGATCAGTGGCTGATACAGGTGGGCGGGGGGAGGGGGGGGGGGGGCGGGCGCCCCCCTTAAAATTTGACAATATACCTTTTTTGTGTACCACTGTACCTTTTTCAGAGACATATATGTAGGTTCCGTCGGTACATTTGCGAGTTTTACCATGCGATATTTCTTGCTGGTTTTGGGACGATCCCATGCCTATTGCGAATAAAATTTGTATCCATTTTGGATACAAGTTCAACTGTTTCTATAGCGAAATAGACCAAGTTCAACAAATAATTCTTTTGAGGCCGTACTAAGACGGCGGATCCAAAAGTAGATTAATACTTGACATTCAACTGATGTAATAGGAAATATTGTGGTTATATTTTCACCACATGAATTCATTTCAACATATCATAAATCATGTTTATTTCGCGGGAGAAATTTCATCACCATATTTGGAATCACCATGAGAAATGCACAAAATAAAGACAAAACATGCCTCTTATTGTTTGAGTAATTCTTAAGATAAGACTTTGAAAGTATGAAAGGTGTCTGAAAAGTCTGTTTTGCATAAGCCCGGGCTCTATGAACGTGTTTCTACTGGGGAACATACCGTTAATTACCAGTAAGTTTTCCCAGTAGAAACAGCCAGAGATACCGTTGAAAGAATCGGTATTTTTGAAACCTTCACAAACCAGGTATGGTACTGGTAAGAAACGGCAAGTTTCCCAGTAGAAACAGCCAGCCGATTACTCTACCATTATGTTCTGTGAACCGTGTCACGCTGGATTATACACATTGTGAGGCAATTTTTTTCAGGTGGAGCTGCATTTTTTGTTATAATAAAAGATCAAATGTCGTGGCCCATCGGCTAGGATCGATAAACTAAGCGGTAACCTTTCCCGAGTAGAAACAAGGGGGATTAAAAACTTACCGGTAAATCTTACCGGTAAATCTTACCGGTAAATCTTACCGGTAAATCTTACCGGTAAATCTTACCGGTAAATCTTACCGGTAAATCTTACCGGTAAATCTTACCGGTAAATCTTACCGGTAAATCTTACCGGTAAATCTTACCGGTAAATCTAACCGTTAACTTTGCAGTGCCCCAGTAGAAACACGCTCTATTATAGCATTGTACTGAAGATTGCATTAAAATGTGTAAGATTAGTGAGCTTTTAAGCTAATTAAAATAAGCTTACATACACTCTCAGAACAAAGGTTAAAATCTTTAACCATGTTGGTTACAATTTTAACCAACGGGAGATTACCAGGTGAACCACACAATTGGTTGGTTAAAACCGTAACCAACAGCTGTGGGTTAAACTTTAACCTGTGGTTGGTTACAATTTTTAATCATTTGTTGGTTAATATGTTTTAACCAACAATGGTTGGTTAAAAAATGTTAGTTAAACTTCTTCTTTTATTTTTGCTTAACTTAAAAAAGGGGTTGGTTAAAACTTTTAATCATTTGTTGGTTAATTCTGCTAAACTTAACCATTTGTTGGTTAATCTTGCTTGATATATAACATGGGTTGGTTAATATTTTACCATTTGTTGGTGAAACCTGCTTCATATTTAACATGGGGTTGGTTAAAACCTAACCATTTGTTGGTTAAATCTATCCAAGCCTCCTATATTCCCAAATCAGTGATTTTAGTCGAAAGTATTAGGCACCAAGGATGATAATTATATGTTCCCAAAATACAAAATCACTCACTCACTCACTCCGTCGACTTCTGTCGGGCATTAACAATGGCTCTCCAGACACGCCTATCCTCCATGCAGGTCTTTATCTCAGCAGGTGTTTGTCCAGTGTCCTGACATAGAATATTCACATAGCTTAACATCGGTCGTCCAGCATTTCTTTTGCCATGAACTGGTTCCAAAGAACTAGGTCTGATATCACATCCCCAGAACGTCTGACACAGTGTCCAGCAAACTGCAGTCGCCTCTTCTTGATTCGTTCACTTACTCTAGGAAGATCACCGGAGAGTTATTTGTTGGTGATGTGTAACCTCCAACTAATATCAAGAGCTGATCTAAGAAGCCTGGTGTAACATCCATCCAATAGCTTTCGAACTTTAGTTGTTACTGTCCATGTTTCTGAGCCATAGAAAAGAAATTCAATGCTTTCTACCATTCTACTGTAGCTTGGAATAGCTTAATTTTTGTTGATCTTATGGTAGGTTGGATCTCCATATCTTGTTCAGCTTATTACACGCCTTCCATGCTAGTGCCTTCCTTGTTTTAATATACAAAATAGCCACCATATATACAAAATAACCAGCATATATAATGAATGGCATTACAATTAGCATTCTCTTGCTACTTCAAAGATTACTAAGTAACTAAAGCAATGATTTCTGCATTTCGAAGTGTAAAAGTGATGAGAGATAATATTGTTGGCATTTTAAAAATCCCAGATACCTTGCAAGGGGGGGGGGGGGGGGGGATGGTAATAAAATTGCATTTTGACATAAGATGCTGTTATAAACACTACACAAAAGAAAGTATCTACTTTTTTCGAGGCGCCCTGTCTTTAATTCTAAGGACCCGTAAGAAATTCAAAAAATAGGAAAGAGCAGGCATTTTGACACCTCATTTGTCACAATAGCACTTTGAAAGTATGAAAGGTGTCTGAAAAGTCTGTTTTGCATAAGCCCGGGCTCGATGAACGTGTTTCTACTGGGGAACATACCGTTAATTACCGGTAAGTTTTCCCAGTAGAAACAGCCAGAGATACCGTTGAAAGAATCGGTATTTTTGAAACCTTCACAAACCAGGTATGGTACTGGTAAGAAACGGCAAGTTTCCCAGTAGAAACAGCCAGCCGATTGCTCTACCGTTATGTTCTGTGAACCGTGTCACGCTGGATTATACACATTGTGAGGCAATTTTTTTCAGGTGGAGCTGCATTTTTTGTTATAATAAAAGATCAAATGTCGTGGCCCATCGGCTAGGATCGATAAACTAAGCGGTAACCTTTCCCGAGTAGAAACAAGGGGGATTAAAAACTTACCGGTAAATCTTACCGGTAAATCTTACCGGTAAATCTTACCGGTAAATCTTACCGGTAAATCTTACCGGTAAATCTTACCGGTAAATCTAACCGTTAACTTTGCAGTGCCCCAGTAGAAACACGCTCTATTATAGCATTGTACTGAAGATTGCATTAAAATGTGTAAGATTAGTGAGCTTTTAAGCTAATTAAAATAAGCTTACATACACTCTCAGAACAAAGGTTAAAATCTTTAACCATGTTGGTTACAATTTTAACCAACGGGAGATTACCAGGTGAACCACACAATTGGTTGGTTAAAACCGTAACCAACAGCTGTGGGTTAAACTTTAACCTGTGGTTGGTTACAATTTTTAATCATTTGTTGGTTAATATGTTTTAACCAACAATGGTTGGTTAAAAAATGTTAGTTAAACTTCTTCTTTTATTTTTGCTTAACTTTAGCGCTGCATGTGGTTGGTTAAAACTTTTAATAATTTGTTGGTTAATTCTGCTAAACTTAACCATTTGTTGGTTAATCTTGCTTGATATATAACATGGGTTGGTTAATACCTAACCATTTGTTGGTTAAATCTATCCAAGCCTCCTATATTCCCAAATCAGTGATTTTAGTCACAATTCGAAAGTATTAGGGACCAAGGATGATAATTATATGTTCCCAAAATACAAAATCACTCACTCACTCACTCCGTCGACTTCTGTCAGGCATTAACGATGGCTCTCCAGACACGCCTATCCTCCATGCAGGTCTTTATCTCAGCAGGTGTTTGTCCAGTGTCCTGACATAGAATGTCCACATAGCTTAACATCGGTCGTCCAGCATTTCTTTTGCCATGAACTGGTTTCCAAAGAACTATAGGTCTGATATCACATCCCCAGAACGTCTGACACAGTGTCCAGCAAACTGCAGTCGCCTCTTCTTGATTCGTTCACTTACTCTAGGAAGATCACCGGAGAGTTATTTGTTGGTGATGTGTAACCTCCAACTAATATCAAGAGCTGATCTAAGAAGCCTGGTGTAACATCCATCCAATAGCTTTCGAACTTTAGTTGTTACTGTCCATGTTTCTGAGCCATAGAGAAGAATGCTTTCCAATGTAGCTTGGAATAGCTTAATTTTTGTTGATCTTGGTAGGTTGGATCTCCATATCTTGTTCAGCTTATTACACGCCTTCCATGCTAGTGCCTTCCTTGTTTTAAAATACAAAATAGCCACCATATATACAAAATAACCAGCATATATACAGAATGGCATTACAATTAGCATTCTCTTGCTACTTCAAAGATTACTAAGTAACTAAAGCAATGATTTCTGCATTTCGAAGTGTAAAAGTGATGAGAGATAATATTGTTGGCATTTTAAAAATCCCAGATACCTTGCAAGGGGGGGGGGGGGGGGTGGGGGGATGGTAATTAAATTGCATTTTGACATAAGATGCTGTTATAAACACTGCACAAAAGAAAGTATCTACTTTTTTCGAGGCGCCCTGTCTTTAATTCTAAGGACCCGTAAGAAATTCAAAAAATAGGAAAGAGCAGGCATTTAGACACCTCATTTGTCACAGTTGCACTTAACCCTATACCCATGAAAAGAGCGTAAACAACATCTCACATCATCAATTGTTTCCAACACCTGTATCTACTGGTGCGAGACTCAACCTTTTCAATGACCAGTATCATTCATGATGTTTGTAAGCCAACAACTGTCTTTGCATTTCCTTGCAACCTTCCTTGTAACTCCAATTCGACATGATCGACGAGCAACTTCAATTACAGAAAAACTTATCATGAGGAGTGAGAAGCAGTGATGGCACCACAGGGGGCAAGGGGGAAAATACCCTCCCCCAGTCGTGACCTTTGCCTCCTCAGTCCCCCCCCCCCCCCCCCCTAGACTATCTCCACCAGTCCCCCAACGTCGGCCCGCATTATCTTTTGTGCGCATGCGTTGGCCTTGTTGAGGGGACTGGCTCCATTACCGTTTTTTTCGTGCCGGACTTTGGTGACAGGATTCCTGTCACCGATTTCCGCGTACTTGTTAATGTGTAAATCAAATACGCACACCGGGACGCACACGGACAAACAGTAAGCATCGTCCAGCTATCGGCTCTTTTGGGGAAATACATGAGTAATAAAAGCCGTTTTACCACCAATACAGATGAACGAAATTATAATTTCGTGAAAATATCGTTCAGAGAACCGATAATTATGATAATTTATACGATGACCGCCCCCGTAGACGTGTTGACCTGGGTGGTTTCACGAACATTTGCATACCGCGGGACTGTCAAATCTCCAAACATTTTTAAACACTTGACTTGACTTTGTTTATACTCAATGTGGTTTATACTCCTAACTTATCGTACTATCAGCATTAAAAGAAGCTTTAATTCAAGTTTTGGACATATTTCAGGTAGGTATTTTGGTTAATTTATATTCCGTCACGCGTCATGAAGTAGGCCTAGGCCTACACCAATACAATAACATAACAAACAGCTGATACAGCGAGTGATGCATTTCACTTTTCACCATATGACATGTTGTGAAATTGTGGCGTGGGAAATTAGTTTACACATTTATTATTAAAAAGACCGAAAAAGATAACTTTCATGTTTGATTTGTGTTTGAAATTGAATGGATTGTTTGCAGTTCTCAGGCGAGTCAACAGTTAATTTCATCATGACAAAAACAACAACAAACATTCAAATCGGGGATCGAAATCATAAAATACATGACATCCAATCCAACCAATCCATACTACTAATAGTAATACTACTAGAAATTTAATTAATAGTATACTTGTAAATTTAATAAATTAATCTTTCGTGACAAGGTTTCAACAATTTAACGTTGGATGTCATGTTGAGTATAGAGGTAGGCATGTGTATCCTGAGATTGCAGTCTTGGCGTATTTTTTTCACGTCTTCTTGCTTCTCGGATTTGATTTTGAATTTGTTGATCACCAAATTGACACAATAAAATCAAATTGCAAAACCGTATTACTACTATTACTAAGCATTATTATTATTAGCCTAAAAAGTAATTGATTCATAAATAGCGTATTCAGGCTTTATAATTAATGTAGGACTGCAGTGTACTACTAAGCTGTAGGCTTTTAAATATTAAGCTAGCTAGGACATCATATTCATAAAATAGACGGGTCACGATAAAGAAAAATGAACTAGTAAAAAATGAATAGGGTTGGCCTAACTAAAGGCTTAGCCTTATTTGTCATTCTTTAATTCTGGAATGATATAGCCGCAGGCCTAGGCTATAATAGTTCAGACAGTTCTAAATTGGCGAAACCTGTTTAGCCTACAGCAGCCGATGAATTCAGCTTATTTAGGCCTATACGCTTGGATTACTTTTGCGCAATGTCGTTGAATGTGTGACGCTTGCGTATGCCAAAATTCCTGCTTATTTAGGCCTATACGCTTGGATTACTTTTGCGCAATGGCGCAATGTCGTTGAATGTGTGACGCTTGCGTATGCCAAAATCCCGCTTATTTAGGCCTATACGCTTGGATTACTTTTGCGCAATGTCGCAATGTCGTTGAATGTGTGACGCTTGCGTATGCCAAAATTGCGCTTATGTAGGCCTACACGCTTGGATTACTTTTGCGCAATGTCGCAATGTTATTGAATGTGTGACGCTTGCGTATGCCAAAATCTCGCTTATTTAGGCCTATGCTTGGATTACTTTTTGCGCAATGTTGCAATGTCATTGAATGTGTGACGCTTGCGTACGCCAAAATTGTGCTTTATGCTACTTTTGCGCACGGATAGATAAAAACAGAATATTTCTCGCCAGTTTGGAACTGATTGAAGTATAGTACAACAAGTCAAGGTTATTATACTCTATGGCTATTTGGCTTCCTCTTGACAGTGACGTAACTTAACAGGCGCAGCATTTACGCACTCATGCGTATGCATCATTTGTCTTTCAACGCTCGTGTGTATGCACCAACGTCTGAGTAGCACCAACGAATGGGTTTGCTGTAGGCCTACTAGGCCTAGGCTCTATAGAGAGGTCCCTAAAATTGTGTTGATGTTTTATCTATGCATCTCACTCTACATAGTCTATTTGGCCATCACAAGACAGTGATGTAACTGCGTATTCTACTAATTGCAGCACTACACGCGCACCTTCTCGAAGTACTTAGTATACGGAAGATACATGCGCGTGCGTAAAAGCTGCATCTGTAAGTTACGTCGCTGTCCAGAGGAAGCCAAATAGAGTATAGTGTTCATGACATCTTTTGAACAGTGCATGCAGAGCATCTCATGATCTCACTCTGATAGTCCATGAAACATGTACCTTTTGCACACTAATGCACTTATCAATTGCATCCATGGCGCCACCCTGCGGGGGACCGTACGCAAACATACAAAAAACGTTTGCCCGCTATGCGGGGGGCGTGTACCGGGGACATACAAAAGGTTGTCCCCGCTAGCCAGGGCATGTAGCGGGGACGCACATCACTGAACAAATAAGGCGGGCTGGCCGGGCTGGCCGGGCAATGTAGCGGGGGCGTACGCTAGGGTATACAAATGATATCCCGGCATAGCGGGGTGTACACATACATAGTGGACGTATGCTAATAAGGGTACACAAAATGTATACACAGGGACAGTAGCCGAGTGTACACTTTGTCCCGGCTATGGGGGAGGGCTGGGACTATACGGCGCAGTATACTTTGTCCCTGCTATGGGGGCCGGGACTGTTAGCGGGGACGTACACAAAATGGTTCCCCGTCCTGCGGGAACCGTACACGACTGTACCCGGGGACATCACATCGGGCAATTTGTACGTCCGACTAATCCCCGCTATCCCCGGGCGGGGATGCAATTGATAAGTGCATAATAGTAATAAGATAACTTCTGGCACCGCTGAAATGCTGCGTCAATCTATACTAAACTCTCTGACGTCATTGCGCAGCGTTGATTGAGCAGAATTAATAATATCTTTATTAATTTTCTATGAATAACTCAATTTGTCTTGTTTTGGAATTGAACTGACATTCTGACCATGGATTCTGAGACTCAATATTTGACCCAAGACATGAGTGCCAACTTGTTTCACGATTGTCCTTGACTCTAGGCTGGAGCCTGGGACACATGATTTGTGACAAGCAGTACTGGTGACAAGATGTTGAAGAAAAAAGGGATTCTTGCACTTACAGGATACCGCACTGGAGGGAGAACAAAACTCTCCACAAATGCTTCTGAAAAATTGCAAAGCTATATTAGGCCAAATAAAAATAAAACTAGTTTCTCGTCCTAACTTTTGAAAAAAAGGGAGGATGAGGGGCACTTTTTTTAAATTGTTTTTAGTAAACAATGCAAAATCCCCAGTACCACCAGCGTGGTATTGCATAATTGGTGCGAAACTTGAAGAGCATGAGGGAATGAGGCTCGTTTTATTTCATGGTTCTGGGGGGTTGGTTAACATCAAACCTACTTTAAAATGCTCATAGGACTAAAGTAAATATATTACGAAGATGTCAGCCTTAAATGGTTTTAAAAAAAAGTTATGGAAAAAATCAAAAAAATCATAGAATTCCTGAAAAATGGTGCGGGAGGGACGAGAAACTGATTTATTTTTTTACTTGGCCTTAAGCCTAGGATTTTAGGATAGGTTTACTGAAAGTATGCAAAATAAAAATAAAATGGCAAAAATCTTCAAAAAAGGGAAGCAGTAAGGGACGTGAAACATGTTATTTTTTATTTGGCCTAATGAATTGTCCCTATACGAAACATTTTCCATCGCGGCCCGGTCATGCATGCTTCTATAAATCAGATTTAATACCAATGACAAACCTGCTCAATAACACACCAATAAAGTTCCGAAAGTGGACAAAATAAGTCAATTCCGATTGAATAATGTATAGAATGTTTTGCCCTTGATGAATGAGAACGTTCGTTCGTATTTGATCAACTTCACACACAACACTGTCATTTTATAATGACAACAAACCAAGCCTGCAACAAACACATGTTAATTGAGTGATTCCCGCACGCCAAGCAAGACCAGCGGCGGCTGTGCGTGTGTATGTAGCGCATCTTGAAATTAAACGCGCGCGATAACACAATGGCCGCGGATGTTCGAACAGACGCATATCGCGCAGAACCGCAAGAACCCCGGCACCGTTTGAGCTGCTTGTTCTTCAGTCTTCAACACAGCACAGCTTCGCGTCCGTGCGCCATGTTAGGAGACTGATGGATTCAGTCTACCCCCCCCCCCCCCCCAAGTCAGATCAAGGCCCACCCCGTTGTGTCAAATTGCATTGTCTATTGTGTTAATATAAATGTGTAATATAACATTACAGGTATCATTTAAGTTAGCTTAAAATGTATTAAAATGCTTTTACAATGCATAGTTCAATGCACACATCAAGGTCAAAGATTCGTTTCAATCCATGCACAATATTTGATTCACCCTGTATTCATTAATGTAATACAGTCTGAGTTCATTAATATAATACAAGCCGATTACAATGCATAGTTCAATGCACATATCAAGGACAAAGATCCGTTCCAATCCATGCACAATCTTTGATTCACCCTGTATTCATTAATGTAATCTCTCTGGTAATACAGTCTGAGTTCATTAACCCTAACTCTACTACACCACACGGCAACTGTGCGGGGGGGGGGGGGGGGGGGGGGGGTCGGGTCGGGTGACCTTTCTGGTGAATTGTTTGAGTGTCGGAAAAGAAATCTGTTGCCGTGTGGTGATCTCAAGTTAGGGTTAACATGTTAAGTAAGGGCGTGTTCTCACTGTGCGAATGTGGACTCGTACCTGTACGAGTCTACATGCATAACAGTGATGTTGCGTTTTCATTGTACGATAAAATACATCAAAATACCGATGTGGTATCGAGTCCACTTATTTTGATACCACGTCCTAGGTGCGAGACTACCTCTTCGAGTAGGATTCGACCTTGGATGTAGGGTCGAAACCCCTTATTGCGCGTTCCCACTAGGCTTGGAAGTAGACTCGATGTAGCATCGAGTCCACGTCCTGGTATCGAACAATGCACGCGTGGTAATGTACGCAATCAGTACGCACGGCGCACTCGCTTAACTTGTAAACTTAACATCCGGGTATGTGGACTCGATACCTGCCACATCGGTATTTTGATGTATTTTATCGCACAATGAGAACGCAACATCAATGTTATGCATAGACGCGCACCTAGGTATGAGTCCACATTCGCACAGTATGAACACGCCCAAAGTTAACTGCCAAATGTCTCCAATAATATATGCTCTTTCCTGAATATTTTTCAGATTTTCTCACAGTAGAGAAGAAATGGACGAATCTGCGGTCAACATATGGACGCCACAGACAGCGTCAACTCACAACGCCTCCAAGTGGGTCAGGAGCAGTGGCGACCATATCATGGCCTTTCTTTTCTATAATGGACGAATTCCTGAGTGGTCCAGATCCACATTCAACACCGTAGGGAAAATCTTTTTTAAATCTTTGTATGCAATCCTAATGTTTGCATTGTACTTAAATTTGTTACCAACAGGTGAGCCCCTTTCCCCACCATTAAACTCCTGTTCTACTATGTGGATCTGAAGCTTCCAGGTTTAAATCTCATTTGAATTTAAACTACATGATGTAGGCTTACTCTGTGTAACAAAGTAGATTACATTTTCTGTATTTTTGCCACCTCACCACCAGTGCCAGAAAACATGGGGAGCTTAGGAACCTAATTCCGGGAAAATTTTGACTTTGAAGGGAAATTTGGGGCTTTGGTGGGGTATTTTAGGTATAAAAATAAAGAAATAGGACACATAAGAATCTGAATCTGAATCGAAATTTTCTCCATGAAGGGACTTAAGTTAGGTTTCCGGAAAATTTGCATTTCATCTGGCCCTGCTCACCACACTACAGAATATATCTGCCTTTAACTAATG
>CM069447.1:35836647-35890213 GCA_035610835.1 Ophiura sarsii | reverse complement strand
TCGCTGTTCTGACATACCGGCACATCACAACAGAAATAAGTAAAGAGATGTGCCGGTATGTCAGAACAGCGACGAATGAGGGGTCCGTTTATATAGTTCCGCAGGGTCGTTATTATTCCGAAATAACTAGCTGTATATTATGGGTAGTTATTCCGAAAAATACAAAATGGGTCGTTCCGAAAATGCAATATTAAGGGTTTAGGGTTAGGGTTAATGACTCTTATATAATGTTCGGAATATGACCCTTTTAATTCGGAATTAATAAAGACCTTCGGACTAAAGATCCTTTAGGAATAACGAATATGACCCAAAATTATATAATCACTCCTTTATACTTTCCATGGGATCTTCAAACTGGTTATGTGTTTGTTTATTTGGTTTGTTTATTGTTGTTGTTGGGGTTGGGTTTATTTAGGGGCGGTGCATGCTGGGAATTGACTATGTTGGTGATGATGTGTCATACTCAGCCCTTTTATGGCAAAAGAATGTATCTTATATGTAGTGTCCTAACAGTATACTTCCTTTTAACATGATCAAAGTTAGCTTTTTTCTCCATAAATCATGTAGTGGTAAAAGGCAGTATATTACTTTATTTATTGTCTTTACAAGTTGCAACCTTTTCCTAAGTGAGGATTATTGAACCAATTTAACACAATCCATGTTAAAAGGAAGTATATCATTAGGAAAGTACACATAAGATACATCCTTTTGCCATAAAAGGGCTGAACTAGACGCGGCAATCATTGACTGCACTTTTAGAAAAAATGGGTTCTAAGTAGAACCTAAAAGGTTCTTGAACTGGCATGTATGTGGAACCTTCAAAGGTATAAGCAGGGCCGTCAGCAACTTTTGCCCAAGGGGGGGGGGGGGGGGGGGGGGGGGGGCGTTTTCACGATCTTTTACCGGAAGCAGTGGCGTAGCTAGGTGTCACTGTAGTCAATGTTGTATGAGTAGTTTTACTATCATTGAAATTGAAACTAAGAAAAACGCAATTTTTACCTTAAAAAAAAAAAAAAAAGAAGAAGAAGAAAAAAAAAAGGGGGGGGGGGGGGGGGTGCACCCAACGCACCCCCCTTCTGACGGCCCTGTGAAGGTTCTAGGGGAATAACGACCCTTGGAATGCGGTAAGGGTTTTGAGGAACCTAAAAGGTTCTTTGGTTTTTTTCTGCATGGGTCCCTCGCTTTTTTATCCCCTAATTCTAACCCTAAACCCTATAACATTTGCTCGTTCACCAATATTCAAGGTCATAATGCGTACGAGGTTACGTTATCAACCGAGTGCGACGAACGGTTCAATGACGGACACAATTTAAATAAATGATACTAGAGTTGGTTCCAACAAGTGATGATTTTTCTGGAATCATATAATCAAAATCCATTTCTACGTTGAAACTAAATGGGAATTGACCAATGGTGTCCACCGTCGTCTGCGCCATCGTCTAGAGTTCATGTACGCCCTCTAGTGAGAGTCTGAATTTCACGACAACATATGAGGGCGCAATACGTTTTTTCTTATGAGGTGTCAGACGACTAAGGACACGATACTCAATTTTACGTTTCATTGACCTAACCCCGACTCCAAGGCAAAGGTAACAATTCAATTTGGGGTAGCCCCTCCCCCCCCCCCCCCCCACCCACCCTCCCTAGTTACTTGCCTAGTGGTGATGAGGAAGATTATGTTTGACCAAATTTCAAGCAACGGCTTTAAAAAAAATTAATTGCTAGTCTGAAAATATCATCACAAATTATTCAGTTCAAGTTGTTTTCGCATACTATGACACCTCATGCATTTGTTAATTTACCGAGTTTGTTTACACATCAAGGTAGTTAAATAAAAGTTGTAGTAAACTGGAATTCTTTTGGGATCGCTTTGTAATTTTACTGTTCACTATAAATTGAAACAGTTTGGTATGATGTGTAGAAGATTTTTTTGGGACACCCTGTACAGCCAATAAATCAGGGGTGGGCACAAACCAATTTTGTTCAAATGTTTGGTACCCGAGTTATATGCTAGGTGACCACGACCTGATAATCATGATCAGGCCGACAATTGGTGTAACTGTTGAATAATAACTGTTTTACCTACGGCCCACCATTGTTATCTTGTGGCCCGCGAGATGTCTCAAGAAAAAAATCAATCTATTTTACATCATCACAAACAAACGAGCTAGCTGCTTAGCACTTATCGGCACGATGTTCCTCAACGTGCGTAGGTCTAATTTTCCCCATACATATGTATTGTCATAATATATGTACTGTATTGAGATTACGTTTTTGTTAAAGCACAAACCTTTTGCTTGAAAGTCATCGGAATCAAAGGTTTGAAAATTGAAATCAACAGCAGGTCATTGCTAGAAATTTTGGTTAGGTGCGGCCCAGTCTATTTTTTAACTCCTTATATCTGGCCCATTCTTTCAAAAAGGTTGCTAAAGCAATATGTGATCTTTTTCAAATTTTAACACATATTTTTCTCTCTCTTATATGTAAGTCTGACTATAAGGAAAGACTTTCCAGGACTCATAAATCTACTTTGAATGTATTTTCTGCAAAAAAAACCATAACAGAACTTACTAAATCAATTCCAATTTGCTTCCATTTTTCAACATATTCGTTTTGATTTTCACCATAAAGCATTCCATAGGGGTGTATTCACTTGTGTACAGTTGCGGTCGTAACCGGAAACACTGTAAACGGCGTTAACAGTGTCAACATGTTCAAAACCCTCGAATTCTGTTTACAAATGGAAAAACACTCAGAAAATAAAGTGTCCTGGTACCAGGCAACGGTACCAGCCTACCAGGACAACTAATGTAGTTAATTTTGAAGTAATTAGGAAACGTATTGCTCTAAACTTTGAAGATATTTTAGTTTCATGGTTAAAAATGCATTTCTAGGGAAAAAAACACGGATGGAGAGAGGTGTTCCATGAAAAAGATCGCCTTTAAGTCAATATATACCTAAACACAAAAAAGTTTCTGATTTTTTTTTGTTAACTTAATTCAAAATCAATAATCAGAACCAAACATCCAAGATGCATCGCTACAATTTTGGGTATGTTCACTTTATTCTTCATAACTTTTATGATTGATGAGGTATCAAAGTATGGGATAGGCTCACTGCAAGTCTTAAGGTATTTCCTTCTGATTATTGATTTTGAATTAGCTGACATATTATATAAGAACCTGGTCCTGGTCAGGAACTGTTTGTGTCAAAGATTTGTTTACAATGAAAGGCTTATAATTTGTTAAACGAGGGACGAGGGTCTTTAAAAAAATCCTGCTGCAAGTAGTACAATTGATGTGACTTCAATTCAGTCCTCTCTTGCTTTTCATAAAGACCCTTTATTTTTTGATTAACACATTTTTGTTGAGATTCAACTTCTGTGGCCAAGATGCCTATCTGTACCATGTATTATGAAGGTGGAAGCATGGTGGAAGTCAGACGTTCTCCAGCTGTTAATTACTTGAACACATACATTAGAAGGCTCAAAAACACAAGGTCTTATCTCCATTTTGACCATTTTGAGAAAAGGGCTATTGAAGATTTTTAAACACATTGGGAGATGGAGATGAGGCCTTTTTGTGATACTGGCTATCACTTCGAAAAAGGTGGTGTTATGGAAATAAGGCTGTGTGTAATAGAAAGAGAATTTCTGTTTGAAAATGTTGAGACCAAAATCTTATTTTTGAAAAAATGGAGATGAGGCCTTGTTGTTTTGAGCCCTCGACATGTTTGTCACTGTTTGTTTTGGGGACGATTCCTGTTGGTACCGTAATGGTGCTAAGCATGCTGGACTACACAAGAAATCTTCTTTGTGTTTGTGTTAGGTGTATACATTTTACAAATTAAACAGTACGGTACAAATATTTTTCATATCTTGAACTTCAAAGGATTTATTGCATCAACATTACAACTTCAATTTAAATTATTTATTTTCATTCACACAACCTTCTTCTAAAGATCTCAGCAGAAGTTGTCGCAACAAGAACACGCAATTCAGGTAATATCAAAGTGGCAACTTGTATTAATTAACCTGACCAGAAATGCCAGCACTTGAATAGGTAGCCCAAACTATAGTATATAGTGAATAACAAGCCCAGTTTGGGATAACTTTTGATTGAAATGGAAAACAATGTGGCTAAAACTGCCTAATAACCGTAATTCTGAATATTTCTGCTAATAATTATGCACATTAGCATCAGCCACTTCATAGTGTAACCAATCAAGACTTGCTGCGACAGAATAAGGTTTGTAAATTCTATAGGGCACTTGCAGGGATAGTCATAATTTCAAATCATCCTCCACGACCTCCATGCAAATGTACAGAGTACAATACCAATCACTTCAATCAATCAATATAGTTTATCAGGTGATTGTTATTGTACTCCATGCTTTTGCATAGGTCGCGGAGGATGATTCAAACTAATGACCATCCATGTAAGCGCCATATAGGGTGATTTGGAAATACTGAACTTTAGGTCTAGCATCAAGTATTTGACAGAATTAAAAATGCATCAGATTGTTATGATTACACACTTTATTCTACCATTCAATTGAGTGGGTAATTGTTGCACAACTGGGAACTAAAGTACACTTCTATGATGGTAATTTCACTGCACGCACTTCATGAGGTGAACATCAAATTCTAAAAGACAGGTCATAAATAATGTAGGATATGAGAATAATACAATTAACAGGATCAGTTTCTGAATTTTTTAGTAGTAGCATCATCATCTGTAAGGGCTTCTTACAAACGCAGGATATCAAGCTGATGATTTGATCGGTAACTATTTGTTGTAAAACTTCATTAGAAATCTGAGGGCATTTATCCCCTGAACCTCTCTTTCATTTGAAGCCCTGCTCATAAGAAAATGATGCAAATAGTGATATTGTATTGCCGTACATGTTTAAACTTCAAAATCACACACTATATTATAAATAATTACTATCCATGAAGCCAGAGACGGAATTGTACCTTTTAGTCACTGTCGTAATGCTTAGGACAAAATGCCACCAATCTTGCATGTGTACGCAGCATGCAGGTCAGTGCGTGCTTAGAATGAATGTTACACATTAATCATCACTTCTGGGTTGGCGTAGCGCATTCTTGGTTATTTTAAATTTTGTTTAAGGGATCACATGACAGCGACTATAAGCAAGGTACATCAATCATTTACAGTTAGTTCATCATCAACATCCAATAACTTGGCAGTGTGCAAAATCATATAAGTGTTAAATATTGTCTAGAATACTGCATTATGGGATTGGTTGTAGACTTGCTTGCTGAATGTTGTGGTGCATTCTGGGAACTGTCATGATCAATTCATCTGATTCATCTGATTGTGTATAAATGTCCAAGTTTGAACAACTGCATTGTGGGATTTTGGGGTAAATGTTTTCTATTATGTGCAATCATTCTGGTAACTGATATATCACAGGTTGATACATCCAACTGCTTTGTGGGATTGGTGGTCGGTAGATAAAAATTAATATTCTCTATGTGCAATGCATTCTGGGATAGTGTCTATCTATCTATCTGTCTACTTGGCTGGTGGTGGTAGTGCTGCCGCAGTCTGCATTCTAGCCTTCTTCTTGCCGCGTGCACGGAAGTATAGCACAGTCAGAAATACAGCTCCATAAGTTACACCTACCCACTGAAATACAAGCAAACGTTAAAGACATTAGATTATAATTGGCATTCTGTTTAACTACTTGTGTACAATCAACAGCAAGGGCTCAGCATACCAGGAATTTCACTGGGTAAAATTATTGAGGTTGAAAAACCTAAATTGATAGCCAAAATTTGTGCTGGCGTAGTGTTTTAGGCTGTAAAACAATGGTATTTCCCAAAGAGGATTTCTTGATGCACCCCACCCAGCATGCATCATTTTCATCACATGACCTACTGATTTCAGCCACTAGTGTCTACTGGTTCCCATTGACATTACAGTACAATGAAAGGCTTATAATGTGGTAAAACAAGGGTCTTTAAGAAAATCCTTCTGCAAGTAGTACAATTGATGTGACTCCAATAATTGCGATTCAGTCCTTTCTTGTTTTCTTAAAGACCCTTATTTTTGGAGTAACACGTATGTATGTTTTAGTTGGAATTCAACTTCTTTTCATATATTATTTGACCAAGTTATGTCTATCTCTACCATGTATTAGAAGGTGGAAGTCCAGACGACCTCCAGCTGTTAATTACTTTAACACATGTGTGGCACTGTTTGTTTTGGTGATAAGCCCTGCTGGTACTGTAGGAGTGCTAAGCATGATGGGGTGCATCAAGAAATCTTCTTTGGGAATTCTCAACATTTGTCACTCTTTGAGAAACATTTTGAAGAGTGAAAATCAAAAATAGGGCAAAAAGAGCTAATGAAGACACTGCATACAATTTAATTAGTTCCAAATTGGCGAGAAATATGTGTTTTTAATCTCTCTGTACGCATAAGGTCAAGCATATGCGCGCTATCTTGGCATGTAAGTGCCATGCATACAATTCACAGTACGCCATGCTTTCCAGAATTCATTTGCTGCTGTAAGCAGGTTTGCCAATTTGGAACTGACTGAACTATAGATAGCGTTTGCCATAACTAGGCAGGGTAGCATTGGCTCAAAAATGTCAAGGGTCCTATTGAATTTTTCTTTACCCTTCAAGGCAGGTGCAAACACCAATTTTAAGGGGTCCCAAAACATGTCAAGGGGTTTCTGATGTAATTGTAACTTGTAAACGAAGGATGGACAATGACAATTCTTCAGTATTTTTTTAAGATTTCCATTTCCATTTCCATGCATCGTGAAATTTAAGGGGTCCATGCAAATTTGATCCAGATCCCTTGGTCAATTTTGAGGTGTAACTTGATGCGTCAAACAAGGAAGTAAGAGGTCTATAACTAGCAGACACGTCAGAATGCAACCCCGGCCACTAAGTATGCCATATTGGCTCAGACTGTCGGCCATGTGTTTCTATGAGGTTGTGATACTAGTGTATTGTGCAGTAGCGTAAATAGGGTCTTCAATTGGGGGCCATCAGGGGGGCGGCATATCTGACGTCATTTTAAAGCTAACAAAATACAAGGTTGCATGAAAATAAGCCTTTTCGCAATGGCCCAATGATAAATCTTTAGACATTGGACAAAAAATCGACGCCAAAGGGAGACTAATTCAGCCGTCTCAAAATGTGCAAGAAATATGATCGATCATTGGATTCACACAGAGAAGCAACTCTTTTTTGCTATCGATCGTCACAGTAACTCAACAGATGATCGATCGTCGGACCAGCATAAAAAGGCTTAACATCTCAATTTTCATTTTGAACAACCAAAGCCCTCTTTGGATGACTGGTATCACACAACGCACATGTAGGGCGAGTGAAATTGTCGCGGGTATACTTACATTCAATTTCCCCCTCTGTGTGTCTGCATTGAAATACTTCTGGAAGCCTTTATAATGGGCATATGCTGCTTCATCACCTGCCATGGTTCTGTATGGGAGAAAACAAATTGTATTAAAGTAGGAGTGGGCTATAGAGGGTCATTTTTAGGTCATAGTTTCAGATCACGCTTGCTACATGATTTTTTGATGACTTTATGCATACTGACAAAATTGAAGAAGAAAAAAATTGAAAAAAATGCGAAATCCAGGGTGCCCCGGCCAAAAAAACACAAAAAGTCGGCCATTTTGGAAAAAACAGATTTTTGATCATAACTCAGTCATTTTTGGTCTAATTTATTTGATTTTGGTGGCAATACCCATGTTTTAGGGTACAGTATGTCATTATATGCTGGTTTCGTCTCATATAACCCCTTCGTTTTCTTGTAATAGCTGATTTTGGTCAAATTTGGACTGTGAGGGCGCTTTGCAAAAAAGTAGCTATCGCATTAATAAAAATGAATTTGAATACATGAAATATGTTAAGAGTGTGTTAAGAAACATTGTCTGAAGATGTGAGCATGTTACCTCATTTCATTTTACTGTGGCATCCACTTTAAAATCACAAGAACGCGTTAAAAGCGCTTCCATAGGATAGTACAGGGGTCAACGAACTTTCAGTTGTGTGTGTTTCAATGGAGACAATTCAAAGATGTTCAAAATGGTGTAGCTTCAAAACAACAAATGGTATTTTACTCAGATTTTCAGGAAATGCCTAAAATGTAACTCCTATCATATTTCAACATTAAAATTTGAGATGCATCGATGCGAAAGGGTTTTTTTAAACAGCGCCCTCACAGGGCTATTTTCACTAAAAATGCCATTTTCAGGAAAACGAAACATCGTCATGCGATAAAAGTTGTATAAGATTATTCCATGTCCCAACAAACATGGGTATTGCCACCAAAATCAAATTGATTGGACCAAAAATGATTGATTTATGATCAAAATACTGTTTTTCCATAATGGCTGACTTTTTGTGGTTTTTTGGCCGGGGCACCCTGGATTTTGCATTTATTTCAATTTTTTTTTTTGAAAATGTTGTCAGTACGTATAAAGTCATCAAAAAATCATGTAGCAAGCATGATCTGAAACTATGACCCTCTATAGCCCACTCCTAATTAAAGGTATATTATTATGTCATCTTTTCCAGGGAATGCCCTCAATCCTCGGAAAAAAATTGAAAGCAGATTTTCTTTACATTTCTGATCATAAATCGTACATACATTACAAGTTACAGGGCGATACGATTCTTTACTTCAAAATCATGGTTTTAGAGTGAAAATAAACTGTCGCCGACAACTTATTTTTACTCTAAATTCACTCTTAAAACCATGATTTTGAGGTAATTAAGAATCGTATCGCGCTGTAACTTGGAATATATTCATGATTTATGATCCAAATTGTAAATCTGCAAGAAAATCTACTTTCTAAAAAAAAATCATGATATTTTAGATATTTATTATTGAAAGCAGCAGACAAAGACAATCTTTGTGAAGTCTCAAATGCATTTGTGATCTCTGTGAGTCTGAGCAGAAGTGTCAAAATCTACCATGGTTGCTGAATTTGGAGATATGTTGTTTGCGGCAAGGACGAGGTCCCCAAAGTAAGCGATGTTGCCCGATTGGGTCCTTTTCCAACTGTGCGTCGCAAAACTATGTTCGATATTTGGATGAATTCGAGCGCTCTGATCCATCGCTCTGATCAACAATTATATGTTTTGATTATTGGCCTAACATCCTCCTGCCTTTTGTCTTATTTTAAACCACATTACACTCACAATATCACTACATCAAAAGCAGGAAATCTCTTTGCAATTGGTACCATTTGAAAAGGCATGAAAATAGCTTTAAAATGAAACCCAAATCATTGCCATAGGTTCAATATTAACATAGCTATCAGCAAGGGCTTAGGCAGCCAGCCGTGTAGGGAGTGTTTTACACACCCACTTTTGTAAATACAGTTTTTACACTCCCAGTTTTTGTTCACACAGCCTATACTTAGTACACAAATCCTTAAATTTACACTCCCAGTTTGAATTTACACACATTTACACACCCACACCTTCGAATCCTGCCTAAGACCTTGGCTATCACACTTTAATGTTTACAATAAACGCTCAATTTTGGTCCTTCATGACATAAGCAATGGAAATAAATGAAAAACATGTGACCTTTTTTTAGTCCATCTTTTCTGTGTGGGCGTGTGTGATGTGATTGCATATCATAAGCCACAAGTGATACGCACAGCAATTTTTCGTTCAAGATACAACCTTTTATAATAATTATGATCAAAAAGATGGTTTCTATGCTCAAATCAAGTACCGTATTATCCCTACTAAGCGCCCAGGGCGGTTAGCAAAGTCAATTTGGGTGGGCGCTTATTAAGTTACCTTTTTTAAACTCGTTTATCGTAAACACTGTCGAATTTGACACGGTTGCACTAGCGGAAAACCATGTGCGATCGAAAAGTAAACTGTTTAAACAATTTTGGGAAAATCAACATAGCGGCGTCGCAGTGGTCTCACAGTGGCCACATTACATGACGTCAATGTTCCGAAAGGTTCAAGTGCCCTTCCGAAAACTTCGTTTATTCTCGGTAGTTTTAAGCATGCGCGATGTTGTATTTAAGCCATGAATAAAAAACCTAAGATGGCGGCGGCGATCGAACCAGGTTTACTGGTACTGCTTTATTGAAGGACACGGGGCGAAAAGTGTTGTTGTACAGTGCTACGGTAATTGAAAAGGTGGGCGCTTATAAGGGATTGTTTGTTGGTAGTCATTGAGAAAAACGGGGGTGGGCGTTTATAAGGGCATGGGCGCTAAAAAGGGATAATACGGTAGGCCTAAATATTATATATGGGCGATTCCATGAAAATGTGACGGAGCAAAAAAACTGAAAATTGCTCCAAAAGATTTATGTTTACCTCTATGTTGTTCAAAGCTCATGCAAAGGTTCAAGAAAAAATTGTTACAACATTTGGCTAATGTTTACTATGAAAAATTTCTACTTTTCTTACCCCAAAAATGGTAACACGTGTTACCGGTGCAACACTTTTTTGAAAATATTTACTTTATTGATTTGGTTTTAATTTACGCCACTTATTATTTTAATTCTACTAGTTAGGCCCTATTTAAAAATAGTAAACAATTAGATAAATTCATAACCACCACTCAACAATAGGCCATCAAAATGTCTTAACGCGTGTTACCAAACTCATATTCAGGAAAACATGCTAAAACCTCAATTTTTCAAGTGTTATTTATCACTAATAATATGTTAGTTAGTTCAATTGCCAAAAGTCAAAATTAATTTTAATTTAGAAATATAATAAAGAATCTAAGGCTAGTAAATTATGGCTGGACAAAGTGTAACGCGTGTTACCGTAACACATGTTACCGACTATTTTGCATTTTACAAAAAAGTGAGAACTTAAATTCTTGTTATTATTCTAGTTTTATAAACCGTACTTGCTTACAGTAGTGACCAATTGATTGTAGGTTGGTTAGTTGAAATACACAAGCAATACAAAGTTGGGATTTTATTTTAGTGCGTCTTTTTTCGTAACGCGTGTGACCGATATTCGGAGCGGTCTTACATTAGGCCATGGTAATGAAAGTCTTAGATTTGCGTCCACCGCCCGCATGGTCCAAAACCTCCCGCATGAAAAACTCATTATTCGAGAAAAATTTCATTATTCGCGTAAAAACATAAAATCCCAGTGTTTCCTGCTTTGTGAGTCGTCAGTCAGCGAAAGAACCGATGTTTTCAGCCACTTTGTTCAACGACATGCATAGCGCAGCGCTAGGGATGTGAAAAAAACCGAGAAAATGCGAGATTTTAATCAATCTAAAATGGCCGACCAGTGTAACGACACGGAAATAAAATATGATGAAAATCGGGACAAATTACACCATTTAATTAAATTTCAGAAGGAAAATAAGGGTTCAGAATGAAAAGTAAGATGGTATTTAAGTATAATTCATTGAAAGAAGTAACATAAACGTTATTTTGGGGATGGATTGGGATGGATAAAATGAAGATGTTTTCTGTGTTGGCAATACAGACGATGGATTGAGCGTTGTGTGACATCGCTACATCCACCCGCCGGCGTTGCTTACCAACAGTCACGTTCATGTAAATACACACCATAGAGAACCATGCTTGGATAAAATAATGAATAATGAAAAACTGCCGCATGTGATTTGAAAAATGTCCGGACACAAATCTAAGACTTTCATTACCATGCCTTAACATGAGCTAATATTTCATATTGGTGTTAGCATGAGGATCTAGCCTTAAGTAGGGGTAGCACACTTAGCACATTTTAAGGAAAACCAGTTACTCATTTTTACTGTGTATATTCTCTATGGGGTTTTACATAGAGCCACTGCAGGTAAGAAAATCTAAAAGGGTGCTGTTCAATGAAGTGTCACATGAAAGTCTTTGGTCAAAATTGTGTTTGTCAACATGCAATGGGAACTTGAATATTGTCCGAATTTTTCTGACAATGTTCAAAATTTGCATATCACTGGGGAGGCGGAGCTATGGACATTTAAATATTTCAAACCTTCAACTTTTATAAATGCTGTTCAAGAATACACTGTGAACACTAGAATTGAGAAAGCGCAAGTCAAGTACTCAATTTTTGGAATTTACCCTTTTAACAAATTTTGTTTCCTTTTCGAGATAATTCAAATATGCATATTTAATGAGCGAAATAAGCTCATTTGCATATTACCAAATATGGTTAAAAGACAATTTTGAAGCATTTTCTTTATTTTTTTTAACAATCTCAAGTGATTAAATGCACAAACAGGTCTTTTGAAAGTTATTTTGACTCAAGATTCTGAAAATGAGTCATAATTTACAGTAAATTGATTAATTTGTTTCATTTCTATGAAGTACTTAGTCATTTTTCGGGCTTGCGGATAGGCGTTTTTGGCCAAATATGCCATTTTCGACAACACTTTTTATGAAAATTAGCCATTTCTAAGGATTGCAATTTTCATTTCTTGTTTATTATATGTAATAGACTCTAAAAGAAAATCCAAAAAATAGGTCTCCAACTCATCTACTTTTTCTTTAATTTGATTTCAAAATGCCTTTTCATTTCAGATCAGGTTATAAAGCCTATTTTCTGACGATTTCCCATAGAAAATGACCAAGATTTGAGAAACCCTATTTTTACGATAATTTCACTTTGCATCGACCAATCTCGATCATTTAACCACCAATCTTTTTCTCTTTACAAGATCAATCCAGTTAACTTAAAATGAATAAGCTTCTAAACAATTAAAAAATAGTGTGCTAGCCCTACCTTAAGTCTTGGGTATTACAATACAAAAGATGAAAACTTCATTCAAATTACTTTTACAGTTATAGAGTGGAGAATAAAGAATGGCGCGCTTATACATACATACATACATACATAGAAGCATTTATATAGCGCTGCTACATCGAGATCGTAGCGCTGAACAAGAAAGATGGTAGCAAGCCTTACAAAGCACATAAAACAAAACTACAGCAAAAATAGAATAATAAACAGAGGAAACTTAAGTGAACAAATATGTTTTTAGGTTCTTCTTAAACTTGGTGACTGTATTGCACTCTCTCAGGGTCACAGGCAAATTGTTCCACATATGGGGCGCAATGTAAGAGAACGTCCTGCGTTCAGCAAAGTGGAGCATTTTGGTGGTGTTAGTCACAGTCAGACGTGTAGAATGTAACGCGCTTAAATGTAACGCGTGTTACCGTGGAATCGCCCATGCGTATTGACATAAATAGTACACTAAATCAAGTTCTATAAGTTTCATACCTTCATCAAAATGAATGGTTAGAGAAAACAAACCCAAACTTCCGACATTAACATTCACCACTTCTGAAAATCACACGGCAACATTTCAAAGGCGACAAGTCACAAGAGAAAGAAAAAAAAGTCTCGATAGATTTGGTATCTATCGAGACTACCTAAAATGTATGAATATAATCATTATTATAATGATTGATCATGGATGATGATCAATACTTTTTTTAGTTTATTTTTTGTGAAAATTAACAATCACAAACATTCTTTAAATCCCATATTTTGCAAGTCAGGACTTTAGTTTTCTGTTATTAAGTTTTTGAAACGATGCTTACTACAGGACTAAAAAGAAAATATAATTAAGAAATTATACATAGGCCTAATTGCCAATCCATCCCATTGCCATCGCATGATGATCGAGACGATCATGCGATGTAGAATATACATGGGGAAGTCTGCATAATTCGACTACTTCCTGTGCGGAGTTCATTTCATGATAGGCTACATTTTAGTACATGCTCCCAAAATAAAACAGCTCAAGTTCCACTAACATAGAGGATCAAAACAAGCACGATCTATTCTAACAGTTGCACAAATGTATTATTAATATTTATTTCAAGTTTATAAAAGAAAATATCGAATGTGTTTGACAAAATACCTGAGTTTTGATGGTCGGAAATCGTTCCGAATCTGTCACCGGCAAAAACGAAAAGGTCAGACGCAGTTGGTGTGATACGCGTTAATGTTCTTTCAAATAATAGTCAAAGCATGGATAAGTCCAACCATATGGACTTAACCATGGACTTATATGGTCCAACATGATAATTAAGTCCGGCTTCATGGTCAAAAGGTATCAGAAATTGTTGAATGTTTGAAATTGCCTGAAAATTAACCAAAATAAATGAATAAATATAAAGGTAATGTGTTATAGAAGCTCGCCTCATTTCGCGTTACACACGGACACGGATTTTGACATGAAGTTTAATTTGACACACATATTTTATTGCTTGTATCCCGGCTGTATTTGTATACCCCTAGGGCCCCTTGACCCCTGAGGTAGTAAAAGTATACATTTTCTGAAGGGATATTGCATGAGGAAACCAAATAATATGCCATTGAAATTATAGTACGACCAAATACTAAAATGGTATGATTCACTATGTTATCGGGAAAATATCAAAGTTTTTTTAATTTTTAATTTGAGATCCATATAGGCCTATTTTGTTAACCTAGGCTAAACCGTAAAACCCACAGAATTATAAAGGAGAAACCAGACGATATTTTTTGCCCTATCTCTTTACGTGTAACGGTCGCCATTTTGGATTCCCACTATGGGGGGCAAATTGGAGGTAGGCCTATGTCGGTATTTTTCGGAACTGCACGGAAAAGAACGAATGCAGCATCATGCGTGTACATGAGCCGTGACTCTCTCCGCGTAAAACGCAATCGTCGCGTGTGTTTTCGCGCCGGGCTTCTTCGCGCGTACCACTGCGTACTTTTCGTGAACGTCACACCGAAAACGCCATATTTGAACCAGGGTAAATAGCCTACCGCGCTACACGGGCGGTGAGCAGTGTGGTCCGATGCTGTTTCATTCAAAAGGTAACTTACTTGAAATAAATGGCTCCGTATTTTGTTGAATCTTCACATAGACAACAGACAATGATCATTTTGAAAGTTTAATTTCAATTATACCGCAGCAGTATAAAATTAAAATGTTGACGGTCCAAAGCAGCCCGAGAAACCGTCACTCAGGCTCATCGATTTACGCTTCGTAGTTCAAATCACTCTCCTCATATAGGCCTATTGTTGCGCTTTGATTATTTAAATGTTGATGCTTTAACATATTTTCGTATGTTTTAAACAAAATACATTTTGCTTATTCATACCGTTCAAATAGATTTCATGATTATCGTAATAACTCAAGTTGTATTAAAACAAAATAAGACAGCGGTAATGTATACAGTTAGTGGCTAAGGCCTACACATTCAATCAGCAAGCGAGTGCAGTGGATCAATTCCTCCTTCCGCCTTTTGAAATTGTAAATAATTATTTATGGGTAGGCCTATTTGGGTTTGGAAGAACTCGAGATCTGAATGTAATTCATTCTCGTCTATACCTGTTTTGTTAACAACATTAATGGCATTATTTTGAACTATGGATTAGGTGTTTTTGCGATTGATAATCGGGAATGGTTCCCACTTTCCACGCGGCTACTGGTTTAACCACTACAAAACAGATTTTTCAGAAACCTTTCCTTACTTTCCGCATGTGTATCCCAAGGATAATTGAACAAATAATAGTCACGCTTGTACTTATTTGAATGCATTTCACATGTTTGTTTTTGCACATTTTTACTAAACACGCGTGGAAATTGTTAAGGGTTATAAAATGTTAAGGTAAAAGTAATTAGGGGCGGCCTAATCAACAATTTTAATGGGCTTTGTCATGAAACCTTTGGCCCGTCGTAACGTAAAATAGTCATTGCATTGTGGGATTGCATTTCGGTCACATCTCGAATGTGTGTATGATATTTTGAAACATAAATCATATGGCGCAGTTTGTTCGTGATTAGCTTTAACCCTAAGTTGTGTGCGGCGTTTTTCGTGTTTCTACTGAAAGGTTGGATCCTATATGGTCAGATCAAAGACAGTACTAAAGTGACCGTTTTTGGTCAGATAGAGAGTGTTTAGTTGCGGCGGACGTACGCGCTCACCCTTCCGGCTGGGGTCTCCTTCGACGGCGCAAAATTCAATATTTTTACTAGAAAAACGTTTTCCATATCCAGACCCATAATGTGTTTAGCAACTTGGGTCTTCATCCTGATCATGTAGGCCTATTTCGGTAAGATAAGCTTACAAAAGGGACTTATCATTATCTTTGGTTACTGGACTAAAGGTTCGCTTCTTAATACTAATAGTCTTTCCCTCATAATTTCGGTGGCCGCTTTTAAAGAACGACTCATCATGTACTTGGACATATTTGTTCGTCATTATGGTCATGTTACGTTAAGAACGACATATTTGGTTACTGGACTAAATGTAGGCCTATATTCTTTATATCATAATCTCGTTGGCCGAACGACCCATCAGTATGGGCAACTTTGGCAGCTCTTTATCACTTGCTGCTTGTTTTTAGAAGAAACTATTTCGGGTAGGCCTAATATTATAATAATTTGGAGATAATTCACCATGTTGTATTGAATGACCCGAAATTCTTCTATGTCCCTCCATACATTTATACAAAAGTTCACATGGCAGCTATCTGAAACACGGTACTTCTCTCTAAGTTCACACTCATCCCTGTAATATAAATTGTACGGTCTAGGGCCGCACAATGGTTTTTCAATCATTTGATAACTTACTCGCTTGTGAGATTCAGTACACAGTTAAAAAGGGTGGTAATTTTTCGAGCGGTAAAGTGAATGGGGTGAAATATTGTGCATTTTTTACCCCAAAATGAGTGAATAAACAATTTTTGATTCACAACACACACCGGTAAACTTTTACCGTGGCAGATGAGTGACGGTTTCCCCGGCAACTGGGTAAAAGCAACCATGATGACACCGCACGCGGCATTTATTGCCAAAATGATGTGCGAAACTTGACTATACGAACGACATATGCTGCAATGATGGCGTCGAAGACGGTCACGGTGTTCCTGATGGAAAACGACATGAGCTTTTTATTGCCATTATTTCAAGGTATGTGTTTCTATTGATATCCTAAATATGTCATTATCAAATTTAAAGGTGTACGCTGACTCAAAAACATATACAGGCTGGTAAAGCACGGTACATGACGATAAAAAAATGACCTGCATGCATGCATTGCATGTGTTTATAAAAGTTTAAGCTTACTTCAATCAAACATATGAACAATGTACTTGGTTGGTATCCTCCGTATAGTACTCAGACCGTTTGGAAGTTTTCACATGATGCATGCAATGATTTGATAATGACATATTTAGGATATCAATAGAAACACATACCTTGAAATAATGGCAATAAAAAGCTCATGTGTAACGTTGAAAGAAACATGTTCAGAATAAAGGCTTTTGCAAAAATTGAATAAATGTATTCAGTGATGTTCATTTCATTGTGATGTGTAATTTATTTCCTGCAGGTTTCATCATGTTTACACAAAATTGTGTAAATATCTACAACAAATGTACACAAACAGTTGTAAAAATATTACACAACTCTATGGGGTAAGAATATTTAACCCCATTTATGTGTAAAATAATACACAATTGAGGGGTAAAACTACTACCGCTGTTGAATTTGGTAAAGTTTACCCCATTCAGCGGTTCTGGGGAAACATGCGAGCAATTGTGTAAAAGTTACCCCATTTTCGGTAAAATGTTACTCCGAACTGGTGTAAATTTGTTACTCCCCTTTGCTGTGTAAAGCTTACTCCAGTGACGACCATGTTTCCCCAGAACCGCTGAGATGTGTAATATTTTACACCATACTGGGTAATTATTTTTTACAGTGTAGTGACATATGCAAGGTTAATTAAGACCTGCGTAATATTAAACTTAGCCTATTGGCACCGTTGCAAGTTAATTTCCCGGTTCCCGTGCCTATCGTGCCTGCAGAAAACCGAAGTGAAGCGTCGGACCGTTGATCGCGCAACTCAATAAATCTCCGCGTTATTTTTGGCAGTGACTGCGTACGCGTTGGACCATGGTTTGAAATACGCGGAAAGAATGACACTTTCCGAATGCTCACGAGCATTTACGGAAAATACCGACATACCTCCAATTTGGTCCCCATGATGGTTTCAAAATGGCGGCGGCATACTGGATCTCTATTTTTAAATCTATGGTAAAACCAGAGAGTTCTTACTCTCTGGTAAAACGGGATGAATAGGGAGTAGGGACATGGGGTGAATAGGGACAAAAATGGGGAAGTTTTTGAAATCTCATTTTTTTTTGTATTTGATGTAGGCCTAGGCCTTTACTATTTATTTTATTTTTTCCAAATGATGAAAGAGCAATATAACAGTGTTTAGGAAATGGTTCAGTGGATATGAAAGAACAAAATTAATGTGGAGCCCAGGGTATCGAAAATAAAGGTGTCCGAAAAAACACTGAACAAATGGTATGGTCAAACCTTTCCTGCTCCTAACTGCATCATTTTGAGCAAATGAGCTGGAAATGCACCAGGTCCTAGCTTTTAAGGTTCTTCAACATACTCTTTGACATAGGTAAGAAATTCTGAAAGGATTTTTTCAATTCAAGCTTTTTGTGGGGTTTTTTCAGTAAAATTTGTAAAAACTGGGCTCAATAGGGCTACCAACGTTGACAAAATATCATACCCACTCCATATTTTTTGTTAAGGATTCCCTGATCTAAACTGCATTTATGAATTCCTCTAGTTACAACTTCTAAAAATGCATAGGGCCTACTTTTGCTATCATAGGTTGAACACTTTTTCTGTTATAGTCATTTTTACAAATCCGGTAAATTGAGGCTGATTATTCATGTTGACTGTTTGTTTGTTTGTTTAAACGGTCGGTCCGTACGGACACACGCTTGGGTCCTGAAGGGACCTATGTATGTAATTGGACCATTTGACCTATTTATAGGTACAACAGACACTCTATAGATGGTTAAAAACTACCATTTCTAGAATCCTTGTGTTCCGATGAACAATTTGAGATAGGGCCTATTGTTTTTCAAAATCGGAGCAATTTTAAATGATTTGACCCCATACGCAAAGGTCAAACAAACATCGGAAGTGGGGCAACTATACATTTTCGGAATCCTCATGAGTACGAGTAATTTGATATGCATATCGACAGATTGAATTTTGACCCCTGTGTGACCTTTGTTGACCCCTCCTGGAAATGCCTGGCATCTTTCAAGGGGGTAGCCCAAGTCAAAATGGTTCGGTATTCATTGGGGGAACACAAAAACACTTCAACCTTTATTACCAGGCCATCGGTCACGGGACCTACAAGTTGGTCTCCTACTAAATCAGTTAAAACGCTGTCCATTTTCCATATTAAACCAACTGGTTTTTAACTGTTTTGAACTGGATCTGGTTTCAAAACCAGTTCAAACACCAGTTGAAAGATGTCCATTCCAACCAACTGGTTATGTAACTGTATCATAAAGGGACACGAAGACAGACGACGCATCTCGGACGACTCAATATGGCAACAGGAGTGCACCATTTTGAAATATTTTTAAGTCATCGCCCGGTTAACGATGAAAATAAATTTAAAAATAGCATTAACAATGGAGTTGGTTGGCCGACTCCAACGGTAATGGATTGGAAAAAAACTCTTCTAACCTATAATAAATTTTTCAAAATGATAAGATTAACATTCGCGATTACGTGTTATTCCAATACGAATTCAAAATGTAGGTTTCGCGTGGCCACCGTCGTCTGCACGAAGCAGACGACGCTGGACATAGGCGTATTCACGAGTATTCAGGTTAAAATATGCGAACGAGGTTACCTGATCAAGTAAATGGGACGACCGCTTAACAACGGTTTAAATTCAAAAAATAGCATTTACAATTGGGATGATTAGCCATCCCGAACGGTTTTGGATTGGAAAATTTTTCTTCTAACCTATGATGAATTTTATGGGGTCATATAATCAAAATCCATTGTTACATTGAAACCAACTGAAATTCAAAATTAACGGCCGTTCGTAGCCACCGTCGTCTGGCACGAAGAGATGTGCTGGCTGCGCCCTCAATTTTGATAACCGTCTGAGATTTGTACTTTTGCAATAATATAGACGTTATTCATAATTGGCGATATGTCTAAAGAGGGAGACATACTCGATAAACATACAATCTCGTACTTTTACTGCAATAATGAACTGTGAACTAACTACATTTAGTACTAGATAGTGTCGGCTTGGTTACCAGCAAACATTTCATTTCAAAACTAGTGGAATAGATTTAAGTTTATTTCACGAATGTAATAAGGTCAAATATTGAACAGCTCAGAAGTATGAAGCATTCTTTTTGATTAATAAAATATTTCGTATGGTCAAAAAAATCGCACGGTCAAAAAAATCGCAGTCAAAAAAAAAGAGCACATTCAACCACTACAATGGCCACTCATCCGGGTTTTCATCAGTTTTCACTATAACATTTTCATTTATTTAGCAGAGTACTGCATACATTTGTCGATCGACTTGATGTACAAATTTGCCGACTATTTGACTATTTGGATTACACCCCCTCCCCACACACAAACCCTATAGCGACGGCCCTGCCCCGACTGGCAGTATAGTTTCCCCCGACTGACAATGGAATCATTTCCCCTCGAATGTTTCAATATAGGGGTGGGGGTGCGGGCCCCTTTGCGCACGCTACTGAATACATCACATGATGCTTTTTAGCCACCGGAATAGCGTATAAGTTTTCCCTCCAAAATGACCGCCTGATCCAACGGGATCACTGTTCCAAAGGCTGACCGGCGTAACCCCGCGTAAGAAATTGGACTGTCCTGTTGGTCCCGAGAACCGTACGACGACGAGTCCTATAATAGCTTCCACAGACCCCGGCCCCGGCACAGAGTAGACCACTGATGCGTGGGGTCTCTAACTTTCCCAAATTCATGATCCCATCAAAGATCAGCTCAAATAATTGTTTTAAATTTCCCGGACAAGCCCCCAATAATAACCGAGTCTATGAGACTATGTAAATTTCCCGGTAAATTTACTAACAAAGAAAAATACACAAAAGATGTCTATCTGTGGTTAATAATTCAGAGGTATACGTTTTCTTATTATTTATTCAATCTTAATGTTACAAACTTAACCTATACGCGCGCATTTCATGAAAGTCATTGGTTGTCGTATCGTCGTCTCGACAAAATGCTTAATTCATATTTCCACGGCCGGTCAGTTCGGATCTATTCTATTATCCGTCAATCAAATCTCCAAGGTTCAAAACTTCAGTATCAAATCTCCCCATCCCCATCAGTTCAGTTCCGTATCTGGAGTCGGGAGTCAAAAAGTTCTTCAAGTCTTCAATCGGATCGTATTTAAAGAGCCATGTCACGGATGTGTGGAAGAAATCATATACAAATGTCAGGCATCAGGGAGGTATCTCAAGCATATAAAATCCAATGTGTCCACGAAAGCCTTTAGGAAGGTATAGAGAGCTGAATGCCTCTGCCTAATCATGCCGGTTGTTGGTGGGTGAGAGACGGTGTCGCCAGCAAGATGTGCTCTGGATGTAGGCAGCAGGGGTTAGGTCATATGACCAAATGAGGGCAATAGAGGGCAATAATTGACCACTGGCTAAGCCAGGGGTTCTCAACCTGGGGTCGTGACCCCATATGGGGTCGTTTGGGTTTTTCCAGGGGGTCATAAATATAGTTTTTTGGGATCCATTTTAATATTTCGCTCTGAAAAGGCTTAGAAAAACCTAAAAGTAATTTCAAAAATGCTAATTTGTCTTCTTCTTCTTTTTTTTTTTTTTTCTTTTTTTTTGGGGGGGGGGGGGGGGGTCATGGTACTGACCAAGAATGTCAAAAGGGGTCGTGGGTCTAGGGCCAAAACGGTTGAGAACCACTGGGCTAGGCAGTATACCAGGGCATGGTATACCAGGGTTACATATTAAACGCACGAGATATATTTAGAGTCAGTATATATATTCGGGGCATCTCTTGTATCTTACAATTTTCAAGAATAACTAGAAAAGCTTAAAGAGCGCACTGAATTGTATTGATAGCGTGGTAGTTTAAAGGATGGTGCTAAATGAAGCTTTACGTCACGAATTGATGTTTCCCAGGTATCCGAAGCACTGCCCAGTTGTGTTGTCCAAAACTCTTACTGATATTAACACGAATGCCGGTAACTGCAATAAATGAAATGAAATTAACACGGTTAGCAAACGTCAATCAAGATTATTTATTTCAACTGATTCCAAATGTAATATTTGGCCTAACAACATATCTTTCCGAATCAGGGCATTGCTTTTTTCCTGTAAGAGGATATTTCGGAAAAGGAACTTATTTCAGACATTTTATTTTCACATTTACAATTGGGTCACAGTTTAAATGGGGGACAATTAGACCAAAGATCTCATACAGTGGTGTAACCAGGTTTTCCATATTGGGAGGGGGGAGGGGGGAAGAACTGCAAGTGAACCGACAAGAATTTTCGACTTAACATCTATATCTGTGCTATGATTGAGGTACATTTCTGCTTTAAACAAGCTTCACCGAAAAGATTTCATTTTTGGGACAGATGCTCGAGTATACGCGCGATTTTATTTCCATCTGTGTACTTTTGACCATCATAATTCCATGAGTCCTCTTGTCAGATGAATCGACAGTGCCAATCTCAACCGACAGACAGTCAATATGGGGGTGGGGGTGGCGATCGGCATACCTCACACCAGCGAGTATGCCGACTGTGTGACTTCAAAGAAACCCTCTCAAAGTGTCAAAACCACCAAGAAACCACCAAGTATTCCAAAAATGGATGACAAAATGGGCCGATTGGATGGAGCGAATGGTCTTAACTCAGAACAACAGCAAGGTCCATTGTATAGGCCTACCGCATGGTACTTCATGGTCTGAATTTGATACTGAGAGTCACACTATTTCCCCATACAGCCGAGGAGGATGAATTAGATT
This sequence comes from Ophiura sarsii, assembly GCA_035610835.1. Lineage (NCBI taxonomy): Eukaryota > Metazoa > Echinodermata > Ophiuroidea > Amphilepidida > Ophiuridae > Ophiura > Ophiura sarsii. The sequence continues at coordinate 35,867,357 of CM069447.1, read as the reverse complement.
ATGTTAGTCGAGCATGACTGACTAGCCCGCTGACTAGGCAAAAGCTAATCCAGATGGGCATATATCTGGACTACACTGTAAAAATGGTGTCTTGCAAATAAACACGTCTTGATTTTTACATGTCTTAATTTGGTGTCTTATCACAAGTCATGTCTTATTACATAGTGTCTTATTGCAAGACGTGTCTCATTTTAAAATACATTATTCCAAGACACGACTCATTGTATTTAGACATGTTTTGACAGAAGACACATCGCATGCGACTTGTTAGAGACACGTCTTGGTTCAAGTCATTAGGTGCTGGGTATAGTGTCTTGATTAAGACGCCAATAAGACATATATAAAATAAGACGTCTTTAAAAGACGTGTCTAAAAACCGATGTGTCTTACATGGAGACACAACGTCTCATTACATAGTGTCTTATTGCAGGACGTGTCTCATTTTATAATACATTATTCCAAGTCATGACTCATTGTATTTAGACATGTCTTTTCAAAAGACACATTACACTTGACTTGTTAGAGACACGTCTTGGTTTAAATCATTAGGTGCTGGTTAATGTCTTGATAAGACTCCAATAAGACATGTCAAATATAGGGCCTATTGCATTTTTAAAAGACGTGTCTAAAAGCCCAAATAGGGCCTATATATGTCTTACATGGAGACACAACGTCTCATTTAGTGTCTTAATATGGGCTATTGCAATTAGGCCCTATAAGACATGTAGGCTATAGGCCTAGGGCCTACGTCTCATTTTTTTAAATAATTGGGCCCATAGGCCTATTTCAAGTCATATCTTGTCAAGGCACCGCACATCACATGTGACTTGTTAGCCTCACACGCCTAAAAAAGAGCTAGGCCTAGTCCCGGGCCTAGTTACAAGACATGTCAAATATAAGACGTGTTTAAATCCCGGGTTTAATTAAAAGTTTTGGCAGACAGCAAATCACGTGTTTAAATTACCGCGACCTTAATATTCCGATCGTCTAAAAGCTCCGATATTGATGACCACGACTTTGAGTACTGTGCGCAGCGAATTCTTGGAGCCAGCAAAACTCCGGTGATTCTCCAACATTGGATCATCGAATAACATCAGGACAGACCTTACGCCGGTGAATTTGGTAAGTTAAATCCGTTCGAATCCTCACACATTTTCTGACAAGTAACACTCATTTCTTAACTACTAAAAAATTAGGCTTGTAGGTATAATTTGCCAAAGATTTGGTCAAGATTGTCTTACAACCTTGACAGTAAAGGGTATACATTCGCTTGCATGCTTGATATGGATAACGTCATGACGTGGATAAGCTTAAATACCTTGTGTGTAGTTTATACAGGCCACGATGTCATGACATAAGTCAAACGGGAAGTCAAAGTGTGTAATATTTTCTATGTCATTTGAATGTGATTGGAAGGAGCTTCACGGAACGTATGGCTTCGAAAAATGGGGAAATTGTGGGGTTTTACATGTTTTATGCCCGGGTTTTATGTTCAACTTGAATTTTTAATTTTTAACAAGCAACAGTACGTGCATGCCTGAGTAGCACACACTCACAGCATAAATATGCATGGGTGTATCATATGTGCACATCGTGCAGTTATTGTCCGTTTTACTATACTGCACACACGAGGAGCTCGTAATTGGTGCGTGACCTCTCCTAAACGCTATGTACTACAGGTATACGAGGATTGCTAGTTATTTTCGTTTTAGCCAAACTATTTACTCAAATTTACCAAAACCCTCGCCATCTGAGGGAGTATTTAGTTTTCTTCCTTGTATCCAATTTTATAAAAGAAAAGTTGCCCGGAACCATAGCGGTTATCCATTTTGGTAAGGAGTAGCGGGCCAACTTCTGTCCATGTATAGCCAATGGCAAAATTGACAATATCAAGACCGCTATATTCATGAGGGCGTGGTTTAAAAACGGCTTGTTCTATAGACCTATAACTCTTTTTAAAGTCTTGCCAAGACCCTCATTTATTCGCATGTCAAAAGGGAATCCGATAAGACGAAGGACATTTAGCGGTCAAATTAATATGTAAATGCTATGACAGAGCCCAAATATATCGCTATCGAAAATAAAAACTTCCATTTTCCAAAATGTACGCCCGAGTGAAGCCGACTTGTGTGCGTGAGCTAGGGGCGTTCGATAGGTGTTAATTGGTATTCTATTGTTAACTTATTGACTGTAACCATCAAGTACAAAAGGTGTTATTTAAATAACAATGTATCTCTCCCGAAAATTGCTACACGCAACATTTATCAAGAGTTTTTTCTTGCAACAAGGCTTTAATATCGATAAGTTTATCTCTAAAATAATACATAAAAGTATGAAATTCAGATGATCATCAAGCAGAGAATATACTTTTTCTGAATCTACAATTATTTTCTCTACATATTATTCTTGTTTTCCACAAGGGCAGTGTTAAAATGTGATCTCAAAATAAATGTACGATACTCGAAGCCGTGCCGTTTTTTCTGGCACAAGTTTTTATAACTGGTTTAACCAGAGAGATGCTGGTTTAACACTATTTAATCTAGTTTTAACTGCAAAAGGTTGCGAGGCAATTTACGTGGACTGTAACTGCACGATGATGCATGCATTGTTCATGTTGTACATGCAGAGCTGACACAAATGTGCAACCACAGGCATGACAGGCAAATTGACTGAAGGCAGTCACTCATGGCAGTAGAATTCCTAGCCTAAAGTAAAAGTTCAGTAGTAAGCAAAGAAAGGCTGATTTTCTCTACCGTGTAGGCTGTAGAGTTCATGATGAGTTCTGTAATGAGGTCTGGCAACTAACTTACGGTACGCGCGGCAGTTGTGCGTGTGTGTGTATATCGAGACACGTCTCGGGGTCGGCCATTTTACGGGTCGGGACAATTTACGCACCCATTTTTCTGCATCCACTTATCATGCTTATGACTTATTATTAATTTTATTTTCCTATAAATAATTATTTTGGAATTAGAAAGACATATTTAAGCTCTGTGGTATATGTTTCTTTTTTATCATGTTGTAAAATGTTGCGATTCCATCCTCTCTCGATTTCAGTAGCAGGAAATTGCCCGCGCTTCAACTGGACCAATTTATGGTCCACATTGATCCAGTTCAGTCAGCGCTGTTTTCCACCAGTGTTGGGCAATATCGATAAAAAGTAGTACCGCGAAATCAGAAATTTATACATCAATCATGTAGGCCCTAATCATGTATTGCATTTTACAAATGCTGCTTGGATTTGCGTTGTATAGACCTACTCACTGCCAATGATGTGCAATAAAACGCTCCCATGTTCATGATGTTGTAAATTGCAGTGCATGTGAAAAATAACGAAACGTACCACAGTGACGGCCATGATTTTTGGCATTTGCATGCATTAATAATTATTACTTTAATTTACTCACATTTGATTTGACCATAGATTTATTATTAAAAGATCTCGGACTAAAATTATCCAATGGCAATGCGAAACGCTATGGTAAATCCGCCATCTTGAATGTCACGTATGGAGCAGCAAATAGAGGACCTTCGACAACTCACGGCAAACGTCCGACTTCGAACGATGTTTTAAATGCGAGCAGCGCGTTTAGCATGTCTGCACGGCTGTTTGTTGCGTGCGTTGCGCGGGGCGCAGTTAGTGCACGTGCGCTGTGAATTAACGCGCGATTATCTCAGATCGCGTTCTGTCTCATGGTCGCCGAATGAATAACGAGCCTTCCGGAGGTCCTCTATTTGCCTCTCCATGAGTGACACAAGATGGCGGCGAAGTCCGAGATCTTTAAATAGAAAATCTTTGGATTTGACGCACTCATTTCGCCACGCACGATCGCCTCACGCATGCGTACTCAATCTCGTGATGAGCGGTGCGCTGTCATGTGCAAGCGAACTTCGTTTAAACGCACAAAAAACTATTAAACCCTACTTCAAAATTTAGGCGACAAATTTCCGTCGATGTGGTTCACTTTTAGGGACAGATTTCCGTCAATTTGGTTCGGTTTAAAGCGACAGGTAGAAAATTGCACAATTTGGCTAATTCCAGCGTGACGGACAGGACACATTTAGGTACATCTTTTTTGTAAACACCGATGCAGAAAATAGCTAGAAAATTTAGTAGAAACCAAAGTTGCTGTGACAGATGGGACAGGCTCGACCACCAATTTTTTCCGATTCCGATTTGCGGAACAAATTTCTGGTTAGCCTGTAGATGTGCGTCCAGTCCGTAACACTTCTCCGCAAATCCGATGTCATCAGTTTCACTTCAATTTAATGTAGCCAAAAATCTATACATCTGACACAAACAAGAGTGTACATTTTCTGAAAGCTTACATTCCAAAGATTCTATATGTATCAAAATCAGGGTGATATACAGTGTGTGTAAGAAAATATACAGGGTGGTAACATGGAAAAATCTTAGATTTCCTTGTCATTAATGTCAATCTTCGGTCCAACATGCAGAACTAATTTCTGGTTAGTCTGTAGATGTACGTCCAGTTCGTAACATTTCCCCGCAAATCCGATGTCATCAGTTTCACTTCAGTGTAATTTAGCTAAAAATCTATACATCTGACACAAACAAGAGTATACATTTTCTGAAAGCATTTAAAAGATTCTACATTTATCAAAATCAGGGTGATATACAGGGTGTGTAAGAAAATATACAGGGCATTATAACTCCTAATAAAATACAATTTTCATTTTTGCCCATCTTGAACAGCCAAAAAAAAAATCACTGAAAACTAAACTCAGAGAGTGTTCATAAATACTCTGGTGGGAGGGGGGGGGGGGGGGGGTGACGAATTTGTAGGGGAGGTTGACATTTTTAGTTCCTTGAATTTCTTGTTCAATATTCACCACCGCACACACCTACTGATAAACGGCAGTGAAAACTGGTACTAATGTGGGCAGTCGAGGTTATACAATACACACAACAGATTAATATTACACAAGGACACATGTGCACGAGATCAATCATGATGCTTAATCGCCACCCGAGCAAATACATTTACAAGTAGGTAATCTGGTTATTCATCGTACACATGAACAATTAAACACGGTGAGGAGCAGTTTTTTGATACACGAGGCAACTGAATATAATTTATGAAAGGGGGTAAGCCGTTAACCAACTCACAGGGTTGCAATTAAACAAGACAATATTTACACGAATTCCCTACCAGAAACAACCAAACTGAAAAGGTTTAGTTTTAGGTAAACAATTACAACCTGAAAGACATTGTTGGTTTTTAGAGCAAAAATAATGATATTTAATTAGGAGTGGGTTATAGAGGGTCATAGTTTCAGAACATGCTGGCTTCTTGATTTTTTGATGACTTTATGCGTACTGATCCCATTTTCAGAAGAAAAAAAATGAAAAAAATTGCGAAATCCAGGGTGCCCTGCCGCAAAACATGTGAAATCTAAGATGGCCGCCAGCACAGGCAAAAAAGTCTAATTTTGGCCTAATGTGTTACTTTTGTTATGTTTTGTTATAGATTTGGTTTGTTAATTGATATATTTGATGTTAAGGAATCCATTTTTGAAGGTTGCATGACAACTTTGACTATTCGTATTCTTGAAAATGGCTTTTTTCAGGTACGAGGGCGCTTTCCGTGATATCTCGCATTAGCTCCTTCCGTCGAAATTTTACATACCTGGCTATTAATAGCCTGGGCTATAGAGGGTTATTTTCAGGTCCTAGTTTCAGAACATGCTGGCTACTTGATTTTTGATGACTTTATGCGTACTGACAACATTTTCAACAAAAAAATTGAAAACAATGCGAAATCCAGTGTGCCCCGGAGTAAAATGTGTGAAATCCAACATGGGCGCCAGCAGAGCCAAAAAAGTAACACTTTGGTTAATTGTGGCTGTTTTATCATGTTTTTTTATGGTCAGTTACTCTGGTGTTTCATGTCAGGAAATCAATTTTTGAAGATTACATGGCATTTCATGATTTATTTTTCTCACAAATGGCCCTTTTATGCTCAAATTTGGTGTGAGGGCGCTTTACTTGATATCTCGAAAATTGTCTTCCATACGCTATTCTTTTGTAATTTGTAGTGATCTATATATAGAAAAGCTCAATATCTCCACCTTTTTCTTTAACAAGCATGGCTACACAGGAATTGACTCCTCCATGTAGGTTAGATGGTATAATGAGAATTTTTAGGCATTACTAATTGCTAACATAGCTATTACATTTTTTGCCATTCCAGTTCAAATATGAACTTCTGAAAATAATTGGAACAACATGGGAACAACTTATCGCCAATGTCAACAGGATGGTGGGAAAATTGGATGATCTCTTCGAGGAGAGTGCCAGTGATCAGCGTTCGTGATAACCGGTGTCGCATCGCGAAATGCTCCACACTTTTGAAGTATTGCTATTCAATTACACAAATGTGTAGCTAAAAGTGCGATGCAAGAAGATTCCCTACTTGATATTTGATCACGTTCCATCAAAGCCAAACCTATTACTAAAAAAAAAGTGCTATACAAAATTTGTGAATTGCTACACAAATCTAATAGTGCATCGAATTTTTTGCTACACAAAAAAAATGCTGGAAATTGAACGCTGCCAGTGATGCAGATGAGGAACAGGTAAATTAATAGGGAGTCAGGGACATAAGATTTGTGAAATATCTTGGTGCTCCTCATACACAAAACTGTAGGAGAAATCTAAAGATTCTGGTAAATTCTTATTGCAAGAATCAATTATTAATGGATTAACACACACCTATGATACTGAAATTACACTAATTTCATATGAAACTCAGTTGAAACTGATTTATCAGATTCTTTTAAAACAAGATATTCATTGTAAATGAAATCTTGTTCCTATTCATTCATATGGAATTATTGTGAAGATTGATTAATCATAAATTAGCATTTTACTTCTCAAATCACTATGTTTTTGTTAGTCATTTTGGTGTCCCATAGTGATGCAAAGCTATTTAAATGCTACATAAAAACAGGGACTTGCGACTATTTCCGTCAATATTGTATACTGTTTTATATAATGTGTGTATATTATTTAGGTATCCAAAAATTGTTGAATTGTGAAGTCTGACATAATATGGACACCATACCTCATGTGGTGAACACTGGGACATTAAAAACTTTGATACTCTGTTAAAGCCACATTATAAAATCCCACCAAAATTTAGATTTGCTTAATTTTATTCTCAAAGTGACAAAAAACCAAGTAAAAATTGCCCCAGAACACCTTACGTGGCAAAGGGATACGCTAAAACAAGAAATTTGCAGATTTGCACACACGCTGATTTACGTTGATTTCAATGGGGAATTAGCTGGTCGCCACCCACAAGTTAACAAAAAATGTTGATTTTATTAAATCTACAAAATCCTTGGCTTAACGCTTGTTAGGGTGTGTTAATTTGGCTAATTATTACAGTCACGATAAAACCATTTTTAGCGATTTCAATTTTTTTTCATGGTTGGGTGCATCCGGATGTTATAATGTGGCTTTAAGTGTAATCGCAAGTTCAAAATGAATCTGCAGCGTAATTTCATTCAACACTGTGATACTCTTTGTTACATTACAGGTGGAAGATAGCGATGCAAAGCTTCTAGAGTTACTGGAGAAGCTGGACAAGGCCACCAAATGGCGTGCCGTAAACAAGGACAAGAAGCTTGTGGAGTTAGTAAGTAATCATTTGATCAGTAAATCATTTCGGGATCAGATTTGGTACTGTTTTCTCTCAGACCCGGTTCCGGAACTTCCGATATGAGCTAGCATACCGATAAATTTGTTGTTCAGATAACAGCACTGCGGTTCTGTTTTGTTTATTTGTCTCCCCATAACAGGGGTAGTGTATGACAGCATACACACAGCAAGAGTACTGTGCTCGGGAATGCAGTTCCCTTGTTACTCAGTTACTGCAGTGGTACGGTACCTACACATAACTTATAGCCGGGCTTATAGCACTCCTTCAAAGTAGCTCCAGTGCTGTTTTGTACTTATTGCACAGTTACTCGGAAGTACAGGGTGTCCCAAAAGTCACGCCCCTTGTTCATGCTTCATATATTTACCTGGGAGAACTGCATAGTGAAAAAAATAAAATGATTAAATAGAGCGATCCTTTAGAATTATTTTGATATTAAACTTGGCCCCATTGATGACCCCAAACCGTAATTATACAAGTTTATAAATATGGCCGTAAAATACACAAACGCATATATGGGTCTTTCAATATGACGTATGTAAGGTGTGCTCGTTAGGAACAGAAAAACATGCGATGCATTTTATGCTGAACAGAGTGGTATGTGCTACCCCAGTCTGCTATGAACAGTCCTAATTTCTGTTCGTTTACTGCAAATTGGTATTTTATTATCATTTGCCATTTCGGAGCATTGATATAGTCTCATTAAACATTTCGAAAATGTCAACAAGATAAGTTTCACTTGAAAGCAACATATTCAATTCGCTTGGTGCTACGCGGAAACAAATTTAGTTCACTAACCCAAAGTTCAGAAAAGAATTTTATGAATACTTGTACATAACACGAGAAAATTAAAAAAAAACATTGAGATTTATAAACATAGACACAAGATTTTGATACCTGGATCTGTGCCTTTTTAACCCCAAAGTCATTATAAAAGAACGAGACGAACAGCAAGGGAAAAATCCGAGAAGCGCTAGACGATCGGTATGTTTACACTCTAAACGGAAAACAAGGTGCAAAGAATAAAGCGCACCATAATCTGAAAAAACCTGAAACGCCAACTATCAATGACCACAGAAACTGTTTAAGGTCTTTAAAGCACAGAAAGTAATGAATGTTGATTGCACTCCAGCTGTGTTCAAAATCTATCGCACATGTTCTGTTGCTTATGAGCACACCTTACATGCGTCGTATTGAGAGACCTCATTTATACGTTTGTGTGTTTTGCTGTACCACTTGCAAACTCTTGTAACTAGGGTTTGGGGGCACTGGTGGGGTCATGTTTGGTACCAATATAATTATAAAAGATCAGTCTATCTAATCATTGTAATTTCTTTACTATACCATATACATAAGTAGATATACGAAACATTAAAAAGGGGGCGTGACTTTTGGGACACCCTGTACCTCCACCACAGGTACTTCGAGGTATCACTGGGTCTGGAGCTACTTTGAAGGAGCAGTGCTGTAATGTATGTGTAGGTACCAGTGCAGTTAATGAGTAATATAGAACCAGTGCACTGAGTATTGCATTCCAGGCCATAATAATCTTGCTTTAAATCACATCTGTGTTTTGGTTCCCATAACTTTCTCAATTAAATAAAAGGTATTCTTTTTACAGGTGACTGTTGTACCCAAAGGAAAAGCCCTCGATGCCCCACGGTTGGTGATCATCGACCAAGAAGGGAACTACAGCAATGGCTTTGTTTTATATGATCAGGTGGCCATAGACTGCAAGTGTGACACTTTTGCAGAATGTATCCTGATGCTGATAGGGAGTTACTACGTCTTTTACCTTGGCTATCCAGTTGCATACACCGGCATACTTGGATTTTTGCAGACCCATGCCATGAAGGATAAAGAAAGTGAATTAAAAAAAACAAATAAATTTGTTGAATTTTCTAAAAAGTATTCAGACATTTAAAGTAGAAATACAGTTTGCAGTACTCCATTGCACTGTTGCTGTACTGATACTATGCAGAAATAGTCATAGATGCCACTTATCAGGTTTTAACTTGAATTCAGGTTTTTTGCCCTTCTTTTCATGTACAAAAGGATAGGAAAAATTAAAATTCAGGCTTTTTTGCAGCATGTCAGGTTTTTGGACAAAACCTGAGTGGCATCTCTGATTAGCTACATGTAGCTGTGCAGCTACTTGGTTAGCTGATTCTCAGCCAGGATGAAACAGAATGTCACTCAAAAGGAACAGCACGTACAGCTACCTCTGCATAGCGTAAGTGCAGTAACAGTGCAATACTGCATCATGGACCATAAGAATGTGAGTGTACATTGTAGTTATTAAATCAATTGTGTCCTGTTCTGAAATTTGCCTGTGTACTTAAAAGATTTGTAGTAAGTTTTATAAGGTAAACCCAAGTCACACTACAAGCAACCCTATGGATACTGCTATGCCCAACAAGTTCACAACACGCCTTGTGGTCAAGTGAAATGTCAAATTCACAATCTTTACACACTTTCAATTATTATTTCAGTTACTATTTGTAATTGTAATTGAAATACCAGTAGACAAATTTGACTTTGTAGTGTTCGAAGGTTGAGAGGTTAGAACTTTCACTTGGTCACAAACCGTGTTCTTCTATGCGAATGTTATACACTAGTGATGAAACATAACATGGTGCCTGTCCTTGCTCTTACACACTTTTCAATTTGTTATATTGTAATTGAAAAGAAAAAAAAATTGACTTTGTAGTGTTCAAAGACTAGAAAAGAATTTAGAACTTTCCTAGGAAGCAAACAGTCTCACAGTGTTAGCCGGATTACGCTCCTCCCTTGCTCCATCCGTCTGAACGACTACTCAAAATAACGTTCACTGATTGAATACTTCCATATTTGGAAAGTTTCGCACCATAACGAATCATACGGCAACCATGATTGGTTGATATTTTTATGAAAAATCACCTCAGCATACAAGCTGCAAGTTACGTATCTGAGCTGTTTATAATAATGCGTCACATGAAATTTACTGGCGAATCAGCACTAGCACCCAGAATATGGGTGAACGATGAATGCCAATCAGAAACGGCCTGCCAGAGTAGTCGTTCAGGCGGATGGAGCGAGGGGGGAGTGGAATACGGCTGACCAGTGAGGCTAAACACAAACATTGCTCTTACAAAATTCTTGATTTGATATTATTGTAATTGGACTTTGTAGTGTTCGAAAGTTGAACTTTTACTTGGACACAAACCATGTTCTTTGGAAATGATACACTTGTGATTGCGTTATGAAACATGGTGCCTGTCCTTGCTCATACAGAATTTTTAATTGATATTATTGTTATTGCAATTTTGTAATTGATATAGACAAATTGGGACTTTGTAGTGTCCAAAGGTTGAGAATTTTTCATTTTTATTTGGATGCAAACAATGTTCTTTGGGAATGTTAATATGATGTAGAGGTGATAATTGCATACATGTTATGGCGACAGTTTGGTAAAATAGAGGATTTGATCGCTCTAGAGCTTGCCTGTATGAAATAATTAAAAAATTTGGTTTTCATTTTCTTCATAAAAATGCGGTTATTTTCGTATGCGATTCATGCAGATTACCGCTTTCTACCGCTTTTCTACAAAAAAAGGTGTATTTTTTAGGAATTCACAAAAATACACATTTTTTTGAATAAAATCTGTAAAAGAGCCTCAATCTGCATTAATTGCATAACAACCGCATTTTGATGAAGAAAATGAAAACCAAAACTTTCAGTTATTTCATGTTAGCAAACTCTAGAGCCAGGGAATTCTTTATTTTACCAAATTGTTGCCATAACATGTATGCAATTCTGTATTGTTTTGACCACCTATATGATGAAACATAAGATGGTAGCTGTCCTTTTTCTTAATTGATATAATGATATTATTATAATTGCAATTAGACAAAATTTGACTTTGTAGTGTACAAAAGTAGCTTTTAGCCAGAGCACCGGCTATAGTAATCAGTAAAGTCCAAGTGTCGGCTTCGCCTTGGCTTTGACTGCTCACTTCACGGTGAAGCTTTGCTGCTAGGTGCTAAGTCACTGGCAGGGGTCACTGGAAGTGGAATTTCGTGGTCACAGGGTCTTACTTAGAGTAACTTGGATACTGACTGGACTTTATTTGAGTAACTGAGATCAAGAATTTAACAGTCTTGGGATCTTATAAAGATCTAGCACAAAGGTTTCAGATTTTGTACTGGGACACAAACCAAGTTCTTTGGGAATGTTACACAGGTGATGAAAAAAAACATGGTGCCTGTCCTTGCTCTTGCAGAATTTCTAATTGATAATATTGTATCTGCAATTCTAAATTGTTCTAAAATAGACAAAGACTTTGTAGTGTACTAAGGTTGAGAATTTAGAATTTTTACTTGGACAAACCATGTTCTTTTGGAATGTTACATGCGTGATGAAACATAACATTGTTCCCCTTCGAGGATTTCTTAGGACTTTTGCTATAGTGTTCATTGAACCACATAGACTTGTATCAATAAAAAATAAATTCTGTTGCAATTTGTTCCAAGTGAAAATCTACTTTTCTTAGACAATTTGTAGTGTACAAAGGTTGTGAATTTAGAATTTATACTTGGACAAACCATGTTCTTTGGAAATGTTAACATGCATGATGAAACAACATGGTGCCTGTCCTTGCTCTTATAGAATTTTTCATTGATATTATATTGTTGTACAATGTAATTACAATTGTTCATTCTTACTAATCTTAGAAAATACCTAATGGGATCATCCTCTGTGTGTGTTAGGGGGAGGGAGGGGTGCATCAATATTTTACTAGTTACTACACACTTTTATTTTGTGCAATTTTTTTGCCATGCAAATAGTGATTGCAACAAAACTCGGGTCAGAGAACCACTGGCCCAAGACGGTAAGATCTAGATACATGCGAGTGTATTTTAGTTGAGTTTCGAGGTTATCTACGGGTGAATGTGTCATTTTATGGCCAGGTTTAGACTCTGATAATGATGAAACGTGGTGTCTGATAAAGGAGTGGGTGTTCAAAAAATTGTGTATGTAGCTAAAATCACCTTCTGCACTGCTTAGCCACAATATGCTTTGCTGTGATGCATTTTGGAAATGCCAGTCCTCCTGTACTGCATTGTAGATATTGATGTATACTGCATTGTAGATATTGATACCTTGGTACAATGCAGTATGGGAGACTGGCATTTCATATTATTGCAGATTCTGCAATGCAGAATGGGCGAACTACCTTTCAAGCTCATGGAGCCAGGCCTTGTCTTTTGAGGAGTGTGATTTGGTAGCTACGCCTAGAAGCTCACCTTAAATTATTCAGGAATGTGATTTATAGCTCACCTTAAATTCTTAAAATAATGACTGATTGCCATACAAAACAGTAAAATGCACTCCTGAAAGCTCACCTAAAATTCTTGAGGAGTGTGATTAGTAGCTCGACTGGGATTTTTAAAAGACAAGGCCTGTGGAGCCATAATTGAAATAGACAAATTTAACTCTGTAGTGTAGAAAGGTTTAGAATTTTTACCTGGTCACAAGTAACCGATCAGCAAGGTATTCCACTATAAAAATTATAATTTGTGATCATTATGGGCATGCAATTTATGTGATGGGTAGTATATTGCAATCACATGATTGCATCCCAATTTTTTAACTATGGAGCTCCATTTTTTCCTGATTAACCAAGGATTTATCCTTATAAATTGTTTCACTCCTAGTAAAATTCAGTTTATAAAGAGGAAGGACAAAAACGTTTACAAATATCTAGAACATACCAAAATTTTGGTCTATCCCCAAAATAAATTCTTATTCGGTGGGTGTGGTCTACAGGGTGTCTCACAAAAAAGTGTACTGTCAAAGCACCCTAATTTTGGAGATTTTATTGAAAGTTAATGAAAATTAGGAGATATGCGCTATATCTCCTAAATATTTGGCAATTGTATTCTAAAATTTGCATATTTTAGGGACTTTGCATGCATTTGATGAAAACATGAAAAATAGGTTTGTTCCTCTAATTTCTTTGAGTAGTGCATTTAACAATAATTTTCATTAACTTTCAATAAAATTTCCAAAATGAGGGCGCCTTGACGGAACGGTTTTTTGTGGAACACCCTGTATATGATTTGATTGGTTTTCAACTATCCATTATAGGAGTCCACAAGATGGGTCCACAATATTGTATACGTTGAGCGTTTGACGCTTGCACTCCACGTGTATACAGTGTGTGTAAATAAGTGCACATTACGGTGCAATCCACTAAAGGGTAAACAAGGTTTGTTTATTTTAGGGGAGTTACCATTTACTGTTTCTTTTTTAATGTCTGAAAATGGAATTTAAATGTGGTCAAAATTCATTGTAAGGCTAAACAAAAAAACATGTTTGTTTCATGTAGCGTGCGCATTTATTTTTTTGGCTGATTGTGGACATTTAAAAATGTGTTCATTAGGAAAAAATAAGTTTAAAAAATTGAAAATGTTAAGCAAAAAAAAACTGGCACAGAAATTTACATGTTTGGTTCCTGTACCAGGCTGCAAAAGTTAAATGCGAAATGCATTTTTTTTTAAGACCATGTCTTGAACAAAGAAATGCATTGTGTGCTGATTTTGAGTGTTTAAAGTCAGTTTCATGTGTTTGTGGATCACTCAGTGTAATTTACTAGTATTGTGCAGTTTTAACAACTTTGGAATTAACATTGGTCTATTTGACTGAAAAAAAAAATACTCGGGACTTGAATGCAAGTAACACATTTCTGCGCCTAATTTTTAAATTTTTACTTAATATTTTGCATTTAAAAAAAAAAATCTAAGGCTAAAAATTAATAAAATATGTGCACAATCAGCCAAAAAAATTAAATGTGCGGGAAACATTTTGTTTTGCTTTCAGCCTAACATTGACCAACTGGATATAAAATGATGCACAAATGCTAGGTAACAACTTGTAAGCAATAATTTTCATGTTTCAGTAAGTTTACTGATTTGGCATTTTGTGGTATGTTGAGGTTGAAAAATTAAAAAAAAAGTTTTATTGCAATTGAAATCATATCATCTAATACTTCTCATCTTTATTTTGTCTTTTTTTGTGCAGATTTACCCCCAAAGTATACTACTTGATTTGGAACCAAACAGTTTTCTGAAAGATGGCTTACTATGTTGAAGCAGTTTCGAGACATGTCTTAAAGTGGCATATCAGCTCAGGGACCCGTGTCATTTTGGAAGACGGGTCGTATGCAAAACATGTCTTACCATGCACAACTCATCATGAAGATGCACTTGTGTGATTTAAGACATGTCTCAAAACTGGCTTCACAAAATGCATCTTACAGAAAGACGTGACTTGACCAACACGCGTCTTTAAAAATACACGTCTCCCAGTTGATGACATCAGACATGTCTTGATTATAAACATGTCATAATACAATACATGTCTTAAAAAATACACGTCTCCCACTTGATGACATCAGACATGTCTTGAGTATAAACATGTCTTAATACAATACATGTCTTTAAAAATACTTGTCGCCCACTTGAGTATAAACATGTCTTAATACAAAACATGTCTTTAAAAATACACGTCTCCCAGTTGATGACATCAGACGTGTCTTACAATGTGTCTTCTGCCAAGACACCATTTTTACAGTGTAGCTTTTACCCATAGTCATAAACTAGTCGATCGACTATCATCATAAACTAGTCGAGCTGGCTTGACCAACTAGGCAAGTTTAGGTTTTTAGTGTTGAGTAAAAATGTTGAATGTGTTTCATATTTTATGAAATGATCAACACGCACTATACCCGGAAGTATAATTGGTGCGAGTAATTTTCAAAGGGGTCAAATTGGTAAAAAGGGTACTCGATCTTTTACGCAATCCATAAAAAATACACTAGGAATCTAATTATGTTACACTTATTCGTTGTCAATTTACGGGCTGTTTATGTCCTTTTACACCAACGAATCTTAGAAATGTGTCTCATTACCCCGCGCGCATATAAGTATGGAGTCACTTTGTTTGGTGTATTTTGGGAAAGGAAAAAAAGTGAGCCAAAAACACACACAAAATAAAAAGAATAGTTTTTGGGACCATACTTTTTAATCACGTATATACATGTACACTGTTAAAAGCGTTGTTTAAAATTTTAAACAACCACAAGTTAACCAGTGAATAGCTCAACGTTGTTTACAATGTTGCTCAAAATGTTATCAACTTGTTAAACAGTTTGAGCAATATTGTTTAAAATGTTAAACAACGTTGAGCGATTCATAATTATGGTTAACTTGTGGTTGTTTAAACTTTTAAACAGCGTTTTAAGAGTGTACTGCAGGTTGGTGTCTCTCACCTGGCATTGTCTCTTATGAATTGTCTATAATCTGGAGGTTGCGTTTCTTCAACGGGAATTCTGTAAAAAATAATCAACATGTTATACGATGATGAACATTAAAGTTGGCCGCTTGTTGTACTTTTTTAATAAGAGCCTGTTAATTTTAAGAATAAGAATCAATAGATGTTGGTATTATCGAAACTTTTGGGACACCCTGTTTAGGCTGTTCCTTCCTATAATGATTCAATGATGTATCTCTAAGATAGATCGTCTTACCATTAGGCTATATAGTCATATCTCGACTAATTAGACAACAATGACGGCGTAACAACTGTCACAGTGTTTAGTTTCTAAATGCTGTGACATGTTTAGTTTCTATTTGGCTAAATACATTGTCCTAAACATGTCATGTGTTCAGTTATCAAGATTGAACACCATTTAGTGTTTAATAAGTGTTACAGGTAATTAAACATGTCACAGTGTTTAGTTTCTAAATGCTGTGACATGTTTAGTTTCTATAGCAGTCAACGCTGTGTTTAGAAACTAAACACTATAGTGTTTAGTTGACCTGAACACTATAGTGTTTAGTTTCTAAACATGGTGTTGACTGTTATAGAACTAAACACTGTGATATGTTTAGAAAATAAATACTGTGACACGTTTCATAAGTGTTACAAAAAGGTGTTTAGAATCTAAACGCTTGAATTTCACAGTGTCCTGAAGAAAACTTACTAGTCTCATCTCAGCCCCATTATGCATGACTCAACTTACCTTAGATCCTCTTCCAATTGTGGTCGTTTTGCTGGTGCCGGTGGTGGTAGCATCTCTTGAGTTTCTTCCACTCTGGGTCGTTTTGCTGCTGCTGGTGGTAAGCTATCTCTAGTTTCTTCCGCCCTGTCTCGTTTGGCTGGTGATGGTGGTGGTAGGCTATCTTTAATGGCTTCTACTCGCTTTGCTGCTGCTGGTGGTGGTGCCGGTGGTGATGGTGGTAGTGGTGCTGCTGCTGCTGGAGGTGGTGGTATGGGTATGCTGTTTATACCATTCTGTATAAGAATATAGGATATTTAAAAAAAACTGGTCAAAATCGGAGAAAGAAATTAACAGGACACAGGTAAATAAGAATAAGGAGATATTAAAGGTATATTATTTGATCTTTCCAGGGAACGCCCTCAACATCGAAAAAAAAATTGAGAAGATTTTCTTGCAGATTTACATTTCTGATCATAAATCGGACATACATTCCAAGTTACAGGGCGATACGATTCTTAATTACTTCAAAATCATGATTTTAGAGTGAAAATAAACTGTCGGATGACTCCGACAGTTTATATTTTCACTCTAAATTCACTCTAAAACCATGATTTTGAGGTAATTAGGAATCGTATCGCTCTGTAACTTGGAATGTATGTATGATTTATGATCAGAAATGTAAATCTACAAGAAAATCTACTTTCTAAAAAAATAATGAATAGAGGGCGCTCTCTGGAAAAGATCACATAATATGCCTTTAAGCGGTGTATGATGTATTTCAATATTTAATTTGCAACATGTTTCTTTCAGGTTCAAAAGGGATTTGTAGATTAAACAGGGTGTCCCAAAAACACACTGTGCACGTGTTTACCCAACTTATTGGCCATGAAATTCTAACAGTTGGTGTAACATTGATATACATACTTTCAGATGCCGTTTATGTCATCTGATTTGGTTGTAAATCCTGAGATATGATCAATTAACTAAAGATATACCGGAAATCGATGTTGTGCCACTTTTACAGAAATAATGCGTATAACTTATAAGCATCAAACCCGCGATACTAACGCCAAAAGGGGTTAGATCGCGAGCGATCTGAAAAAGGGTACCTGGCTGCTGAAAATGAGTAACTCCCACAATACAGCACGGTCGATACCTCAAAAATACACTACAACAACAAGTACCGTATACACTATACGAAAAATATTATTTGTAAATAAATCTTCACTTGATTCTGTTCCGTGCTCACAGTAGTGTCAAGCGGGGCCGAAGGCACCGTACGCGGATAGCCCGCCGCTAGGCGCTAGTAAGAAAAGGAGCCGCAGGCCGCCTGCGGCCGAGGCGACTAAACCCGGCTTGTTACGAACCGATTTAAGTTAGGTCCAATTTAGATGAACCCGCCGCAGGCGCGATACGGTCTACCAACCGACCCGTGTAGAATTTGCGAACTCAACCCCTATTTTGCGCGAACTCTACCCCTATCGTAGAGGGCGCTGTTGTACCTAGGATGCATAGATATCTAAGCGGAGCGTAGATCGGAAACTCCCCAAAAAGAATGAAGCCACGCACCAGCCCTTCGCGCCTTGACGCGACCTATCCTTCCCCTGTTAAATTCAGCTCACGAATAATTCAGCTGGGTACTTTTCGGTACCCAGCTGACAAAAGTGCGCACGCGTGCGTACGCGTTTGAATTGTGCGGCGTACTTCCCCGCGTCGAGATACGCACCTGTGCTACGGTACAGCGCTTGCTGACAGTGCTTCGCTCACAGCCAACGTGTTATTATTTCCGCAATTTCCCCAAATTAGGGATGGTTTGTTCGCGTAAAAGAAAAAAGGTAAGCCTGATAATAGCAGTGGTAGTCTATTATAAATATATATATACAACACTAAGCTTTTGTTAAAGTTAATTTAAAGCAATCAGTTTTACAACGTACAAGTAAGTTAATACGATGAGTAGTGTGTCATGTAGGCCTATCAAACAATTGCCCTCGTTTTTGCGCAAATCGGATTGCTAAATTTATAGAAAGTGTCGTTTTCAGACGAAATCTCCTTGTTTTGTTCGAAAAGGGGTTCACCCCCCCCCCCCCCACCCCCGACACAATTAAGGTTAATTGGAACAATAATGTGTGTTCTTCATTTTTTTTCACCTGCAAGATCCATGTTAACCCCTTTTGTTTGTTTGCATACCTCCACGCGGTTTCAGAGATTGAAAAACATGATACGAAAAGGGTTGCATGCTTGGCTACCCATACAAACTTTACCCTTACATTGGTTACTTCTCTCAAAGTCACATTTCCTCAAATGATGTCTTCCGAAAAGTGGCGCTTTTCAACGATACATGGAAGTTATTGACGTGAAGGTGAAAGGTGGACATAATTGACTAGTCATGCACATAAAGAACCATTTTATTTTAAATAAGAACCACCTATTTAGAGAGAACATAACTTTTTTTTAATTGTAAAGACAATCGAAATGAATTTTAAAAAGCACTAAAGACATTGTGTAACTTTCTTGCATAAGATTTTGGAAATTGCCACTTTTTTTGAAAACATCATTTTGGGGGAATGTGAATATTTTGGAAAAGGTGAACATGATATTGAAAAGGGAAAACTCTCTGCAGGATGTGTCAAAAAAGGTGTCCCATGAGACTATGAGTTAGAAGATTAATTAGAAATACAATCCATGTGACGTACTCAGCTTTTGGAAACTGGGGTGGGGGGGGGGGGGGGCACGACCATAGTCGTACCAACGAAAGGTATGATTTACCCACAATTTTTTGTACAGACTCTCATGACTTTTGGTAAGCCATATTATTAGTCCCCTATCAAATACACTTTATCCCATTGAATTTCACCATCTATAATTACCGAGATATGATCAATTCAGTAACAAGAGTGCGAATCCCACTTTGACTACTTTGAACAAGAAAATGACTTTCAACTGAAAAACTGACTATGTGATGATAATGATTTTAGGATATGTCCATTTCTTGTTCAAAATACATCTAAAATTCGAATATGTTATGGTATGTCACGGATTGGATACAAATATTGTTCAAATTCAAAAACACACATTATGTGTCAAAAAAAAAAATCGGTGTAACTTGTTTGGGTCCATTTCTTTTTGTATTGGGAAATTTGCTTTTGTTTTTGTTATTTGCCGTTTGTTCTTTCTATTTGTATCGTTCTAAATGTTTGCACTCGAATAATTGAGTGGAGGTGCCTTTTTGTCGCTATTATTATTATAGTAGGCCTAGGCGCGGCCTGTTATAGTTCTTTTTCTATTTAGTCACTCTTTGATCTAGTTTACCTGCATGTCATTAGGCTATTTTACTAGCGTGATAGTGAAGACAGAAATGATCAATTAGTTGTGATTGTGAAAAAATGATGAGAAAAACAACTTATAGATTAAAAAACGGCTATCATAAAATCAAGATTTAATTCAAAAAGTGTTTAGTTTCAAATAAAATTGAAAAAACAAAAACGCTTCCAAACAGTATAAAAATGTTTCTACTTCAATCTAGAAACTCACTTCATATTTTTATTTCAAAAACAATATTACTTTCAACATCACGAGGCCAGGTCACGGTTGTAAAGGCAGTCCGAAAAACGCAGAAGGATCAACTTATTTCTGAGAAAGATAGGATAACTTCGAAACAGTTTCAATCTAAATTAGAAAAGAGACAGCTTCGTTTCTGATTAAATTCTCTGTTTGCGGCGTGATGATACGCAGCCCCTGACAAATAACGCGGAAAGGGCTGCGTATGTGCGTAATATTTTTTCAGAAGTACGCACGGCTGCGTAAAATGTAAACAAAAACGTTCGGCTTCACTTTACGCAGCAAATACGCGGGGAGTTTCCTATCTAGCGCCTTACGGCGCATAAGATATCTAGCTAGGATGCGTGTTTTTTTCAGCAAGCTAGATGGTTCGCCGCCAAAATATGCGATCTCTACCACTATCGCGATACTAACGTGTTCTTCCAATGGGCGTCAATCCAGGGGCGTAGCAAGGTACCAAAAAGTAGGGCGGCCATTCTCAATTCCCCCGACGTACCAACACAAAAATTATAAAAGGTATAACACCAATTTTTATTGTAGTCACCTCGTGAATTTCGCCGTAAGTGGGGTGTGGGGGGGGGGGGGTGGGGGGGGGGGGGTAATAAGGTCGAAAAAATGTGCACGGTCGTGTAGAGTTTAGCCTACTGACCATGGGCTGACTAATTTCGACACGGAATTCTAGACCATCCATTAAAAAAGTCTGGAATTCCAAGGCCCCGACAATCGAAAACAAAACTGGAAATCCTAATTCCTCTAGGGGGGGGGGCTAAGTTTTTCTGGAATAGCTCAGGGGGGGGGGGTGCTAAGTTTTTCTGGAATAGCTCAATAGCCAGGCGCAGCATGCATACATCAGGACACTAACCTTGTTATGTATTGCTTTGGGTCGCGCTCTCTACTGAATAGCATAATGTCGTAAAGCATTATAAACATAAACATCATCGCACCACACACACTATACACAGTGCAATGCTCAATATACACAGTGCTATCTACTGAAGATAGTGTTACTATACTATCAGTGGCGTAACTAGGTTATTCATATGGGGGTGGCAAGAAATGAAAGTGAATCGACAAGATTTGGTCTGAGTTAAGAAATTCACGCGTAAATTTTCGACTTTACACTTACTTTTTAGCACGAGTGAGGTATATTTTGGCTCTAACAAGCTTGTATACCAAACAATATTGCATTTTGGGGACATATTATATGCGCGCGCGAGTATTTAAGATAATCATATCAACTCTAGTCTCTAGTGTCAGTTTGTACAAAAGTGTTAAGTTAATTTTCCAATTCAATTCATTTTTCGTTGGGGTGTGTTTCTACAAAGCCTCCGCCTTTTGCCGGTGGTAACTTAGCCTGCTAAAAGACGGTGGTAGAAGTACTGGGCTGTTTCTACAGACAGACGACGTAAAAGACGACTAATCACTTTGTGGGGGTGTGTGCGTAGAGGAACGGCTGATTTCGAAATGACACGGATTAATTATATAACAACACAACAAACAAATATCTTGGCAATAAACAAACAAAGCAATTTCCGGTTAGACGGCTAATCGGGCGGCGTTCTGTTTCTACAGAGCTCTGGCGGGCAATTAGCAGGCTTACCTACCACCGCTATCCTTGATTTTCTAGGATAATTTGCCCGTGCACTGCAAAACCTGTTGTGTTAAATTTAACACCACGGGTGTTAATTTAACACCAGTACGGATTCACTATAGGACCACACCACCTGGTGTTAAAATGACACCATCACTAGTGTTACAACGTTGGTGTTAAATATAACACCAATGGGTGTTACAATATGACAACACCAGTAACAATTTTACACCTTCTGGTGTTAAAACATTAAAAACTTTACACCTTCTGGTGTTAAATTGGAGTTGAAGTACTTTAACAATAAAATACTTGCAAATAACATATTTCACTGTCAACAGTTTAAATTTATTAAAACTTGAACGTTTTTGTGAATTAATGTTCTTACTTGCCATTTAATTATGGAATGGTGCATGTTGCAGATCGAATCACTAGATCAAATGTATAAATAAATATACAATCCAAAGTGTTAAAAAACCAATATAACCCACCCCGTGCGCATGTGTGGAATAGTGACACCCATGGGAGTTATTCTTACACCAAGTTTAACACAAGAAATTTAACACCATGAGAAGTGTTACATCAGTTATTCCTATGGTGTTGACCTAACACCAACATTAACACCAGGAGCGTAACACCGGCTCAGTGTTGCAGTTTAACACCGGAGTTTTTGCAGCGTGGTAGATAAGCCGGCTAACGGCGTTAGGACTAGTGTTACAGAGCTGTTAGACGTCTACCCCCGTGATCAACCGGCTAATGACTCTCTGTAGAAACACGCTCGTGTGATAGTTACTGTGTAACAGGTAGGCCTAGGGAAATGTGTTGCCTCGCTGGGTATGCGCAAAATATTTGGCGCGAAAAGGAAATACCAAGCTTTCCAGTATATTTGTGTGTGTGCCTTCTATTTTTGGAAACCTCTGTTTTTGTAAAGGGAATTAACAGACTAGACTAGATTTTTGACCTTTGAGTTTGAAGCGTGACGTTGGGTGTACATTCTTAACATAAAGTTGATATATTAACCCTTAAATGATGCAGTTATGGAAGAGTTGTTTTTGAAGTGATTGTACTTGTAAAGTTCCAGTTCATCCCGTTTTGGTATGGTGTGTTCTTGATATAAGACAATTTTGAGTAAATGTCAGTGCACATTTGGATGGTTTTTGTTTTAAAGATTGTGCCGAGGGATATATCTTAAGGGGGCTGTGCACACCCTCGGTACAGCCTCCGTAAAACTGCCGTAACTTCTTCATTATTCATTTAATCTATATAAAAGTGTACATTTTTTTGCAGGAAAGGGTTCAATGAATCCAACCATGATCATGAAATTGACCATTTTGGAAAAATTATAAAAACACGTTTTTGCCCCATTTTAGGTTTGGAAAAGATAACTCAAAATATATTTTGTCAATTTTGTCATACTAGTTTTATTGTATTCCTCATGCAATTCCTTAGGAATGTTTTTTTTTTGTTGAAAATATTTATTATTTTTTGAATTAGAGACCAAAAAGTGCTAAAAAAGTTTCACCATTTTGCAATATATTGAAATTTTACTCTGATATATTGAAATTTCACTCTAAATAGACAATTTTTAGATATATACGTAACTCGAGGAGGAGGGGGGAGGGTGAAAAGTTACGTACGCTCTTTTTTGGTGTTGGTTGTTTTGATTGAAAGGTCCATCTTAAAGATTGTGCTGAGGGATATAGATCTTAAAAGATTGAAAATGTTCAATATGATAGAGTGAAATGTTAGTCTGATATTGAAATGTCACTCGGCTAAACTTTAGAATACCCTACCATTTTTGAAGCTCCACTTTTTTAAAATCATCTTCGACGGCGCGAGCTCAACCTTTTAAAAAATAATGCAACATCGGAAAGGTTTTCCTTTTTCAATATCACCTTCGCCAGCGCGAAAGCACCGCGGCTGGTGAACTATCATCACCGACGGCGCGAAGCTCAATCTTGGCTTCCTCGGTGATGTTACGATACATCACCGACGGCGCGAAGCTCAATGTCATGCAAATGTCCTACCATAATATTTGAACCTCCACTTTTTAAAAATCATCTTCGACGGCGCGAAGCTCAAACTTTTAGAAATAATGCAACATCGGAACGGTCTTCCTTTATCACCTTCGCCAGCGCGAAAGCACCGCTGGAGAACCATCATCATCGACGGCGCAAAGATCGGCCGTTTTTGCGAAACAACGCCTGGTAAAAAGACAACGCTGTTTCAGTGCAGTGAGCCTGGAGTCAAGAGTCATAATTAATTAATGCCCTTTAATGTCATGCAAATGTTAAACCATTAAATAAGCTTGTCCAAATTGATGGCTTCACCAGCGGTGCATCGCCGATGTTGATTGTTTTGAAAAAAAGGTTGAGCTTCGCGCCGTCGAAGATGATAGTTTCAACACCGGGGCTTCGCCGATGTAGATGCTTTTAGAAAAAAAGGTTGAGCTTCGCGCCGTCGATGATGATGGTTTCACCACCGGTTCTTCCTCGCGATGTATATTTGTTTAGAAAAAAAGTTGAGCTTCGCGCCGTCGAAGATGATGGCTTCAACACCGGGGCTTCGCCGATGCTGATTGTTTAGAAAAAAGGTTGGGCTTCGCGCCGTCGAAGATGATGGCTTCAACACCGGGGCTTCGCCGATGTTGATTGTTTTGAAAACAAGGTTGAGCTTCGCGCCGTCGATGATGATGGTTTCACCACTGGTTCTTCCTCGCGCCTGATGTAGATTTGTTTAGAAAAAGGTTGACTTTCGCGCCGTCGAAGATGATGGCTTCATACCGGGGCTTCGACGATGTAGATGTTTTTAGAAAAAAGGTTGAGCTTATCTATTCTGCCTTGTACTTTAAAAATCAGCGCGATATTTTCTCTAAGTGTTGTCCCATAGCTCGTTTGTTAAAGATCATTACGGATACATCACGATCCGCGGCGTCGAAGAAGATTGTTAAAAAGAGGCAGCTTCGAAATGGTAGGGTATTCTAAAGGTACTCCCCCGAGGAGGGTGGTGGGGGTGAACAGTAACTAGGCCTACACTCTTCATCACTTAATTTGTATTTTACCCAACAACATTTTAATAACGAATTATTTGATACAATACAAATAACCATATCATGGTATAAACGCTTACGACATGAATACTTTACAGATTATTATTACATATTGTCTTGGTGTTCAAACAGTAAAAGGAAACAAACAAACAAACAAACAAACAATCAAGTAAGCAAAAAATTAAAGAGATAACTTTTCAATAAGACAATTAAACATGCGTTTATTGCAATGTCAATTCAGCCTAAATTCAAAATAATGTATAGCCTATAGGAGTTTTAAATTAAAAATGTTATCTTACCTTGCAACAACGTGTCAGCGATGTAAGTTTGTTTTTAGAATCCATACTATTTTACTAATATCACCCGGGAATATTGCTACATGTATCATCAGTCATTTTATTAAAGCCAAAGTAAATCGCCTGTGTCATATAAATTAAAAAAACCAATACATTTAGTGTGACGGAAACGGATGAAAAATAGCAAACAATCGCCGAAGTGCTATTCATTTTGCCTATTGTAAGAAGCAAAACATACCTATCGGTCAATTATAACCGTTCGAAATGGTCATATATCTCTTTAACAGACCATAAACATTGAATGTGACTGATTCTTTGGAAAGATTATGCCCTCTGATTAACCAGAAACAGATCGGGCCAACCATAAGTTTACCCTTCCCTAGAGCACCCTGCAAAAGGCATATTTAACTTTCATGAGAACCAAGTGATTTTCAATATACCGGACTAAATAGAGGAATTACAAGTCTCCCAAAGAGATAATTTTCTATCATTTACTACCTGATTGACTATTCTGAAGGTGGCACATAATGAAAACTCATAAAGTGACTATTATGTTAAAGATTTAACGTCGAGGCATCACTGTGGCTTGAGTTGTAACAACGAAATTATACTGATATCAGTATTCCAGTATGCCAAAGGCATAGCAATACATTTGAGTTGATATTACACTATTTGCGAGCCTATAAGAGTTAATATTGCTTACAATCTCATTCAAACATGATAATACTATACTTTTATCAGATATCATTCATTGATTTCCATTTTCAGTATTAAAATCATGCTATTATATCAAACCATATGATACGGAAAACCCCCCGAAAAACATGCATTTATTTTTAAGGTAATTTTCCGTTTCCGTTGTCCAAAATCTCTCTCCGGATTTGACCGCATCATATGAAAAGTAAAACAGATATCGATTATCATTTAATATAAATGTGTAGCTATGATTCAGAGCTATAATTATAACAAATGTCATTAGGCTGACATGCATATTAGCAATGTTATGAGGGAGGAGGTAGAACTATTGAATGGCCCTCGTATATATATATACATAATCAGCCACATAATTCAAACTAAGGTGGGAGAGACGGGGGCGGGGGGGGGGGGGGGGGGGGAGAGAGAATGACAGGCTCGTTCATTTGTGTATAGCGGTCATAACACAGAAATCGAATCAAAATGCTGTGATTGTCTGCCAAACCAAAATCTTTAAACTAGCCATTCCAATTAATTTATGTTGAATTACTAATTTACAACTTTAATACATTATTGTTTCGGAAGAATAACCCTTCCGAGCAAGTGCGTCAATGAACTGCTGATTTTCACCTCTTGTTTCCCGCGGTATATTCTCCTACCTTTCCCGCGTAAAAAATGGATTCGTCCAAAAAACTGAATGACTCTCAAAGCGGACTTCTTTTCATAACATTTAACAGTGCGAGTTTAATTAATTCAATTTGTCAAGATGATTCAACAAGTGATTTGTGATTTGCCGAAATGCTGATAAACCATAGCATTTACTATTGCGGTGCATATGTGTGGGAACAATTGCCAAGTGCAAGTCTTGTATACCAGACCACAAGTCTTGTATACCAGACCTATTGTATACCAGACCACATATAGTTCTGGTTCAATGCCATTTTAGTGTGATAATATATCAATCTATTGAATTGATTCTTTTCAGCCAAACTTTAATTGAGATTCACTTTTGTTGTTTTGTTGTCTTTTTGGCCCCTGACATGTGATTTTGGTAAATAGTTACAATTAAGTTCAATAACCAATAGCCGAGTTCCAGCAACCAACATATATAATATCCCAGGTGTTGGTTGCTGGAACTCGGCTATGGTTAGTAACAACCAGTGGCGTAACAGCCGGGTGGCAGGGGGGGGGGGGCACTGTGCCCCCCCCCTGAAGGTGCTCAGCAGGAAATTCAAACCTACCCACCAGGAAAAATGGGGGGAGGGCGATTTTTTGTGACTGTGCGAAATTTGTGACCGTGCGAAATTTTGTGACCGTGCGAAATTTTTTGACTGTGCGAAATTTTTTGACCATTGACAACCAGAAAGACTAAACTAATGAGGCTTTAAGTTTAAGAAGGACATCACAGTTATGTCCTTATTGTTGTCAACTCTCAATTCATGTGTTTGAATCATTTAAAATTCATCAAAACTAGTTTTTAACTATTGATGAGTACTCATTAACAGGGAAAATACCACTTAATGTGATATATATTCATCAGGATTTTTCATTAGCATGGAATAATTTGTTCTTTTGATAAATCCACATCCTCACTGAGCTGGAGCCTTCACCAGACTGCACAGTCTGATGAAGACTCCAGCTCAGTGAGGAGTCATAACGTAATAACTACTATAATTACGAAATTATTGGATTCTTCAATACAATTTTACACCAAATCTATTTCACAAACTCCAGGCACTGACACTAGCTTTGACGTTTGAAGCTGCGTTAGCATACACTGCAAAAAAGTTGGTCATTTTTGACCAATATTTGTTGCAGTGTAGCATCCTTTGTGCGTGACCACATAATATTGTACTGTTATGAACCCATACATGATGCTATGTATAAACTAACACAGCTCACACCGAACCTCAAACCTATGCTGGAGGTTGTGGGGGAGGGGAATAGAGTATACATTTGATTTATCATTTATTTATGAAATTGATACTTATGATTGACTTAATAAAAAGCCATCTAAATACATGTACCTATACTGGAAATAAAACTAATAACAATAATAGAATATAATTGAGACCATGCCCAGTGTGTTTTTACTGTGCTATTTTCCCTTATGCAGCAGAACAGCATTACATTGAGGCATCATTGACCATTTAAATTGCAACTCTCGCTTTTGAACACAGAATCACTGCTACGGTTGAAACGAATTATTTTGCTGTTTAAAGTTCAGATAGGCCTATTTGTTTTGTATATAAACTGTTATCGTGGCACGAGTAGTTTCATCAATAATATAGATGTATATCAGCTGGTGTCTGACTCTTGGATCATTTAGAGGGAACGCATTACGATTAGGACCCAGGACCTCATCTTCAATAGAACCAGTTGAATGTCCTCCAAATTAGTATATTATTATTATTAAGGGGCACGGAGAGATTGGTGACAAAAATGAAGTTTCAATAAATAAGATATAATCATAATAGAACTCTGAAACGTAATATTTCATGGAAAAGGGTTGAAGTGATGCGCTATTATAGACATTCTGGTGAAGCCATGTTTGCCGAATCTGCTGATAATGTCAATGTCGATGTGATCTAAATCGAAATTACCAAATTCTGAAATGGTACCTGATATAGGCCTGCGAATTAAGTATTACTTTGGAGCAAAACCCAATTTCCAGGAAAATTGAGGGCGCACCCATACGATTCTCTCAATGCACCTTTAACCTTGACCAGACATTTTAAATGACTTCAATACATCACACGCTTTTAGCCACCCGAATAGCGTATAAGTTTCCCTCCAAAATGACACTCTAATCCAACGGATCACTGCCCCAAAGGCTGACCGGCGTAAGAAATGGACTGTCCTGTTGGTCCCGAATAACCGTACGAGTCCTATACCTGTACAAAAATCACAACCTCTAGGTTTCAGAGGGCTTCCAGTTTAGCCGGATAGGCTGCTATTATAGGGAGTTAACAAGCAATAAGCAAAAGCTCCCACAGACCTCCGGCACAGAGTAGACCACTGAATGCGTGAGGTCTCAAAGGCCGTGTTCCCACAGAAGTTCAAATAATTGTTTTAAAATTCCCGGACAAGCCCCCAATATATAACCCGAGTCTATGAGAATGTAAATTTCCCGGTAAATTTACTAACAAAGAAAAATACACAAAATATGTCTATTGGGTAATAATTCAGAGGTACGTTTTCTTATTATTTATTCAATCTTAATGTTACAAACTTAACCTACGCGCGCATTTCATGAAAGTCATCGGTTGTCGACGTCTCGACAAAATGTTTCTCCGGCCGGTCAGTTCGTAGTCGGACCGGGACCCACTTGAAAGTTGCGTTCCCACATTCGTGGTCGTCACAACGATGGCTCAACAAAATAACAAAAAACACTTTGAGTCCGGACCAGGACCTACCTCGATCGCGTTCCCACTAGCGATTTAGTCCGGACTAGTCTAGACTACTCAGGATTTTGTTCTATGTGGGAACACGGCCTTAACTCTCCAAATTCATCATGATCCCATCAGCTCAAATAATTGTTTTAAAATTCCCGGACAAGCCCCCAATATATAACCCGAGTCTATGAGAATGTAAATTTCCCGGTAAATTTACTAACAAAGAAAAATACACAAAATATGTCTATTGGGTAATAATTCAGAGGTACGTTTTCTATTATTTATTCAATCTTAATGTTACAAACTTAACCTACGCGCGCATTTCATGAAAGTCATCGGTTGTCGACGTCTCGACAAAATGTTTCTACGGCCGGTCAGTTCGGATCTATATTCTATTATCCGTCAATCAAATCTCCAATGTTCAGAACTTTAGTATCAAATTTCCACAGTTCAGTTCCGTATCTGGAGTTTGGAGTCAAAAAGTTCTTCAAGTCTTCAATCGGATCGTATAAAGAGCCAGTCACGGATGTGTGGAAGAAATCACATAATAATAATAATAATAATAATAATAATAATGGCATTTAAATTAACATGAAAAATACATAAACAGGATGATTTGCATATACATGTACATGTATATAATACAAAGAAATCAAATAATCTTGTTTTTAACAAGTTCTTAAAGAGTCAAGTGAATCACAGCATCTTAAATTATAAGGTAGTGAGTTCCAGAGAGTTGGTGCAGCAACCGAAAATGCGCACCAATGTCAGGCATCAGGGCCAGGAGGTATCTCAAGCTTGTAAAATCCAATGTGTCAACGAAGCCTTCAGGAAGGTAGAGCTGAATGCCTCTGCCTAAATCATGCCGGTTGCTGGTGGGTGAGAGACGGTGTCGCCAGCAAGATGTGCTCTGGATGTAGGCAGCAGGGGTGAGGTCATAGATTGACATATTAATATGACCAAATGAGGGCAATAGAGGGCAGTAATTGACCACTGGCTAAGCCAGGGGTTCTCAACCTGGGGGTCGTGACCCCCATGTGGGTCGTGTCCCCCCATGTGGGTGTTTCCAGGGGGTCATAATATAGCTTTTTGGGGAACCATTTTAATATTTCGCTCTAAAAAGGCTTAGAAAAACTAAAGTAATTTTTAAAATTGCTAAATTTCTTCTTTTTTTTTTTTGGGGGGGGGGGGGGGGGCAGGGCAGGGCAGTGGCGTAGCTCAGGGGGGGGGGGGGGGGCAGGAGGGGCAGGGGGCAGCAAATGCCCCCCCCCCCCCCCCCCCCCACCCGACGGAAAAAAAACCATTTGGGCCCCGCCCCCAGCCCCTCTAAAAAAAATAAAAGGGGAAAAAAAGAAAATAGGAAAAAAAATGATAAAAGACTGAGTTGGCACTGGTTATTTGTG
>CM069447.1:35624469-35836547 GCA_035610835.1 Ophiura sarsii | reverse complement strand
TTCAATAGCCGACTATGTTTTGTCAATAAAGATAGAGTTTGTCATTTAATTTGGTCATAAGGGGGGGGGGGGGGGGGGGGGGGGGGGGGGGCATCACGGGGTCGAGCCTTCTGGTAAGTGGGAGATGTGAACCCTGTCCCCTCTAGTTACGCCCCTCCTGCTGCTTATGACACGTGATCCTTATGACACCCTTATCACTTACTAGAGGGTTTGCCCCGTTGTGTTAAATTGATGTTTGATCGTGCATGAGAGATTCTTCGCCAACCACTGCCGACATAATATTGGGTTGGTGTATAACACTATAACTAACGACAGGGATTACTCATGTTTATGTGATTAATGTCCTGAAAGTGTATAGTTACACTACTATCATTGGATTGGTGTAGCCAGTGGATGGGGTGGGGGTACAATTACATGTATAGCCGGGCGATGATTTTTGTGTATAGGGTGAGTCAAGGTGAGTCAGCAAGAACGTGCACTTTGCCGGCACTTTGTTGATGAAAGCGCCACGGCAGATTTAAAGACTACATGGCCTTTCATTCAAAAGAGATTTTTTAATTCGAAAATTGCGTCATATTGTTGCAACAATTTTAGTAGAACCCAGGTATTTTAAAGCCAATCACGGAATGGCAATAACATCCAGAGATGCTGATCAATAAAATAAGTAAAAACCCTGAAAAGGCACATGAATGTTGGATACAAATCTTAAAATGACTGGAAATATATATAACTGTGACATTATGAGTAATAAAAAGCCCGAAACCAAAATTGAAAAGTGAAAGGAACTAGGCATAATCTGCAGATTCAGGAAGCAAACCTCGTTAGAATAATACATTAAGGAATGGCTTGATAATTCGACCATTCCGTGGATTGGCTTCAATATTTGGGGCTTTACTAAAATTAGTGTAACATGATAAGTAAATGGTCGATTATTGAACTTCTTCATTTGAATGAAATCCAGGTTGTGGACCTTGATAACGCTATATTGGTTTTGGATATGCATGCCTAGATTTGTTGTGACGCTTTTGCGAGAAAAAAAGTGCCCGTTCTTTCTGACTCACCCTTTATGTCCCTGCCACTTTGTCTAGTATGGTCCCCGTCATGTGCCGGGTCCCACGGGTATGGCTTAAAAGGATTTACCAACTTTCCATCTAATTTGGGAATCTGAAGTAAATTAACATTTTTTTTAAAAATTGCGTAATTCTCGCACTACGCGCGCATGTTTCTCTCGCACTACGCGCGCATGTTTCCAGTACACGGAGAGCCTGTCCAACAATCAAACGGGCACCGTTGCCGATTAAGATTCATGCTGCCGCATGCACCGTTCTTTTTCTGCACAAGCTACTGTGCATTAGAAATTTAGGCTATAGGCATTAGGTCGTTAATTTATCTATAGCTGATGGAAAAATAATTTCCAAAATATAAAATTGTTAATTGAAAGTGAGTGTTCATTCCAATAACTCTAGATTAATTTCAATAACTCAAGAGTCATTTCTCGCAAATAGAAAATATTGCTGCACAAATAGAAAACATTCTCGCAAAATTGGCATTCCGAGCATTCTGTGTGTTAAAAAACCACCTTTTTCGTGCTGTCGAATGTAAAAAAGAAGCCAAACCTTTTCATGCGCATTCGAAGTGCGCCTACAATTTCCGGGAAGCGTAACGCATGAAACCGCGTGCGTTAATCGATAATGATCGCGAACGCGCGTGGAATGTTTTGGAGTAGGCAAAATAAATGGTGACGCGTGCGCGTTGAACCGGTTGACAATGATTAGGCGCTCGTGTATTAATTTCTGTGCGCAACATCTGCGGCTAGTCATCGGTTGGATCTCTTTTAAAATGAGTTTGCTATCTACTGAAGATAACAATGATAACGGTCAAAACACGGTCATTATTAACAATGTAGGCCTATATATGGTTTTGTTATGCCTGTGTTATTTAGGCCTATTGGCTATCCCTATAAATTGCCTTGTCACCTATACCTAGACTGAAGCGTATTATACTCTTTCATTTGGAGAAGGGCAACAAGTACAAGGATATCAAAGGTGCAACCACACACATAGCGGTACGAGCGGTGGGTGAAAGAATGTGCAAGCTGGTACGAACAAAAGGGGATTGCAGAGTTCAGAAATCAATTGAAATTACATTAATTAAGCCTATTGTTTACATCTCATAACGTCGTAATAACCAAACCCGATGTTACCCTATTATTTGTATTGGTCCGGGGCAGCAGTATAGAGCATCCTCTCCCACCATAATCCCCTGACTTTCACCTTGGCTTTCAGTCTAGAACATTTGGACCTTTTATTGATTCAAAAAAATGAATGATATGCCATTTAGCGATCGAAATGGGAAGACCTCTGTTTTTGTTCAGTCCGGATTTCAATCGGTATGTTCCCGAATTTATATAGGCCTATTATTCAATTTAACCATGAAATTTTTAGGAAGATTAAAAAAAACATGACTTGTTTGACCTTACCCCTGGTTATCTTGGAAATTGTTTTGTCTGATAGTATGGCATGTCACCACACCGTAGGTCTAACACCCAAATGCAAACTTAAATAAATTAGCTTTAAATGGATATTATATTAAAATAAACGAGAGAGTGTCCAGCCCTGCCCTCCCTATACCTTCCCCAACAGCTTGTTTGGGATTGCCGAGGGTGCACATAACTATACTCAGTTAGACTATAAAACCATGATATAGGCCTGTCCAAGGATGCTTCTCCAATACACTCGGTGTATGCCCATGTAAACCTAGGTCAAATGGCACTTAATAAATGATATTATGTTTGATATGAAATGACAAATTAGTAGGATACATTGAGTTGAACTCATTGAGAACTACGATAGAAAATTAACAGGCCTACCATTATACAGTAATGACAATAATTAAATAAGCAGGCATTGGATGGACGGGCGGGTGGGATGGACATGGACAACTATTGAAAGGAAACAAAACAAAACTTCGGATAAAATCCCAGTGTAAGTCTTTTTGATATTTGTTAATGTTTCAGATCATGGATTCAAAATCTTTCCCTGTCCTTTATTTTTGTTATCTTTTTGTCCTTCTCTCTTTCCAAACTCCTTGGCACTAAATTACGCTTACCCAAAGCCTTGTTTTACTTACTTGCTTCAGCAACACCCCGGCACAAATGACGGTTTGATTAGTCGGGCCCCCGAATACCCCGATGCGAAAACAATGCAAGTAACCATGCCCTCAAACGCGCCAAAAACATAGCGGGTAACGCAGCACGCACTGGCGGCATTCGAAACAACTTAAGCGGAGTGGCGCGTGCTAATTTGCGTGAAAAACAAAACACGGGATGCGCGGCGCATGGACATTTCGATGATCCCCTGCGGGCAGACTTTTCCATTCCACTTTGTCGATGGACAGAAAAAGGGATTTAAATCCTTCTAAGGATTTTGGAATATTGAAATTGATTTTTTTTTCTTCATGTACTGATAGATAACACTTTGAAGTTTTGAAAAATGAAGAAAAGTGAAATTCCTGGAAAATACAAAATGACACTTGACAGCCCCCTTAAGCAGGCGGTTTTAAGTTTGATGTGAGCTTTATCAATTCGTCGCTGTTCTGACATACCGGCACATCTCTTTACTTATTTCTGTTGTGATGTGCCGGTATGTCAGAACAGCGACGAATTGATATACGCTGAAAGTTAAATACTGGTATTCACCGATTTTCTATAATGTCATGCCATATCGGAACGGATAAAGACATTTTGATAAAATTAACAGAGTAGGTAGTAAACATGTTCCCCATCATATTGCAGGCATTATACTTGAACTGCAATGTTGTTTTCATATTGTTGATTTTTCTTCAAACTGGGACACCTGTATAATGATGTGTAAATCATTTTCCAGAAATGTGCAGAGACCGATAATATCATGTTGTCGGCGTATGCGTTGTAACGTCTAACGCAGCGTTGTCGGGGTATGTGTGCTAAAGAACAAGATTATTCGAAGAAGGAAGTTGATAAACAACTCGCTGAATTTGCCAATTTTATTAAGGGGGAATTTGTTGTTGTTTGATTAAAATAGATCTTACAAAACACGTTAGTCGTATGATAAAAGATAAAAAATAACCAATGAAGTAAATAATAATGAGAGTTAAATACACTCCGTTGCTGTTTTGCAATTGGTCTCATAATGTACACGGGCTGTACCATGACCCAACATTCAAACTATTCAAAAATAACACTTACCCTGAGCTTCAATCTCAAATAATATCGAAGTCAAAATCACAACTCCATATAAAGAATATACTACCAACTTGTAGCTATCTAAACGCAGTCCCATGTTTAGGCCTATATATAAATCCACAGGTACAATATCTTTAGCCAGATCCGCTTTATGATATATCTGCAGCTTGACACAGTAGAAATACTTTGTTAACTGTTGTTTCAGCAGAATATGAACTGAATACTGAATGAGTACATACAGTGTTCTGATTTCGTACTCAATGAAGATGTTTATTACGAACAATTAGCCACTCCTACACAAACGTGTCAATATTTTATTTTGGAAGTGTTCCAAATTTACCTAGATCCGTGAGTATACAAAGCTAATGAAATGAGATCGCATAGGCCTATTGTTATGTTCTCATTCCTAATAAAGATGTATGTTTAACAATTTTGGCAGTCACCTACATAAAAAGTGTCATTGACGTGATAACGAGTCAGCATTTGATCGTGGTAGTGTTTGGTAAAATTATCAAATAGATATATACAATAACGGGATTGGATATTCCTTTAAAAATATCAATAAGGCGACGAAAAAACCTGTTGATTAAAATAAATTATGTTTGATTTCTTTTTAAATGTTTTGAAATGGTTGACATTTTTGGAATTTTTGTTGTTGAAAATTTCGACAAATTTGAAAAATCATCAAAAAAGCCCGAAATTCTAAGGAAAAAAAGCTCTACTGACAGACTCTACCTGAGAGGTACGGTTTCCCGTACAACATAGTGTTTTTGTCGCCTAAGTGATCATTTGTACACAATTAACACCAGAAAAATAGGAAACCTTCCAAGGTTCAGTCAATCAAATCTGTCACTGGTCAAGTTGACTATTCAATATGCCCTGGATATCGAATGAATTGCTAATTTAGCACTGTGTGAAAGGAGCCATGGTCCTCTATATCATGCCTACAGAGCCATTAGTCCAGCCTCCATGGAAACTAGTCTTGCGTGTAGAGATAACGATAATGCACTTTACTGTACATGGCGGACTGTGGTTCCAGGGAACTTTAACTCCTTCTTCACCGGGCAATTCAATAAACTAAAACATTATTAGGAGGCTCAGTTTATTTAGCACTAAATAGTGTCCCATTGGATTACACGTAAAATAGGCACAAATCAGCCCCATTTATCTGCCCTTAGTACCCATTGTTAGTACCCATGTCTGGAAGGCTTGAAGACAAAGATAATGCTTTTGAATTTTAATAAAATCTTCAAAAAAGTGTTACTTCTTCCAGTTAGATGTTACGATATGATCATTTGAACAGCGCCACCTATACTTTCTGCTCGAACGCTCGCCTTCTGACCGCCTCCGAGCAAATGTATTCATCCACGTGATAAATTTTCTGTAAAACGAAATTAAATATTTTGCAATAATGAGCAAAGTACAATAGATTATTTTTCATTTTATTTATAATATGCTACCTCACGCCAAACTGATACCCTAAGGACCCAATTTATCATAAAACCGGATTTTGTTTTTTTACTCAGAACTTACTACCATTACACAAAGCGAGGAGTAATTTAGTATTGTACGCCCTTAACAATCAAACAAAATATTAAGTATAGGTTTACGATTGGTAGGTCTATACAACAATGAAACGCAACTATTATTAATAAAGTATGACACAATTTGTTCATACTGTTTTCTATAGGCCTACTAAGGCACATAATAAAATTTATCAACCTTATTCCAAAATTAAAGTTCAATTATTCCAGTTGTAATTATCACAGAAGTTTATCTAGATTCTAGAATGTGTCCATAAAACAGTACACACATTTGGGTGGATAACCACTTTTGAGAATAATTCAATAGTTTGCAACATTTATAGAAAACATGTATCGGGACTACATGTATAATTTTGCAAGGGTAATGATAAATATAAGGCCCTTCACAATTGATTTTAAGCCTGTTGCAGGTTTTAAAAAATGGATGAGGTCACTTTTAATTATGAATTATTTATTATGTATTATTTTCTGCATTTTCATGTTTGTGATTGAAACTGTTATCACAGATATTTTGCCCATTTGACAGGCACGGGTGTTGTACTGGTTTTACTCACAAAACATCCATGATTGCTTTTATCTATTATGAATTACAACCAAGTTGTTTGAGTATTCACCTGGCAAGCCTGGTGATCCAAGTCAGAAAAAAATACAAGATTTGCTATATTAACCAACATGTTAACTGTCATTTTAAATTGAAAAGATGCAAAATCATTAAATGAGATCATTAAATATGTTGACATTTTTCAATGTTGGACGAGGGCAGTTAAAAGGAAACTCAGAATCAATTGTGAAGGGCCTAATGGGCTTTCTGTGGATGTCAAAATCCCAGGGGACTCGGTGGCTAGTTTTTACCATTTAATTAAAGACGCAGATTTGTAATTTAATGTATCCTTTCTTGTTTACATGTGAGTTAACATAATCATTTTACCCTACCCATGCTATGAAATGCTCATAATGTTCTAAATTTGAATACAAAATGGATTTTTTTTCTCCATATTTTTGTTGGCTGGATATTCAAATACGAAAATGCAATGTGTGCAATTTCAATTGAAAATCACTGTGCAGTGCTCGTGCAGAGTAAACTATAAATTGGGTCGTGCAGCAAAGGGGGTCACCACCGACAAACGGATAATGCGATCGACTTTATTTTTTCGCACAAAGTTAGGATCAAGTATGTTTACAATTATGTAGCAATATCACAAAGACCTCCTTTCTGGAAGGATTTGAAAATAATTGTCACCAAAGTATTTCTTTTCTAAGGGACCGTTCATTATTTATGGTGGAGGGGGGGTTGGGTAAACTATAGGGGGGTCATGTAACTTTCATATGTTGAAATAGGGGGGTTATGTAACTTTTTATTCTTGAACAGGGGGGGTTGTGTAAATTTGTTTAAACTATATAGATGGTGGTGATTGGAGTGATTTTAGAGGCTATTTTGGAGTGTAAATGCCATTTTTTTTCTGCGCTTCGCGCATATTTTCTTGAAACCTATCGACTTCAAAAACTTTTACTATGAGACGACTTCTGGACAGCAAATCGACGATATGGTGGAAAAACATAGATATCATCAACGGTCGAGACATTAGAGCCACAGAGTGTATAATGTTACAAAATCCAATTTCATGATTTAAAAATGTGATTGATTGCATGCTTTTCACCTCATCTCTGCTTTGCACCAATGCTCACAAAAGTAGAAATTTCACTGGATTATACGTTTCTGCTCAGGATGTTCTTGTTCGGGTTATAAAGACTCACAAAACCACCCAAAATGTATAAATATGAAGAAAAAAATTCCAACTCGCTGCGCTCGCCATTACTCATTTCACACAATAAAAAGAAGGGGCATCATAAAATTATTGGCCGTTCAGATACAGTGGCGTAGCTAGATTTTTTTTCAGGGGGGGCAAGATTTCTAAAAGGTTGCCCCAAAATTTTCCCAAGTCAGTCACCTCGTGAATTTCACGTAAGTGGGGTGGGGGGGGGGGGGGGGGGGGGGGGGGGGGGGGGGGGGGGGGGGTGAAGTCAAAAATTTCGCACGGTCAAAAATTTTCGCACGTACACAAAGTTTCACAGTCAAAAAAACACTATACTCAACAAATTTTGGCCAATCCTCAGGGTTTTAAGCAGTTTTTTTACAAAAATGGTCATTTATTTTTAAAAACCAAGCTAAAATGGTCATTTTTAAATGGTTACCCCGCGTATAAACACTATATCCAAAGAGAGGGGCGGGGGCACAAAGGGGGGCGGGGGCACAAAAACGTTCTGTCAGGGGGGGGCAACTGCCCCCCCTGCCCCCCCTGAGCTACGCCACTGTTCAGATAGGGCACAAACAAGTTGATTTGTGTAAAAAGCTACTGGTTAGCAGGGGGGTCATGTAATTTTAAGTTTCAGCTGTAGGGGGGGTTAGGTGATTTTAACATACATGTCTCGAATTTGTCCCCCCCCCCCCCCCCCCCCCCCTCCACCAGAAATAATGAACGGTCCCTAAAGGGTGGTGGAGAATTAAGCAGGCTCTCGTCCAATGGTTCATTCTCTTTTTGCTGGTTCCCTGCATCCTGGATCCCCGCGCCAACTCATCCATATGTACAGGTACAAGCAAATCCATCCCAACCGATAATCGACTGTACACCACATTACGCTGTCGCTCTCTTATGCCATACAGGAAATAACGATAAACACAAGTTGTAGTTGAAGTGACGCATCGAAAAAGGTCTACTTGCGCAATAACGTAACATGAAACTAAGAATATAAAACCACATCTAAATAAAGTGGATAAATCACGATACGTATGCGTTGGCATGCATCCAAAACATTTCCCGGGTCTCATATCTTTTTCTTCGCCGTAGCAAATTATCATACATGTTAAAGAGCTAAAGGCGTAATATTCTGATGCAATTGACATTAAACAGTGGGTTAATTATATAAAAGATATGTGGAAAGATTTTATTTTTTATTAACGGCAAAAGTTCCACTTGAATTGTTAAACTATACAAAAAAAAATTAAAGTTCACCTTTCGTTTCAGCTTTAAATTAATCATATAACAATACCATTGCTGAGTCTAATGCGTTTTGTACAAAACGTTGACAGGTACGTAGTGATTCCATTTTAAAAAGGGGAAACCCCTTATTATACCGTTGGAAATATAGTTAGGCCGTGGAAAACTTGATGTGTGTGTTTTATTTTATTTATTTATTAATTCCCTATCTTTCTGGATGAAGCTCTGCTAACATCTCTCGCTTGCACTGCGTGCACAATATTTAGATCTGAAATAGATCAGTCTGTTTACCCCAATCCTGCTGGCCAAAACAACAACAGCAAAGTTGCACTAGGTAGAGGAAATCATTGATTTATGTGACAGTTATGACAGTAATCACACACAATTCAATGAATACCTAGTGCAACTTTGCTGTTGTTATGCGCGGTCATTGAAATCGCCATAACTTTAAAAGTATCCATTCGATTTTGTTGAATGAGGTATGAAACTGCGGAGAAGAAATTTGCTCATTTAATGTATATCTCAGATTTTTGGTACCGATTATATATTTTGAATTAGCCAACCTCAAAGCACCTGGTCAGGGACTTTATGTGATAGGTGTACTAGTTAGTATAGATCATTGGAGTTGAGCTGTAGAAGGTTTACATGGTCAGTGTATCCTCAAATCAGAACTACACAATATTATGGTTAAAAGTGGGAATTTGGTGATTGGTGACAAAACACAAACTTCGTATGTAAAGTTCCGTGTTCATAAGCATTGTATGTCACGCTGGATAGATAGTAACAATTTAGAATCTCATTAGTATATTATTTATAGAATCTGAACTTATTTCAATGATGCCAGTTGACAATTGAGGTAAGTTCCGTGTTCATAAGCATTGTATCCTTTAGTCACGCTGGGTAAATAGTAACAATTAAGAATCATATCTCGGATTAGGGCATAGATTTATCAACTCTTTTCAAAGCTTTGATCAGAGTCGTTCTTTGACATTTTGAGTAAACATGTATCTGAACTATTTCAATATGTGGTATTTCTGTGGCATGATTTTAATATATCGACAGACTTTAAATGTCAAAACTGGTACAGTGTAAAACTCCAGAAAAGTGCTTCCCGTAAGACATTCCGTTACCCCTATCGTGTTGGAGCATGCGATTGGTATAGAAATGTAGGGTATTGTCTCCTCGATAAGAATATCGCTGTTGGTAAATTAAAATCGTGTGCTAATTAGCTTTAATTAACCAAAATAAAAAAAAACAATACCTAAATTTAATGCAGTATATACTATTTTAGCAACACTACTCTATTGAATTTACGGCGAACTCACTAATGTGTGTCTTTGTGCTGCTATTGAATGGAGTTGCCACGTCCACTTCGAATCCTATTGATCTTGAATATTTTTAAGGAAACAAACGCGAGTTTCTTTTAGGAATATTTACTAGTATTCTTCTCAGGTATGCAGCTATCGCTCGTAAATCCGACGTCATTCGTCTTAGCATGCTGTATTCAGCTCTGTGTACTAAAGTGTGACACGGAGGGACTAGATTCTCTGAATCGTCAGATAGCTACGGAAGAGTTCGGAACTGACAAGGATATTTTATTGAATAATTTTAGAAGCATAATCAAAGCTAGCTACTTGGCAATAAGGATATCGATTTAAAATGATCATGAGTTAACAGTTTCATGTTTGGAAAAGGGACGAGATGTCTATATTTTATTCCTTTATATTGAAACAAGTGATTGCAACCAATATCGAGGTCCGTATGTAATTATGTTAAAATCCTAAATAAAAATAAAATAATTCAATATTTGACATTATCATTTTTGGACGCGGGCGGGAAACAGTACGCCTAAACACAGAAGACTCAATCTTAATTGGCCTAGAACACCTCGAGTCACTATATTGAGTGTTAACTTCGGGATTGTTTAATTTGAAATTGGCTAATTTATGCTTTCATAAGAGATACGACATCGTATTGGTATATACGTTGATTCCCGTAAGCCACCCACAGTTTTAGCAATCTCTTTAGCGGCATTTAATTTGTTTGTGGTTTCGGGTTGTTATATCAGTTGAGGATCCTGATAAAAAACCACGTTAAATGCTGTGAAATTTAAGCCAAGTTCTAGATGACCTTAACTTGTCTTTAAGACACTTACTTAACAACCAATGATTTCCCCTACAACAAGCCATAATAGATGAGGTGACCGTTGTTTACATCAGTAGTGTTTACATATTGATTAGCGCCTGGTCTAAAGACATGCTAGGGGTACTAGTCCATGACTACTGCATACATCATACTATATGAAAGCAAAACACACATCACTGAGCGCCAATTTTAAAAGCACATGCCCTTATGGTGCGCACGCAAACCGCCGGGCAACCAGATTTAGTGCCTGGTCGTCTCATTGTGCTTAGGGATGCATACCATAACTGCTGCACTATTACACCGTAGGCATGGTAAGTAATGATCAATCAAGTGTGAATTAAAGCACCGTTCCCTGTAGGTGCGCACGCAAACCGCCGGGCACTACGTCACCGGTCACACCATCTATAGGCCTATGCCTTAAACATGTCTAATGTCGATTCCAATTGCCACTGCACCATGCACTTAAAACAACATTGGTCTAGGATAGACAAACTGTGTGTGTATAATTATCAATCGATCACTCTTCATTTAAATCAAATAAACAAATAAAGCCCCTTTTCAGGGTCAATTAAACCTTCCAAAATGAAAGGGGTTAAATTTGTACTTATTTCTAGTCATTTGTTTAGGTGTTTTGTGTCGGTCACTTTCGTTGTCACTTTGAT
The DNA here is from genome assembly GCA_035610835.1 of Ophiura sarsii. NCBI lineage: Eukaryota > Metazoa > Echinodermata > Ophiuroidea > Amphilepidida > Ophiuridae > Ophiura > Ophiura sarsii. The sequence continues at coordinate 35,824,978 of CM069447.1, read as the reverse complement.
ACAAAAATGGGTGAATAAAAACAAGAAATTAAACTTTATTTAAATTGTAGTTGGTGTATAGTTAGGTGGCTATCATGGAAAGGGGTTATTGTTTACCAGTGCATAAGGCAATCTGTTCCTACACATAGTGCACATGATAGACGAATAACTCCAGCTCCAGTTCGAGGCCCACGCAAGGACGGTAACCAGGGGTCGAAAAGGTTGGTCCATATCTTTGAAAAGGCATACATTAGGAATGTTTGTAAATAAACATGATTTATTTTAATTTTCTTTAAATATGTCGTTTACTTTCCTTTCCCGACTGGTCCTAATTAAGTTTATGTTGCACACCAATAACACTATAATAATAGGTGTAAATTCACGCACTACGAATGCTGTTTATGGATATGCTCAGGTGAAGATATCAATGTAATAATTCATGAATGCTATCTACCGAAGATAGCAATATAGCATATGTTATCTGAAGATAGCAATGTAATATATTAGTATACTATCCGAGCCCCTGGGAAGGGGGTGCTGGGGTGCTGCAGCACCCCATGGTCTTTTTGAGGGGGTGCGCAGCACCCCTTATTTTAAGATTTTTGAAAAAATATACATTGTCAGTCCAATAATAAGTTAAGGGGTAAGATTTTAAGATTTTGGTATTACATACACCACATAACAATTTAATATGACCAAAGTCAAGTATTTCTCACGTCTGACAGTAAGACGGTGTGTATGGGAAAGGGGGGGGGTATAATTCGTACATGCTCCTATATGGATCATTTCCCCTAAGAAAACAATTTTCCTAAAAAAAGACAACACAAATTTATTAAAATGTTTGATCATGATATTGATATTGGACCAAACAGAGTGATGTTTAAGATACCAAAATTCACCTCCATGTTTTCCCTAACATGGGTGCTTCCCTAAGATTTTAAGATTTTTGAAAACATATACAGTGTCAATCCAATAATAAGTTCAAGAGCTATATGATATTGATATTATGGACCAAACAGTGATGTTTAAGCGAGCAAAAATCACTAAGATTTTAAGATGTTTGAAAAAATATACAGTGTCAGTCCAATATTAGTTAAAAAACTTGATTTTTTTTGCGCGCTTCGCGCGTATTAGTTTCAATGTTAATTATTCAAGCATAACAAGATGGCTTCAGGAACATTTTTGGGAACCATTTTAGATTAAAAAAGTGGATTCTGTGCACGCTTCAAACATATTAGTTTCAATGTTTAATTATTCAAGCATAACAAGATGGCTTCAGGAAAGTTATCTGGACCATTTTAGTTTTAAAAAAAACTGGACATTTTTGCGCGATTCGCGCGTATCAGTTTCAATGTTTAATTATTCAAGCATAACAAGATGGCTTCAGGAACGTTTTCTGGACTATTTTAGTGCACCGTATTTATGTTCAATATTTAACTATTCAAGCATAACATGATGGCTTCAGGAACTTTTTCTGGACCATTTTAGTTAGAAAAACTGGAACATTTTCGTTTTAAAAAGTGGAATTTTTTGCGCGCTACGCACGTAGTAGTTTCAATATTAATTATTCAAGCATAACAGATGGTTTCAGGAACGTTTTCATGACCATTTTAGTTAAAACACTGGCAATTTTTGCGCGCTTCGCGCGTAATTATGTTCAATATTTCATTATTCAAGCATAACAAGATGGCTTTAGGAACGTTTTCTTGACCATTTTAGTAAAAAAGTGGAAATGTGTGCGCGCTTCGCACGTATTAGTTTCAATGTTAATTATTCAAGCATAACAAGATGGTTTCAGGAACGTTTTCATGACCATTTTAGTTAAAATACTGGTAATGTTTGCGCGCTTCACGCGTAATTATTTTCAATATTTAATTATTCAAGCATAACAAGATGGCTTCAGGAACATTTTCTGGGCCATTTTAGTTTTAAAAAAATGATTTTATTGCGCGCTTCGCGCGTTGTAGTTTTTTCATCTTTCATTAGTGTCTCTCGTATTTTATGAACCAAGCCAAAGTTTATTAAAAATAAATGTAAATATTCATAGCAAGGAGAGCTTTCCTATAGGCCATTCAAACTTTCTAAAACCCAACAGCTTCACGAGGCTTCGCCCCCTGAACTCATACTGTCTCTGAACCAAGTCAAAGTTTATTAAAAATAAATGTAAATATTCATAGCAATGAGAGCTTTTCTAGGCCATTCAAACATGCTAAAACCCAACAGCTTCAGGGGCTTCTACCCTGAACCCCCGCAAAGGGGCCCCAAAGAGGGCCATTTGACCCCACGCCGTAGTGGTGAAGACTTATACATTTACAGCAGCCCCATACAAAATATACTTCCAAGGGCCCTGATACTATCTACTTAAGATAGCAATATAGCATACGGTCCGACCTACTGAAGATAGTAATGTTATATGGGTACTATCTACTGAAGATAGAAATGTAACGCCGTGTGTTTATCTACTGAAGAAAGCTATTGGGTTTATCTAAGTGATGAATGCAATACTATATGGGTGCTATCTACAGTAGATAGCAGACATCCGAGTGTAATGGTTTGTTTGTTTGTTTATTCGCGAATTGCACTACACCTTAATCAGCCTTAAACTAAGGCCTCCCATGCAACAACAAAACTTCAGAGATTTTTGTTATTCTCCAAAAGAACTATAATATATGGACAGCAACAGCAACACTCCTATTCAATTTCCTTCGGGTACCGGTGCTGTTGACAAATTAGGTGTCATTGTAATGATTGCAGGTATTAAATCGATTTCACTAAAAAACAGTTCTGCTAATCCCCGTGATTCCAAAGCTATAAAAGGGCAACCCATTTAGTCCATTTCAATTTAGCGTCTTCGCACTCAATAGACACAGATAAAGCAATCGATTCACAAATGACTGTCATTTGAATAGAAAGTTATGGCACATTGGCATACGCTATAACTAATTTTAGGGATTGCAGTTTTGTTTTGCTTAATTAGGGTATTTAGCACATGTTTTTAATTTGCCAACAGCGGTATTCATATCGGGGAGAACAAATACTACACGACTACATAAATCGCATGCTCCAACACGATAGGGGTAACGGAAATTATGTTAATGAGCTACCTTTTCCTCTACCATTTACCTCGCCAAAATGCAGAAAACCAGCTTGACGAATCTTGGCTTAAAAATGACATGGGCAGTGGCGTAGGTCGGGGGGGGGGGGGGGGGTGACAGAATTGTTTGTGCCCCCGCCCCACTCTTCGGATATAGGGCTTATATGCGTTTTAACCATTCAAAAATGACCATTTTCGCCTGGTTTTTAAAAATAAATGACATTTTTTTTGGAAAATCTGATTAAAACTCTGGAGATTGGCCATTATTTGTTTACTGTGGTGCTTTTTGGACTGCGAAATTTTGTGACCGTGCGAAATTTTGTGACCTTGCGAATTTTGTTGAATCCAATTAGTGTTTCTCAATTTACCTTAAAGGGGCACTAAGAGATGTGTTGGAGACTGCGCCCTCAATTAAGATAAAAACTGGGATTAGTATATTTTTATAATTGTATTACATGTATGAACTTACACCTATAATGCTTAAGAAAAATCAGCACTCTTTGTACAAGAAAACGTCGATTCAAAAATGCCCGTATAGCCGCGACGAGCATTTAACGTCCGACAGTATTCCCCTGCAGTACGCGTGATACATAACGCGAACCATATTTGCATAGAGGGCGTTTTTCAATAAATATCGATGATATTGTTTTAATCAAGTTTTGCTGTGTTTTTGTTAGTAGAAACAACAATAATGGCAATTGTTAATGTTCATCTTGAATTCTGAAGTAAATTTTTAAACATTTAAAATTTTCAACACCACTTTAAAATGTCCCTTTAAGGGGATACTGAGCTAAGAGATACGTGTTGGAGTTTGCCCTTAATTTTTCTGGAAATATGTGGGGTTTTTTGCACCTATACGTAATACTTAGGCATATAAACCGTTACCATAATTCTCCGTCTATCTTGTAAAATCTCCCGATTTGGTCATTTCCATCATAGACGGTAATTTACCGTCTGTGTTTCCATGTAGATCACATCGAAATTATCAGTACCACTTATTACCACATAAATTGCTTCAACCGAATTCTATTTAGCGCCATCATTCAACATAGCGCTGTTTAATATATGAACCTAGTAACTATTGTTTAAAATGTACACAATTGTGTAAACATTTACAGGGTTGTGCAACATTTTAAACAAGTTGCGTATTGTTTTAAAACAACCGGTCGGTTGCTAGGTTCATATATTAAACAGTGCTATTTGTTTACACAATCGGATTAACAGTGTACTGTTCATCTTGAATTTTCTGAAGTCAACTATTATTGTGTTTAAATTCTTCAACACTACTGCGTACCACCACTGTACCAACTTTCAATTTTCACATCCACCCTAGCGATGACACCTTAAGTATCCACCTATCACATAAAACTGAACATTTTATTCTAGCCTTCCACATAACCCCTGCGTCAAAACTATAGAAGGCTGTTAGAAGTTGGCAGGTGAGCTAAATGGAGCGGGCTCCTTTCCTGTGCCTGGCCCAACAAGATCCAGCAAAAGTTGCATAACCTTCAACTCAAGACTCATTTGTTTATTAATTGATTTTCTGTGCATGCCTTCTCATTATTCTTTCCATTCCACTTTTGTATGATGCCTGGGGCACATTGTTTTGTTTTTAAAGGTGGATATTCCGATATTATTTTGCCAATCAACATATTTTTTTTATATCAGAAGTAATCCCATATTGTTCTCATTATTTCTGTAAAACGTTTGGCGCAATATATGTTCCATTTAGACGATATAGGCTAAAATCCAGTGAATTACTACCAGAAGTGGTTAACCATCTGGTCAGTTTGTGTATTACTCAATGGGCAAATTTCATGTCACCTTGTGCTTCTAAAGGGGTCACACCACTAATAGAGCTCGATATGGATATACAAAAACACTGATATAAAACTCTGTTTTAGACCACTAAATTGCGAAATTGGACCTTGTAGAGTGATTTCTTTCTTAAAGATAATCACATTTTCTCACCAAAAAGTGCAGAAAATAGGTAGGTTAGCCTGCTCGATTTTGCAAAATATGCCCATGGAGTACTACATCTCTGACGAGCTTGAAAATATCACCGTAATTGCCAATGTTTCCAGTAAAAAGCGTATATTTGAAAGATCTCTCAACATTTACTTTTTATAGTCAGGGTGCATAATTAATTAGGCCCTAATTAAGAAATGTTTAAACATTTTAAATAGTGGGCCTAATTAAGTATGCAAATGCAAATCAGACAAAAGCTAGCGTACGTTTTTAGCTCTCAAAGTGTTCTACCCATGTACCAAATTACATCATCATAGCTCATCTCATTAGTCCACAAACTTTACTTTGCATATTTCATGCATACATAATTAGCCATAATTAGGACATTACATGGCAACTAGAATTGGAAAAAAGAAAGAAAATAAAAAGAAGGTTGTTGCCAAAGATGTTGGTATTATGCCTCTTTGACCTACCATATCTCAGCAACCGAATGTCCGATTGAAATACAATTTTCAGTTCCAGAATTTTTAGACCAAGGGCTCGAACATATTAGAATTTAAAGGAAATCTATTTTTTTCATCGGCCAATAGAGCCACCTTAAGTTACATTAGGAAAAGGTTTGTAAAGCTGATCCAATATGAAATGTACATAGACGTTAAGTCACATTTTGGGTGCAAATTTCATAATTCATAGTTCAAATTCTACAACGGTACAATTACTTGGTGAACATCAAAGCGCGCATCGCAACACAGCTGTTCAGCAATACCAGCAAGCCTCGCTTCTGTCACGTGACCAAGTGTGTGGTTCCCATCGGGACATACAATTAGGCTTAATTAATTCAATCTCATGACCAATTTCTTAATTTGTATTACCATTATTTTTTTTTGGTTTCCATTTGACGTAGCATCTCTTATCAATACACTACGAAATGAAAGTCAGCGTGGATTGCCACGATTCATTAATTATAGATGAATAGCTTTGATATAATTGTTCCTGAAATTTGGACAGAGTTGGATGATCAAATTGTTGTAGTTATACATACATTTTCTGCCAAAATATTATCATTAAATATCAAAATAGATGTGGTTCACCGAATACCAAAGGTAACTTAGTTCCGGACCAGTCACTGCACAATATATACACATTGAAAAAAGTATCGCACCACTGTTTTTTTTGTTGAAAAGTGCAAATGTGTCCTCGAATTTTGCCACCATGTTGTGATATTAAGCTATCCAACAAAATGTTATGCAATAAAAGGGCCACATTTTAGTTTGTGACGTAATCGATGTAATGTTTTTCAAGGCCAATCACACTGAAACTGAATCACACCATGGTGGCAAAATTCGAGGCCACATTTGCACTTTTCAACCAGCGGTGCGATACTTTTTTCAATGTGTATATATGGTTACATGTTGGAATGTATGACTCAACAACAACTTCGTATTGAATATAGTCTGCCATTGTCCATCACGTACACATACGGTAACGCATATAATCCATAAACAATGCATTAACAATTACCAGCGATATCTCGTAAAATCAAGACAATTGGGAAAGTTCAGTAGCATTGTATTTTAAGTCACGCTAAGCAGTATGACGGATGTAAAATCTTATCTCGGATTCGATCATAGACTTAAGGACGCCTAACTCTTTTCAAAGCTTTCACTAGAGTCGTTCTTTTTTTCTTTTTTTTTCTTTTTTTTATCTTTTATTGTTTATTTCTATCATAATTTTCACATTTCACATAATTTCATCATTGCATATCATATACATGTTTAGCACATTTTCATGTACTTTTCAGCATTTTTATATTTTTATATGCTTTTCGGCATGTTTACATTCATAATTTTTCACATTTTATGTATAGCACATTTTCATATACAAGTACATTTTCATATGCTTTTCAGCATGTTTACATTTCATATCATGTATAGCACATTTTCATATGCTTTTCAGCATGTTTACATTTCATATCATGTATACCACATTTTCATATACTAGTACATTTTCATATGCTTTTCAGCATGTTTACACAATTACATAACACATAACACATTTTCATGTGCTTTTCATGTTAACATTGAATATCATTACCTTTTCTTTTCAGCATTTTTATATTTTTATATGCTTTTCGGCATGTTTACATTCATAATTTTCACATTTTATGTATAGCACATTTTCATATACAAGTACATTTTCATATGCTTTTCAGAATGTTTACATTTCATATCATGTATAGCACATTTTCATATGCTTTTCAGCATGTTTACATTTCATATCATGTATAGCACATTTTCATATACTAGTACATTTTTATATGCTTTTCAGCATGTTTACACAATTACATAACACATAACACATTTTCATGTGCTTTTCATGTTAACATTGAATATCATTACATTTTCTTTTCAGCATTTTTATATTTTTATATGCTTTTCGGCATGTTTACACATTTGTATATGATTTTCAGCATGTTTACATTGCATGTCATGTTTAACACATTTTCATATGCTTTTCAGCATGTTTACACATTTTCATGCTTTTCAGCACTTTTACACATTTTCATTTCAATAACACATTTTCATGTGCTTTTCGTGTTTACATTGGATATCATTAGGTAACGGCATGTTTACTTAATTTTCAACATTACATTATATACATCATGTATCCAGTTATTTGTATATAAACTCATATTTGATTTTATTATGAGTTTTACATCATGTTTATAATATTTAATTTTGAACCACATTCATACAAATATCGTTGGTATGCCGGTATACATAGACAAACAAACAATAAACAATTACATTTTTAACATCGTTTTATAAATCTCTGATTTGCAGCTCAAACAATAATAAGCTGATTAAATGTGGGTGGTTCCCGTAACGGAACTTGCTGATAACTAATTTACCAACACTTATTATTTTATTTATAGAATTGTTTATGTCTTCATCTTCTTTATTATAACCAAATAATACATCTGTAACTGATACTTTAATTAAACTATTGTGTTGTTGCGATACCATATTGTTGACTTCAGTCCATACACTTTTTATTTTCTTACAATAATAAAAGAAATGTTCAATATAATCTATTTCATTACACACGTCACATATAGTATCATGCTCTTTACCTATTTTGTGGAGAAATATCTTCGTTGGGTAAATGTTACTAATTATTTTCCAGTTTAATGTCATGAGTCGTGGTTCCTTAATTTGCTTAATATGTTTGCCCCAAATTTCGCTCCACTCAAAATTGTTATACTCGAATTTTTTTTCCCAAAACAATTCACAAATTGGTTTTGTATTTATTTTATCTATCATTGCATTTCGATATATTTTTGTTGTACAAAGTTCTAATGAAGTGTTACCATTATTATACTTGAACGTTATACCATCCGATCTAGTACCTGTTCTTTCATTCTTCCACAAAGTAGGTATTGCTTGTTTTACAGCTATGTATTGTATACAAGCATTTGCTGGATGAACAAATCTGTCCTTAATTTCATCAAATGTATACATTTCCCCATCGTCTTTGAATAAGTCTGACACATAAACAAAACCTATTTTTATCCATCCCTTAAAGTACAATGTATTACCTTTGCTCGTTATACAATCATTATTCCATATTACTTGATTATCCCAGTTTTCTATTTCGTTTATAGTTCCAGTATTTTTGATTTTAAACCAAACTTTGATTAGGTTGTGGTAAAAGGATGGCATTTCTTTTAAAATACCTTTTACGGCTTTATTCATAGTTTCAAAACTACAATTGCATTTGAAGATATTTAGGTCTAAGCATGTATTTTTCAATAAAGAAATAGGAATATTTTTCCACGTGCTGATTTCTGAATCTGCGAGCTTTTTGATCCATGTCAATTTAAGCGAATCCAAAAAATGTGGTAAGTTGAGCATTTTCAGCCCACCTTTTTCATATTCATTTATTAATGTTGTACGTTTAACTTTTTCTGATCCACCCCACACAAATTTAAAAAACATCCTATTTAAACGATTTACAAATTCAGAGGGTAAGTCAATTATTGAACCGATAAATGATAGCTTTGATGCTAAAAGGCTTTTTACTATCAGTACCTTGCCGACCTAGAGTCGTTCTTTGGTATTTGGAGAACTATTTCAATACGGTGCTTTTGTCTTTGGCCTAATTTTAAATATCTCATCCTGGGATGTTGTCATTGCACACATTTTTAGTAGCAATTTGTAGCCATTTCCATAATGCTATAGTACGGTGTACATAACGCCGCCAACAGACTCACAAGCAATGTAACACACCCACGTGAATTTAATACGCACACCGGTTAATTTAGTACATACATAAGCGATTTATTTTACGCACAGTTAATTTATACTCACACGAGCCATTTTATTTACGCACACAAGCGCTTTATTCTACGCAAAAAGCGATTTACATTACGCACACAAGTGGATTAAATACCGTTAAAAGCAATCTTGAATGGGAATATCCTTTACTGAGTCAATCTCTTAACCCTAACCCTAGAACGTGGCAGTGGGGATGGAACGAAGAACAGGGGGAGGGGGTTAAATAAAAAATGGGAAAAATTATGTCCGCCGGCGCCGGGAGTTGAACCCGGGTCGGCCGCGTGACAGGCGAGATATACTAACACTCAGCCACGGGGGGAGGGCTTCACAGGCTAAAAAATCGGAGACCATATATACCCGTAGTTTAGTGCTACAGGAGATAGAACTTGTGCGCGCGCAAGCCACGTGGTGCTGGCTGTGAGGTGACTGTGAGACGTAGTAGCGTTAGGGTTATAAAAATGCACTGTGTGGTGTCGTATTAACCCTAACCCTAGAACGTGGCAGTGGGGATGGAACGAAGAACAGGGGGAGGGGGTTAAATAAAAAAATGGGGAAAATTATGTCCGCCGGCGCCGGGAGTTGAACCCGGGTCGGCCGCGTGACAGGCGAGATATACTAACACTCAGCCACGGGGGGAGGGCTTCACAGGCTAAAAAATCGGAGACCATATATACCCGTAGTTTAGTGCTACAGGAGATAGAACTTGTGCGCGCGCAAGCCACGTGGTGCTGGCTGTGAGGTGACTGTGAGACGTAGTAGCGTTAGGGTTATAAGTTCATCATTCTGGCATTATACCAGAGACGGTGAAAAATAAGGATTATCGTCTCTATTGAAATTGTGTAGAACACGTGTGATATGTCTGTCTCGCTCACGCCTGTATGACTCACATGTTTGAAAAGCCCGGTATTCCATACTAGTACTAGTAGTCTATTGCGACAACAAATTGTCTCTCATTCTATTATGTTTTGATATAATTTTATATTAAACTATCTTTAGAAAAAAACAAATTCAAGAAAGAAAAAGAAATTCAAATCCGTCAAACATTTTGAACAACTAAAAGTATTGCATGAATTCATTGACTCGATTTACGTAACAATATTTAAAAAGTATAAGTTAAAAGTTTAACGGGTTCGCCGTCGGACGAGTTTTAATCTGTCAAGCTTTCGTCAGGATTAGCTCTGACTTCTTCAGGACCAAATTATTATAATATTAAACAAAACATAGAGATTGCCACTTCTCTTGTTATCATCATTTGGGCTGCCCCTTGCCCGATGATTTGAGAGTAGGTGCCTTTTCCTACTTGTGAAAGAATTGGTGGCTCTGAAAAGAGCCGTTCAGATGGATTGCCGCTTCCAGTGAACACGTAGGTTGCCACTGGCCTACTATATATAAATTTGGTTCTAATAGAACCTCCAAACTACAAACGTGTCATCCACATATCTGAACCAGTCCACCGGCTTCAAAGGATACGAGTCCAGTGCCTTTGTTTCAAAATGCTCCATAAATATGTTGGCTGTTATGGGTGACAGAGGAGATCCCATAGCTTGACCTTCTTTTTGTTCATAGAATTTGCCTTGCCATTTGAAGTAGGTGGAAGTAAGGCAGAGTTTCATAAGCTCAACAATCTCTTCGCATGACAACTGAATTCGAGATTCAAGAGTGCCGTCGTTCTGTAGGAGATCACTAATAATGCGACAAGCTTCGTCAATAGGTACATTCGTAAATAGAGATTTGACATCAAAGCTCACTAGTATATATTCAGGACGTATAGATATCTGTTTGGCTCTTTCTACAAAGTGTTTAGAGTTGTTGATGTATGATGTTCCCTTACCCGCAAGGGGTTCTAATATATTTGCAAGGTGCTTTGCTAAGTTGTAGCACGGTGAGCTAATAGAGCTGACAATAGGCCGCAAAGGCATGTTTTCTTTGTGTATCTTAGGGAGTCCATATATTCTTGGAGGTACAGAGTGTTTTGGCGTGAGATAAGAAGCTTTCTTTTTATCAAGCTTGTTTTGATTCTTCAATTCTTTGATAGCTTTCCCTATCTTGCGTTCTAGAGACAGGGTTGGATCTTTCTTCAAAACTTGATATGTGCCATCCTCAGATAAAAGGTTATCCATTCTTTCTACGTAGTTATCTTTGTCCAAAACCACAGTTGATTGTCCCTTGTCAGCTGGGAGGACGATGATAGAATCATCATTCTTCAGATTAGATAATGCGTCCATTTCTTCACGAGAGATATTGGATTGAGGCACTTTTGCTTTCTTTAAAGTTCTTAGTTTATCACAACGCACCAAATTCGCTTCACCTTCACAAAGATTCTTAAATCGTGCCGGTGTTAAAACTTACTTCACCAAATCGACCAAACTCAGAGATATTGTAAGCAGACCTAAAGATCCTATGCCCAAGGGTCGTTCACCTTGCGTGCCATAGCATACCATGTAGTTGTGGTGAACAAGGCCTTTAAAGGTCAGATTGTCTGAACACAAAAGAGCTACATTACAAGGCAAGAAAGATAGCTCGGCACTAGCTGAACATGCGTGTGAAGAAGGTCATGAACCACTCTAGAACCAATCCAAAAGCATTGCACAGGTTTCCAATCTTAGTATGCGGCTTGTTCGTGAAGCTCTAGAGATCAGAATCAATGAATCATCTACAATCAATAGAAATGACGGCAAAGATATCAGCCGCATGTGGCGCTCTCTATTTCCTACAGTATCAATCAATGCCGCCAATCGATAACAGTCTTGTAATTTTGTTCAGCCAGGTATGTAATGAACCATTATATACCCTGCTCAAGTTCGTTACAGCGTCAAACGATCTTTACAGATCAATGACCGCACTACTGTGCATTAGACTTTTGTAGTCTGTAGTAGACAAGGGGCAGTCTCTACGTTATTTCTATTGGTCAAGGGGCAGTCCTTTGGAGGTTCTATTAGAACCAAATTTATATATAGTAGGCCAGTGGCAACCTACGTGTTCAGTGGAAGCTGCAATCCATCTGAACAGCTCTTTTCAGAGCCACAAATTCTTTCACAAGTAGGAAAGGGCACCTTCTCTCAAATCATGGGGCAAGGGGCAGCCCAAATGATGATAACAAGAGAAGTGGCAATCTCTATGTTTTGTTTAATATTATAATAATTTGGTCCTGAAGAAGTCAGAGCTAATCCTGACGAAAGCTTGACAGATTAAAACTCGTCCGACGGCGAACCCGTTAAACTTTTAACTTATATTATGAATACCCGTCGTAAAAGCATATCTCACAATTTAAAAAGTATTTCACACAATTGTTTCAGTGTTTTGTTAGGCCTAAACTCGAACCCCCGAGCACTTGTGACAATCAGTTCATCTTTTCGAATCGATACTAGTTTATGGGAGTGAAGGTGTCGAGTTATGTATTGCTAGGCATAGCACAATGCACACACACAGAGTCTGCCACACAACATTATATGTATGCAGCTCTACTTTGAAAAAACACCCCTATATAAAAAAAACACCAACTAAATATCCGGGAACCTGCCGGGATTATTCGATCCGGGGACCCTCCGTTCTCAAGCCCCACGTCCCAATCACTAAGACACGGCCCTCAGCTACACATTCGCGCAGTATACCGCGCTCATAGGCTCGGTTGACTACGTCATCGAAAACCGACGGCGCATGCGTTTGGAGAGGGACTTTGGATTAGCATTTTTAGCACTCGGGGTTAGGGTTAATAGAACACACACACAGAAAATGTTACCATAACCCTAACGGCGGTTTAGGGTTTTTGACCGGGATCACAATTTTCGAGGAAAAAACACCTACTAAATCTCCGGGAACCTGCCGGGATTCGAACCGCAGTATACCGCGCTCACTATATAGGCTCGGTTGACTACGTCATCGAAAACCGACGGTAAATACGTTTGGAGAGGGCCAATTCTGGAAAATAGGAAATTACGAATGATGACAATAAAAAGTAGAGCTAACTGGGATCATAGATCACGGATATTAGCCGAGGGCGTTGACCTTTCACCTTGCTATATGGCTGATAATTATCAAAGGATAATTATTTTATAGTATTTTAATTGTACTATATTGGACATATAATTACTTAAATTCTTGCCCTGTAGTATTGGAGAAATTACTTTTTGAACCCAAGGTGACCCCTTATTGACCTTTAACCTCAAGGTCATAATTGACTCTTTTTTTTCTTGTCTCATCAATACGCACAGTTACCCCATTGTTGACCTTTGTTCCCGATGTTATAATTGACTTTTATTCTTTGATTACCAATGCGCATAAGATGCAACAAATCTGGTTAAAATCGGCGCCTGTCTTACATTTTACACCTGTATAGTTCAATGACCCCTAGTGACCCCATAAGACATGTCCCTTTTAAAATCGCTGAAGACCCTATATGTACATGGATCCAAGTAATCTTTTGACCAATTCTGAAAATCATCAATCATTTCCTCTCGAAGGAGTAGCATTTTGAGTTCAAGGATTGATCATTAACCTTTTGACCCCTAATGACCCTTCTTGAACTTTGACCTCAATGTTATGATTGACTGTTATTCTTTGCTCATCAATGCACATACGATGCAATTAGTCTGGTCAAAATCGGTACATGTATTACATTTTACACCTGTCTAGTTCAATGACCCTCCCCTGACCTTATATGACATGTCACTATTAATCACTGAAGGTACATGGATCCAAGAAATATTTTGACCAATTCTGACAATCATCAATCATTTCCTCTCGGAGGCGTAGCATTTTTGAGTGAAAGGTGAACTTGACAACTTGACTTATAGTGACCCTCTCCTGACCTTTTACCCAAATGTCATGATTTACTTTTTAGTCTTGACTTATCAAAAGACACACGATGCAACAAGTCCGATCAAAAACGGAGTATGTCTTAATTTGTTGACCTATATTCTCTAATGACCTCTGTGTGACTTTTGACGCCTTATGCTTTCTGGCCTGAGTAATGGTTCAACAACGGGTACTTTTGGTTTAATATGGGCAAAGTCGGTCAAAGTGTTTCTGAGCTATGGCTCTGTTGCCAAAAGAGGAAGGAGGAGAAAAGAAAGAAACAGCTGCAATACAATTTATATTAGTCGATTCTCGACTAAAATAAACACTATATATTTCGTATTCATACCTAGTAATAGGAGAAAATAGCAATACAAAGGACCTTTTGTACAAAACACATTTTGCATTTATATATGACTGATACGGTGCAGTTGATATCTACTGATGAAAGCACCAAACCCATTTATTTAAATATGACTAATACGTTGGTTGCTATCGACAGAAGATAGCATCAAACGATAATCTTTTCTATTCTCCCCCCCCCCTATGTTTGCTATATAATTTATTTGTAATGACTTTAATGCTCTTAGGGAAAGTAAAAGAAACCATTTGTAGTGTCCAGACTTTTTCCAAAAAAAGGAAGGAGGCCCGTTTCCACTTTTTTGTACTTTTTTTAGCGCAAATTGCCCTTATCAGCGAAAAACTGTGCGAATCACAACGAGGAGGAGGCCTCTTTAACTTGTTTTTATTTCATGGTTCTGAGGGTTAATATAAATTGGTAACCACAAAACTTGCTTTAAATGAATAAAAGAAAGAAACAAAGCTGTGATAAGCATCTCAATCTCTGAAACACCTGAACAAAAAAGTTATGACTGAAATGAATTTTAAAGAAAACAGAAAATTGAAGCGGACCCAAAAAAGGAATCGGAAGGGGGACGTTTGGTTTCTGTATAGTGCCACACAGAATGAACTGTTTAAAATGTTAGTAGAATTAAGAAAGCAGCAGGACACAAAATGTTCAAAGAAAATAATCCAGAGTTTTATTGTCATTGTACCGTGCGTTGCACTACTGTTTACAAGGTAATGTGGTATAAATAAAGTCTTGGGCAGTTTTCTTTTCTTTGGCAACTTAACATAACACTGATAAGGCAGTTTTTTCATTGCAGATGATATGAATTATAACATTTTCCTTTTAACAGCCACAGCCTGTACTGTGCGTATGTGTTATATACTCGTGTGGTGAAACCCGCCATCATAATATCAACGCTCTGGAAGCGCAAAGCGAACGACGTGAGCGTCCCGTTGACGTAGCAAGGACGTATACAGGCCACTCGAGGTCGCAGCAGCTGCTTGAGATCACAGCAAGAACTCAATATCGTTCTCTGCGGGTGGGGTGTGGATCAAACTGTCTTCCTCTTGGTCAGAATTCACAAACTGGTCCAAAAAATGTTTCACTTCTAATAATGTTGAGAAATGCAATTCTGATTAAACGGGACAAAACTTAAGTTTTACATACTTAATGGCCCACAAACTATATATTGTTGGAAAGCTTATGATTCAAGGTTTTTCATTTTTGCAAAAAAGAATCAAATTATACAGGGTGTGTACAATTTTTACAGGGTGGAACATAAAAAAGTTGATAGTTTTTGCTCCTCACAAAATATTTTGATAGTTTGTACAATTAGGGTTTAGCTGAAAATAGTCACCAAAATCAGAACAACCGCAGAAAGTGCTACCAAATTTGCTAAGATTCACTTGCCCAAAATGTACACATGAAAAGTACAGGGTGTCTAAAATTATGATGAAATAATGCATAAAATGAAGGTTTGTATATACTATTCTATGAAATTTAGTTAGCATGGACTATTTAATTTAAAAGAAAATGGTTATCAAAATGAACTACATGAATATCGTTAAAGTTCCTTTTATTTTGAATACAGGGTGGTCCAAAATAGGTCTAAATAGCAAATTTTTCATAAATCTATGAACAATTTTTTGAAGAAACACTTCTGGCTGTTTTAGTTAAATGTTTTACTACCCAGGGTAAAAAAGGATCGAAGAGTCACACAAATGAAATAGAGAGACTGCGATTTGGCAGTTGTTTAATCAATAAAGTGAATAAAACTGTGTATTTTTTACATTAAATCACTCCCTGAATTGAACATCATATTCTAGTAGAGAATGTCTAGATAACAATTCAATATTAGTATTCATAGTAGCAGGCACATGTGATTAACACATATGAGAAGTTTGAAAACTTTCCTACGTATACTTTTAAAATTGCATCAATTTCAAAAGTTCTAGTTTTCCGCGATTTTGTGTAGAAACCTATGGGCGCCACATCCACCGGCGCCACATCCACCGGCCCCACCCTTGACTCACTCGACGTTTAGATTGATAACTTCACTGTTGCTAAACATGTGGCTTTAATCCCTTTTTTTCGGTAGCTGGATAAATTGTCTTTAATATGATACCAAAAATGTTTTTTGAAGCGGCCCCACCTTATTTGATATACCTATTAGTGACATGTGACCTCTTCCACTCCCTCTGTCCTTGGGTGCTGAAACTTTGCATTTTGCTTTTACAATGTTTTCTATGTTGTTCGATGATTATCACTAGTCAAGCCCCGAAAACAAGACTGAGTACGCTTGAGGCTCTGTTTATTATACGCTCTTAGGAGGGTCAATGGACGGATCCGCCTGGTACGAGGAAAGCCTCCTAAATGGAATCAGATTGCAACATTGCACAATGTCTCACTGCATGACTCATGTTTGCTGAAGCATATCTCCTGTTCTAAATAACCAATTGGAACGAAATGAAATGCAAATTAAGCTTATTTACTCAGCTTTCATGATACATCAATATTATACCCGTGTGTTTCTGTCCTTTTAAGATATCTTATGTGCCCGGAGTGTTAACATTTTTTGGGGTCACCCTGTAGAATGCCTATTTTTTTCAATATCCAGACACATTTCTTAGCCAAGTTTAAATATTATTTGATAGCCAATATGTCATGCTATGATACTACAATCATGTTATTTTAATCCATTGCTTGGATAAATTCCTTTGGAGACAATTTAAGGTAGCCCACTTTTTTCATAAAGAATCAAGATATTAGAGGGGTCCTAAGTGGGACCCCTGGTGAGGGGTCCTAAGTGGGACCCCTGGTGAAGGAGTTATGTAAAATTTTATTTTATCTTCACAATACTAAACCTATGTGCTTACAATATATCAACTTGATTCAAAAATAATTTGACGCTAGACTTCAAGATTACACTAGGAACATTATGCGAAAATGAGCAATTTTAAGCAATTTTGAGGTACTTTTGGGGCTTAACAGGGGCTTACTCAATGGGGCATAACAAAAAAGTATATCTACTACACCAAAAAAGAGCAAAATCGGACAACTTTCATGTTCCACCATCTGCCTGATTTTCCCAGACACAACCACTTAATTATTTAATTACTTAATTACTTAATTACTTAATTACTTATTATACTTAATTACTTGATACTTAATTACTTAATTACTTAATTACTCAATTACTTAATCGCTTAATCGCCTTATCACTTAATTACTTAATTACTTAATTACTTAATTACTTAATCACTTAATTACTTAATTACTTACTTACTTATCTACTTAATTACTTAATTACTTAATTGCTTACTTACTTAATTACTTAATTACTTAATTACTTAATTACTTAATTACTAAATTACTAAATTACTAAATTACTAAATTACTAAATTACTAAATTACTAAATTACTAAATTACTAAATTACTAAATTACTAAATTCCTAAATTACTAATTTACTAAATTACTAAATTACTAAATTACTAAATTACTAAATTACTTAATTACTTAATTACTTAATTACTTAATTAGTTAATTACTTAATTACTTAATTACTTAATTACTTAATTACTTAATTACTTAATTAGTTAATTACTTAATTACTTAATTACTTAATTACTTAATTACTTAATTACTTAATTACTTAATTACTTAATTACTTAATTACTTAATTACTTAATTACTTAATTACTTAATTACTTAATTACTTAATTACTTAATTACTTAATTACTTAATTACTTAATTACTTAATTACTTGGTTTCCAATAAACACCCCACACCCCCAACGAAACAAATTGAGTTAAGAAAAGCACGTAAAATGAAGGAAACAACATGAACGCAATCGTATGGTGTGAAAGCTGAGACGATTATTACTAAATCGTCTTATGTGAAAGTAAATTCCCTCCAATATCAGTTGCAGGCTTTCTTGGGCTCGAAATTCTGATAAGAATTTTGTAGAAGACTTAATAATAGCGACTCGAAAAACGTTTCAATTGCAATATTACGCTCAAAAGAAGTCTCTTTAAAAAGATAAAAACAGCGCTTAGTAGGGGTTAATTTTGAATGCAAGAGGAAATAACATGAAGAGTTGAGTGATTTATATTGTATCAAAACGAGCACTCTCAATTTGTCATCGAATGCTAGCTCACTGGCATCAAACATACGGGATAAGCCTTCAACAACAATATATCTCACAGTAAATTACAATTTTAGAAGAAAAACTAACGAGGTGATCACTGAAAAGACGACGAAAAAAGGGGAAATTCCGACCAACCTGAAAGGTCCATCAAATGGTTTTACTCATTTTTAGACTATGATTATACAGCTGTATTTGATAACATTTAGATGTTTCATATATATAAATATACAGTCATTTTGTGAATCGTGAACCTTTTCAAATAGGGTATGGGTATGCTTTGTAAAAAAAACAAGTGAATTGATGATACATTGCCGATAATAAGGGAACGATTATTGCGCCCTCTCTCATCGACATTTGTAGAAATCACACAAAAAGTTATACGCCACCACAAATGTATGCACCACAGACGATGGTGGACACAATTTTCGTACATGGGCAATTTATTGGTATAATAATATGTTATCGCAAACCAAAACTGTGGGAGCCGGATGCGAGCTTCACCTTTGAAATCAGCCTCTTATACAGTGTTGCCTTACTTACTGAGTGACAAACATCTAAAACAAACAGTCCTGATCAGGTGGCTATATGTTAGCTAGTTCAAAATCAAAATCGATACCACAAACCTAAGTTATACATACGTACTCAGTGGCGTTCCTTAAGGCTCTGTTCTGGGACCACTATTATTTGTTCTCTTCATTAATGACCTGCCAGACAACATCAGCTCTGAAATATCAATGTTTTGCAGATGATACCAAAATATACTGCAAGATCAATGACGACGAAGACAGACTCAAACTACAAAAGGATCTTGATGTCCTCCTCATTCCTGGTCAGACAAAAATGGCTGCTAAGATTCAACGCCAGACAGTGAAAGAAAATGCACCTAGGTTGTAATAATACCGGAGCCTATGGGCGACCAAATACGCCAAAAGGGTACAAAATGTGTTAGGTAGTGTAAAAATGCAAAAGGTAGTGTTATAAAATGTGAAAGGTAGTGTAGAAATGTGAAAGGTAGTGTAGAAATGCGAAAAGTAGTGTAGGAAATATGAAGTAGTGTAGAAAATGTGAAAGTTAGAAAAATACGATAGGTAGTGTGTAGAAATTTAAAAGGTAGAGTAGAAATGTAAAAGGTAGCGTATCAAATGTAAAAGGTAGAAAATGTTACAGGTATAGTGTATCACATTTCTACACTACCTTTCAGATTTCTACACTACCTTTTACAATTCTACACTACCTTTTACATTTTGTACCCTTTTGGCATATTTGGCCGCCCATACGAAACTAAGGAAGAAAAGGATCTCGGAGTGCTCTTTACCCAAGACTGTAAGCTCAGCAAGCGGTGTACCAAAGCAGCGGTACGATCTATGAATTGCCTACGGGTAGTAAAGAGAACATTCAGATATTTTAACAACAACATTTTTGATCATGAATCGTAAAGATCTTCTAAGTTACATGCGAATCCAAATGACTTGAAAATCATTCTATTCAATAGCCTACATTGAACTATGAACTAAACTGTCGGGGTCTGCTCCGACAACTTATTTTCTGAGTGTTTTTCGTTTGTAAATAGAATTCCATGGTTTGACACCGTGTTTCCTGCTACGATCGCAACTGCACCCAAGAGAATAGAATAGTATGGAATGCTTTATGATCAAAATCGAAACAAATATGTTGAAAAATTTCTAAAAATTGAAAGTAACCTTTCGTTGTGATTTAGTAATGTTCTGTGCTGGGCTTTTTCAATAAAAATACAGTCGAGTGCATGCAGGAAAGCATTCCTCATCTGTCACACTTCATTATAAGAGAGAAAATAATATATGTAAAAAATTAAAAGAAAAAAGAACATAACATTGCTTTAAGAAACGATACTTAGACTGGAGTTGATTTTCCAACTCCATCGATTTGGGAAAATTTCACTTTAATTTGTACCTAGGAATGTGATATATAGTATTTTTCAATTGGTATCCGGTACCTATTATTTGTTCAACCAATATGAATTGACAAAATTAATCATGTGCACCGTCGTCTGGCAGCACTGCAGAGAATTGAGAATTGCGCCCTCTGTTTTAAGTTAATTCGTACACTGTAAAAAGAAACGTTTATATTTCTGATAACACTTAATAAACACTTCAACACGATTATTTTTGTGTTTTCGTATAAAGGTATAGGAGGCATTGCATACGATAAACGTTTGCATAAACACTACAACACGTTTATAGTGGTATTTGTTGTATAATTATTAACACCCCAACATGTTACTTATTGCTGATATAAACATGTTGGTGTGTTTATAAATATTACACAATTACCTCTTTAAACGTGTTGTAGTGTTTATGCAAACGTTTATCGTATGCCATGCCTCCTATACCTTTACACGTAAAACACAAAAATAAAAGTGTTATCAGAAATATAAACGCAGTGTAGGAATTGCGAAACACCATGTAGCACCCAACTAATTATTTGACTCGTCGGCGTCTATCGCAAGCCATGAGTTTCATAACTAACGTATTGCGGTAAAGCGTTGCTAAAACAGCCAACACAATTTTTGGTACGAATTTTAGTAGGCCTATATTTAAATGTTGTTTCGAAATGTAACTGAATGCAATCCATCTTTTTAACTTATTTTAGTTGATGTAGTCTTGTCGGCTCACTGTGATTTGTTTAAACCTATCCTAAATTTCGCAAATTATCTGGATCACATAGAGGGGTTGTTCTCAAAATAACAAAATAAAAAGGGCCTCCTCCTTTTTGCCGACACCATTCTGTATGCTAAATAATATGGGCTAAACGCTGTTAAATAGGGGAATGTATGTTCGTTTTCCAATCAAAAATAAAAAGCCCACCCCCCGCCCTCCTCCTTTTTTTCAAATTCCCGGACGTGAAACATGCTTTGTCTTATCAGTCATGGAAACATCATTCTTACTATTTCTATGGTTTTATTATAAATAGGCCCTATGTTCAAAACATTAGTTGAAGTATTTCATTGAATCTAAATTGTTTTATACAGTTTTTTGCCTTGACTCATACAACGGGTCCAATCCAATCAGTGTTATTTCAACACCTACCAGTGTTAAAACAATAACAGTAGTGTTGAAAATAACACCAACTGGTGTTGAAATAACAACATGAATCTTAACACTGGTGTATAGGTTTACTGGTTCATGTGGGCATGTGTGGCGCAGTGGGTTGAGCACTGGATTCATGATCTAAAGGTTGTGGGTTCGAGTCCCGCTGTGGTCAACATGTTGTGCTCTTGAGTATAAGGCACTTTATCGCAACTACTCCTCTCTACCCAGGTGTATTTAAATGGGTACCGGCATTCTTCAGTGCTGGGAACTTGGGAAGGTAACAGACTCGCTGTGGAGGAGGTGTAGCGAGCCCCACACAGCAACATTATGAAAATGAAAAGCCCATCTCGCTTTGAAAGAGAGATGGGCACTCCGCTCCTGGTATTACAGGATCGACCGCCTTTACTTTTACTTTACTTTTACTTTTATAGATTGGACCCGTATTAACTCTATCCGGTGTTAAAGTAATAGGCCTACCCTAGTTTTTGCAGTGTACAACTATGCTACTCTTATCAATTCCTTATAGACAATTTGTGCTTAATATAGTAGGGTCATAATCTTGGATTCCGTGACCATTGGCTCCATACCTTAGTTATAATATCATAACTAGGGCACTTATCAACGGGACACATTGTTACAAGGAAGAGAATGGTACGTAAGCCTTCCTTTTTTGGGAATTTTATTTCAATTGGAATCCGGTATTATGTGTTAAACCAATACGAATTGGCAAATGTAAGCAAATCATGTTTAAGTTCACCGTCGTCTGGCACTGCACAGAGTTGAGAATTGCGCCCTCTGTTTACGTTTATTCATAGGAATTGCCAAACATATGTAGTACGCGACGCACGGCCCAGACGACGGTGGCTACGAACGGCCGTTAATTTTGAATTTCCGTTGGTTTCAATGTAACAATGGATTTTGATTATATGACCCCATAAAATTCATCATAGGTTAGAAGAAAAAAATTCCAATCCAAAACCGTTCGGGATGGCTAATCATCCCAATTGTAAATGCTATTTTTTGAATTTAAACCATTGTTAAGCGGTCGTCCCATTCACTTGATCAGGTAACCTCGTTCGCATATTTTAACCTGAATACTCGTGAATACGCCTATGTCCAGCGTCGTTTGGCACGGCCAGAAAAAGCATTAGCGCCCTCTACTAATGACAAATACGAATCACAAACCACACACACATACACAACCTATACAATGATATAAGTAAATTGTATTCCTGATAATACTAATTTTTCACCTCAAATGTATTATAGAAAAGTCAATTTCAACCATTTTTAGGGTAGTGTACATGTAGGGCACTCGGGTGTATATGAACATTTGACTTGAATTTCCTATCGTTAGCAGTTAGTACTCTGGGAATGTGGTATTGTTATGCTAAAAAGCCGATGTAACCTTTCACCCTATCATGAAATAACTTCATAAAATCCATAAATAAATTTATGGATCATACAGAAAATGGAGATAATACAAGAAGTCATATAGACATAGACATTATATAGAGTTCCTTTAATTGTTTAAAAAGTAAATACCGAGCTGGGTACCGAACGAGAATTGGATAAAGTGTACTATAGGTCCCAGATATGCACCAATTACACTGTAGAAATAATCCTCAATCCTCATTGTAACGTGTCAACTTTATTCCGTCAAAGACAATGAAAGACTTAATGCATGGACTCGAACCTATTTACACTATTTCCCATGAACAACAATGTTGAATGAACAAGTGTAAAATAGCAAATGTTCGCATATTTTAGTCAATAAAGTCTTGACGGTTCACTTTGATTTCTTACCCCCCCCCCCCCCCTCCCACACCCCAAATGAAAAATGGAAAACCTATACCTACGCCAATTAAACCGTGTAAAGGCCGATCTATGGCGATGTGGTTTATTTAAGTGACAATACAAATATTTATCTCTAATAATATGATGATCAATACTGATATCCCGCAGAAATATCTTCTCCTACAACATTTGTGTTAGGCGTAATACATCTCGAGCTACATATAAAATGACTAATTAAAAATCATGGGACTCGTTGATCGTGAATATTGTTTTAACTAGGAACATGTTAAGAAAAGATACGTAGATTGGAGTTGAATTTCCAACTCTATCGATATGGGATGATTTAATTTGTACGTTAAGAATGTGATATTTAGTATTGTTCAATTGGTATCCGGTTTTATGTGTTAAACCAATGTAAGCAAATCTTGTCCACCGTCGTCTAGCACTGCACAGTGTTGAGAATAACGCCCTCTGTTTTTACTTTTATTCATAGGAATTGCCAAACACTATGTAGTACGCAACGGGCAGAAATAGCATTAGCGCCCTCTACTAACATGACTAATGACAATACGAATCACAAACCACACACATACACAACCTATACAATGATATAAGTAAATTGTATTCCTGATAATACTAATTTTTCACCTCAAATATATTATAGGCCTACAGAAAAGTCAATTTCAACCATTTTTAGGGTAGTGTACATGTAGGGCACTCAGTATATGAACATGACTTGAATTTCCTATCGTTAGCAGTATAGTACTCTGGGAATGTGGTATTGTTATGCTAAAAAAAGCCGATGTAACCTTTCACCCTATCATGAAATAACTTCATAAAATCCATAAATAAAACTGTTTATGGATCATACAGAAAATGGAGTAAATACAAGTAGTCATATCATGAGCTATATGGTTCTCATTCAAATCCATAGACATTATAGAGTTCCTTTAACTGTGTTGCAAATTGTTTAAAAAGTAAATACCGAGCTGGTACCGAACGAGAATTAGATAAATAATACAACGACTCTTGTATAGCGCTTTACACCGAAGTCCCATAGCGCTTACAAATAACAAAAGAAAACACAAAAAAACAGAGCAAAACATATGAAAGGCACAATATACCAGGAAACTAAAGATACAAAATTAAATTAAATGTTACAAAATGCCATTTCAAAGAGATATGTTTTCAGAGATGATTTGAATTGATTAAGAGTCTGAGAGTTCTTCATATGAAATGGTAATTTGTTCCAGAGTTCACAAGATGCATGGCGAAAACTACGATGACCATATGAAGTTGTACTAACCAAGTGGAACAAGATTTTGTTTTGAAGATGAGCGGAGGTTGCGAACAGGCTTGTATTCCTGAATCAAGTCAGTGAGATATTCTGGAGCAAGTCCATGAAGACATTTATAAGTCAAGAGAAGTATTTTGTACATGATGCGAAACTTAACAGGCAACCAATGAAGATCACGAAGCACAGTAGTGATATGTTCTGAGAAGCGAGTACGTGTGACAAGTCTTGCAGCAGAATTTTGAATACGTTGTAGCTTAGAAATATGGGAGTCCGGAAGTCCGTATAAAAGGCTGTTGCACATATCAAGATGACAAGTGAACGCATGAACTAAAGTCTCAGTCAATTTTTCATCAAGACAATTTCGGATGCGGCCAATTTTGTAGAGAGCAAAAGAGGCTGAACGGCATATGTTATTTATGTAGACATCCATGCTGAGATCATTAGCTACAATAACACCAAGATTACGGGCAGATTTAACAGGTTGAATAGGAACATTGTTAATGTCAACAGACGGAAGAGGAGAATTTTTTCTAAACTTAGATGTGATGTGAAGAACTTCAGTTTTGTCTTCGTTTAGTTTCAAATGATTAGCTGTGGACCACGCTTTGATGTCAACAATACATTGTTCCAATTTTGGAATGAGAGTGGCGCGTTCACTAGGTTTCAAAATAAGATAAACTTGGGTGTCGTCGGCATATATCATTCTGGGAAAACCATGCGATGCTATAATGACTTTAATGTCCTCTAGTGGAGATGTGTACATCGTAAATGTTAACGGAC
Source organism: Ophiura sarsii (assembly GCA_035610835.1). Lineage (NCBI taxonomy): Eukaryota > Metazoa > Echinodermata > Ophiuroidea > Amphilepidida > Ophiuridae > Ophiura > Ophiura sarsii. The sequence continues at coordinate 35,799,365 of CM069447.1, read as the reverse complement.
CGATGACGGATCCCTGCGGCACTCCTTCCAGTGGGATATGAGGATTTGAAACAGAGTCGTTGATAACAATGGATTGGGAACGATTTGTAAAATACGAAGCAAACCAATTTAAAGCTGAGGAAGTTATACCATATCTTGTAGTGAGCCGGTCAAGAAAAATAGTGTGATTTATAGTGTCAAAAGCAGCTGAGTAATCAAGTAATATCAAGACTGCTTCATCACCTTTATCTACAGCAAGACAAAGATCGTTGTACACGCGTAGTAAGGCAGTCTCCGTGCTGAAGCAAGGTCTATAAGCAGACTGCATCTTTCCGCGAAGGTTGTTGTTAACAAGATATTCTTGAATTTGGGATGCACATGCACGCTCAATTGTTTTTCCAAGAAAAGATAAGTTGGCAACAGGGCGGTAATTTTTCAGAGTTTCACGGTCAAGATTTGGTTTCTTTATCAGTGGCGTAATAAGAGCTGACTTGAGAACGTCAGGAAATTTGCCATTCAAAAAAGAGCAGTTGATGATTTTGGTGATTATTGGTAGAAGTTCATCCACACATTTTGTCAGTAGCCATGTCGGAATAGGGTCAAGAGAACATGTTGAAGATGGTGATTTCATGATAATCTCGCGTACCGATTCTTCAGACATCAAGGAGAACTCCGAAAAAGAGGAATCACATTGGTCAAAATCAAAATAGGAAGTATCCGATTTAGTAAAAAGTGTAGATAGATAAAGTGTACTATAGGTCCCAGATATGCAACAATTACACTGTAGAAATAATCCTCAATCCTCATTGTAACGTGAGAACTTTATTCCGTCAGAGACAATGAAAGACTTAATACTGGATGCATGGACTGGAACCTACACTGCAAAAACACCGGTGTTAAAAATAACACCGTTCGGTGTTCTGAGAGGTCCACACCAATTGGTGTTATTTTAACACTATCTTGGTGTTACATTAACACTTACAGTGTTACATTAACACTTACAGTGTTATTTTTCACACTTGCAGTTGTTAAAATGACACTACATGGTGTTGATATAACACCAAAAATTTAACACCGGTACACCGGTGTTAATTTTTTTGGTGTGGACCTCTCACAACACCAATGGTGTTATTTTTAACACCGGTGTTTTTGCAGTGTAAGTACACTATTTCCCATGCTCCACATGTTGAATGAACAAGTGCATGTAAAATAGCAAATGTTCGCATATTTTAGTCGATGAAGTATTGACGGTTCACTTTGATTTCTTGCACCCCCCCCCCCAAAAAAAAAACCCACCCATATCTACGCCAATTATACAGGGTAAAAGGCCGACCTAATGTTGCGATGGCGATGTGGTTTATTTAAGTGACGATACAAATATTTAACTATAATATGATAATCAATAATGATATCCCGCAAAAATATCCTTTCCTACAACGTTTGTTTTAGGCTTATTAATACATTTCGAGCTACATATAAAATGACTAGGCCTAATTTAAAATCATCGGACTCGTTGATCGTGAGTATTGTTTTAACTAGGAAAATGTTAAGAAAAGATACGTAGATTGGAGTTGATCTTCCAACTCCATCGATATGGGATGATTTAATTTGTACGTTAAGAATGAGATATTTAGTATTGTTCAATTGGTATCCGGTATTATGTGTTAAACCAATACGTATTGGCAAATGTAAGCAAATCATGTCCACCGTCGTCTAGTACTGCACAGAGTTGAGAATTGCGCCCTCTGTTTTTACTTTTATTCATATGGTTGTCATATGAATTGCCAAATTGCAATAACGCCCTCGCTCGACTAACGATAAAAATACAAATATCAAAACACTTTACACAACACACAAAACCTATAAATAAGTAAATTGTAAGTTAGCAAAGTCAACTCAGTGGCGGATACAGGGGGCGGAGGGGGCGGGCGCCCCCCGTAAAATTTGGCAATATACCTTTTCTGTGTACCACTATTATAGGCCTACCTGTTTCGGAGACATAGGTATGTTCCGTACATTTGTGAGTTCTACCATGCGATATATATTTATTTATTTTGCCGGTTTTGGAACGACCACACCGCTTCTTTCCCCCCCCCCCTCCACCGCCCCCCCCCCCTCCCCCCCCCCCCCCCACGCAATGTATAACTGGCAGACATAGCATTAGCGCCCTCGCTCGACAAACAAACGATAAAAATACAAATATCAAAACACTTACACAACACACAAAACCCTATAAATAAGTAAATTGTAAGTTAGAAGAGTCAACTTTAACACTTCTTAGGGGTAAAGGGCACTCAGGTGTAAGAACATAACCAGTGGCATGCCACCTGATGGCCATAAATGAAATTCCCTCGACTCCGATTCTTCTGAATACCCCCGACGTACCAAGCAAAAAATAGTAAAATGTAGCCCAAATTTGTTTGCAGTCACCTCGTGAATTTCACATTGGTTGGTTGTCAAAAAAAAATCGCACGGTCAAAAAAAAACCGCACAGTCCAAAAATAGTACAGTCCAAAAAACACACAGTCAACAACTAATGGCCAATCCTCTGGGTTTTTGGGGGGCGAAGCCACCTTTATAGCATGTTATTGCAAAAACTTACAAATTTTGGTCTTTCTAGACATAAGTGGGGGCCGCCATGTTTGTAGTCTTTGTAAATTACATGTACCTATGCAGTTTAGTCCTGCAGTCTGTGATGGAGTCAAAGCTATATTTGTTTAGCCTTGGTGATTCAACCAGAGAGATGTTATTAGACTCCCAACAGAGAGACATAATAGTTTATCTTGTTTGACTAAGGAGAAATCTCCCAATTGTTGTGGGGTTGTCAGAAAATCTTTGAATACATGGTGAGTTGTGGCTGTCATATATACCTAGATTGTTCTTCAGACGGTACCCCCCCCCCCCCTCCCCCCCCCCCCCCCCCCCCCCCCTCCTTCCTGTACTATTTTAGACTGCGGTGTTTTGATTTGTTTTTTGGTTTGAATTATCGAAAATACATACACCATTTCCATGGTATTTTGTTTGGTATGCAACAGAAAATGGTTACAAAACATGCTTCTTTCTCTTGGATCGCCCCCATTCCATTTCAATGGAATTTTTATCATCAGTTTTCTCTATAACATTTTCCTTTATTTAGCCGACTGCTAGCTGCATAATTTGTCGACTAAATGTACAAATTTGCCGACTATTTCGGGGTCGCCAATCAATTTTAGTTTTTAGAGGGGGTGGCAATGTGGCTCATTTTAAGTGACAATACAAATATTTTACTCTAATATCGGCAAATCAGTCCATATAATTTTTCATAAATTCTGATTGTGACTGAATAACAAATACACTGATAGGCCTAAACCACCTTTATTTGGGTGTTCCAGACCATAAAAACCGGAGTTACATGACATGCCACTTTCATAACTGTGTTGCGCATTGTTTTTAAATATTTACCGAGCCGCTGGACACCAAACAAGAATTAACCTAAATGGAACCATAATCATGATGATGTCGTGATGGCAATGTGGTTCATTTTAAAGTGACAATGCACACATTTTACTCTAATGCACATATAAATTGCAACCCCCGGCCGCTGTTAGAACATGGTCAATGTGTACGTTCCTGTCCAAATCCCCGCTACGGTCCAGGTCCCCCTGAGGCCGGATTGCATAATGTTCATTAATTTTTGAATTTGAACGCCGTACAGGCCAGTGGTAATCTAAAGGATTTGAATTATGTCGTCATAAATTAATGTTAATCTAGTATACCTTTTGGATTTTATTTTTTTTGGATTTTTAAAAAAAAAGTTTGAAAAAGCTTGGATAAGCAACAACAAAAAATCGCACACCTCATAGCCTATTTTCTAAAAAAAATTAAAAAATCGCACAGCACTTAGCTTTTTTGCACAATGTTTCTGTGACAGACTTTCTTCTTTGTTTGGCCTTAGTCTTTTTTTAATCTTTTCCCCCTTCAAAATGACTGTGTGACATTCAAAAGTATCTGTAAAATTGTTGCCGTTGAGAATCCAAAGCACCGATTTCTACACTGCAAAAACACCGGTGTTAAAAATAACACTGTTCGGTGTTCTGAGAGGTCCACACCAATTAGTGTTATTTCAACACTATCTTGGTGTTACATTAACACTTACAGTGTTATTCGTCACACTTGCAGTGTTAAAATGACACTACATGGTGTTAATATAACACCAAGAATTTAACACCGGTACACCGGTGTTGGTGTGGACCTCTCACAACACCATTGGTGTTATTTTTAACACCGGTGTTTTTGCAGTGTATAAACATGGATTATTAGATTCTCGTAGCACTGGCCTTCGAAAAGTGAAGAGCAAGGGCGGTTTTCATTTTTATATCTTACTAAATTGACACATAAATATGGCTGTTTTCATGCAAATTTTATATTGCCAGCATCTTTCAGCTGCATCAGGAAGATGGTGAGGCGCTTTTGTTTAATGTTTAAGTTTATGAGGGTTAGACCCCTATAGCTTTAAAAACGCTTGAAAGTGACTGTAGTTGATAAATACATAATTAGGCCTATATCAACCATTCTTAGACAGCTAAGAATGTTTAGGCAATTCTCATTGGTTCTCATAGAAATCGGCGACGGCGTACATTAATGAGCGTGACCACCCTCGCGCATTGCATTGCGTGGTAAGTTTTCTTCCGTACATGGTAACGCTCGCTTCTGCCGTGCGTCTACTGCGATTTTCCCGCACAGGATTGGATGGAATATTTTGGGGGTATTCGATACTAACAGGGGTAAAAGTTGACAAAATGTGGGCAATATAAGGTAAAATTATGATTAAAAAAATGTCGAAGTATCACACTGTTTAATAATGAAAATAAAAATATTATTTATTGCGTGGAACAACGACGCCGCATACTACCGTCCGCATTTTTGTCAGACAATATAACACGGGTAACGGTCTAAAAACAATACCTTTAATATTCTCTAATTAAAAGTTCAGTATTGGAAACTCAATCATTTTTGAAAATCTTCTTTAAGTGGCCTAACAGTAACAGGGTTTCTTTTATTTGTCGCCTCAACGTACAGATGTAAACCATTCTTCGATTAAATAAATGCATTACACCCTGAGCGTTAACAACGTCATTTGTTCTGATAAAGTCACATCAACTCCCATATGACTAGCTATCTTATTGAGCGACGTAAAGACTAAAACAAAAAGAAATGAATGAACTTGACGTTTAGGCCTATGGCGATGTTTAGAAATGATCCCGTTTAAATAATACAAGGCGCCTATTGTGCAAGTCAATGACCGTGAGTAGAGGTTTTAAAGGATTGAGCATACTCCACAACGCTCCATCGCTGAGCGACAGCGTTTGCCACCGCTATACGCGCATCATTGGTTCCGACCTATATTATGTGTTCCGCCATTTGTGAGGAGAGCCTCGAACTGGTGCAGCGTTAAATGGGACTAGTAAAATACATTATCTAGCATGATTAGTTCGACTCTCTCTACGCAATGGAGAAATGGTCAGTGGCGTGTCCATACTACCGTTTAAAACCAAAATGTACCAAACTCATGTAAATACACTGTAGTAACAAAATGTCAAGGAACAGATAATAGGCCAAAATGGTGTTAAGTCATTCCGGGGAATGAACAGTCTGCCCCCCCCCCTCCACCCCCTCCCCTCACCCCTCCCCTCCCACCACCACCAGAGAAATCATGGACACGCCAGTATATACGCCACTTGCTTACACATTGTTCACGCTCGGTCTTGTACTGAGATCGTTGAATTTGAACTGTGACCAGGGAGAGTATATAATGGGAGGGGAAATTCGAATCGCAAAACAAGAGCCTCCCATATACGGGCACATGGGCGTGAGTACGCGCGATGTGACTTGTAAAAAGGAGGGCGACGCTATGATTGACAGCACGAAAGTCCTTATAAGGCACATGAGACGATCGATGTGACTCAGAGAATTAATTTAGACGCGCGATGTGACTCGTAAATCGAGGGCGCTACCACACTAGCGGTTTCAATCTCGGCAATGGGAGTTTGTGTACAGTGGCACCCGCCTGCTGTGACCCTCATATTTCAAACAGTCGCTTAAACACAGATACGCACACTGCGCATAGTAGCGTTAGAACGTGTAACTCATATACCTATGTCGTGTCCATGTTAATCAGTAGAAGATACTGATAGAATGTATTGGAAATCGCTTGAAACTTTTGCGGAAGCGATTCGGAAGCGATTTAATGTTTTTAAAAACTTTTAAAAACACAGGATTTTCATTGTATTTTTTTTACGGACAATAACACATATACAATTCAATCTGATTCCAGATCGAGCTCTCTCCTCGCAAATCATCAAATGGCGGATCAGAGCATTATCATGAATACTTTTACGCATGTGTGAGAGCGTGAAAGAATTAGAGCGTTTTGTGGAGTATGCCCGGTATTTTTAAATGATTGTCTGATTGTTTGACACAATAATTAACGTTAGGGATAAGGGGGATGATGGGTAAGGCCACTATAAGATATAAACATGTTTCTCATCCTCTCATGTTTTACCTTCTACTTATTGTATTTATTTGTATCCAGTGAATCAAATTGCAGGGATCTTGCAAAGCGCGCGCGCAAAAAAAAATGGAAATAATTAAATAATGACCAAACAATAATATGACATTCTCAAAATACAAAACATGCGCCAAATATTATTGTATTATACAAAACAGATTTTTCAGAGACCTTTCCCAACTTTCAAAACCTATCTCAAAAATTACTGAACCAAAAACTAGGCAAGTTTGTACTAATTGTAATGCAATTCCCATGTTGATTCCAAATATGGTGATGAAAATCAATAATTATGACATTTTTGAAACTTTTGGAACTGCCGTCTGCAGACGACTGCCGCGTGGAAAATGATTAATTGTAAAGAGCCTTTTAAGAATATCTCAGGTAGCTGCGCATCCGCAGTTATAGGCAAATGTATCTTGCGTACTTGCAAAAACGTTTAGAACTCACAGTTCAAGAAAGAAGAATAGGCAATTACTCCATGTCCTCCGTCCTTTTCCATCAAATAATTGAAAAATGTGTTAAATTGGTCCTCGCCTAAACCTCATACAACCATGTAATGGAGGCCTTATCATCAAGCTCCATTTGAAAGAGAAAAAAAATAAAAAAGATTTTACGAGAAACCATTTACTTTTTAATTTGGCTAAACGTCCATCAGGCAAATTACGTCATAAAAACAAAACTAATCCCGCGTAAAATTAAGAAGGTTAAATTGACAGGTTCCTGCGATAGTTAACGGGGTTGATCATGTTGATGTTTAAGCGCCGAGAACTGACTGTAGAAGTCGCTTGGGACCACCCTAGCCATTTTGTCTCAACTTGTTCACTGGATTGCCGCGCTGAATTACGTTCGTGTCACGAGGTTTTAAACATGTCAACTTAAAATTCATTCACTTACGTAGTAAGAGCCCGGAAGGGGAGGGATGGGGTACTCGGTTATTGTTTTGCTAGGGATGTGCTGCCAGCAAAATGAAAAGTGACCCAAACATTTACCAATTTTCGGGAGAAAATAAACTCATATGTTTACTAGAAACCCATAATATTTGACAGATTTTGCTTACATTTCCGACGGCGACAAAAATTAAGGATTTTAGACCCATACATTTACCAAAAAGGCTTTCAAAAGGGGTCATCCCGTTACCAGAGGGTTAAAATGGGACTCTATTTGGCGGCACATCCCCGTACCTCATATTCACTAAGCCCCCCCCCCCCCCCCCCCCCACCCCGGAGTAAGAGCAATGACTGACTCATTTAAGTAAAATTACCACAAACAAGCAAACAAACAAACACAGTGCAAAATAAATGAAACACTAATGAAACTAGAGCGGTTCTCGGGTTTCGCGGTTTTCGAGTTTCGCGGTTGATGGGGTTTAGCAGTGTCAGATGTAGTGGTTATCAATAGGGCAATTATTGACATTGTATTGGTTTTAACATGATATGTTAGGATCTGACCAGAACCATGGAGGACGGGCGGAGAGTGATGGTATGAAAATGAAATGATTATGAAGTGGTTTGGATTTATTGTGTGGGAGATAATATTTGAAACCCGTTTATTTGTTCTAAAGGGTTTGCTTTGTATTTGATTCAACCATAAGAATGAATTGCTGACAGAGCTGCTGTTGGTGTTTGATGTGGCCTGGAGATTGTATTTAGGTGTGAAGGTAAAAAGTTTGATTTGATTAATGTACTTTCCGGTTGCAACCTTCGCCCTAAGGGGACCTAGGACTTAGCGGTGACCATGCGGGTAAGAAAATGTTGCCTTTCTACGCAGGGACAAGATTCAGTATTCATTAGTGGTATATCATTACGTTTTGTCACCAATACAATTGTAGCAGGGAGGTGTAGGTAATATAACATCTCTCTGATTGTAGCATGTAATTTATATAGACATGCTTGTCTATTAATTAGCAAGAGTTGAAATGCAAATTCCATTTAAATGGAATGGGGCTGGTGAAAGTTTGAGTGAAGTGCACATTTAAACACACTTGTACACAAAATGCACAATATACAAAGAAGAATAGGCAGTAGAAACAGTAATGTAATAATCTTTACATAAACAGTTTATTAAGATGAACATGGGTCCATCCACGAAGTTGCGTACACAAGGTGTGACATGATAGTCAAATTTAGTTGCCTGATTGAATTCCAAAACATCATTTTGAACTAACAATCCTCACAATCACGAGGGCCGACTTGGCTATCTTATTCGTTATGCCATCACCGGCGAGAGATGAACGAAACTGATTAGAGCATGCGCATTGTGTTCTTTCAACATCGATCAGCTGATCGCCCGGCGGCATATGATATTATTGTTTACATCGTAAAACAAGGCAATATACACACATGCGCTTTTGAACGGAATAGCCGCGATCGATTAAAATTAATAATTTTGTAAATTCGTCTTTGTATACCGACAGTCCAGGCAAACGCTAATTGAAAACTTGGCTTAAAATTTCTTTAAACTGCATAAAGAGGCAATTAAAAGCTTTGCGGTAAAATGGGTTTTGCTTTCAATTGACAGCGAATACGTATAATTCGGCAGTCTCGCGATGCATTGAATGACTGAGATTAGTTTTCGTAGTCGATTGAAAACAGATATTTTGCCCGTAATTTGATCAGCATGGATATTAACATAATGTAATCTTAACTCTAGTGTGATTATTTTTGTCAAAGATTCGATCATTCATCTTTATTTACTTGTTTTGTTACTGCCATTCACTTGCACTTTAGTTTACACTACAGTTAAAAAATGCCAGTGCAGTAGTTGCTTTTTGTTGTTTTATCACCTTTTTAGTTACCTATGAGATCAATTTGACAACAATTATATTCGCATAGAAATCATAAGGATTTTTTTTAATTTGCCTGACCGCCAAATGCCGAAATTTGGAAAATGGACCCAAATATCATTATATGATTTTTTGATTTTTTTTGATACGTATGAGATCCATGATACAAAAAAGTCAAGCCGCAATCAATTTGGCGACAAAAAAGTCATTCGCATAGAATTTTTTTAATTTTTTTAATTCTAAAATATCAAAATTTGAAAAATTAGCCCAAATACCTTTATTTGGTTAAATAATTCAATTTTGTTTGGGTACGTATGAGATCAATGTTACAAAAAAGTCAAGCTGCAATCAATTTGACGACAAAAAAGTCATTTGCATAGAAATCATAACATTTTTTTAATTCTAGGCTTGACCGACAAATATCAAAATTTGAAAAATTAGCCCAAATACCATTATTTGGTTAAGTAATTCAATGTTTGTGGGTACATATGAGATCGATGATACAAAAAACTCAAGCGGCAATCAATTTGGCGACAAAAAAGTCATTCGCATAGAAATCATAACAATTTTTTTTTTAATTCTAGACTTGACTGACAAATATCAAAATTTGAAAAATGAGCCCAAATACCATTATTTGGTTAAATAATTCAATGCTGTTTGGGTACGTATGAGATCGATGATACAAAAAAAGTCAAGTCGCAATCAATTTGACGACAAAAAAAGTTGTTCGCATAGAAATCATAACATTTTTTTTAAATTCTAGGCTTGACAGACAAATATCGAAATTTGAAAAATTAGCCCAAATACCATTATTTGGTTTAAATAATTCCATTTTTTTTTTGGTACGTATGGAATCGACGATGCAAAAAAGTCAAGCCGCAATCAATTTGGCGACAAAAAAAGTCATTCGCATAGAAATCATAATTATTTTTTTTAAATTCTAGGCTTGACTGACAAATATCAAAATTTGAAAAATTAGCCCAAATACCATTATTTGGTTAATATTAAAGTAATTCAATTTTTTGGGGTACGTATGAGATTGATGATACAAAAAAGTCAAGCCGCAATCAATTTGACCACAAAAAAAGTAATTCGCATATAAATCATAACATTTTTTTTAAAAATTCTAGGCTTGACCGACAAATATCAAAATTTGAAAAATTAGCCCAAATACCATTATTTAGTTAATTCAATTTTTGTGGGTACATGAGATCGATGATACAAAAAACTCAAACCGCAATCAATTTGGCGACAAAAAAGTCATTCGCATAGAAATCATAACGATTTTTAAAAAAAAATTCTAGGCTTGACCAACAAATATCAAAATTTGACAAATTAGCCCAAATACCATTATTTGGTTAAATAATTCAATTTTGTTTGGGTACGTATGAGATCGATGATACAAAAAAGTCAAGTCGCAATCAATATGATGACAAAAAAAGTTGTTCGCATAGAAATCATAACAATATTTTTGTAAATTCCAAGCTTGACCGACAAATATCAAAATTTGAAAAAATAGCGAGATCGATGATACAAAAAACTCAAGCCGCAATCAATTTAGCGACATAAAAGTAATTTGCATAGAATTTTTTTTTTTTAATTCTAGACTTGACTGACAAATATCAAAATTTGACAAATTAGCCCAAATACCATTATTTGGTTAAATAATTCAATTTTATTTTTGGTACGTATGAGATCGATGATGCAAAAAAGTCAAGCCGCAATCAATTTGGCGACAAAAAAGTCATTCGCATAGAAATCATAATTATTATTTTTTAAATTCTAGGCTTGACTGACAAATATCAAAATTTGACAAATTAGCCCAAATACCATTATTTGGTTATTAGAGTAATTCAATTTTTTGGGGGTACGCATGAGATCGATGATACAAAAAAGTCAAGTCGCAATCAATTTGACGATAAAAAAGTTGTTCGCATAGAAATCATAACATTTTTTTTTTTAAATTCCAGGCTTGACCGACAAATATCAAAATTTGACAAATTAGCCCAAATACCATTATTTGGTTAAATAATTCAAATTTATTTTTGGTACATATGAGATCGATGATGCAAAAAGTCAAGCCGCAATCAATTTGACACACACAAAAAGTTGTTTGCATAGAAATCATAACAATTTTTTTAAATTCTAGGCTTGACCGACAAATATCAAAATTTGACAAATTAGCCCAAATACCATTATTTAGCTAAGTAATTCAATTTTTGTGGGTACATATGAGATCGATGATACAAAAAACTCAAGCCGCAATCAATTTGGCGACATAAAAGTAATTTGCATAGAATTTTTTTTTTTAAATTCTAGACTTGACTGACAAATATCAAAATTTGAAAAATTAGCCCAAATACCATTATTTGGTTAAATAATTCAATTTTGTTTGGGTACGTATGAGATCGATGATACAAAAAAGTCAAGTCGCAATCAATTTGACGACAAAAAAAGTTGTTCGCATAGAAATCATAACAATTTTTTTTTTAAATTCCAAGCTTGACCGACAAATATCAAAATTTGAAAAAAATAGACCAAATACCATTATTTGGTTAAATAATTCAATTTTATTTTTGGTACGTATGAGATCGATGATGCAAAAGTCAAGCCGCAATCAATTATTTGGTTATTAAAGTAATTTCAATTTTTTGGGGTACGTTTGAGATCGATGATACAAAAAAGTCAAGCCGGAATCAATTTGACCACAAAAAAGTAATTCGCATAGAAATCATAACAATTTTTTTTTAAATTCTAGGCTTGACTTAATATCAAAATTTGAAAAATTAGCCCAAATACCATTATTTGGTTATTAAAGTAATTTCAATTTTTTGGGGTACGTTTGAGATCGATGATACAAAAAAGTCAAGCCGGAATCAATTTGACCACAAAAAAGTAATTCGCATAGAAATCATAACAATTTTTTTTTAAATTCTAGGCTTGACCGACAGATATCAAAATTTGAAAAAAAATTAGCCCAAATACCATTATTTGGTTAAATAATTCAATTTTTTTGGTACATATGAGATCGATGATGCAAAAAAGTCAAGCCGCAATCAATTTGGCGACAAAAAAAGTCATTCGCATAGAAATCATAACGATTTATTTTTAAATTCTCGGCTTGACCGACAAATATCAACATTTGAAAAAATAGCCCAAATACCATTATTTGGTTAAATAATTCATTTTTTGGGGGTACATGAGATCGATGATACAAAAAAAAGTCAAGCCGCAATCAATTTCATGACAAAAATGTCTTTCGTATAGAAATCATGAGCATTTAAAAAAAAAAATTAAGTAGGCCTGAGTCTGACCGACAAATGTCAACATTTGGAAAATGGACGCAAATATCATTAATGTTTGGATAATTTATTTTTTCATTTTTAAAGAACCGATCATTTCTATGTGCGAGTCGATAATATATTCAATTAAAAGGTATAGCCTATTATAATGCTAGGGATGTTCATATCATTGACTTCAGAGGGCGACATTTTTTTGAAAATTAGTTGACCAAAATATGTAGAAAACTCCATGTTTACCTAGATGAATACAGCGATGTAAATTAGTACGATGTGGCTAGAATGTATTCACTGATGTCTATATAACCCCGCACAAGCAACTAAAAATCATGAAAGTAAACCGCTTTTTACCTAAAATGGTTTAAAAATGTGCATGATTTGCCCATAGTTCTTTACGAACTATAACGATGTGGCCAACTTTGGCAATGATTTTGAATAGATGCATGCTGTCTTCAATATTACCGTATGGTGTAATACTAGCATGTATTACAATGGTATAACTAAAACCGCGGCGACAAGTTTTTTCTGTTTGTTATGTAAACATAACATAATTATGTAAATGTCCACGCTCTTTCCATGTACTAATGAGTAATGGGCCCAGCGTGATTCAGTGAAAAAGGCATCCAATTGTTACGTAAACATCAAACAATTGATTATCTATACAGCAAAGATTCGCCCTCATACATCAAGTAGGCCTATATGGTGACGTAGCAAGTATTACAATGGTATAACTAAAACCGCGACAAGTCGGGGGACTCAGTTTGTTATGTAAACATCAAACAAAAATAGCAACGCTCATACATCCCCGGGAAAAAAGGGGGGGTACTCAGATTTGGTTTGGTCGGGGGTGTGCCGCTGGAGAATCAAATCCCCTACCCATTTCTAAGGGTGATTTTGGATAGACCCATGTCTAAGGATTTTTCAGTTGAAAAGCCTACCCATGGCTAAGGATGTCTCATGAAAAACGACCCACTGGAGCGGCACCTCCCCGTATGCCTTACATACGTGAGTACCACCCCCGAGCATGCATCGTTGTATTTTACTAAGAAAAATATGCTTCTCAAGGCAAAAAAATAGTTTTACTCCTATGAGGCAGATTAACCCCAACTTTGAACTCGTCCAAGTTATTTGCGATTTGTACATGCTCACAAAATCCGGAATCCATTGATGGATTAATAAAGACGAAATCGCAAACACAATTTTTTTCTGAGGCAATCTCTAGGGGTGGTACATAGCCTAGCGGTGAACAAAATTCAACAAACTCAATTGCGCGTAGTGGCGTTTGGGATGGGGGGATTCATATAGTTTTAGCTTCATGCTCTATTACGCTTGAACTCTTTCCGCCCACACACATGAGTAGTAAACCACGACAAAACAAAATTACGCCCCTTGATTGGAAAAACGGTGATCCACGCTTGCGATCAGCGACGGAGCGCATGGAGTATATAAAACATTATGGTGATATACGGGGGGTACAATAACTAGAATCGCCGCCATTTTCTTTGATGTGACGATGTCGGAATAGAAAATATATATCCCTATCGCGGGAACATTATCCCTCATAATTCTCCAAATAACCAGTCACTCGAACTCAGCCGAGATAAATACTGTACCAATATCGTGTCCACAAATCTTACTAATTCAAGCTGTATTTTTCGAGATATTTCGCACACAAACTTCGATTTGAAAATCTTAGGATGCCGGTACCCGTCCTCCAATAAGACCGTTAATGTATCGAAGCTAATTAAAAAAGGAAACAAAACGAACACAAGTATACAACTAATTAATAACAATGCAAAACAAACGATGAAGCTAAATAATAACAAAAAGCATTTTAGTGATGTACAAATATTTATTGGCGAATATATCTTGTAGGCTGTAGTTCATAGCATAATTATGTAAACATCAAATTTGAAACTGTTTGAAACATGGTTGATGCTCGTATAGATGAATACTGTATTAGGCCTAGCTGCTTGAAGACATGCACGGCTAGATTACTGTAAAACACTCAATGCACAATTGGTTATCTGCTAGCGGTAATAGCGGTAATGACACCGTGCTAATCATGTTGATGAAGAGTCTTACAAAAAAGTCATAATCATAACCGTTTGCACAGAGAAATTTACAAACTTAACCAGTTTGCTTATACATAATGCTCTGTGTGTACTGCATGATTTGTAAATGTATTAGGGGCCGTTAATCTAATATTTACATAATTATGCCTTGAACTACAGCCTACCTAGAAGATACTCATCAATAAAAAAAACCTGTATGTACTCTCTAAATGTAAAACGAGTGGAAAGCATGGAAATTCACTCGAAAAGGAGTGAAGGGAGTGATACCGTTTTAGAGTGGAAAATGTCCACTCTAAAATTAGTGTTACAATTAATTCTACACTCTCAATAGAGTGGAACATTGTCATATAAAATCCTCTTTCACTCCTTTTAGAGTGTTTTTATACTCAAAAACGTGTTGTCCTGCGTTTAACTCCTTCAAAGAGTGGAAAACCACTCTATTACATTTAGAGAGTAGCTGGCTGTGACACATGACCGGCTCTATTAA
Organism: Ophiura sarsii; assembly: GCA_035610835.1. Taxonomy (NCBI): domain Eukaryota; kingdom Metazoa; phylum Echinodermata; class Ophiuroidea; order Amphilepidida; family Ophiuridae; genus Ophiura; species Ophiura sarsii. The sequence goes on along the minus strand of CM069447.1, from coordinate 35,784,196 downwards.
TACATTATGCTTATTAATAGAGATGTGTGTAGGCCTCCATGTATTCACCTAACATAGTAGCATACATTCAACTCTAAAAGAGTGAAGAGTGAAATTCCACTCTTAGAGCCAACTGAGTGACCAATCCTTTAGAGTGATATTTAACTCTCAGGTAGAGTGAGCAGTTCACTCTATAAGAATAAACACCCTAAAGGATTGGTCACTCATAGTTGGCGCTTTGTAAGAGTGGTTTTTCACTCTTTCACATTTAGAGTGTACTTTCCGAATGTAACCTGGAAGTCGAAAAACGAGCAAAATGGCCGGCTCTGATCTGCATTTAAAACTAGAGCTCTATATATGGCGCATCACAATAACAAAATGAATCTCCTTTTCAAGGGTCGCATTCTTACGCGTCCACGCGTCATGTGACCTCTCATTTTCTTGTTTGACACGTCAATTTATATATTGAAATTCACTGACGGGTCCCGATCAAAAATGGAGGGACCCAGGGGTCGCATTCTGACGCGTCCTAGTCCCAGGTTTCAAATTGGAAAGACTTGCGGGTCGGTCCCGATCAAAATTGAAGGGACCCCTCAAATTTGACGATGTGTGGAAATGGAAACTTTAAGAAATTCTGTAAATTACATATCCATCCTTTGCTCACAATATAAATTCATTAAAACTGCCCGTTAAAAAGTAAATTTTTTAAATACCCAAACTTCAGGACCCCTCATTTTCTTGGGGGACCCTTAAATTTGTTTTTGAAGTCCTGCGGGGTCCTGAAAAATGTCATGGGACCTCTCACATTTTGGATCCAGTGCTATCCCTGGAGGGACCTCTTAAATATGACGATGTATGAACAGGGCCGTCAGATGGGGGGTGCGGTGCGTTGGGTGCGAACGCACCCCCTTGAAAATTCGTTGGTTTTTTGGGGGGTTTTTTAGGGTAAAAATTACGTTTTTCTTAGTTTCTAATTTCAATGATAGTAAAACTACCCCCCCCCCCCCCCCCCCCCCCCACTTACGTGAAATTCACGAGGTGACTGACTTGGAAAATTTTGGGGGCAACCTTTTACGAAAATTTACGCCACTGCTTCCGGTAAAAAATCGTGAAAACGCACCCCCCTTGGGCAAAAGTGTCTGACGGCCCTGATGAACGTGGAAACCTTAAGACATTCTGAAAATTGTCACCCTCCATCCTGTACTTACATTGTAGGCCTATGTGTTAAAATCCTGTGTTTTTAAAAGTTTTTAAAAACATTAAATCGCTTCCGAATTGCTTCCGCAAAAGTTTCAAGCGATTTCCAATACACTCTATCAGTATCTTCTACTGATTAACATGGACACGACAAAGGTAAATGAGTTACACGTTCTAACTCTACTGTGCGCAGTGTGCGAATCTGTGTTAGCGACTGTTTGAAATATGAGGGTCATAGTTCAGCGTGAACAATGTGTAAACAATCAGCGTACTGAATAACAGCGAAACGCGGATGCCGTTAAATCGACTTTTCGTACATGTACATGCATCGTTTCTGTCCCGATAACGATTTATGTACATTGGTGACAGATAATAGAAGTTAGCTCCGTTTTATTCTCAAAAACACATGGCAACGCCGTTTGGTTCATAATTAACATTGTTTTTGTATATCAATTTATGTTTTACATGTAGTTTTTTGGTATATTAATATGTGTTTTTACATTTCGGTCACGCCGTTTGGTAGGCACGCCGTTTGGTAGGCACGCCGTTTGGTAGGCACGCCGTTTGGTAGGCACGCCGTTTGGTAGGCACGCCGTTTGGTAGGCACGCCGTTTGGTAGGCACGCCGTTTGGTAGGCACGCCGTTTGGTAGGCACGCCGTTTGGTAGGCACGCCGTTTGGTAGGCACGCCGTAAAACACAAATTGATATACAAAAGCGATGTTAATTTTGAACCAAACGGCGTGCCATAGAAACATGTTAAAGGTGACGAAAAAAAGTTCAACGAGCGAACGGACCCCCTCAGCAGATAGGTCGGCTGGTCGAGCAAATGTTCGTGAAAATGGTGGTGAATTTTCAACAATTTTTGGGATTTTCAAAACAAAAATCACCAAACGTTTCACATAATGTCCACAATTGTTTGTACTTAGGCCTATATGAAAAATAAATAGCCTAATGTTTCCACATAGGGCCTATTTTCAAAAAGAATTCACATTCACAAACATTTCAACAAATTTGGAGGAAACAATCTAAAATTCGACCTCCCCCCCCCCCCCCCCCCACCCCCACCCCGTCGCCTAATGGCCACTTAATTGGATTCAAATGAAGTGCTCTTTTTCAGCTTTTAACTTGCCATCAACATATATCACGTTCGCCACTTTGTAATCAATGATCCATTACTCGAACGTTAATACAATGTAATAATGATCGTTATTCATTAACGCTCTCCTCAGATAGTGGCTCATATTTTATGGGGCCCTCACATGTATCCGTGTGAGCTGGGCGGCCACTTACCGTCTTATAGAAAAACAACAGAGTCCAACACGGTGAACAATCAGCAAAAAATGTCAACGGCCGCATTTTTATTTTTTTTGTCACCGGGTTCATACTGTTCTATACCGGGTCCTTATCGGCCTGGAACCGGGCTCATACCACCTCCTCACCAGGTCCTCACCGGCCGAAACGCTTGGTTACCGACCGAACCGCCTTGATAACGTCATCAAACTGCCCTGTATAAGCTGAGCGCTCAAGCTCGCCGCTTCTCTCACATTCCGGGAATCTCTGTAAAATACATTTGCCCTCACATGTATCCGTGTGAGCTGGCCGGCTCATTACCGTGTGACAAATTGGTGCAGACGGCGGCACACGGTGATGTCACACGGTGGGCCGTTTCCCGTCCGTTGAACACGTTGCCGGGGACATTGACGGCCATCCGCGCCCGGCAGGACCCGGCAGGAATTTTGAACATGCTCAAAACTCTTGCCGGGTGAGCAAAAGCGGCGGCAAACGGTGAGAGCCCGGTTTGAGGACGGTATAAGGACGGCACACCCGTTGCGCGCCCGTTCGCAGGGCGGTAATGGTAGGCGGCCACCTTACCGTCTAATAGAAAAACAACAGAGTCCAAACAATCACTAAAAACTGTCAACGGGCGCATTAATTTTTTGTTGTGGCCACCGGGTCCATAACGTTATATACAGGGTATTTACCGGGTCCTCACCGGCCGTGTACCGGGCTCACCGTCCTCATACATTTCTAGCTTACCGTTCGCACCGGGTGCATAACACCTCCTCACCGGGTCCTCGGTCCATACCGTTCTACACCGGGTCTGTCCCGGGTTCTCACCGGCCTTGTCCCGGGATCACCGGCCTCATACAGTTCTAGCTTACCGTTCTCACCGTGTCCTCACCGTGTGCATACCACCTCCATACCGGGTCCTCAGCGGTCGGAACGCCTGGGTACCAGCCAATCCGTCTTGATTACGTCATCAAACCGCCCTTTTTAAGCTGAGCGCTCAGCTCGCCGCTTCATTTGCATTCCGGAATTCTTACGACCAACATCTATAATACTCTCTAAATGTAAAAGAGCTAAACCTCACTCTTTTGAGAGCTTTAGGAGGGACGGCTCTTTTAAGAAGTGAAGTTCACTCTTTTAAGAGTGATTTGTCACTCTTTTAAGAGTGATTTGTCACTCTTTTAAGAGTGATTTGTCACTCTTTTAAGAGTGATTTGTCACTCTTTTAAGAGTGATTTGTCACTCTTTTAAGAGTGATTTGTCACTCTTTTAAAAGTGATTTGTCACTCTTTTAAGAGTGATTTGTCACTCTTTTAAGAGTGATTTCCACTTTTTCAGAGTGATTTTAACTCCTTTTAGAGTGAAAATCGCTCTTTTAGGAGTGAACTTCACTCCAAAAAAGAGCTGTTCCTCCTAGAGCTCTCGAAAGAGTGAGTTTTAGCTCTTTTACATTTAGAGAGTTGCAACATGCCTGCTGAGAGTCCGTTCCGTGAACGGTTACTAGGCTGAATGCGGCTATTTGCAGTCCGTCGCTAAGATGGTCGACGTCCACCACCGTCCATCACCGCCCTGCGAATGGGCGCGAACCGGGTGCGAAACGGGTGCGAACGGGTGCGCCGTCCTTATACCGTCTTCATACCGGGCTTTCATCGTTCGCCGCCGCTTTTACTCACCCGCCAGGAGTTTTGAGCATGTTCAAAACTCCGGTGGCCGGCAAAGTCCCCTGAACGTGTTCAACGGACGGGAAACGGCCCACCGTGTGTGCCGCCTTCCGCAGGGGTCACACTACTAAATAGAGCTCCATAGGGTTATGTACAAAAACACTGATATAAAACTCTGTGTTAGACCACTAAATTGCGAAATTGGACCTTGTAGAGTGATTTTTTCTGAAAGATGATCACATTTTCTCACCAAAAAGTGAAAAAAATAGGTAGGTGAACCTGCTCGAATTTTCAAAATACGCCCATGGAGTTGACTACCTCTCTGACGAGCTTGGAAATGCCGCCGTAATCGTCAATGTTTCCAGTAAAAAACACAAATTTGAGAGATCTCTCAAAATTTATCTAGATGATATTCACAGTTTATAGTCAGGGTGCATGTAGGTGATGTCCCATTAATCATAATTAATCAAAAATCATAGGCATTTACGCAATTGTATTACCGTCAAGTTTTTTTAATTGAGGATTTTGCCATGCATATTTTCCGATTCTAGCTTTAAACACCGCCCTTAAGGTTAGGGGATACACCATTTAGTGTAGTGCACCCTTAAGGAAATTGATATTGTGCTGAATGTACTTGAAATGTATTGGAATAGTTACCTTGAATCCTTTTGAACATTTTGTGATCATTTTAATGATATTTCCATGTTGTTATAATTATGTATGAGTGGAATTTTGTATGAGTGGAATTATGTATGGATACCTGCTATCTACTGAAGATAGCAAAATTAACATAGCAATATTACATTTTGTGAGGACAGCTACAATCCTTTTTAAAAGAAATACTTGTCAGGACAGCGTTCATCCTTTTTAAAGAAATTCTTGTTGTATTGAATGTCTAGGTGTGTTTTTACTGACAGGGGTAGGGTACATGCACTGTGTTGTTGTACAAAAATAATCAAAATAGATTCCAAAATGATAACGTTGGTGACTTTCCCCACCAATGTTCAAATTTGATGAATTAATCTACAAAATAACAGAGCAGATGTACACTTAATCAGGTCAGACTTGTTTATCATTTAACTTACCTGTTAAATGGTTTTGCCTCCAGAATGCAGGCATTATACACAATACCTTCATGGATGTGACCCTCACATCTTGAAATAGTTTTACAACTTGAGCTTAACTTAGTAACACAACATAAGCTTAAGCCTACTCTATCCATCATCAATGCATGGAATAATAAAAAAAATTAAAAAAATAAGCTTACTTCATAGATATTTCAAATGTGGCCAAATTTTACTCAAGGCTTCATAGTAAGTTACTTTTATGCTCCGTATCACCCCCCCCCCCCCCCTATGTACCCCCATTAAAGTGCTTACTTGACATTTTTTACCCAAGTGGTGCACCTTAAAACTGTGCAGGACTGCTGCATTTGATCCGACATTGTCCGGTCAGACTGAGATGAAAGGCAGCGGTTTGTTTAAAAATCATCCTTTTCTCTCTAAATAGCATAGAATTACAGTTTCCAATAGGCTTACTTACAAAACACGTCAAAATAGGTCAAATTAAGGCAACAATTGGATCGAAACAATCTCATTCTGGTCGAAAAATCCTTGTTTTACAATATTTGTCTCGAATAAAATTCAAAACAGCTGATTTCTGACCTAATTTTACTTAATAATGAGGTCAAGGGTCAAATATGGCCGAATTCCCTTAAGGGGTCACACTACTAAATAGAGCTCCATAGGGTTATGTACAAAAACACTGATATAAAACTCTGTGTTAGACCACTAAATTGCGAAATTGGACCTTGTAGAGTGATTTTTTCTGAAAGATGATCACATTTTCTCACCAAAAAGTGAAAAAAATAGGTAGGTGAACCTGCTCGATTTTTCAAAATACGCCCATGGAGTTGACTACCTCTCTGACGAGCTTGGAAATGCCGCCGTAATCGTCAATGTTTCCAGTAAAAAACACAAATTTGAGAGATCTCTCAAAATTTATCTAGATGATATTCACAGTTTATAGTCAGGGTGCATGTAGGTGATGTCCCATTAATCATAATTAATCAAAAATCATAGGCATTTACGCAATTGTATTACCGTCAAGTTTTTTTAATTGAGGATTTTGCCATGCATATTTTCCGATTCTAGCTTTAAACACCGCCCTTAAGGTTAGGGGATACACCATTTAGTGTAGTGCACCCTTAAGGAAATTGATATTGTGCTGAATGTACTTGAAATGTATTGGAATAGTTACCTTGAATCCTTTTGAACATTTTGTGATCATTTTAATGATATTTCCATGTTGTTATAATTATGTATGAGTGGAATTTTGTATGAGTGGAATTATGTATGGATACCTGCTATCTACTGAAGATAGCAAAATTAACATAGCAATATTACATTTTGTGAGGACAGCTACAATCCTTTTTAAAAGAAATACTTGTCAGGACAGCGTTCATCCTTTTTAAAGAAATTCTTGTTGTATTGAATGTCTAGGTGTGTTTTTACTGACAGGGGTAGGGTACATGCACTGTGTTGTTGTACAAAAATAATCAAAATAGATTCCAAAATGATAACGTTGGTGACTTTCCCCACCAATGTTCAAATTTGATGAATTAATCTACAAAATAACAGAGCAGATGTACACTTAATCAGGTCAGACTTGTTTATCATTTAACTTACCTGTTAAATGGTTTTGCCTCCAGAATGCAGGCATTATACACAATACCTTCATGGATGTGACCCTCACATCTTGAAATAGTTTTACAACTTGAGCTTAACTTAGTAACACAACATAAGCTTAAGCCTACTCTATCCATCATCAATGCATGGAATAATAAAAAAAATTAAAAAAATAAGCTTACTTCATAGATATTTCAAATGTGGCCAAATTTTACTCAAGGCTTCATAGTAAGTTACTTTTATGCTCCGTATCACCCCCCCCCCCCCCCCTATGTACCCCCATTAAAGTGCTTACTTGACATTTTTTACCCAAGTGGTGCACCTTAAAACTGTGCAGGACTGCTGCATTTGATCCGACATTGTCCGGTCAGACTGAGATGAAAGGCAGCGGTTTGTTTAAAAATCATCCTTTTCTCTCTAAATAGCATAGAATTACAGTTTCCAATAGGCTTACTTACAAAACACGTCAAAATAGGTCAAATTAAGGCAACAATTGGATCGAAACAATCTCATTCTGGTCGAAAAATCCTTGTTTTACAATATTTGTCTCGAATAAAATTCAAAACAGCTGATTTCTGACCTAATTTTACTTAATAATGAGGTCAAGGGTCAAATATGGCCGAATTCCCTTAAGGGGTCACACTACTAAATAGAGCTCCATAGGGTTATGTACAAAAACACTGATATAAAACTCTGTGTTAGACCACTAAATTGCGAAATTGGACCTTGTAGAGTGATTTTTTCTGAAAGATGATCACATTTTCTCACCAAAAAGTGAAAAAAATAGGTAGGTGAACCTGCTCGATTTTTCAAAATACGCCCATGGAGTTGACTACCTCTCTGACGAGCTTGGAAATGCCGCCGTAATCGTCAATGTTTCCAGTAAAAAACACAAATTTGAGAGATCTCTCAAAATTTATCTAGATGATATTCACAGTTTATAGTCAGGGTGCATGTAGGTGATGTCCCATTAATCATAATTAATCAAAAATCATAGGCATTTACGCAATTGTATTACCGTCAAGTTTTTTTAATTGAGGATTTTGCCATGCATATTTTCCGATTCTAGCTTTAAACACCGCCCTTAAGGTTAGGGGATACACCATTTAGTGTAGTGCACCCCGCACCCATTTTTCACACGGTAAGGGGCCGCTCAGCTCACACGGATACATGTGAGGGCCCCATTATATTAGAACTGGAATCGGCCGCTCTTATCACACCCTCCCTCTGATGATGGTGCGTGTTCGCGCATCCGTTCGGTCTGCCGAAATCAGCGGCCGATACTTCTAAATTTATGTGTTCAGACATATTGTTGTTACCGTAGCAGTAAAATAATAAATATAACCGGGTATATATTTTTGAAAAGTTGTCAGGTTTTTCCTAAGTTAGTTTCTTCCCCATTATACAAAATACCAGTTTCACACTTTTTTTACTTACTTTTTGATGTATCACCTTTCCCCTTTTTCTTCCCAATTCCCCTTTCCTATTCCTTTTCACTTTTCTTTTCCTCCTCTTTCTCCCCTTGTCCTTCTGTTTTTGTCACAAAATTGCCCTTTTCCCTGCCCATGTTTTTCAAAAGTCTTGTGTTTATCCCTATACTCTTAAGAGTGGGTGTACTTATGTACGGGGTAGAACAAAAAAGTGTACGTTTTAAATCAATATTTATTACCGGGGTTTTCATCATTACTAACATCTCGAGTAAGCTTGAACCAAATTAATTGAGTCTAATCCTACACAAGTACTATTTAATTCAAACAAAGTTGATTTAAAAAATAGAAAATTAAAATAGATATAGGTCGGGAACAGGGGAACAGGAGAACAAACAAATTGTCATTATGATAGAGACAAAATAGCAGACTCGAAAATACATTAGCCTGAGAACAGGAAACTAAATAAGTGTTTAAATAGGGAAATTGAGCAACCATCGACAACAAGGAGAACACTATCCAAACAAAGTCAATTTAAAAATAATTTACAAAAAATTAATAGAAATGGGTCGGAAAACAGGGGAACAGAGGAACAAACAAACGATAGAACAAATAGGCTAAATAGCAGCCTCGAAAATATATTAGCCTGAGAACAGGGAACAAAATAATCATTTAATAAAAAACCCTTTAAAAAGGGAAATGCTTGTAACAAGTGTGAAACATATTAGAGTTTTATGTGAGCAATTCCCATATCATGCATCCAGAAAATATCATATAATGTGCCCAGATTTGCTTTTTAGGATACGATATCACATTTGTAGCTACGTATAATATCAGTGTCACTAATCGATCAATCCGCAACCAATTTGACGACATAAATGACGTTCACATTGAAATCGCAAAAATTGTGGTTTTTCTTCAACCAATTCCGGAAAAAAATTGCTAATTATCATATAATGTGCCCTGATTTGCATTTCAGGATATGATATCACATTTTGAGCTGCGTATGATATCTGTGTCACTAATCGGTCAATCCGCGACCAATTTGACGACATAAATGACGTTCACGTTGAAATCGCCGGGAAAAACATGGTTTTTTCCTAGCAATTGCGGACAAAATAATCAAAATTTCATATGATGTGCCCTGATTTGCTTTTTAGGATACGATATCACATTTGTAGCTACGTATGATATCAGTGTCACTAATCGGTCAATCCGCAACCAATTTGACGACATAAATGATGTTCACATTGAAATCGCAAAAATTGGGGTTTTTCTTCAACCAATTCCGGAAAAATAGGCTAAATATCATATTATGTGCCCTGATTTGCTTTTCAGGATATGATATCACATTTTGAGCTGTGTATGATATCTGTGTCACTAATCGGTCAATCCGCGACCAATTTGACGACATAAATGACGTTCACGTTGAAATCGCCGGGGAAAACAGGTTTTTTTCCTAGCAATTGCGGACAAAATAAACAAAATTTCATATGATGTGCCTTGATTTGCTTTTTAGGATACGATATCACATTTTAGCCACATATGATATCGGTGTCACAAATCGGTCAATCCGCAACCAATTTGACGACAATGACGTTCACATTGAAATCGCAAATCCAAATCGTGATTTTTCTTCAACCAATTCCGGACAAAATAGACAAACTATCATATCATGTGCCCTGATTTGCTTTTTAGGATACGTATCACATTTTGAGTTACGTATGATATCGGTATTATACTGATCGGTCAATCCGCAACCAACGTGACAACATAAAGGATGTTCGCGTTGAAATCGCAATGATTTTTTTTCTCCAACCAATTCCGGACAAAATAGGCTAAATATCATATAATGTGCCCTGATTTGCTTTTCAGGATATGATATCACATTTTGAGCTACGTATGATATCGGTGTCACTGATCGGTCAATCAGCAACCAATTTGACGACAATGACGTTCACATTGAAATCGCAAAACCTAATCGTGTTTTTTTCTTCTCCAACCAATTCCGGACAAAATAGGCTAAATATCATATAATGTGCCCTGAATTGCTTTTCAGGATATGATATCACATTTTGAGCTACGTATGATATCGGTGTCACTGATCGGTCAATCAGCAACCAATTTGACGACAAATAGCGTTGCCGTTGACATCACACAAGGAACACTTTTTTCTTCTTCTACCAATTAGGGACTAAATAGACAAACTATCATATGTGCCCTGATTTGCTTTTTAGGATACGATATCACATTTTGAGTTACGTATAATTATCTGTGTCACTGATCGGTCAATCCGCAAACCAATTTGATGTCATAAATGACATTCCCTATGAAATCGCAAGGAAAAACAGTTTTTTACCGACCAATTCAATTGTGGACAAACTAGCCATATGCTAAAGTATCTTCATATAATGTGCCCTGATTTACTTTTAAAACGGACGATATCACAGTTTGAGCTACGTATCATATATCAGTATCACTGCACGGTCAATCCGCAACCAATTTGAGAACATAAATGACATTCGTGTAGAAATCTCAAGGAAAAATGTGGGTTTTTTTCAACCAATTCCGAAAAAATAGGCAAATATCATATAATGTGCCTTTATTAAACCGGCTTTATTTGCTTTTTATGATACGAATTTGAGCTACCTATAATCAGTAACAGATTTGTGATCAAAAGTCATTTGTTGTACTAGATGCCCTAGCACCATCAACATGATTATGGGTGGTTAAAATCTCGGATTAGAAATATCAAGTCAGAAGTTGTAAGCATAAAAAGGTAAAGTAAGCTTACTACAAATTCATTCATTGGTTAAACTGAAACTGGCCAAAAATCACTCAAAAATAATAATGCAGACAAAAATCAGTTGCAGACCTGTTCTAGAGATAACTCTCTGATGGATCAATTGGAAAACAATTCTCAAAACATTACGTAATATACATTTTCCTATATAAGACGAAAATCAACGTATTTTCATATGGCGGAAAGCATACGAAATAAACCTTCCGTCTACCAAAAATTAAACTCCAAAATTCACCGTATGAGTCAAATCGAGTCTCAACTTGATCTAAGATTATGAGCTGTTTTTAAAAGTGTAATAAAAAATGTAGTACACGGCCCTTTAATCTATAGGTAATGAAGAAGACAACTGCGATCTATCACGGCAAATCCACTTCAAAATTTCACGAAAAGTTCAATACGATGACACAGCTAGCCTATTAGGTAGGCGTTGTAACTGGTACTTATACCGAACATTGTATGGGCGGCCAATGAGGTTAAATTGATTGAATATAGTCTAAAATCGGGGTAAAAAAAGATAAATTATAATTTTGTAATGACTACTAATTTGCAATAATGAATTATAATTAACATGAATATGAATGATCCGGATTGAACTGAAATGGTCCAGGTTGAACCGAGATCAGTGGCGTAACAGAGGTTGGTTGTCAGGGGGGGGGGGGGGGGGGGGGGGGGGGGGGGGGGGGGGGGGTGCACAGCCCAAAAAATTATGGTAGAATAATTCCGTCCGGAATTTTTAAAAGTCACCTCGTGAATTTACGTAGGTGTGTGTGTGGGGGGGGGGGGGAGGGTCAAAACACTTTCGCACGGTCACAACATTTCGCACGGTCACAAAATTACGCAAGGTCACAATTTCGCAACGGTCACAAAAATTTCGCACAGTAACAAAATTCGCAGTACAAAAAAACACAACAGTCAACAATGTGTTGACTGTTGTGTTTTTTGTACGGCGAAATTTTCTTTCTTTCTTTCCCTTTCTTCTTTTATTTCTTTCCCCTTTTTTTCTCCTTTTCCTTTTTCTTTTTCCTCCCTTTTCCTTTCTCTCTCTCTTTTCTTTCCCTTCCCCTCCATTTTTCCTGGTGGGTAGGTTTGAATTTCCTGCTGAGCACCTTCAGGGGGGCACTGTGGCGACCCCCTACCCCCCCCCCCCCGGCTGTTACGCCACTGACCGAGATAACCGAGATGATTCAAGAGGATCCCAAATAATCATGGATATTCATATTACTTATTAATATTCATTATAAAAAAGTATCATTTATAAATCTCTAACAAATTCCAAGTATATATTCAATATATTTAACCCCATTGGCCGCCCATACAATGTTCGGTATAAGTACCAGTTACAACGCCTACCCAGTTAATATTCACTGGCGATGATATATCAATCTCTCGTCCAATCAAAACCATCGACACGGATGGCACACTTCTCGTCCATCAATTATGAGCGTATGAAAGTATCGTTTGGCATATTATACCAGTGACACCAATTAGGTTTTCTGTGCAAAGTGACACACGGAACGGAGCCATACATAACGCGTACCAATTCCAAGCCTATATATGCTAGTTCGCCTTGGCGAACAAGCAAAAAAGTCAAGTAAAAAGACAATAGAAATGAGTCGGGGAACAGGGGAACAGGTGAACAAACAATAGAAAATGATAATTTACTGAATTTGTATTTTCAAATGTTAAATAATTCAATTTATTGAAAAGAAACACGTATGCTATGTTGACTTAACCTATATCGGACGTCGGAACTCTGTCCATTTCTTCTAGGATTTAGCTGTATTAGAACACTAACACATCGACCATGTCGTGTCTTCGTACAATTAAATGTGTTGTTAAGAAGTTACAAGCAATTTACAGAATTTAAGTATTTTTCGAATATGCCATGGTGGTCATTAAAAATTAGGAACATTTTGTTTTCTTATTTTTTTTGTACCTCCCGAAAAATCTTGGACTTTAACGGACAACCAAAAATGTTGGCGAATAAAAACCTGATTAGTATCATGTTTATACGCCGGATAGCCTATTTTCCACCTTAATTTCGGAACACTGTCCCCGATCCAGGCTATTTTTTTCTCTAACTTGACTTTGTTTGAAATAGTTTCTCCTGTTCGTCTACCCCTGTTCCCCGACCTATATCTATTTTTTTTTAATTGAAATGTGTTCTTATTTTTGCTGACGGTGTTGCTCAATTTCTTTATTCAGATGTATATTTTGTTCCCTGTTCTCAAGCTTATGTATTTTCGAGGCTGCTATAGTGTCTCTATCGTTGTTTATTCCCCTGTCCCCTGTTCCCGACCCATATCTATTTTTTTTCTTTTTCTAAATTACTTTTGAAATAGTGTTCCTCTATAGTGTGTGTTCCCCGACCCATATCTATTTTTTCTAAATTGATGAAATAGAGTTCCTCTGTTCCCCTGTTTCCCGACCACATCTAGGCCTATTTTTATTTTATTTTTTTTATTTTTAAATTGAAATATAGTGTTCTTCTTGTTGCTGACGGTGTTGCTCAATTTCTTTATTTAAATGATATTTTGTTGCCTGATGTCCTCAAGCAAAACTAATCTTCTTTCAATGAAGCAAACTGCAAAGAGGTTCTTTCGATGAAGATACATGCGATTTGGTATTGGTAGTGTGTATACGCTCCCTTCATTAAGTAATGAAAATCAACTCAATGTTCATTATCTATGATTCAATGAGCGATTTTAAAGTGTATACCAAAACATTCCGCCGCCGTTTACACCATCACCCCCCCCCCCCTCCCCTCCCCGCGTTATAGCTGGACCATGTCTGTATTTGCGTCATTTTTGCAGGAGTTTGAAGCAATTGTGCTCAACTATGTTATTCTAATGTTTGTATGAGTGTCCTATTACTTTGTACATGAATATAAAAGTTACCTACTTTAAATAAAGACTTTCCATAACAATGTGATAATTAACTTCAACTACTGTTATAACTATCTCTCTTAATGTAAAACGAGTGGAAAGAGTGGAAATTCACTCGGAAAGGAGTGAAACGCAGGACAACCCGTTTTAGAGTGGAAACATTTCAACTCTAAAATGAGTGTGAAAGTTCATTTTTCACTCTCAATAGAGTGGAACATTGTCATATAAAATCCCCTTTCACTCCTTTTAGAGTGATTTCCACTCAAAAATGTGTTGTCCTGCATTTAACTCCTTAAAAGAGTGGAAAACCTTTTCTAAATTTAGAGAGTATATCATACAAAATTCAGTGTTATCAAAAGGGGAAGTTATGACCTTTTCACTCGCAAACAACGAGTTGTAACCATACTTTTATTATTTATCTTACGCTACTGATAACATATATAAATCAAGTCAATAAACTACCCCTCCCTTTTAAAATAAATACTTGTTTCAATATTAAAGACGACGCTGCTGAGAGCGCGATCACCACCTAACGCTCCTAATTCGCGAGATATATGGTAAATATTTAAGACACAATTTCCCGTGAAATCCACCCGGAATACGACAGCGTATATAGATCCCCCGCCACCGAAACGGATTTATTACTACTGATCCAATCACTACCCTAGCAAACACACAGAGATCACAAACAAACCGAAAAATTACACAAATTTATGTGTATTTTTCTCAATTTCCGCACTTATCGGAATCGAAATTGGTTTATTAATAAATAAAAAAGGACACGCATAAGAGCGGATGGTATATAGTGGGATTTATTAACGTGAGACGAGATTTAGGTAAACCATGTATATATATATACTCTCAGTTTTTGGTGAAAAATCGGCTTTACGCCTTTTACTCAAAAATGGTAAATCCATAAATCCGTAATATTGCCTCGTGTATATCCGCTGTCACGCCGAGAGGATCGCGCGTTATTTGTACGGTTAGCTTTGGGGAGTTGCAATTGCCTTTTATTTTGGCGACGAAAATAAAAACACGTTATACGGCAAACGCTACCACTAAGATAAGGTCGGTCGGGCGGGAGGTTTTTTTTCTCGATATTTTAGTGAACTTTCTGTTGAATTTTCAACAACTTCCGAGATTTGAAATACCGTATACTTATAAGTAAGCCTATAAAATTATACAACATTTACAAAAAAAATTCAACAACAACAAAATCAAAAATGTTCAAATTCTAACAATCTGTGAAAATAAATAAATCTCAAATTTCGCAAATTTGTCGGGCCCTTGCAACAAGGTTTTTTTCTCGTCACCTTATCGCCTCATTTGCAACTCGTGTTCTATAATCATTATGACTACCGGAATGGTGGATTTTTTATATAAATTGGAATACCTTTTTATTACGTTTGGAGATGTAGCCGCGCTATACGATATATAAACTTCGACGACTAACTTTTAATGGTTTTTCCGTTCGTACATAAATGATTTTAGAGTTTGTTTCGGGCTAGGAAAGGGTGTTTTTCCCATGGCCTAATATCATGTTAGGCCTATACTACATCTATCTTTTCGTTTAACACTTTCCACGCGGCAGGCGTCTGAAGACGACACTTCAAAATTTCACAAAATGTTTCAGAAATGTCACAATTATTGAATTTAATAACCATATTTGGATTCACCATGAGAAATGCATGAAAATAAGAACAACATGCCTAGTTTTGATTCAGTAATTCTTGATATAGGCTTTGAAAGTTTGGAAAGATTTTGTTATAGGCCTACGATGTAAAACTAATAGCCGCGTGGAAATTGTTAAATACGATTCAAACACAATAGCACTATTGCTATCTTCATAAGACGAGCTTCGTTTTGTGTACCAAGAGGATCAAAATAGACGTTGCCGCGCATTTCAATCTTGTCAGGGACTTTTCGATTTAGGCGACAAAAAAACACTACGGATCCGACCAAAAAACATACAAAAATACATTTTCAACAACAAAAAAGAATAAGGGAGCACATCAAAACTCGACCGCCCGGCAACCGCCGGTTCCGTGCAGTTCCGTGAGGTTGCAGCCGGTTTCTATTGTTCTAAACAATGATATGCGGTCCAACCGGGCGGAACCGCCGGTTGCCGCGCGGTCGAGTTTTGATTTGCTCCCTAACTTTTAGGCGACGAAAAAACCCACTGTTGTGTTACGGGCAAACTGAACCTCTCAGTATCAGGTAGAGTCGGCAGCCGGGCTTTTTTGTGTGTGTTTTTTTCCTTCAGAAATTTTGGGAATTTGTGCCGCCGAATCAGAAAATTGGGAGCTGGGGCAGGGGGGAGGAGATCCGTTTGTTTTAGAGCGGAGGGTGTTCCGAAAATAGAGCGGGTTAGGGGGTTGAAATCGAGCTCGGTAACCGACAGTATTTTATATTTTATTTGTATTTTGGTTAATTTTCAGGCAATTTTCATACATTTTAATTAAATTTAAAAAATGTTTTATTTAATTTTTAACTTTTTGATTTTTGTTATTGCAAACATTTTGAAAATTGCTGAAAATTCACAAACATTTCCCGGTTTTTTTAAATAAAAAACCGACCGACTCCGAGAGGTTTGCCGTAAAACAGGGTGGGGTTTTTTTTCATTTCAAATTGCTGTAATTAACCTCCTCGTTATGATGATAAAACATGATTACTATACCAATGCTTGGTGCTATCTTATGTCAGATAGCTCTGCCGTTGATGAACTAAGCCAATATTGGGCCAACAATGGCGACATTGGCGGCCTATATTTTATCAGGGGGGGGGGAGTCAAACGTCATGCTGTTAGCATACGTGACCAGAGATATTCCAGACACTCCCTATTTAAAAGCGTTTTACTCAGAACTTACGCGACATTGTGGTAACGCGTGCATAATGTAATGATTGGCTCAACCCGCCCCCCCCCCCCCCCCCCCCCCCCCCCCCCCCACACCCCGGGTCTAATATCCCATCATCATCGAAGTGGCCTAAATCTTTATCCCCGTATATCTACGCACTTTATTTCCCGTACCGTAGTGGGTTTACAGCAACGCCCCGAGGGTTATCGGGATTGTAATATCTACATTAATGTTCTCCAATAGCTCTAGTGTGGGGTTTAGCTACGACTCAATCGGGATTTTCATACCTTGGCTTGCATCATGAGAGCTCAGCGTCTGATAAGCTTATCACCATCGCCACTCATTCATCACAGTAATCCCAACGTACACAAAGTCAATCTAGGATAGAAGCTTGGATAACAATAATATAGAGAAGAGCAAAGCAAATTGGGTCATACCTAAGCCCACCGAAAAGACAAAAATAAGCAAATTACTTTATAAGCAAAATCGTCGTAATTCACGTATAATTGAATTTAGACAGAAACGCAATAACGGTTACACCGCGGCGATGGGATGTTTTGGCGGGAAATTCTTGCGGGAAAATTCATCAGTGTAAATCATGCTATCAACAGTGGGATTGATAAGTGGGATTGTCGGCCTAGTTAGCGTTCTATCGTTAGATTCAACACAAATCTGACATTTAAATTCACCCTGGATTTCGCATTTCTTGCGACAAAATGACCAATTTTGATTGTTTGTTTTCAACTGATTAAGTTTTACAGGTGTTATTTGACTGTATTTAGAGTAGTGCGCCGTCCAATTTAGGCATATAAGCATGATAAGTCGGTCTATGCATACACGGCATTATTGAACTAAATATGTCATATACTGCCACCGACATCGGACAACTTTTCAATTTAACACTTTCCACGCGGCTATTACTTTTACCATATTTAAAACAGATTTTTTTTTCTTCAGATTGAACCTTTCCCAACTTTCAAAGTCTAGGCTATCTCAAGAATTACTCAACCGATACCAGGCATGTTTGTACTTATTTCAATGCATTTCTCATATTGATTCCAAATATGGTGATGAAAATCAATAATTATGACTTTTCTGAAACATTTTGTGAAATGTTGGAACGGTCGTCTGCTGACGTCGACTGTCGCGTGGAAAGGGTTAAGGACACCAACCATTTAATACATAAAATAGTAAATACCACTTGTTTCACTAAGACTAATTTTTCCTTGTTTTGGGTCTTCAATTTGTGGGGTTAAGGGGACAGGTCTGTGATCAGGGAGGGGGCATAACCAACTATTTTATGTATATACATATAGAGTTGGTCATTTAAAGGGACATTAAGTGGTGTTGAAAAGTTTAAATGTTTAAAAATTTACTTCAGAATTCAATATGAACATTAAAAATCGCCATTACTGTTGTTTCTACTAACAAAAAACACAGCAAAACCAGATTAAAACAATATCATCGCTATTTATTGAAAAACGCCCTCTATGCAAATATGGTTCGCGTTATGTATCACGCGTACTGCAGGGGGATACTGTCGGACGTAATATGCTGGTCCCGCGGGACCAGAATTTTTTGAATCGACGTTTTCTTGTACAAAGAGAGCTGATTTTTCTTAATCCTTATAGGGGTAAGTTCATACATGTAATACAATTATAAAAATAAACTAATCTCAGTTTTTATCATAATTGAGGGCGCTGCCTCCAACACATCTCTTAGTGTCCCTTTAATTTGGGAGGGCATCAGGGGGCGAGCCTTCTGGCAGGTGGGAAATGCCCCCTGCACCCCCCCCCCCCCCCCCCCCCCCCTCTAGTTACGCCACTGAAGGCTACAATCATATCAAATAGTAGGATTTAGAAATGCAACAATTACTTTTCTGATTCGTAAATTAAACAATAGCCCTTATATTTGTGAAGCAATAAGCATTTTAAACAAAGGTTCCAATTTCAGCTGATACATGAGCACAAATTTGCTGAAAATAGTTGAAAATTCACGAACATTTTCATTTTGTTTTATAATGTTGAAATATATGCCTGAAAACTTTTTAAAACTAAAATGTTTCAGAAAAAATATCCCTGAACATGTGGCGTGTCGCAAGAGGTGGCCCAAGTTCGATCGTGTCGGTTGATATTGGCACTGTCGGTTTACCGAGCTTGATTTAGTCTCGCCTGTTTTGGGGATGTCACAACCCCTTCCCACTCCCCCTCCCGCTCTCAAGTTTCTGACTCGGTGGCCATTCTCAAAAGTTGACAGCCTTGGTTGTGAAGTGCTCGCCCCCGGCCAAACTAAATCGAGCTCGATAAACCGACAGTGCCAATTTCAACCGACACGACTGGTAAAGTCCTTGTTGTCGGTTCACCTTTTTTTATCCCCCCCCCCCCCCCCCCCACCTCCAATATGAAAAACCTAGCTATGCCACTGTCCCACAGCCATGTGTGACCAATTGGTCCAGTATGACGTGACAAACACGTTACCTGTGGGGTTACGTGTAGGTATTTTTATGAGGGGAGGAATTCCCTCATCCTTTTGTGACGAGGAGTTCCCCAACGTCCCCCTCCCCCCCCCTCCCCCCCCCCCTCCCCCCCCCCCATTAATCAAATCTGTCGGCAAAATCTGCCCTATTGATCAAATATGTCGGCACAAACGACATTCCGTGGGTACATTTGTACACAAAAAAATCTGTGGGGTGCTTGCAGTAGAGTGGGCAAAGGTGGTGGGGGCCTGTGTGGCCTCTGATTGGGCATTTTTTGTTGACAGCGTTTTGTTGTTTAATTTGCGATTTTTTTTCTTTCTGACCGTGCGAAATGTTTTGACCGTGCGATTTTTTTTTATCCTACCCCACACCCCCCCCCCCCCCCCCACACACTTACGTGCAAAAAAAATTGGGGCTACCTTTTACTATTTATTTTTTTTGGGGGGGGTTCTTGTCGGCAATCGTGACCTCTACACCGCCCCCATTCAAAAGGGTCTGAGGACGCCCCCCCCCCCCCCCCCCTCACCTTTCCATTCGGCCGTATAGAGCAGGTGGGGCGGGTCGGTCGTCGCCTAAGTGAAAGAAGGTACACCTTTAATACACTATTATCCCCTTACATTCTCTTGATTAATTTCCGTCTAATCTTTTTTTACAGCTTGGAGGCGTACAGACAATTTAAAGTCAATTTGATGCCCATCTTTTATGTTTCATCAAAACAGTATTTAGAAGCAAAACAAAAGCTTGTTGTGTGTGATATTAAAACAAAACATGTCGTTATTATCGAATGCCACAGTGGGCTGTCATAGTAATAGGCTTATAATGACATCTAATTTCCCGTCAACTTCTGTCTTTAAATATTTTGGCCTAGGGTTATGAAATATTTAACCAAGATCTAATCGTTTGTTATTCCGTTGCAAATTGATTGATTTAAAATAAGTGATATCTTCCCGCGCGCGCAGGCGTATAGGGCCTATCCACTCCTCTATTATGTATAAAACACTTTTTAATTTGTTTCCCTTAAAATATTGAATTGTTATTGTCATGATTGTAACAATTTCCAATATTCATTTTCCAATATTCAATTTCCAATATTGCCTTAAAGGTATATTATGTGATCTTTTACAGAAACGCCCTCAACATCGAGAAAAAAATTGAAAGCAGATTTTCTTGCAGATTTACATTTCTGATCATAAATCGTACATACATTCCAAGTTACAGGGCGATACGATTCTTAATTACTTCAAAATCATGGTTTTAGAGTGAAAATAAATTGTCGGATATCCGACAACTTATTTTACTCTAGTCTAAATTCACTCTAAAACCATGATTTTGAGGTAATTAGGAATCGTATCCCTCTGTAGCTTGGAAGTATGTACGATTTATGATCAGAAAGTGTAAATCTGCAAGAAAATCTACTTTCTAAAAAAAATCATGAATAGAGGGCGCTCCCTGGAAAAGATCATATAATATGCCTTTAATTTCCCCGGATACTCATACTCTGGTGTAAGGATGATACGTGGTAAACTCTACATTTGAGTTCAGATGAGCAAGTTCTTAGCTTTTCAGCTGACTCCAAGTGGGCCGCATGATGTAGCATTACTTCCGTGCTGTAGCGAGAATCGACCGAAGAAGGGGGGCACATGCCCACGGGCCCCTATGAGTGGACCTGAAAATAATGTCTAATTTATAGGTCTAAATGCTCAAAATTAATCTAATTGTTACTATTTTAGTCTTAAATTGTCTAGTTGTCAGGGTGTGGAGTTTGAGAGTAAATCCAGTTTTGAACAACTCAGTCTCCACGAGATCAGAAAAGAAAGAGATAAGTTCAGTCCCGGGATTGGGTCTGAAACGGCGAGGTTTTTAAACATCTTAAAATGTGTGTCTATGTGGCCACTGTAACGACCCGGGTATAAAGAGAGCCTCCCAGGGTATAAAGAGAGCCTCCCCGGGTATAAAGTGAGCTACCCCGGGTATAAAGAGAGCCTCCCCGGGTATAAAGAGAGCCACCACGGGTATAAACATGATAAAGAGAGCCTCCCCTTTGAAATTGTTGGCAATATTCCTGACTCTAATTGAATTTCAAATCATTGACTTTCACATAGTGATATTTTAAGTTAGATCCTACTATAAGTATCACATCTCCCGTATGAATTGCCGAAAGCAATTTTTTCTCAGTTTACAGAAAATGTCTTAACAACGTCAAAAAGATGGCGCGCGTCTGAATTAATGGCCGACGGGAAGATTGTAACACATTCCCAGGAACACATTGCGTCGATCTGTTTCAAGTTTAGAAACATCTTATTCACAAACAGCCGTTGGTGTTTAGTTATAATATTTGGTGTTTAGATTTTGAAGTCCAAAATGTCAATTTAGTTTCCTCATCATGGAGGAATCCTCCGGGCGCCGGTCCGGATCGGATAGCGGTTGCTCTCTCAATGTCGTCAACTTATGGGTTCGCCAGAGGGTGTCGGATGGCCGTGAAGTTCATAGTCTAGTGATTGGTGACAGTGCCGCTCGCATTATTTTCCAATTATACTGATGGGTATAAATGTGTCTGAAAGTGGACTGATATAAGAGCAGCAATAAGTTAATTGGGCGCCCCCAGTTCAGCCCCAGGTCAGCCATAACTGTTTCAGGTTGGTTTTGTTCAATCGGCCAAAGCATTCGGTTGTCCAATAATTAAGTTGGCTCTATTATCTGTGTGTTAGGGAGGCAACACGGGGGAATCCGTCCAACATACCAGTATGGTAGTGTTAGTAATAGTATGGCCTGTGTATTGAGTGGAATAAAGCATTTTTGTAAACGATATAGAAATAAAACCATGACATTTTCCCAAGCTTCCTCAAAAATCAAATACTTTTGATCTGCTGAAAAATGGGCGAGAAATGACTATAAAGGTCAAAGGCACGAAGGTGTGTTTGCTAAATAAAATTCCCGCTAGGCTACATACTCTTGCCGTGGCGTTACTAGGGGTGGACAAGTTGGGGAGTCGCCCACCTTTGGACCGCCGGGGTTGAAATAGGAAGCATTGTGAAAAGGGAAAAGAAAGGGGAAAGGGGATAAAAGTGGAAGAGAGAGGAAGTGGAAGGGAAAGGTTAGAGGAAATAGATTCATCAGAAGCCCTCTCCTTGCGTTAAAAAATTGGCAATGTCTTGCTAGACGTCCCGTAACTCAAATGCGCATGCTCAAACCAATTAAAATACGTTGTAGCGAGGGGCGATCCCCCACCCCAATATTGACGTCGTGTCGGTTGAGATTGGCACTGTCGGTTCATTTGACAAGAAGAATCATGGAATTATGATGATCAAAAATATACAGATGAAAAAATCATGTGTCCCCAAACTCCAATAGTTTTGGGTACGAGCTTGTTTTGAGCCAAAATAAGTATAAAGTCGACAATTTTCTAGAGTCACAACAATCTTGTATTCTTGTCGGTTAAATTTCATATATGCCCCCCCCCCCCCCCCCCCCCCCTATGTAGACCTACTGTATTTGTAAACAGGGTAGTGCGAAATAAACTCCTCACAAAAAGTATCGAGACACCTTACATATGATCCAATAATTAACGGTCCGAAAAGGTATGGATTAATCGAAGACAATGACCCAAATTTGTTCTGCGTATTTTGACACCTCGATGCAGTTTCAAAAGTGACAATCGTCCCATATAGAAAAGAAAAGGTTTACATTACTGTTTTGAATGATCAGGTTTATGCTTTACACATGATGTTGTGGAGCATAAAACCTGATCATTCAAAACAATAAATGCAAACTTGCATCTATTGTCTATTATAGGGATGACTGTCACTTTTGAAACTGGACCTACGACCACTGAAATGGCAATAACTCCGCTCCACAACATCGTATCTCAATAACTGAGGTGTCAAAATACGCAGAACAAAATAATGCACTGGGTTATTTGCTTCGATTAATCCATACCCTTTCGGGCCGTTAATTATCGGAACATGTGTAAGGTGTTTCGATATAAGGTGTTTCGATACTTTTTGTGGGGATTTTAGACTAATTGCCGCGAATTGCGTGATCGCCACGATTGCGTGTTCGCCACGAGTGCGTGATAAGTAGTATAGAAGTCTCGAGCAAAAAATACTTTTCCTATGGATTCCATTGTGTTTATTGCGCAGCTCTACCTATTTCTAGTATTAGGCATTTGGATGTGTGTGTATATTGATGAGTTAGTCAGAGTAGGCCAATAATATTAAGTGTGACATTATTTGTAAATCGATATCGCATGCAGACGACTCCAAAATTTCACAAAATGTTTCAAACATTTCAAAAGTATTGAATTTCATTACCATATTTGGAATCAACATGAAAAATGCATTACAATAAGTACAAACATGCCTAGTATTGGATCAGTAATCCTTGAGATAGACCTTGAAAGTTGGACAAGGTTTCTGAAAAATCTGTTTTTGTATAGGCCTAATGATACTAAATAGCCGCGTGGAAAGTGTTTTAATACTTTCCACGCGGCAGGCGTCTACTACAGACGACATTCCAAAATTTCACAAAATGTTTCAAAAATGTCAGCATAATTAAATTTCATCATCATATTTGGAATCACCGTGAAAAATGCATTCGAATAAGTATAAACATGCGTAGTATTGGTTCAGTAATTCTTGAGATCAGATCTTGAAAATTGGGAAAGGTTTCTGAAAAATCTGTTTAAATAGGCCTATATGGTAAAACTAATAGCCGCGTGGACAGTGTTAAGATCGATCATGCAAACGTGGGCCGTATTTTTAGTATGTTTAGGAGATGGACAAATTGTGTACTGTTTGGTCTCATCGTACTAAGTAGGGAAGGGTCTGAGTTGTCTGTAATGCCTCAGTTAGTTTCAATTGAGTGTAGAGGTGACACCCGACCCCCTCTGGCCTAACATAGCGTGTATGACGGGAACTAAACACACAGCGACATGAGATACCGCCATATCTGGGGGCGGTCTGTCAATTTGGTCAAAGAGTCCATTTAAGTTTTGATATGTTCCATATTACCATCACGTCTATGGCACGTATTTTGCACAATGAAAGAGAAAAACCTTGTTTTTTCTCCGATAAACCTGATTTGTAGATCGATAAATCTGTTGGGTTTTTTTTCAAATCGAAAACATTGGTTTATCAAATTCGATAAAGCAATTGCTTATCGAATTTGATAAACCAATGTTTTCGAATTGGTATACCGTAGTTCTGTTGGTGGATCGTTTATGAGTGAGAGAGTGAGAGTTCAAAACGATACACCAACACAGCCTCGTCCCCATGCCTCCTTCAGACCGTGCAGACTGAAGTTGGCATGTTCATGGCGCATCGTGCTTCGGAAGGTACGTAGAAATGTTGGTCCCGTGTATCGGAAGAGCTATCCCCGAGCACGTTAAAAGGTCACAGACTCCTTCGTAAAGAGTAGGGGATCATCCCGGTCTGTGTCTGTACACACATTTAGGTTAGGTTAAGTTGTCGGGAGTGGATCGTGACGGACCACTGAGTTTATTACTCTAATTGTCAAAGCGCAACTTGAGCGGAAAGCAATAGTTGCGAGCGTAATGGCAACATAGCCGGAAAGCGTAGATGATGATGATGATGATATTTGATAAAACTGGTTTATCGGCCGATTAACCTGCATGGTGTTACGTTTCGAAAAACTTGCTTATTTATTATGATAAACCTGGTTTTTCGATTTGATCGAAAAACCAGGTTTATCGATTCGAGAGCAAGGTTTTGAAAAACAAGTTTGTCGACCGATAAACCTGTTTTTTGATCGAAAACTCCCTGTTTTATTAAAACCTTGCTTATCGAATTTGATAAACCAGGTTTATCGCATTGAAAAAAGGTCAGTGTATTATTCTACTAAGAGGTGCCTGCGCCTCTATGGGTGTGGTTTTGAGGTGGTTCGGTTGGTTCGAGTTTAAGGTCATAGTTTAAAGTCAAAGTGGTGTACCCAGGATTTGGAAGTCCGAAAGGGGTCACTTACTGCTAATTTTTTAAAAAGGTACTGTACCTTTCTACGCCGGCGCGAACATTTGC
Source organism: Ophiura sarsii (assembly GCA_035610835.1). Classification (NCBI taxonomy): domain Eukaryota; kingdom Metazoa; phylum Echinodermata; class Ophiuroidea; order Amphilepidida; family Ophiuridae; genus Ophiura; species Ophiura sarsii. Next base: position 35,758,906 of record CM069447.1, on the reverse strand, counting down.
TATTTTATACCGTAACTTGGGCCATATTGATGAGGTAGGCTACATTCTGGATTTAAATAAGCTTCTAATAATATGGGACAATGTGCGATTCCTTAGCGCGCATAGTTTGTACTAATTTGACCATCAAAGTTAATCCCATGTAGGTCGGGGAGAAGCAGGATCCATGTGCATTCCAAATAAAACTAGTTTGGAAAGTTGTGTCGCTCCTTCATCATGTCGTCAGAGCACCATAAACCAGTAATACAACTAAAGGAGGAAACAGCAAGTTCATCCCATAGAGAGAGAGCTCAATGATGAGTCCCGTGATGACACCCATATCTTATACGTTAACGTGACACTAGACATTTTCACTAATTATCTACTGGTCATAAACACTTTACGCGGCAACCATATACCATGATGTTTAACTGTAAATCCAAGAACAAAAACTTGTTCTCCGGGCCCGTTTAAAAAGTGTGTTGTTGTTTTTTCTTCTAATTTTTTTAAAGTTTTTTCTTATGTTTTTTTTGTGTCGAAATGTGCTAAATGGTGTTTTTAAGAAAGATATATGCGACCAGTCACGTCAAAAAGGACATGTTGTCAGCAAACATAGTTTAGAGATAGAGGCCAATATATTCGGTGAAATATAGAGGAGATAATAGAAAAATACATGCTTCTTCAATTCATATCTTGTGTTTACAAAGTCCGATTACCTTCAACATGGTATCATTTTAAAGCTTAAAATGTGTTCTTTCAGGTCATACCAATAACTTAGATTTGATTCGGGTCACCAACATGTCCATTCTGATGTGACGGGTCACATATTTTCGAAAACTTTTGAAATTGTTTTGGATTTGTTTGCTTTAATTTCTTTGTTTTTAAAGGTTTATGGGAATAGGCTGTTAGGAAAAAATTGAAAATGTTTGTTAATATTTGTAAATTTTGAAGATTGTTTGAAGAAGAAATTTAAAGAATTTTTGAAACATTTTAAAAGACTGTTAAAAGATCTGAAGAAAACACCCGACCGAGGGGTTGTGCGTGCGAGGTCCGAAAATCCATACAACTTTTTTTCTTCTTGTTTTCCGTGTCGCCTAATGGCTCTGTGAGCGCTGTCATTAGGCAATCCTCTAGCGTGATGAACAGCTAAAGCTTTCACGCAATTACAATTAACTAAAGTGACACGCATCAATCATCACTGATGCATGGTGGCAGCGATGAAACCAAATTCGAGCTAAATTCAAGACTAGCGTAAAACAAAATGGACGCATAGGTAACAGAAAACCGTCGAAATTGTGATGTATTGCGGCCGTAAAACCCGACCCCGATTGCCGTTAAATGAGGTGAGAGATGATAAAATAGAAAATAATTTGTTGGGCAACTTTTTTGGCGGTAAAGTGAGCCGATGATTTTGATCGTCATCGTGGGTTGACGTTTTATTATAGTGGAACTGCGTTGCTAAACTTAATAAAATATATAAAATTGATACAAAACATGCTAAATGTCTTCTTCCTCTTTTCTTTGATGATGTTTTTATGTGGATAATGTCTTCATCTACACATGTTTATTATGAGAAATAAATACACACATTGTTATCCACCACAATTAGGCGACAACAAAAAACTGTTCTACTGGCGGACGGACCTGTCAAGTAGGGTCGGTCGGTTTTGTTTGGTTTTTGTTTTTTAAAACCTAAAATATCAGCAAAATCTGCAAACATTTTCGACAGATTTTGGGCCAAATTTGTTTACAAATTGGTGAAAAACATTTTTCGACAGATTTTCGGCCAAAAAACTGCTGATTTTACATGATTTTGAGAAGAAGAAAAAATTGAAAAAGCAAAAAGCGGGTCGGTCGGGCCCGTAAAACAGCCTACAGGGGTGGGTTTTTTCGTTGCCTTAGCCTACTTTAGCCTCGTTTTACCACGATTAATATTTGTACGATCTCATTGCTTTTTAAAGGGGATTTTTGTTTGTTCATAGGCCTACATGGCAAACAACAAGGAGTTTGACAACCAAATGAAATGGAAAATTGTTAAAGGTCATTTGAAGATGACTTCGGTTTCCCAATATGCAATTACAGGGTTTCTTTTTTTCGTCGCCTATATGAAAATATTTACTACCTGGTAAGATACTTATTTTGAGGACTGTGTAAAAATCGACTGAACCCATCAGTCCGCCCATGCCCAATTACACGCTAAGAAGGGGGGCAGACTCGCCCCAACATAATAAATGGACACATGATGTGTACATTTCATATGTTGGGCCACATGGCCTAATTTGTCATAGTTGTGTCTAGTTGACTTTTAATCAATCTTGACAATGAGTTACTGATAGTTTCTGCAATATTTAACTTGCCTATGAAGCCGGACGAGCTTGCCCATCATGAGGGCGAACCTGCCCCGGCGTGAGTAGTGTGAGGTAAGTCCGCCCTGTTGGTTATTTTCCTTACACCTGCACTTACTAAAAGTTCTACTAGAGGGCTGAAACTATGGGGGTATTGTATGTAGCTAAGAAACGTAGCTTTCATTTGGAAGTAGGATAGCTTTCTCACTTGTAAAATGAGTCCGCTAGGCAAGCCTGAAAATTAGAGGGCGGCTAGCGCGCCCCCGCTCTCCCAATACACCAGGGGCGTAACAGAGGTTGGTTGTCAGGGGGGGCACAGCCAAAACAAATCCTGTTTTTTCGTAAAAGGTTGCCCCAAATGTTTTCCCAGTCAGTCACCTCGTGAATTTCACGTAAGTGGGGGGGTCACAAAATTTCGCACGGTCACAAAATTTCGCAGTACAAAAAGCTCAACAGTTTCTCCTTTTCCTTTTTCTGTTTCCTCCATTTTTCCTTTCTCTCTCTATTTTCTTTCCCTTTCCCCCTTCTTTTCCTCTTTTCCCTCCCCCCCCCCCCCCCCCCCCATTTTTCCTGGTGGGTAGGTTTGAATTTCCTGCTGAGCACCTTCAGGGGGGGGCACTGTGCCCCCTGCCCCCCGGCTGTTACGCCACTGCAATACACCACTGTGATATTGCATCATGAACATGCATTTGGCCTAGATAGAATCGAGTTAGTTGGTCCGTCACTGGCAGCAAGCTGCCTCCGATGGAAACTGGATTGAGGTAGTCAGAGATTGGGGTAAACAGAGGATCTATTTTAGATCTACCCTATAATATTAATACGAGTTTTTGTGGCCATGAATCCTTACAATGACATCGACTGCAACGCCCCGATCCCGGGGGGGGGGGGGGGGGGGGGGGTTACTTTCGCCAAAATCGCCGACGTGGATATGCCTCCCGAACTTCGAAAATGTGACTTTCCCTATACCTATTTTTTGGCTAATTTCCCACCCATCAATATACCAATTTTGTACGAAAAGCACCCAATTTTGCACAAATTGGGCGCTTTTTCCAAAAATGCCTCAAAATACACCTAATTTATGCCAATTGGGCGCTTTGGTCTGTGATGAAAACCACCCCATCGATATACCAATTTTTGCGAAAAGGCACCCCAAAAGGGAGGCACATAGGCCTATACGTATACCATATCAATGGGAGAATTCCCCCCCCCCCCCCCCCCCCCCCCCCCCCCGGGGCCCCGATCCTCCTTTCCCGGAGCGAATAGATTCATAGACGTTAAATCGGCGAGGACCCGCTTCACAATTCAATATACTCCCCTCTATTGACCACGCTGAAGACGCGATACGGGCGACTAACCTTGTCTGTGGTGACGTCACCATCAACAACCAATTTATCCCATGATGGACAGTTTTCCGCGTAAATGTGATCGATTGTGAAGAACGCCAAATAATCCCTATGTCAGGGTGTCACAAAATGTACATTTATGCCGTCAGAATGGGTTTTTTTAATTTTATTATGATCACTATTGTTATTATATAGGGCCTAAGGGGCACGGAGAGATTTCTCAAAAAATGAAATTCAAAATTGTTACCTTGTTATAGATAGATGATATAGGCTACATAGAAGCCCTCTCATGTAAGAAAAAGAAAGTCATTTTCTCAGCATTTCCGAAGGTATATTAGTGTTTTTCACTTTTTTTTACTACTTACTATAGTTTTAGGCCAGGCTTACACCAAATTATGGTATTGTATCGTAATGTTAGTACCGTACTGGATGACAATTTCCCTTAAAACTTATATCAATTAATGATTCAAATCTTACACATTTTTCAGCGTACCATAATTTCTTTTTACCATAGTGCGGCCCGTAACCGCCCCCCAGTGGCGTAGCCAAGGGGGGGCAAGGGGGGGCAGCTGCCCCCCCCCTGTGGGGTTCTCTGCCCCCCCTGTTGCCCCCCCTGTGGGAAATGTCAGTTGAAATAATTTGGGACTAACCTATTCACAACACAAGGAAATTCAATCCTCAATTTGGTTGTTGCCCCCCCACCAAAACTCCCGGCCCCCCCTTTGCCCCCCCACTGAGAAAAACCTGGCTACGCCACTGCCGCCCCCCCCCCCCTCCCCCAATCTGAAAAAAACCTTTTTTTTGTACCAATGTACCTTTTTGTGTACAAATGTACCTTTTTTACCTTTTTTTGTACTAATGTACATTTTAATGTGAAAACGCCCCCCCCCCCCTATTTTCCGAAAACGCCCCCCGTTTCCATTGTGTAAAGCATTTTCGGGCCATTTTGGACTAAAATAATTATGTCCTACTTTTCTGAGATGACTAAACACATTTTTTGGGCAACCTTTAACGATTTGTTGGGTACCAATGTAGCTTTTCCAGAAAAAACGCCCCTCCCCCCAAAAAAAATCCTGCTTACGGGCCTGATAGTGCCATTATCCATCAGGATTGTCCTTCCCATTAGACTCTTCACCACACGGTGGCGTATGGCGGCCAGTCGATCAACTTGCCAACAAGGTCCTAGGCCTATCATAAAAGTATTATCTATTCTAAATCTATTACGCACCATTTGATTTTCAGGGGGGGGGGGTAGGAAGTTGGGTTCGGGGGAGATTTTTTTTTTTTTGGACGCCGCAAGGGGTGAATTTTTTTTTTTGCGTCGCCGAAGTTGGCGAATTTTTTTTTTTAATGTATCCATTCATATTGAGTTGGGTGGGGTAGAATTTTTTTTTTTTTTTTTTACTCATCAGGGGGGGGATTTTTTTTTTTTGCCTGCATAGAGGGGGAATTTTTTTTCTTCCGAAAACTTCCTACCCCCCCTGAAAATCTAATGGTGCGTCCCTAAGAACAACTTTAGGCCCATACACTTTCCACGCGGCAGGCGTCTTCTGCAGACGACATTCAAAATGTTCACAAAATGTTTCAAAAAATTCAGAATTATTGAATTTCATCACCAGATTTGGAATCACCATGAGTAATGCATTGAAATAAGTACAAACATGCCTAGTATTTGTTCAGAATTTCATGAGATAGACTTTGAGAGTTGGGAAAGGTTTCTGTAAAATCTGTTTTTATACACTAATACTAGCCGCGTGGAAAGTGTTAATGACACGTGGAACAGTTGCATTTTAAATTACAACGTAACCAGTACCAACACTATCAGCAATTTCCAAACAAAATTGACGACACTTAAAAAACAAGCATTTCATGTAATCCATTCTTGAATTGGTCTCAATTTAAAGGCAACCTCGGCAATTAGGCTCACTGTACGGTACAATTGCGCCCCCTACGGGCCTCTAGTTCCCCCACCCCGGGATCTAATTGACGCAGTGTTACAGTATCAATCCAAGTTCGTTTGATGTGTCTGCCGCCCTGATTGGGATGCTACCACCCGGTGACACGGCATGCTGTGATTTTGATACCGCCTAAATCGCCGCTAGAAATACGCGTGAAATTGAGCCTTCGCTATCGTCACGCAGGACTGTCGTGTTTACTCCCCTACAACGAATGTTTTACCGACGCTTATATTTCACCAAGACGTTTTGGCATTTATATAATAGCTACACGTATTAATACCATAGCGGTTTTTTATTTTTGTTACAATTTTCTAATTTCATAAGACGTACGGAAAATTGCTTAGTACAAGCCCAAATACGATTGAGGCAATTTTACATATCGAGTTTCCGAATATGTGTAACTTACGTTTTCTGGATGCCGTTGTGATCTCGGGCCTCTGACCGCGCACACACCGCTAGGGTGGATAGATAGCGCTGAGATAGCACGGATGTTATACGTTCATGGTAAATAAAAAGCCAGAGAGAAAAATAATCATGTTCTACGGGCCTGGGCAACCAATGAAAATTAAAATTTGATTTTCAAATTTCTTTGTTGAATTTTTTAAAACATTTTTAATTGTGTTGCTCCTGGCTCCTATTGCATAACACTTAAGATTTATCTTAAAAAGAGTCTCTTCTTAAGTTTTTAACTCTTCTTAGGAAGATGTTTAAGCATTTTTAAGTTAATCTTCATGATATAAACCCTAAGTCAAACTTTAGAACTTGGCACTTCTTCCTTAATACTTTCCACGCGACTAGTATTTTTACCATACACAACAGATTTTTCAGAAACATTTCACAATTTTCAAAGTCTATCGCAAGGATTACTGAACCAATACTAGGCATGTTTGTACTTATTTTAATGCACTTCTCATGGTGATTCCAAATATAGTAATGAATTTCAATAATTTTGAAATTGTTGAAACATTTTGTGAAATTTTGGAATGTCGTCTGCCGCGTGGAAAGTGTTAAGCTCAAGTTAGGAAGAATTCTTAAATATTCTTCTTGACCACGCTTAAGGGAAGTGTCAACCCTGTTTTTATGAAATTTATCAAGCACTGTAACTTTTAAACTAATGATGTATGTACATAAAAGTATACAATTTTGTTAATGAAGTTAGTCGTAGAATCTATTTTTAGTATCACTATTTCGCAAAAAATAGTGGTCAATATTTTCAAAACAAGCAAATTTTAAGCCAAAAAACAAATTTGCTCCTATAATTGACTTTAGATGATTTTGGTGAAATTTTTGAATTGAATCAAAAACTGATTTTGTTAGGTTGTCGGAAATTTGTTGGCGCCAAAAAGTGATTTTGGGGCAAAAATGTCAAAATCACTAATTTTTTGATAAATTTCATAAAAACAGGGTTGACACTTCCCTTAAGAAGAGTCAAAGAATAATTCTTCCTTAGTTCACTTAAAAATTAATCCTATCTTTTATGCAATAGGGCCCTGGCCTTTTTTGAAACATTTTAAAAACATCATCTTTTTTTTTTTTCTTTTTTTGTGTGGATATAAATATTGAATATTTTCGAAACCCCCATTCTTATTCCGATGTGTATGAGTGTATGGTCGTTAATGAGTCCCCATTGTAAACATGCAGTGTTAGGGTATACTAAAGGAACTCCATTTAAACATTTGCGAGATAAAAATGAAAGATTTTGATTTTTTTAAAACCCGTAGAACACATTTTTTAGAGTTTATTTGACGTGATCCATGATGTTTATTGGTGTCAGTGAGTTTAAACCGACTACCTCGTGGTTTATTAGATTCTCGAGGAGTAAGCGCATCAAGTTACAATCTTGTATGTAATTTGTATAACAGCTTTTATATTAAAGATAACAAAGATATCAAGTGCTGGGGATATATTGCTACTATAGATTGCCACTCTACTAAGGATAATTGTCTTATATGGCAATAAATGCTTAGACATTATCTCAAGTGCAACTATCATGACAATAATATCGTGGCATCGTCCCACGCTCAGACTACGAATGGAAAGGAACGAGTTAATAGTGGTTTTATTTAACACTTTCCACGCGGCAGTCGTCTGCAGACGATAGTTCCACAATTTCACAAAATGTTTCAAAAATGTCAAATGTTAAAATAAGTACAAACATGCCTAGTATTGTACTGTTATTTTTGAGATAAGACTTTTAAAGTTGGGAAAGGTTTGTGAAAATTCAGATTTGTATAGGCCTATTTAATGGTAAAAACTAACAACTAATAGCCGCGTGGAAAATGTTAAAAATCAAGTTATTAGTTATTAACTTGTGATTGACGGCTGCTAACATTGAAAGTCAAAAAGGTTACTAACAGAAAATAATAATAAAAAGGTTAAAAACAACAGGCATTTAGGCTATTCCGTTTGCGATCCAAACACCCCTATGGAAGACATCAAACATGGAGTGTGATTTTCAAATAAATTCTTGTAATTTCTCTGGTCGACCCATTTGTGTGATCTTGATTTAATAAGCAAATGTTAGAGCATTTTGTCTGACTCTTTAAACAGTTTTTTATTTGATATGCAATTTCTTATTCGTTATAAAATATTTTTGATTTGATATGCAATTTCTTATTGGTTTATATGAAATCGTTTTGATTGTTATGATTTTTTTTTTATTGGTTATGAAATCTTTTTGATTGGTTAAGAAATCTTTTGGATTGGTTATGAAATCTTTTGGATTGGTTATGAAATCTTTTGATTAGTTATGATATCTTTTCGATTGGTTAAATCTTTTGATTGGTTATGAAATCTTTTGATTGGTTATGAAATCATTTTGATTGGTTATGAAATCGTGTTTTTTTTTTAATTTGATTGCTTATGAAATCGTTTTGATGGGTTTTGAAATCGTTTTGATTGGGTATGAAATTGGTTTTATTGGTTATGAAATCTTTTGATTGGTTATGAAATCATTTTGATTGGTTATGAAATCTTTTGATTGGTTAATGAAATCTTTTTGAATGGTTATGAATGGGTTTTTTTTAATTTGATTGATAATCGTTTTGATGGTTTATGAAATCGTTTTGATTGGGTATGATATCGTTTTGATTGGGTATGATATCGTTTTGATTCGGTATGAAATCGTTTTTATTGGTTATGAAATCTTTTTGATTGGTTATGAAATCTTTTTGATTGGTTATGAAATTTTGTTGATTGGTTATGAAATATTTTTGATTGGTTATGAAATATTTTTGATTGGTTATGAAATATTTTTGATTCGTTTTGAAATCGTTTGATTGGTTATGAAATCTTTTTGATTGGTTTTGAAATAGTTTTGGTCGCTTATGAAATATTTTGGATTTGTTATGAAATCATTTTGTTTCTTGATACAATAATTAAACATACTGCATAAACTTAAATGGCAATAAGGAGACGAAAAAACTCAGCCTCTCATCATGTAGGATCGGGCAGTTCTTTTGTTTTGTTATATTTCTCAAAAGTTTCGGAAATGTGCCGCCGAGTCAGAAATTTGAGGGGGGAGGGGGTCCGTTTTCTGGTTTTTTTTATCTGACTCGTTGTGTTTGTGTTTCTTTATGCAATCTATCGAATTCATTGTGCAATATTTGTGTTTCTCTATTAGATTTATTTGATTCGTTGTGCAATATTTGCGATTCTTTACTCGCAATCTATAAGTGATTAATTGTCCAATATTTGTGTTTCATTTTTACATTTATTTGATTCGTTATGCAATATTTGTGATTCTTAATGCAATATATTTGATTCGTTGTGCAATATTTGCGATTCTTTGTGCAATATATTTGATTCGTTATGCAATATTTGTGATTCTTTATGCAATATATTTGTTTCGTTATGCAACATGTGTGATTCTTTATGCAATATATTTGTTTCGTTGTGCAATATTTGCGATTCTTTATGCAATACATTTGATTCGTTATGCACTATTTGTGATTCTTTATGCAATATATTTGATTCGTTATGCAATATTTGTGATTCTTAATGCAATATATTTGATTCGTTGTGCAATATTTGCGATTCTTTATGCAATATATTTGCTTCGTTATGCAATATTTGTGATTATTTATGCAATACATTTGATTCGTTATGCAACATTTGTGATTCTTTATGCAATATATTTGTTTCGTTGTGCAATATTTGCGATTCTTTATGCAATATATTTGATTCGTTGTGCAATATCTGTGATTCTTTATGCAATATATTTGATTCGTTGTGCAGTATTTGTGAATCTTTATGCAATATATTTGATTCGTTGTGAAACGCGATTTGTATTATGGTGTTGCAAAAGTTCGCAGCTGATGGAGCAAGATCATGCATGGCCTTGGAAGTCAGGAGAAGAATTTTGTAGATACTCCGTTTGTTGATGGGGAGCCAGTGGTCAGTGGAGTCGACAAAGGTGAGATGATAATGTGTTCCTTTCGTTTTACCTTACAGACATGTCTTGCAGCAATGTTTTACACGCGTTGCAGCTTGAGGATGTCCGAATCCGTCAGTCCAAACAACAAACTGTTGCAGCAGTCAAGTCTTGATGTTACAAAGGTATGGACAAAGGCGCTATGTAGTTGGCTTGTATATATATTGTCTTGTGCTACCAATCTTTCTAACAGCATTGTGGGCTGAATTACAGATATTGTTAATGTGACGAGACATCCGGGAGCCCAGAATCGAAGACAATGCCGAGATTACGAACATGGTCCTATAGGGATGATTTCAGTCTGGCCAATTGACACAGAATTCAGGGGATCAGCAGTACGGAATCTGGAAGAAAGATGTATTATTTCAGTTTTGCTGTCATTTAGCGCAAGTGTGTTCATGATTGCCCATGACTTCACATCACTCACACATTTCTCAATTTTGCTGATTGCAGTGCAGCGTTCATTTGGATGAAACATGATGTATAATAACTGGGTGTCATCTGCATACGAAACACTATTGACGCCATGCTAAGAAATTATTTCTTGAATTGGGGCACTATACGTGACGAACATGATTGGGCTGGCAACTGACACTTGTGGAACACCACAGTTCAATAATACAGGATCTGACACTGAGTCTTTGATGACAACACGCTGTGTTCGATCATCCAAATAAGATGTAAACCACGAAAGGGAAGTGCCACAGATTCCATAGCGTTTAGACAATCGGTCAAGTAGAATACGGTGGTCGATTATGTCAAATGCAGCAGTTATGTTATGTCACCTTGTGCTTCTAGAATAATTGGAGTTATGCAACTCAAACTTTGGAATATGACTATTTTAAGGATGACCTTTCATTAGAATAGACAACATCAAGATTAAAATCGGGTCAGAAATCGGAACACCTTCCGTTTGGGGGTGGTATAGGATGAATTTGCTTCAATTTTGAAAACGAATGTTACCGTGATGTTACCCCTTAGTGCTATATATCAAATTAAAGCTTAGGTCGCAAGGTTTCCAAAAATGTGTGTTATTTTGAACTGGTTGCCATGGTAACCATGCAAGGCCTCTGATTGGCTAAACACTGTAACAAATGTAACTAGACAACTATATGTTGTATGTGCGCCATACTTGGGTGGATGATGTATAACTACGGTTATAACTACGGTGCGCACAAAACCATGATTTTCAATATGGTTGCCATGACAACCATGAACCGACCAATCAGGTAATTTTGCATCATAATTCAAATTTGATAGAATGTATTCAAAATTTGGTTTCATAGTTTTGTAGCCCTCTGTATGCTCAACATCTGTGCCAATTTCCATGGTCACATGACTTTGAGTTTTTGAGTTACGTTTGTTACGGTTTCGCACGTTTGCGCGTTTTCTTGTTTTGAGATATCAAGCGAAACGTATTCAAATATATTTTAAAAGTGCTGAAAAAATTATAAAATGACATTTGAGATGAGAATAATTGTTCATATATTGAAAAGCTTGAATTAAGACACATTTTGAGTCCATTTTGGTCAAAATCGCATGTAAATTAGAATTGTTATGCAATTCTTAAAGATCTTAAAGCTTAAATATAACCGGGTGGGGAAAAAATAAAGAAATACATAAGAAATGCCGTTGACCTCTAAAAGATTGATAAATAATTATGCGCAATGAATTAATTTAATGTTATTACCAAAAACAAAGATAGAAAATTACAATTGTTTAATTTATATATAATGTAAAGTGAATTTGCTAAAAATAACAGAGTGAGCGTTTTCTACACACAAACAAATACAAAACACCTCCGATTATCGATATCCAGTCAGTTAAATTGACCAAACATCAGAACCGAATGTCCGATTTGACTCAAATAAAAAAGCATTTTAAAGCTAAGACTTTGTAGTTTTCCACTGTACTCTTATCTCATTTTTTGTAAAGTAACTACATTTTGAAATCCGGCCATCCTATACCCCCCCCCCCCCCCCCCCCGCCCCTTAAGTCGGACAGAACGGTGAGTTTTGCTATTTGTATAGGTAAAACCCTGATATAAATAATAATGATAATACAAATGATAATAATAATGATAATAGTGAATGGCTTGTATTCGGGTGATACAAGAATATATTGCACTCGCTATGAAAATATATACTTGTATCATCCTCAAAGTCAATCAATATCAAATCATTCTTTATGCAATACTTTATATTCGTTAAAACATATTTGAGTTTCTTTAGCAATCTATTTGAATTGGTTTGGTATCTATTTGGTTCGTTGTGCAATCTTTATGATTAATATGTATGCAAATCTATTTGATTCGTTATGTGATATTTGAGTTTCTTTATGCAATCTATTTGATTGTTATGCAATATTTGTGATTATGTATGCAATCTATTTGGTTCGTTATGCAATATTTGTGATTCTTTATGCAATCTATGGTTCGTTATGCAATATTTGTGATTCTTTATGCAATATATTTGAATCGTTGTGCAATATTTGTGATTCTTTATGCAATCTATTTGGTTCGTTATGCAATATTTGTGATTCTTTATGCAATCTATTTGATTCGTTCTGCAATATTTGCGATTCTTCGTTCTGCAATATTTGCGATTCTTTATGCAATATGTTGATTTGTTCTGCAATATTTGTAATTCGTTATGCGATCTATTAGATTATGTTAGCAATTTTGTCGATTATACGCATTCGTTTCAGGGAGTATATTTCAAATGGATTCACCCATGCAGGTAACTCAATTTGAAATTCACACTCCCTGTGCGGAAGGTTAATAAAGTAGTCTCTTTCATAGGGTGTATGGATTTAAAATGGAATAGCCCAGTAGAAAAACGATAGCCTACATAAATCTGCACATTTGTGTTTAAAAAATACGAAGTAAAAGAAACAAGAAAATCCTTGCCTTTGTCTGACGAGGTGAACCCATTTTGTCGGGTTTTGTCTTGTTTCGTCACAACTATGACAAAATAACCAGTAACATCTTACAATCCAATCAATTCCTCATCATTATCAACAACAACATCATCGCGTAGACGCATTGATTTTAACACATAATTGATAACACTTAATGCGCTTATGACGTCACGGGATATATTACCCGGCTATAAACTTAATAGGGTTTAATGAGAGGATGTCTAATAACCTTAATGGGGTTTAATAGGACATTATATCGAGCTTGTTAAACGAATCATCACCAAATCATTACGTTAATTGCATCGTTAATTTTCACCATATGGATCATGGTACACCGTATAATGTGTCCAATATAATACCGTGATATAAATACTATGCATTATTATATAGGCCGGGCAATCTGAAATTAAAAAATAATATATGTTTATGCTTCCATTTTAAACGCTAACGTTTTTACTTTTTCTTTACGTGGATTTTATTTAGGATCTAATTGTTTTTTGGAGGAAAGGGTTCCTTGAAAAAGTGAACCTAAAAAATGGTATCATTTTATCACTTTCCACGCGACAGGCGTCTGCAGACATGGCAGACGACATTAAAAAATGTCACAATTTTTTTTCAAAAATGACACAACTATTGAAACTCATCGCCATATTTGGAATCACCGTGAGAATTGCGTTGAAATAAGTACAAACATGTCTAGTATATTGGTTCAGTAATCCTTGAGATAAGACAAAGAAATGTTGGGAAAAGGTTTCTGAAACTGTTTTGTTATGATAAAACTAATAGTAATAGCCGCATGGAAAGTTTTAGTGAGAATGAATAGCCTATATCGGCGGGGATAGGAAAGGGTCGTCAGTGATATTGCCGGCCAAATTACAAACGCCGAATTTGTAAATTTATATCTAAAACTCCATTTTAATGGAGTCATGCTTGTTCTTGTTGCTGCCAATAGCTGAGATATTTCTTTCTCGGATTCTACCCGGCCTCTATGTTCCACGCTCTGAGAAGAGAGCTGGTATTCCTCTCATTCCTGGTTGCTGCTCCCACATTATGGAATGAGCTCCCAGTATATATCTGAGGGAATCTGTGTCCTTGCCTGCCTTCAGACGTGCACTGAAAACCTAATTTCCAAAATAATGTGTACCCTTTTTCCTTGTTTTTAGGTACTACATGTAGCTATGTACTACATGTAGCTCTGTGTTCTTTGTATTGTAAAGCGCCTGTGTTCTTGGTAGGGGGTGTCCCTCAGGGACGCACCATTAGATTTTCAGGAGGGGTAGGAAGTTTTAATGCTTTGTATTATAATATTATTTAACACATCTATAACAGGCTATGTTTAATATGTACTTGACTAAGGTTAATTTATCAACATTTGAGTACAACAATTATTCTAATAAAGAGTAAACTGTATGATTAATCCAATGTTGAGTAAACCTTTAATCAACTGAATTTGAGTAAAAAACTACTCAAAACGGGACTATAGTTCCCCTTTTACCATTGAATTAATCAATATAGGCCTACTCAATATTAAGCGTAAATATATCCGTGCCTATAGAAATCATTGACAAATAAATATTTTCACAAATGAGGCTGTTAACTGTAAACATGTTTTTATTTAATTTGATCCATAGTCACACCTGTCCCAACCTCATTATAACCCATTAATTGGCGGCGTGGAATAAAAGATAGTTTTAATAACTCTCAATACCATACCTATCAAAATAATATTACCGAGTAAATGGTACATGTAGTTTTATAGGATGAAGCCAGTGAAAACGAGGTCCGATCATCATCATGCTGATTAGGTTCCGATAGTACTGGTTCGGATTGTTTGACCAAAGATATATCCAGATTTGTGTGTGGGTTAGGTGATGTATAGGCTTCTTATTAACACTTCAGCAGCTATTATTAGTGTTTCCATACAAAACAGTAAATCTCAAGGATTACTGATCCAACACTAGGCATGGTTGTACTTATTTTAAAGCATTTTACATGGTGATTTCAAATGATGAAATTCAAGAATTTGTGAAACATATTGTGACATTTTGTAACTGTCGTCTGCAGACGCCTGCCTCGTGGAAGTGTTTACATAACCTCATACTCATAGGCGGCGCAAGCGGAGGATGGTCATCATGGGGGAAACGACGTCCCCCCTAAATGTTCAAGTAAGGCAGTGTATTTTTTACGTCATACTGTACCATTTTAGTGTTAATTCGCGCGAATTAGTTTCAATGTGTCATCAATTTGAGCTTGAAAAAATTGAATAACGCTCATTAATTTAAGTGTCACACAAGAGTGATTCAGGAACGATTTTCTGGACCATTTTAGTTAAACACTGAAAATGCTTTTTCTACGTGTTTCACTGTTATAAACCTACCCCTCCATCCTAATGTATGTTAACTTTGCTTCCACGGCCACTATACCTATTAAAAGCAGTATGCCTGAGTCCCGCGGCATGTGTTGAGGCAGGTTATGGCACTGTGGGTTCTGGTCTCAGAGCTATAGATCGTTTGGGTTACATGGGTCTAGTTACCAGTGGTTACGATTACAATCGTTAGAAAAATATTTCAAATCAAAATTGCGATTGAAGATTATAAACTGTTTCACCATTAGTAAATCAATAGCCTTGTAGTTGAGTTTGAATCAGATAATTTAGTAATTAGTATGATAGTGTTCCTTGTATCAAACTAATTAGTTTAGTTTCTTCAGTAATTATTCGCGACAGTCCAATATAGCCTACATGTATAATAATAGTTCATGTGTCGTAAATGGAATTTGGTACGAACTTAACATAACAGTATTATGCAGATTTGTCAGCCAGAATGTTTCAATCTGCCATCCGATGCGGTAAAAGCACATCTAGCAACCACGACAACATCACCACCACCTCAACCATTATCATCACCACTACAACCACCAAACCCCATCATCAGAATCACTATCACCATAACATCATCACCACAACATACTATACCACCACCACCACCACCATCACCCTGTCCCTATACCTCATCACAACCACGGTAACCCATACCACCACCACCCCACAACCATCATTTTCACCACCACAACTACCTCCACAACCATCATCACCATCACCATTCCACAATCCCCACAACCATCATCATCACCACTACTACAACCGCCTCCATCATCACCACCACCACCAACCACCACAACCTTCATCATCACCACCGCAACCACAACCACAACCATCATCATCATCACTACCACAACCGCCACCACCATCATCACCACCACCGCCGCCACCACCACAACCTTCAACATCACCATCACCACAACCACCACCGCAACAACAACAACAACCATCACTATACCACCATCATCATCAACACGGTGACCCACTGCACGCTGGCACACGTCAGAATTCGGCAGTCTTCACGGAATAAACCATGGGGTTTATTCCGTGATGGGTGTCCGAATTCGGAAGTGTGTCAGCCTGCAGATGGAAGCACCTACCTACCTACTGACAACCGCCATCATCACCGCAATTTACAGAGCAGTTTGAACGGTATAATTATACGCTTCTGTTGAAATAAGGGATCTGCTCTACGATATACTTACTATAAAGATATTTTTCGACTCAGTACGTTGGGCTAAGCTTTGCCCATGTTCTTAAACAATTCAGCCCTTTTATGGCAAAAGAATTTATCTTATATGTAGTTTCCTAACAGTATACTTCCTTTTAACATGATCAAAGTTAGCTTTTTTCTCCATAAATCATGTAGTGGTTAAAGGCAGTATATCACTTTTATTGTCTTTACAAGTTGCAACCTTTTCCTAAGTGAGGATTATTGAACCAAGTTAACACAATCCATGTTAAAAGGAAGTATATAATTATGAAAGTACATCTAAGATACATTCTTTTGCCATAAAAGGGCTGAGTTGACCATCCACCTCTTTGTGTGCATCAATGTCACGTAGACATTGGCCTTTGGGGAAAGTTCTTTGAAACCTGAGGATTCGGGTAAGCAATGGTAAGTGTTCGTTTTAATGACCGGGTCTTTTATAAAACAAACTTACCACTTAAATTCCTAAACAAAAATGTAACTCAGGAAAGTTATCTAAAAACCTCATCTTTAAATTAGAGTTATTGATGTTGAAGTTTAAAAGCGTGTTTCAAAATAGCGAAAGTAGTTATGTGTCCCTTTATACATACCGTACGAACACCTGCGCGGCGGCGACGAGAAGGCGGAGGAGGAGGATTGCAGGCCTATTGAAAGCCTATACATGTATTTTCTGCGTTCAAAATGTTAACAATTAGAATATGTTAACAGTATGTTTAGAGAAAGTTGGGTAATTTACCTACCCGTCCCTTCATCTGAAAAATTAATTAATTAACCCTAACCACCCCAGTGCCACAAAATAATGTCCACGGTAAAGTCTGTCTGTGCGCACTTGGGGTCTTGGAAAATGTGGGTAGGAGGTTAAGGTTAACGGATTTTTTTTCTTTCTTTTTTTTCTTTTGTCTGAAAATTTTCTATGTAGGCCTATGGTTTTATTAACCCTAACCACCCCCAGTGCCACAAATGTCCACGGTAAAGTCTGTGCGCACTGGCGTGGCATTAAATAATGGCCCCAGGCTACATCGTTAGGCGAATATACTCGCCCAAGCATGGTGGCGCACTGGTAGATCGTGCGTCTCGCAACCGAGAGGTTGTATGGCATGTATGGCGCACTGGATAGATCGTCGTCTCGCAACCGAGAGGTTGTGGGTTCAAGCCCCAGTGCCGGCGCCACTCTTTTTGTCCGCGTTTTTGTCGTTGAAAAAAATTCCCTTGGAAAATGTGGGTATGAGGTTAGGGTTAATGGGGAAAAATATGTTTTGAATATAATGTTACACTCTCCCCTCCTAAAACGATTGTCATCCAAGATACAATAGGCCTACCCTCTGTTACATATGAAACGGATTGCAAAAACCAATATTTTTCTTATCGTTTCCGTTATATATTCATATTAAGGGGGAACTACACGTTAACCATGTAAAAATTTAGCAGCCATCTTGTCGGAAATACTAAACTTTGTTTAAGATTTTTAGTAAGAAGATTCACCTGTTTCGTGAACGTAGACTAGGCCGGGTGCGACGCCCTTTGTTGTTCGTTCCGCCCGGTTAGATGGATAACCTCTATGCAAGTGTTTGTGTTCGTATATAGCTTCATTGTGAAGTCGGAAACGGGGTCGGATGTCTCCAAATTGACTCCGAGGTTTGCAAAACAAAGGGCCGCTCGTGTAAGATATTTAGTAGTACTACCCCTCGTCACAGTTCACGAGTGCAATAAATCATGCCCTACTCAAGGAAGATCTTTTGTATTTTATTGCGTTCCCATCTCGATCTCATTTTCAAGACGTCACGCTAAAGAATCCGACCGTTCACTTTGAAATCATCACTTGATGGTTTCTTAATGTGCCATCTTACCGCTCAATTTAGCCATCTTTCAGCGCTTAATAAGTGTTACCGGGTGTCTATAGTATAGTACAAGGCGGGGGTTGATAGGTAGGGGTCTCTGTTTAGTTGTGTCTTGTTTAGGAGTGCCAAGAGGTCAATGCCCGTTGGTGCGGCATCCTCAGGAATAAAAAATGCTACTCTCAAGTCAATTTTACTCACGATTCCCCGCAATGGCCCGATGCGATTAAATACGTCGTGGTACGTAGCCTGTGGGTAGAGATTGGCAAAATACTTGACTCCTTTCATGATACGCGGTAAAAAGTCTTTAGAAGAGAGAGAGATGATGATGTTATCAGCTCTGTATTATTGAGACCTCAATCGGCAACTTTGATTCATATTTAACTATTTTCCCTGTTTCCTAATATCACACGCAATCGCGCCAATTAACAGCCAGTAAAGTGTTATGATGATGCTAAACGGCCCGCTCTGTGTGTTTGCGTCAACTAACATTGCACGATATAATTATGAGCTTGGGAGCAAAACCAATGGGGGGCACCGGGGAGCTGGGTGGGGTGGGGTAGAGTACTATTCTTAAAGGTAGATGTTCCGATTTTCAACTTGAAGTTTTCTATTCAACATGAAAGGTCATCCTCAAAAAAGTTGTATTCCAAAGTTTGTGTTGCATAACTCTAATGGTTCTTATTTTAGACGCACAAGATGCCGTGAAATGTGCCCATTGAGCATGTTGAGTTGTACTTGTACACAAACTATATTCCTTCATCTACCTTTAACGTACCCTTAGACAAACAGCCAAATTATTTGGATTGAGACCACGATTGGTCACATTTTGAAAAGGCGAACATATCCTACACTCCCATCTCTGGTTGGTTACGCTTAGGCCACGAAAATAAAAACCGTTCTACGGGCAATGCACACGGACCTCTCAGGTAGGATCGGTCGGTTGGACGGGTTTTTTTGTGGTTTTTGTTGTTGTTGTTTTTCACACATTTCGGGAATTGTTGGTGAATTTTCACCAATTTTAGAAATTAAAAACAATCAGAACCAAAAGTTCCAAAATGTTCAAAAGATTTCAAAAATGATTGTTTTAAAAAATCCAAATGGTTGTATTTGAATCCAAATTGTTGTAGAAGAATCCAAATTGTTGTAGAAGAATTCAAATGGTTGTATAATGATCCAAATGGTTGTTGACTATAATTATCGAAATGGTCGTAAAGGCATGAAAGGGATCCAAATGGCTGTATGCAGATATCATGTGGCTCTGTAGCAATCCAAATGGTTGTATAATAATCCAGTGGATTTAATGGGATCCAAACGATTGTAAAGGGATCTAAGTGATGGTTGTTCTAGTATCCAAAATGGTTGTATTGGAATCCAAATGGTTGTTGACTATACTAATCGAAATGGTCCTAAAGGGATTCAAATGGCTGGATACATATATCAGGTAGCAATCCAAATGGTTGTTTAGTAATCCAGTGGATGTAAAGGGACACGAACGGTTGTAAAGGGATCTAAATGAGTTCGTAAGAAGTAGTAAAGAATCCAAATGGTTATATAAGAATCCAAATGGTTGTACAATAATTCAAATATGCCTAGTTGTATATTGATCCATTGTTGTAAAAGGAACCAAGTGGATGTGCAAAAATATCCAAATGGTTGTATTAAAATCCAAATCGTATTTTGTATTTCAAATGATTGTATAAGGATCTAAATGGATATATACTTATCCCGATGGTTGTATGATAATCCAAATGATTGTATAAGAATCGAAATGGTTGTTGACTATAATAATCGAAATGGTCGTAAAGGTATCCAAATTCAGTGTCGTATACAGGTATCAAGGTGGCTCTGAAGCAATCCAAAAGGTTGTATATAAATTCCAGTGGTTATAAAGGGATCCAAATGATTGTAAACAAAATGGTAAAGGTATCTAAATGAGTGTGTAAGAATCCAATGGTTGTATATTAGAATCCAATGGTTGGATATTGGAATCCAATGGTTGTATATAAGAATCCAAGTGGTTGTTCAATAATCCGAATGGTTGTATACTAATCCAAATGGTTGTTGACTATAATAATCAAAATGGCCGTAAAGGGATCTAAATCGGTGTGTGGTGGGGTGGGAGCGAAGACTAGGCCTATCCAAATGGTTGTATTATTATCAAAATGGTTGTATAAGAATCCAAATGGTTGTATAAGAATCCGGTCTGCTTTTCCTAATAATCATGATAATTCAAATGTTTGTATAAGGATATAAATGGTTGATTTGATATCCAAATGATTGTATACGAATTCAAATACTTTTATAAGAATCCAAATGGTTGTATACGAATTCAAATGCTTTAATAAGAATCCAAATTATTGTATACGATTTCAAATGGTTGTATAAGAATCCAGTCTGTTTGCCTAATAATTCAAATGTTTGCATAAGAATTATAATTGTTGTTTTAAAGATTCAACTGGTTATTTTATATCCAAATGATTGTATTAAAATCCAAAATGGTTGTATTTAAATCCATATAGTTATAAAGGGTCCCAGTGGCTGTGCAAAGTATCCTATGGTTTTAAAAGAATCCAATTGGTTGTATAATAATCAAAATGTTTGTTTTAAAAATCCAAATGGTTGTATTATAATCTAAAATGGTTGTATAAGAATTCAAATGCTTGTATAAGAATCCAAATGCTACTCCATCTATAATCCTAGAAAACTTGCTCCCAATCCGATCTTAGTATAATATTTCCCTGGATAGTGGCCCTACGAGGAGGGCTATCCAAATGCTTTTATAAGAATCCAGCCTGTTGTCATAAGAATTATAGGCCTAATGGTTGTATACGGATCCAAATAGTTGTATTACAATCTAAATGGTTGTATTAAAATCCAAATAGTTGTATTAGAATCCAAATAGTTGTATTAGAATCCAAATAGTTGTATTAGAATCCAAATAGTTGTATTAGAATCCAAATAGTTGTATTAGAATCTAAATATATAGGTACGTGTGTGTTAATCAATCATGGTTCCTTTACGTAACAATCCATTCGCCATGAGAAATGCATTAATTAAGTACAAAAATGCTATTATTGTTTCATTAATTCTTGTGATATGACTTTGGAAATTGGGAACAGTTTTTGAAAAACCTGTTTTGTAATGGTAAAACTAATAGCCGCGTACAAAGAAGATAGGTCTTCCCACAATACATTGCGCGAACGACAAGCTGATATATTTTCATTGAATATCAACCCCTTCCCGTACCCCCAGGCTGATTACACCCCCTGTCCCCACCCCCGTGATAATTAAACACCTTTGCTATTGTTCAGTTTCCCCCTAATTCTGAAGCACAGTACAGGTAGTTAGATTCGTTGCCATGGTTTATGTATCGCCATGGAAGTAGCGAAGTTTAAATAATGGGGCGGATACAAACTGGCCGGGCCTGGCCCGACAAAAAAATAATCTTGCTCTTGGCCGTTTATCCAACATATCCTTCTGGTTTACAAACAAGGTTAATCGATGTATATAATATGCTCAATACAATTTGAAATGCCAACTAATCGTAGTATCATTTTCTCAATTTTCCAGTCCATTGACTCGATATGCAGGCAATCTTTTCATCGAATTTGCCGCCGACAAATGATGCTATTTGCTGATATTATTTGGTCGGTCATGGACTTTCTAAAGTTAACGCTTTTCACACGGACCAACTCTGAGAGGGAACCATGATGCCTGTATACCTTGTACACGTTCACCCAAATATCACTTCACAAAATGATACTGGCTTTTTCCAAGTTATCAGTTACTACTGAGTGACTCGCTTAGATCACCTATTTGACAATTGGTGGAGAATCCGGGTAGTATATCTAGCCGCTTTTGAACGTTGATCTTTTCGATTTAATCCCACTGCATGCGTCTACATCATTACAAATTGCATTGTTCTTCCTTATGGGTGACGTGAAGTAGCATTTAAAAAAGGGAAGGCCAGGTCTGCAGATGATATCTGTGATACTTGGATACTAAACCGAGGCGAGGCAAGTTTGTACTTGGATGAAAGCTTCGTATCTTATCAGGCATGTCAGGACAGTCACATCATGTAAAGGGTTTAAAAAACATCTGACTGCCAAGTGTGTAGCTTGCCTAAGGGTGGTGTGAAACACTCGCGAGCCGCACATAGGAGCTTCTATCTCCGGCCTATGTTTGAAAACTATAAGATCCCCTGGACTCGATACAGGGGAATTCATAGGGTTGCCAGAGCAAGCTGAGGGGTGGAAAGCCTAATGAGTGTAGCTATTGATATCAGCGGTAGTCTATTCAATTCAAACGCAACCGCCAGTAAACCGCCATATCATCATCATAGCTGAGAGGCTGCGATGAAGAGGTAACTAGCAGGGGTTCGGAGAGGATTCTATGCCAGCGGCCGCGCGGTACAGCAGCTTCGTGTATAAGCATCGGGATCTCTAAAATCATCCCCCGTAGTGACCCACAGGGCAGAGGGCAGTGGGCAACCCCACGCTGCTAAGTACAAGCCAATGAATACAACAGTGTAACAAAGTGTGCTTTACAAAGCACACACGTGGCCCGGTTTGGCTTTTGCCTTTTGGGGTAGAATTGTTATATATAAAAAATGATTATCCCATGTTTATGTCGGCGAAAATCAAAGACGACCTTTAGTTTGCGCAATTTTAGGTGAACGAGGCATTCAATTGTCTAAATAGAATGGGCTATTACATTTAACATCCATACACCCCCTGTGGAAGACATTACCATAATCTTCCATACAGGGAGTGTAGATTTCGAATGGAGTCGCCCACGCAGCAAATCCCATTTGAAATTCACACTCCCTATGGCGAAATATTAACGTAAAGTCTTTTATGAGGGGGTGTGAATTTCAATTGGAACAGCCCAATCACCAGATGTTGGACGGATAGCGGAAAGCCCCCGACGTTAAGTACTATGTATCATATTTCGACTAAACCTTTAGGAAAAGGAAACATTTAAAATGGCTTTAATAAGAGCAAGAGTACTTTCTTGATAAAGGCTAGTACAAATTGAAATATAGTTTATCACATATTGATCTCTACCCATTGATAACAAGTACAGGAGGAGGAAATCAAGTTTCAAATCTGATTTCATTCAATAACAAAAATACATCCTCAAATCAGATTTAATAAAATCACTTTGAGCACTACCACCAAACAACATCGCGGGTTCTATGTTATCCCTCTTTCATGTACCGTTTTCCGCCTTTCCGACAAAACGTTTCTCCATATCTTAAACTATATATTACACCATATTATTTTCGCGCAAATGACCCCATTTTTTCAGCGGTGTTAATGAACCGTGAGTATTAAATAAGCGATTGTTTACACCGCGGGCGCCGTCAAATTAGCACAATCCAAACGGCACGAGCTAATCATTGACGCTCGCTCTCGGTCGGTTAGCCGGTCATTCCTGGCGCATAACCGGCGCACGTCTTACCATTGACGGAGCATGGTATCTGAACGGAGTCAATGCTCCAAAATAGCATGCAACCACTCATTAACATGGTTATTAATTAAACAAATACAAACGTTTGATGTGGTGACCGCTCATTATATTCTCATATCAATTATTATAATTGTGAGGAAAAACCACTAAAAATAGCGTAATGAACCCGTAATAAAGGCTAAATACCGTGTTATTAAGAATACCGACGATCAAACGTCGACCGAAGATTTTGTATACCTTCCATTTTGCATAATTTTGACCATTAAAATGTGCAAATCCGTGGTTGTCTTATCGCTGTAAAAAAGAAAGATATCATCTTGGTCATTCATCATCTGATCAAGTTTTGACACATTAGTGCTCATTATAACCGTGCCTCAGGATTGTTACCATGGTAACTGGTGGATTGAATAAGTACATTTTTTGTTAAAATATATAATTACATTTAAAGGCCCTTTGTGCTGTCACTAACAATATACTGCTAATCACTAATTATGTTCAATGTTGTTGTGATCCAAGACAAAGACTTAGTCAATATAATTTGTGTATTGATTTAGATTTAGATTGATATACCAATTACTTTACCCCCTGAGAACTAACTGCCAATTGGTCAGAAAGATGGATACATCATTTATTGCACCAATGAGAGACATTGTTATATTGTTGTATCTCTGATAAACATGATAAAGATGGATACACCAAAGATTGGAGTGAAATATTTAGAAGCAGTATTTCAATTGGATATTCAAATGAGTATATCTTGAAATGAACCAATCATAAACATTGTTAAATAAGCAGGTTGTGCCCAGGAGGGGTTAAGCAGCCACTTATTAAATAGGGTAAAGTCGCCAGTTTTCGGTCAGCGCCTATTTTCGGTCACTTCGCCCAAATCGAGTATGAAAATGACCTCGTCGTTATAAACTGACGGCTAAAAAGCCGCCGCATATAGTTGATGCCCGGTATTGCTTTTAAAATGGCGACGACCGATGCAATTACACGATTTTGGCCATGTGACCGAAAATAGGCGCTGACCGAAAACTGGCGACTTTACCCTATATATAATGTTGTTGAATGATTCAAAACAAAGACTCATGTATTTATACTTTATTAATAACGATTAATCCAAGTGAACATCCATAACTACGTGACATGTTTCATAAATTGTCATTGTTGTAATATATTTGTCATCTGCCGATTGCCTTATTGGCATGAAACTCAGAGTAACGATTTCATGTCCGTAAGGTCTACTTCTGAATTTGTATTACGCTCTGCCGTTTCGGCATTGAGCAATTAAAAAGGGACACAATGTCATGTTGATTTTATTTTATTTTAATTAATTTACTTCAGAATTCAAGATGAACAATAAAAATTGCCATTATTGTTGTTTCTACTTTTAACAAAACAGCCAAACTTGATTAAAACAATGTTTATATAATATGTTGGAATACCCCCCCCCCCCCCCCCCTTGTAAAATGCTGGTTGCGGCTCTACCAGCATTTTTGAATCGACGTTTTGTTGTAAAATATACAAATCCCAGTTGTTATCATACATGTTTGTAATTGAGGGCGCTGTCTCCACCACATCTCTTAAATGCCCCTTTAATTCAAAAGATAGTCTAACCATGAAATATTGTCGATATTCATGAATTAATGTTGATATTTATTTATTTGATTTATTTTTTATTTTTTATATTTCATCATTCTTTATTCAATATATTTATTTATTTATTTATTTATTAATCCGTGGTTAAGTTAAGACCCAGCAATTAGCGAGATTATAAAAAAGAGTCAGTAAGTTTCATCTAAAAATCAGCGAGAATATATAAAAAGAACCAATCGGTTTTATCTAGGAATCAGCGAGATTATGAAAAGAATCAATCAGTTTCATTTAAGAATCGACGAGATTATAAAAAGAATCAATCAGTTTCATCTAGGAATCAGCGATTATAAAATAATAAGTCAGTTTCATCTATTAGAATCAGCGAGATTATGAAAAGAATCAGAAAGTTTCATCTAGGAATCAGCGAGATTATATATAAAAAGAATCAATCAGTTTCATCTAGGAATCAGCGATTATCAAATAATCAGTCAGTTTCATCTAGGAATCAGCGATTATAAAATAATAAGTCAGTTTCATCTAGGAATCAGTGAGATTATAAAAAGAATCTGTCAGTTTCATCTATTAGAATCAGCGAGATTATGAAAAGAATCAATCAGTTTCATCTAAGAATCAGCGATAATACATATACACATGGAAAAAAGTATCGCACCACTGTTTTTTTGTTGAAAAGTGCAAATGTGGCCTCGAATTTTGCCACCATGGTGTGATATTAAGTATCATTTGTTTGCGTAGGCTGTCCAACAAAATGTTATGCAATAAAAGGGCCACATTTTAGTTTGCGACGTAATCGATGTAATATTTTTCAAGGTCAAGGGGAAATGCTTGTTTTTGTCCAAAAGCATGCATGAAACAAGTTTGGGTATAACGCGATATTGAATAGACTTTAAAGACTTAAAAAAGTCATTGTATTAGTTCTGTATTTGGCGCGAGATATGTTCCATTTAGACGTTATAGGCTACAATGCAGTGGATGAGTCCAAACATGCCATTTTTTTGATGGTCATAAATTCAGCATATACGAAGAGGTCACCGTTGATTGATTTTTTTTTACCTAGGGCAACACTTTAGCAATATTGCATTTGTCATTTGAACTTATTTAAAATTTGACCTATTTTGACCTTTGACCCCATAACCGATGGGTGTACGAAAAAGGAAGTTTTTTCATGTTTGAGGACAATCGGGCAACTTTTGAAATTTGACCCCAGATGACCTTTGACCTTAGAAGACTTGAATGTGTTACCAAGGATTACAACTATAGAGATTAATCATCGTGCCTCTCAATATCGCGTTATACCCAAACTTGTTTCATGCATTTTCCCCTTGGCCTTGAAAAACATGACATCGATTACGTCACAAACTCAAATGTGGCACTTTTATTGCATAACATTTTGCTGGACAGCTTACGCAAACAAATGATCCTTAATATCAAACCATGGTGGTAAAATTCGAAGCCACATTTGCACTTTTCAACCAGCGGTGCAATACTTTTTTTCCATGTGTATACATACACTAAGTATTTGTGATGCGCTATTCCCGGAGGCTCAAAGCGCTTACAAAAAATACACAATAATATAAGTTAACATAATAATATATTATAGAGAACATGATTAGATGGGGAACAAATATGTCTTGAGAGCCTTCTTGAAGGCAATAACAGAAACAGACTGCCGAATAAATACAGGGTGTATCAAAAAGAAAATAGGACACTTTTTCATGGCGGTGTAATAATTGATATAATCATTGGACCATGACCAATTTAGTCTCAATGTAAAGCCCAATTAATTATTATGATATCCTGAAAATATGAGATCAATCCGATGAAAAATAAGAAAACTAGCATAATTTGCGTAAACCATGTCATTTACTGGTTTGTACAATGAGATTTTATACATGTATAGACCAGTAAATAACATGGTTTACGTTTAAATACGTTACAATAATTATGAACATAGAAAGTAGTCTATCAGTCAATAGCAAAGATTAGTTTAACTGGCTAACTAATCCACAAATCAGATGCATGCATATTCTGTGCAAATTAAAAAAGTTCTCGAACCCACTGTAGATGTTCATTAGCATGATAAGAAGTAGAATTGGCATAATTGGTGTGCACGTTCAGTTACTCTACTGTTACTGTGTGAATGGCCATTGTACATACTACAAAATAGACTGCCTTACCTAATATACTAATAGGTCACAATTTCCTTAATTAATGATGGATTTGTCTCATCTTTTCAGGATTTTATCTTTATCGGTTGTACTTTACATTGAAATAAAAATTGGTCATGCTTCAGTGATTTAACAAGGATTTAAACCATCATCAAAAAGTGTCCTAATTTTTTTGATACACCCTGTACATGTAGATTGTTCCATAACTTGAATGCATCTAAGAATCAGCGAAATTACCAAAAGAAACAGTCCGTTTCATCTAATAAGAATCAGCGAGATTCATTTAATCATTTTCTGCTTGCAAAATGGTGACTACTGTGTAATTAGAGCTTCAATTTCAATGCCCTTTTCACAATATAAGCCCAAGATATTGCAGTTTAAGAATATGTAAAAAAAAATCTAAATGTCTCCAAAATTCGGTGGACATACACTTCTTGGACCACTTCGTACATGTATGTCTAATAAGATATTTACGTAAATTTTTCCTTTAACTCCACATATAATTATAAATGATAGTCAGTGAAAATGTTTCACTTTAATAAGTTTCATTGTTAATTGTTTGTTTATCAATAGATCTCCGACAAAGTGTAGGGTCAGTGTAGGTAGGATTTTTTATATGAATCACCTTCAAAAGATGTATAGGCCTAATAGTTGCTAAATAAGATGTGAATGAGGATATTTTACATCAATCATGTTTTAATAACAGTTTAGAAGAGTAAAAAAACCGTTTTAAAAATATTTAGTGTATTTCCGGAAAGCAAAATTCTCGGGGGAAAAAGTTCTTCTGGAATTTCCCAAATTTGGGTCGGTATTCATTCTAACAGTAAAAATATAAATTCTAAAGACTGATTCTTTATAACATGCTATAATATAATCTCGCTGGTTCTTGAAACTGACAGATTCTTTTCATAATCTCGTCGATTCTTAGATGAAACTGACTGATTCTTTTCATAGTCTCGTCGATTCCTAAATGAAACTGACTGATTCTTTAATAATCTCGTCGATTCTTAGATGAAACTGACTGATTCTTTTATAATCTCGTCGATTCTTAGATGAAACTGGCTGATTCTTTTCATAATCTCGTCGATTCTTAAATGAAACTGACTGATTCTTTTCATAGTCTCGTCGATTCCTAAATGAAACTGACTGATTCTTTTATAATCTCGTCGATTCTTAGATGTAACTGACTGATTCTTTTATAATCTCGTCGATTCTTAGATGAAACTGGCTGATTCTTTTCATAATCTCGTTAAGTAGGGTCATAATCTTGGATTCCGTGACCATTTTCTCAATACCTTGGTTTCTTGGTGAATTTGTCAACTAGAACAATTTTAGAAGAAAATGAGCTCCTATGTCCCTCTCAAAAGTGATGGGAACCTTGTTTATAGCGCAAATTCCAAAATGGCCGCCATACAGGGGCCCAAAAATTCAAATGGCTTCAATTAAGCTAAAAAGCATACCAAATTGTTCAGCTGAGCGCAAGGATTCCGAAAAAGTATAGTTTGTCCTACTTCCGATGTTTGGTTAACGAGTTATCGGGTAAAATGTAAAAAGGTCGTTGACCTTTGCATATGGGGTCAAAATTTAAACATGCTCGTCGATTCTTAGATGAAACTGACTGATTCTTTTCATAGTCTCGTCGATTCTTAGATGAAACTGACTGATTCTTAATTCTTTTCATAATCTCGCTGAATTCCTAGATGAAAGTGACTGATTCCTAGAGAGATTATGTGAACCAAGGCTAATTAAGAATCAGAACTTCAAGAATGCTACGTTTATTGTATTACTACAGGGTAATTGTTGCGGTATCACCAACATCACATTTCTATTAATTATTAATTTGTTATGCTTTGTTTTGTTTCATTGTTGATGTTTTGATGTTTTGTTTGGTGTTTTTTTGCCTTTTGTTGGGGGTTGGTTGTTATATATTGTTGTTGGGATTTGTTGGGGTTTGTTTGTATTGCTGTTATGTGTTTTTTGGGGGGTTTTTGTTTTGTTTTGTTTTGTTTTGTTTTGTTTTGTTTTGTTTTGTTTTGATTTGTTTTGTTTTGTTTTGCTTTGTTTTGTTTTTGTTATTTTATTTGTTTTGTTGTTTGTTTATTGTTCGGTTCTGTTTTGTTCAATTTTTGTCCTTTTTTTTTGTGTCTTTTTTTTAGTTGTTGTTTTTTGTTGGATTTTGGTTTTTTTTCTTAAATAAAACATTGGGGACGGGGGACAAGATGCGTACAAGAAATGTTGAAACGGCAGCTTAGGAAAATATTGAGGCCTCTACCACAATTGATTCGGCTTATAGACATCGACCCTACAATAATGCTACAGCCAATATCGGGGAAACGGGGCGAAACCAAGTTTTGACATGATAAATACTGGTTTTGATAAAGAGAATAAATCGAGTAAAATGATCCCAGACATACCCACCTGTGTGTTGGTGTAGTTTGCATCTAGATGACAGATTTCGTCAACGTTGACTGGCTGACGGAAATACGATTTTGTTGAGCATTCAGTGTACCGTTACGGGTGGTTTATATCCCGGTACTCCCGGGGGAAGGGGACGCTGAGTGATAATCCCCCTCCTCTCCATGTGGTATACGTTTAGTTGATCGTCACGGCAGAGTGAATGGATACGGCAACAGATCTACGAGATCGTCACGGGCTACGTGGAGAATAATCAGGGCGACGATAACACATCTTCCGTCAAATTTAAAAGCGCTGTTTACGAAATACGAAAAACAATGCGAAAAGAAAGTGAACGTCTCCCTTTAAAGCGGCGTTGAGATTGGGGATTTGCTACCTCTCCATTCCCACTTCGTCCAATAGCCATTTGGACGAAGTGTGGTTGATTGGAACATGGAAGAGGCTATTGGAAGAACTGGGAATGTCGGACGAAGTGGCTATTGGACGAACTGGCTAGTGGACAACTGACAATTGGACGAAGTAGGGGAGAGCGGGACTAATTCGCCTTGCGAGTCCGCCTACCACGTGTTTCTCATCACGTGACTGTTGAAAAGTATCAGACTGGTGTAATTTGGTTGCACCGGTCATAGTAACGTTACTATTAAAAATTCAGACCCGGATACATCTCCCATAAAGATTTATCTTGAATAATTGTTTTTGAATAATTAAGTAAATTTATTTGTCAATAAAAATGTTGCATTAATCGAAAGACATCACCATGATCACAGCGATACTACTTGTATAGTCATTCAAAAGGTAATGGCTTTGCCTAAATAACATATTATGCATTCCCATTGGCGTGTTTAGTAGGTGTTTAGTAGGTAGGCCTATATATACCATGAGATTTGCCCAAAAAAATATGTTGGGGCCACAATTTGTCTTAGTTGTGTCTAGTTGACCTTTAATCAACTTTACATGGAATAACTGATAGTTTTTGCAATATTTAACTTGCCTATGAAGCCGAACGAGCTTGCCCATCATGAGGGCGAACATGCCCCGGCGTGAGTAGTGTGGGGTAAGTCCGCCCTGTTGGTTATTTTCATTTTCCTTACTCCGGCTCCTGCACTTACTACTAAAAGTTCTAGAGTGCTGAAACTGTAAGGGTATGTAGCAAAGAAACGTAGCTTTCATTTGGAAGTAGGATATCTTTCTAACTTGTCAAATGAGTCCGCTAGGCAAGCCTGAAAATTATAGGGCGGACTAGCCCCGCTCTCCCATAGCTATTGAACGAACTGGCTTATGGACGAACGACTATTGGACGAACTTGGCTATTGCGAGATGGTTTGCGAGGCGAAGTGGCCACATTCATGACATTGGATGAACTGGCAGTACTGGCTATTGGACGAAGTGGCTATGGACGAATTGGCTATCGGGACGAAATGGGAATGGACGAACTTGCTATTGGGCGGAGTGGGGATGGACAGTAAATTGGGATGAGATAGAAATCATGATAATGAACATAAATGTTCATCGTAGGGTGCGCCCCGGGGTGCGCCCCATTCACATGTTCACATCATTTTAATAACCATGTGGCCAATAGATAGGCCTATACTAGTACAACAAATCATACTTAGTGATATTTGTCATCAGTTGGTATTATTCATCATAGGGTATTTTGCATGTTTCGCTATCTGTCCCCATGACAGGAAGAAAAAAACACGAAAAAACCCAACGTATGGGTTTCCTGTACTAGGCCTATACATGCAGTTAAAAATACAAACAACTTTTAAACGCATTCTACTGGTGGTCAACGCAGGCTTGTAATTCCTTACGCCGCAAACACGCCGCTAAACCACACTGCACACCGGTTAATACGACTCATTATATATTCAATATGAAGGTATTTTATTTGCAAGAAGTATCGACAGATGTAGAAATGCTTTTGACTAAAAGGCCAGTAAACAACAACAACATCGAGAAATTATAGCTCGGAAATCGAAAGATTTGTAGGTGCTGAAATACACGACGAACATACATACCTGGGTTATCATGTAACATGTTTAAATGGTAGGTCTTTAGACCGTGCGTCAATTTCAATTTCAATATTATCCCCAGTGATATGGCTCGTTTAGGCATGGTTTAGGCAAGGTGTCCACGTTAATTGGGGGCAATGTACATATGCGCACGGAATCAACATACGAATATCTGATTTAATAGGCCAAGTAAAAAAATAAACCAGTGTCTCGTCCCCTCTCGCATCCTTTTTCAGGAATTCTATAGTTTTCTTCTTTTCTTTTTTTCTTTTTTCAGTAACTTTAAAAGCTGACATTTTGGTGATAGATTTACTTAATCCAATGAGCATTTTAAAACAGGTTTTGTGTTACCCCCCCCCCCCCCCCCCCCACAGAACCATGAAATATAAAGATTTTACAAAGGCCTCGTCCTTTTCATGCATGTCAAGTTACGCAAACAATCATGCAATACCAAGCTGGTAATGGTGATCTTTGCATTGTTTACTCAAAATAAAAAAGGGGTGCCCTCATCCTTCTTTTATCAAAAGTTGGGACGAGAAACAAGTTTTTATTTTTATTTGGCCTTATTTAAGGGCGAAAACGAAAATGTTCTTATAAAACGTGTGGGTAGTTTCCATCCCCCGGCTCAAAATTGCCATTTAACATGTTTAGTGAGAGAGAGAAAAAATCCGTGTTAAAATTTGTCAACGGATATTCAAGTAGACCCCTTATCATGATCATGCATATGAAAGACATGAAGACATAACCTTATCTTCTCTCGGCGCATGGATAATCCATAAGTAATTTACTTATTGACTCCATTCGAAATAACACTGAAGTGTAGCCGCAGCAGCGAAAGAACTTCCATAGGTGTCTGGATTAGAAATGGAATAGCCTATGTCTTATCATCATCAATTATTTGTAGGCCTACAGAACCTTTTGTCCTCCATATGGAACCTTTTAAGAATAGTATCCAAATTGTTCCCAAAAATTGAGGAACCTCAAAAGGTTTTTAGAAGAACGAAATATCTTAATACTAATAGTGAATATGGGGTCTTATATTTATAAACCTTTCTCTTTTTTTTGTTCTATGTAGAGGTTCCATCTAGAGAACCCATGTTAGAACCATTTTGTCTTAGAAATAGTGTGGGCGGGGATTGATCTGACTGGGGGGAAGGTTCGTAACTGGGGGAATTTGCCTTCATTGCTTCCCCCCCCCCCCCCTTTAATTCCGAATTGACATTGAATAATTTGACATGTTCAAATTCACTTCTCTCTTTTAAAGTCTTTAGTCTTTATCAATGTTTATTGTTGGGCTACTGTATGTATACACAGACAATGACAGATGTATTTACCCCCTTTTAGTTCAGTTTATAATAACTATTTGTGTCTGGGGTTTATTTTACAATCAGTATTTTGTCATGGGAATGCGACAAATATCACATACCATCCATTTACCCATAGATTTTCCGTAAACCGCGAAAATAGCATTGGCTGTTCCATTTGAAATCCATACACCCCCTATGGAAGACATGACCTTAATCTAGCACACAGGGAGTGTACATTTCAAATGGAGTCACCCATTCACACTCTCAGAACAGGTATTAAAAAAACATGGGTTAAAAGAATGTTGGTTAAAAAGTATACTACATTGGTTAAAAATGAAGCGTTGGTTAAAAATTACTTTTAATACTGCGTTGGTTAAAGAGTAAAATTATAATTCATTTTTAGTTTATTCAACGTTGGTTAAGGCATCATAATTTTAACCAACAATAGGTCATAACAAGATTCCCGCCAAAGAATTTTAATGGCGTGAAAATATTTTGCGCACATTATTTAGACCACGTAAGAATTTGTATATGCAATCAATCGTGTTAGGCCGCCCCTTATACACTATGCCCGATGTAAGCCTTGGTTCAAAGCGACTCTATCCTCCCCCAACCTCTATCCTACCACCCTCCCTACCCCACCCCTCCCCTGCCCCATCCCACCACACCACCCCACCCCACCCCTCCCCCCACATATCAACTCTAGTGTGTACAAAAGTGTCAAGTTAATTTTCCATTTTAATTCATTCATTCGCTAGAAACCCTGCATGCACTGTGCAGCGTTTGTGCAGTCAGGCGTGTGTGTGTGATAGTTACTGTGTACAGGTATAGGGAAAATTGTTGCCTCGCTGGGTATGCGCACAATATTGGGCGCGAAAAGGAAGTGCCAAGCCTTTCACCGATAGAGGGCTATTGATGACCAAAACAACGGGAACGATCAAAGCTACTGATAGCCGCTTGAACGCAAGAATTTGGTCATTGGGTTACGAACCTACCATCGAAAAACCTTCAATTTTTGGGGCGATTTTTCCGGGCTACACTCAAATTTTGACGTAGTATCACTTATATTTGTGTGTGTGGAAGTGCCTGCCTATTTTTGCATAATTCTGTTTTTGTAAAGGGAATTAATAGACTACTTGTTGCTTAATATTCAGTTTGAACGGATGATTTGTGTGGGTTAATTAAATAGTTATGAGCATTTTAATTCAAAATATGGACTATAAATTGAGGATTTTTGACCTTTGAAGCGTGATATTGGGTGTAAATTCTTAACTTGACACCTAGAGTTAATATGCCAACCACACCCCATTCCACATCACCTTACCAACAACAACCACCGCGACCGGTGGGCAATTTTCACGGTCCGGCGACTGATATAGCTCTACACACAGGCAACCACTGATAGCTCTACTCTACACACAGACAGCCGCGGACCAGGGGCGGAAAAATAACACGATTGATTTCATATACGAATTCTGACGTGGTCTTAAAATTGCGGCCGTTTTCACAAGTTATCGCTTACCGGCCTTATGGCTAGGATCGTGTGCCTTGTCCTTCGCCTTGTCCTGTCCCTTGCCCTTTGCCAAAGTTGGTCCTGGTTCTGGGGTTGCCGCCAATAATGAAAGCCAATAATGGGCCGATGAAACATCAATATTGTAATGTTGTCTGGGTTAAAGTTTAGCGAAAAAAAAAATGTTTAACCAACATTTTTTAACCAACTGCTGTTGGTTAAAACATTATTAACCAACAAATGATTAAACATTGTAACCAACCCCAGGTTAAAGTTTAACCAACCACTGTTGGTTAAAACATATTCAACAACTCCCCATACCTTAAGTACAGTAACAAAGCGTTGTTGATTTGAGATAAACTCACTGTTCATATGCAAATTACTAGGATAGCGAACCTTATTTGGAAACCGCAAAATTGTAAACAAACAAGAATGTCAGGAAAAATGTTCGCAAAATGTGTTCATTTTTTCGGCGTATAAATGCATTTTGCCATGCAATCCTTAAAGTTAGCAAATAACTTTATATACCGAAATGTAGCTATATCCCTGAGGAAAATATTTATGGCGAGGGCCATATGTAAAGGATCACTTCTAAAGCCACAATTTTAGCCGAACCGTCGCTACCTGAGCACAAGAGAATCGCCTTTTTTGCATCATCGCGGCGAAATGTGTTCGCTTTGATCTACAGGACCGTATCACTATTGAAACGGAGGGGTGTGTTTTGATTTTATACAAATATTCTATAAACATGTATTAAAATGTGTTGTGTAAATTAAACGCATTCTTGATTTAATTTTTCTCTGAATGTTAAAGATGGTGTGTGAATAAAATGCTATTTACAAAATATTTTTAATTTCACAATTACTTGCGAAATAATTTGTCTTCTCTCATGTTTACCTTTTGTAACCCAACCCTTTCTGAAGTTCCATCGCCCATACGGGGAACGGACGATGTCCAAATAAGGGCCTAATTATAATAAACGTACACTTTTTTTCTCGATTTTTAAAGAGCAGCTATTTTATTATGTCAAATTAAGCCTATTAAAACAAGTTTTGTACTTGTTTTCATTAATTATCCAAAACGATATTCACATTTGAATGATGTAAATATGTTTGGTCGTTGTTGAACGGGGTTCAACAAGGTCTTCGGAGTTGTTTATCTTGAATCGACAACGGTAAGACGGGTTTATTTTGCGAGGGCAGCTAAACCTCATTGAACCCCTAATTAACCAACAAATGATTAAAATTTGTAACCAACCACAGGTTAAAGTTTAACCAACAGCTGTTGGTTACGGTTTTAACCAACCAATTGTGTGGTTCACCTGGTAACCTCTCGTTGGTTAAAATTTTAACCAACATGGTTAAAGATTTTAACCTTTGTTCTGAGAGTGCAGGTAACCCCCATTTGAAATTCACACTCCCTGTAGGGACGATTAAGGTGATGTCTTCCATAGGGGGTACATGGATTTCAAATGGAATATAACCCATTATTGAAATGTGATTGAAAAGTGTAAGGAGACCCTCATAAATATGAAACGGCCATGTTATTTGGGAGGACCCGGAGCGCTCGTAATCACCTTACATGTGTTACTTTATGGCTACCAATTATCCATGTTGTAAATTGTAACATTTCTGCTGTAAAAGTTCGTCAAGGTTGGGACTTCACTTAGGTAGGCAATTTGTCAAAAATAGACCAATTTATAGCTGTGTATGACCACCCTGGGATGCCGTGTTTTCCGCTTGACTAATCCTACGGATTTACGGGGAATAAAAAAAGTGGTCGGTTGTGTTGTGAAGCGGCATTTGTGATATAATTTATTGTTTTGGCAAGGCTAATAGTTCTAAATAACGCACCTGTCATCGGCAAGGCGGTTAATAAAAACAATGGAATTTCGATAAAAGGATCAACCAATGAGAATAATCTGTTTCCAAAATCGACTAGATCTCAAATAGATCCTCCGTTATGCACTATTTCATGTATTTACGTACCCAATCTCTTACCAAAGACTTTGCTCTGACTTCCCCGATCCAGTGTCCATCGGAGGCCGCTTGCTAGCTAGCTGCCGACCAACTCTTGACCCATGTTCATGATGCAATAACATATTGGTTTTCTACTAATTTTATTACAGTTTATTAAAGGAGGTGTCCCGCAAGCATAAATATGGGCATTATATGTAACTACTGAGCCCAACTTTTGTAATTATATTGAACAAAACACCACACTTATGACAAAAGCAAATAAAAACTGCAATCTCTCAACATGCACTTTTTAAAATTCGCGGCGATCGAAAGTCCCAGTGTCGATTATGTCATAATTATACAATGCACATGCGCAAATTTGAGCACCGATACCCATGACGTCATCGACACCGGGTCTTTCAATCGCCGCGAATTTTAAAAATTGCATGTTGAGTGATGGCAGTTTTTATTCATTTTTGTGACTAGTATGGTGTTTTGTTCGTTATAATTACGTTATTTCGGCTCGATAATTCGTTGTCTAACAAATAATGCTCAATGTTGTGCTTGCGGGACCCTTCCTTTAAGTATGATAACCATGTCTTGGATGGGCCAAACAAAAAAGTTTGGATTGCCGTTTCCTGACCGACCGTAAAAATCGAAAAACTCCGTCGCTTTCTTTTATTTTTATTTTTACAAATTACCAATTCGTCACCTAAATTACCTCAATTGATCCCTATGTTACCCCTCATGTTACCCATATACCATGTCCATATAACCTCTAACTTAGTTTCCGAAATTAACCTAGAAAGTAACAACAGATACATGGGCCTACATTTTGAATAATTTAACATTAGCCTATTAAGAAAAATACCTAAATTCAGTAAATTATCAGTTTTTACATTTTCATATATTATCCTAACAAGAGAGACATACATTTTGCCGGTTGCCGGTTTGTCCTCACATCCCGATGCCACACTGAAATAATGTCATCTATAGACCACGAAAATTGGCATAAATCAGTGCTGTATCACCATCAATCAAACATGATGACTCTTATAAAGAACGATTTAATTGTCTCGTAATTCTTCTACGCCAAACTAATCGTTCTCAATTATCTCTAATTGATGCCATCATTTCTCAGCAAGACATCTTGGAATTTCTTATTAATTCGAGACAAGATAAACATGATAAATAGACTCGCGAAGTGATTTCCTTCCATTTCCGACTACAGGTGGCCATTCCTGCACGCCATGTTCTGCCGGATCATTGGCCGGATATAAACATACTGATATAAACATGATGATGGTGTTAATGATCCTCCAGATCCTGAACCCAAGGTCCTTTTTGAATAATGGAAGTGTTTTGACAGTAAATGAGCGCAATTACGTTAATTATCAGTAGGTTGCCCGTCACTTACGTTTAAAAGATTGTAAATATCGATTTCACTCGGGTCTATTCTATTAAAATGATGAAGTAGCCTTTCACCAAGGCGTTGTCGGTGTGTGAGCTACCTCTCTGTAAAAATATAAAAGTTTGAAATCATAAACACCTTTTGGTGTTAAAACCAGAACACCTTTTGAGACGTTCCTTTTATTTTAGTGTAGGCCTATTACAATAGGGAGGCCCTCTTACTGGATACTGCATGACTGGGGTAGTCCGAGCACAGATCCACCATCTGTGGTCCGACGATCAAATGATCAGAAGGCAACCCTCCTTCACTGGACTCTGCATGGAGTGGGGGTAGTCCGACGATCATGATCAGAAGGCAAGCCTCCTAGATCCTTGCTTTACTTTACTCTGGATTGGGGTAGTCCAATGATCTATGACCAGCTATAGAAGGCAACCCTCCTTCACCGGATTCATGACATAAATTGCCCGCTTAGGAGCGCTATTAATTCGGTCTAGTAAACCTATTGTCATCAATTACTACGAGAGGATTGCCCAGTGCGAGTGTACAACCAGGCAATCATATTTAAATTCGGGGCGTGTACGAGCGGTACTACTTGCTAACTGCATGGGTGAGTTTCCATTATGTTGCAGCGCGCCGGTTGGTTGCACACGAGAATTATGTCATATAGCAACCAGCTTTGATGGAAGGCGATTTTAAATTTGGTGCCGGTTTTTAGGGCACCACTAAATTTACATGAATGTATAGCGCTGCTAAGCGGGCCTAGTAGCCTAATGGGGTAGTTCGAGGATCTATGGTCAGATCTAGTAATAGTATACGATAAAGACCAACATGCGCTAAAAACATGATTGGCTTCAATTGTTTCCTAAAGTTTCGGCGATGCAAAATGTTGGTATTTTTTAAAACGAAGTGTAATTTGCAATTTCCATGCCGATTTCAACTATGACCCTCAAATAGTTTGGCAAATTATTGCTATTTTGTCTGATTTGAAAAACAGCAGACTTGCACAGAACTGCTGAATGAGTACTGCAAAAAGGCAAAGAGGTGACCAATCAAGAGAACTCCTTCGTATGCTGTAAAGGCCATAGGGAGTATGTCACTAGCAGGTGAAATGGGTTTAATTGCGAAGTCGTGGGTAGTAATGTTTTTGCCACAATGTCAATTTCAAAACAACTGGATTGGCACACAATTAGGGACCCCGATGACGATGACGACAACGACGCAATGATGGCGAAGACGATGACGACGGTGACGACGATGAATCGTCGATCATATCTTGGTTTTTATGTTTTTGTTGGTTTGATTGTTTGTGTTTATTGGTTTGATTGGTTTTGATCATTGTTTCTTTCTTTCTTTCATCTGCATGATCTTCCTCGCATCATCATGATCATAGACTCGCAGTGACAGCGCTTTTTTCATCCTGAGTACTAGATCTGATATCAGATCTGTTTACCCTTATTCCAAGGTTTATCCCAATACTACCCCCAATCCGGTCCATGGAGCCAGATGGCTCAACCAACTAACTCGAGGCCCGATGCATGTTCATGATGCAATAGTGGTGTACTCGGTATGATAATACAAAATCTCGGATATATTAAAATGTAAGCCATTTTTTTAGGCTGGGAATGAGATGTAATATAAACATCTACATGAGTACACGTATTAAACAAGTCTATGCACTTTTACGTGAACTTCCAGAGATGTAAATTGTGACTTAATTGCGAATCTTGACTCGCATAATTGGTTGGATCGAATGATTACGTATTTTACGATTGTAGAATACTGATAGCTTCGTCGGAAAGTTCACACAAAACATCCCACAACTTTCACTAAACATTACCTTAACCCGCTTGTGATGGACCACAAATGAACTTCAAATTGCTCAAATTAGCGCAGTGAAGTAATAAAACCGTCAATCTGTTCATCTTAAACATGGACTAGTCGTTGCGCTCATCATCAGCGGTTCTCCTCTCATTATTCACCAATTTGCTAGTGGATCTCGTGAGATAGTAATTATTATAGCCCCAAGACTCTATGCATCTATAGTATCTGTCGGTGTCCTGATACAGACATATTAAACCACTTTTCTCCATTAGTAGGACCAATAAGTATACGGTATATGTTATTAAGGGTACCTTAAAAGACCTATGAGCTCAAATTGAAGTATGAGCCTATATTATCATCAAACCAATAGTCTAAATACATAAGGCAAAACGAAGAAAATAAACATGTTTAGCGTTCCTTCCCGCATCCCTTTTGAGTCCGCTTCAATGTTACTTCTTTATTTCAGTCATAACTGTTTTGTACAGGCGTTTCAGAGTTTTAGATGCGTGTAACAGCTTTTGTTTCTTTCTTTTGTGACTTTTAAACAAGTTTTGTGTAGAAGAGCTATTAGGTGGTATCATCCAAACAGTGACTGATCCAAACGAATATAAGGCCCTTCACAATTGGTTGCCACCCTCGTAGAATTACAAAATATTGAACTATTTTAATTTTTTATTTAGGGTTTTAACCTTGAAAATGACTTTCAACATGTTCAATGCTTTCATTTACTACTTTCTGACTTGAATCATATCAGCTATGATGATGTATAAACATAGAACATGATTGCATAATATTACTTGGGTATCAAAATGATCATAATTGTACAATTTAATGCAGAGTCCTCGACTTGGGTGAAACTGGTTGCGACCAGAGTTGGGTTGCGACCACTTGGTTCAAAATAAAGAGAATAAAAGATAATTAATAATCAATAATTAAAAGTCGCCTTGGCCCCCTTTTTTAAACCTTCAACAGGAAACTCAAAATCGATTGTGAAGTGCTAAACAAGATACAATAATTGTTAAACCAATCACCGATCAACGCACAATCTCGTTGTGTTATTTGTCAACTGTTATTTAACATATTAATTCAATTACAACGTGACCCTTGAGGAGGGGTTTCAAGATGCACTTATCGTTATGATACCAATTTATACAAATAATCGATACATCCCGATTGGATTGGATAACACGTGATTACAATCGATAAGGACACTTCCAGTATTCAATGTCACGGCTTTCGACGTAATCGAGGCATTGACTTGATTTCAAGATTTTTTTAGAATAAGATCGGCAAACAGACAATAACATCAATGGGATTTAGTGATGGGCGATCTTGATAACCCAATTAGAATTGTACCGATTATTTACGATGAAACGATCTTTATTGTTTAGGGGAGCATTCCAGGGTATTGGGTAAATACGAGCTAACAATACCACAATTGCTAGAGTAAATTAGGAGATTCCACGAGATGATATTTTTATCAATTGTTAACCTCTTTGAGGTACCGATTCTATTTGATCGTCTTCAACGCGAGAATCATCTCACACACACACAACAGATACCTCGCTATATACACCCATCATTGCCTAAAGGCATAATGACGTCAAGAGGATAGCCTGGGGAAGAGATCTTGGAAACAGATAATAGAGATGAGTCTATTAACGAAGTGAAATTCCTCATCAAGGTGGGATATTGCCTGATGTTACCAAACCCACAATTTTGTCGCCCAATCGCGCCTTTATATTCCCGATATTTTTTCTTCTTTTTCGTCGGCGCGTCTGACGTCTTTTTCTTCTTTTTTCCTCCATTTATTTATAAAAAAGAGTTGCAAATTGAGCCAACATTTGGCACCTTTTGTCTGTCCGTGGAATCACATAATTTGTTTCTGTCCTTTATTATTAGGCAAAATAATTTTTTCTTTCTTTTTTTTCTTTTTCCAAAGTGGCCGCCCGACACATTTTGTCAAGATAGCTGGCCGGGCTATTTTTCAAGATGGTTGCCTGTTTTTTTTTCTTCTCAAAATGACCGCCACTTGGACTTAAGAAATTACATATTGGCTTCTTATGGGCAAGATAAAACAGAAATGATGTCTTGTCCTGAGTTCTGAGACGTAGAGAGCCAGTTTATTTCATGGGGCAAACAGCTTTATACAAGGTGTGCTAAAATTTTTAAAAATACGATTTTTTTTTTCATTTTTTTTTTCATTTTTTTTTTCATTTTTTTTTTATTTGGCCTTATGATAAGAACCGTTAGCAAGTCTCTTCATCTCAGTCAAAAATTTATAACAATTTGATAATTAGACTATCCGACCCGTCCACTTAGTTCGATTTTTTTTGAAAAATTCTAAAATTACCGATATTTTTTTAATTTTTTAAACAAAAACAGGGGGTCTTCTTTTTCGTCGCCAGACGTATTTTTCTTCTTTTCCGCCCTGTAGCATGGTGTCTACATTTTTGTGTCAAATCACGCTAGAAAATGACACAAAAGGCGTAAAAATTGATTTGAAAAAGAGTTGTATTTAACATTTTTCCAATTGGTGTTTAGTTGACCCCATATTCGTCTCAGCTGTGAGGTGACCCAGAAAAGGGTTATATTTAACCCCCTGGGCACTACCTGTCTTTCGTACGATAATTCCCATTGGTCAATTACATGATATAATCATTTTGATGACCAATTACAGTTTTGCTTATAAATATGTTATGCTAATATTTTTGAAAATTGTAATTATTCTAACAATGTCTCTGATTGGCACAATATTTGACACATTCTAAATTTCAACCAATCGGCCGGTAGTTCTCAGGGGGTTAACTTCATATTTTTAGTGTGCAACCTACCTCGTAACCCTTATTGAAACATAGGGCTACTTAACTTACGAATTGGGCCGTTATTCTAGCAACACTATATCATTGCAATGGTGTTTAACGCTAGTGATAAATAAATCGCCCAAACTCGTTACTTTCCCCAAAGTGCTAATGTAACTATTTAAGTAGAAAAACGTGCGAAATAGAGTCTATAGCGGCTCTATCTGAATGAGATTAACCGTAATCTTCGGGTAAATGACAAATTGTGAGCGCAAATGAACCACTACACGCAAAGCCACGGGGCTATCTATTACAGCGTGTTTACCGCGTAGTGATTCTGGGATAAAAACGCTCTAGATTTTCACGCCGACCGTGATCATGGTGATCAAACTGGAGAGAGGCAAGCCACGTCTTGAATTTGCGCTAGTAATGTTGCTTTAGTTTGATAATTATCTCTTTGAAATTGAAATAATTTACGGTTTTATCTAGAACATATCAAAATGTTTGGGGTTATTACAGGAATTTTGACCAATGAAATCTCGATTATTTTAAATGGGCGGTCTGAAAACGACGAGTTTATGGACGGAGCAAAACTCAGAACTCGACGTTTTCAGTTAGGTAAAATAAAAATAAAAATAAATTAACATGTTTTATAGCGTCCCCTTCCGCTTCCTTTTTTTCAATTTTCTTTTTTCTTCTTCTCTATTTCATTCACAACTTTTTGTTCAGGTGTTTCAGACTTCAGACAAATATTTGTAACACTAGCTTTGTTTTTTCTTATAAAAAGCATTAAGCAAGTTTTGTGGTGACCACAGCTCCTCCTCAGAACCATGAAATAAAAACAATTTAAAGACGCTCCTCGTTTTTAAAGTTCGCAACGTTTATCGCAAACAGGGACGATTTTGCACTAAAAACAAGTATCAACAAAATATGAAAAAAGGCCTTCCTAGCTCCTTCCCTTTTCTTGAAAAAGTGAGGAGTGAGGACGCTAAACGTGTCATGTTTTTTTACTTT
Source organism: Ophiura sarsii (assembly GCA_035610835.1). Classification (NCBI taxonomy): domain Eukaryota; kingdom Metazoa; phylum Echinodermata; class Ophiuroidea; order Amphilepidida; family Ophiuridae; genus Ophiura; species Ophiura sarsii. The sequence goes on along the minus strand of CM069447.1, from coordinate 35,715,002 downwards.
GCCTAATATGATGACGGCCTTATTTGCCATTAATAAAATGGCAATAATGCCATGACCTGCAATATAGACTACTCATCTCTCTCGTCATAAAACGCCACTTGTTAAACTATTAATTAGTTATTAAAAGCTTGAGAAGGTAAAGATCTATAAACTAAATGCCACGCCAATTGATAAATTATGCAGACAATCATATCAAATTCACACACATTTTAAGGCTTGCGGATTTGTTTGTGATTTGATTTGCTCTTTGCTCTTAAAATGTTAAACATCCCCAAGACAACGGAACCATACAGATCTTCACTACTATATAATTAATAATTATATTAGGCTAAATTACACCAAATTGAAAAATCGAGTCCTCACATCATCAACGAAATAGGCTCTTACGGTCTAGATCCTAGTTTTTGATGGGTATTTCTAGTGAATAGCTGTGCAGTGTACATTTTAACAATATCATTGTTTCCACTTCTATAAAGCTCCTGCTAATGCAGTATTGTTTAGTCATTATCCATCATGTCCATTGTTCTTCACGTCGATTAATATCTACGAATTTGATCAACGTGTTTGATAGGGACGGCATGCATTATGGTGTTTTATTTCAGTACCGGATTTAGGTGTTATATTTTAGTTTCAATTGTTATACACTGAAAAACTACAGAACACAACGACGCGTAGAGAACACGTCAAGAACATGTCAAGAACGCGTCTCTGGACGTGTTCAACAAATTGTAACATATTTTGAACATGTTCCTGGCCGTTACAGATGTGTTCTTGATGAGTGTTCTAGAAATGGCCCTTGAACACATGCAGAACACATGTGGTGATGCGTCAAAAAATCTAGAAGAACTACAGAGCACAGAACATCTACAGAACACACACGAACATGTTCTATATCTGTTACATTTTGGACGCTTCCGACACATCCTGAACGTGTGTAGCACACGTCGGAATGTGTTCTGTGAAGCATCTGATGTGTTCTGTAGTTTTTGCAGTGGAGGCCCTACATTTATAAAATCAATATCACTTTCATCTTCAATTCCATCGATGATTTATGACTATACTAAAACGATGTAGGGAAAAGTACATGTTTGAATCACAAAAAGTGCTTGGATTGAAACAGCCATTTCGACTAGATGTGCATTGCTCTTCAGTTTAACCCGTATAACATAACAAACCAATCACCTGCCCTTAACATCCCTTTCCCTCATCATCCATCTGTTGTGGGAATCCTCAACACCATCATAACACTTTAGGGGAGGAGGAGTGAGGATCTTCTTGTGTTATTTTTGTCGACACCCGTTCTCTTTGGTCAGATTTTCCCGCGTGTAATTCCCCGTGAATTGTCCACTTAATTGCCCTCGCGACCAGTAAATATTTCATGTCGCTATTTACACATCCTAATGGAGTTTTTAAGTGCGCATTCACACGAACATAAAAGTGTATAAATTGGATTTTATATCTCGTTGCGTTTTTGCCGGTTTCTTTCGCATGCCTGTGGGGTTTCCCAGATCAAGGATGTGATGCTAGTACTAGTTGGGGAGGGGGAGGGGGAGGGGGAGGGGGAGGGGGAAAGATAATAGTGAGAAAGTGAACCGACCGACTTCAACCAATGAACGGTTGCCCTCAACAAATAATGTGGTCCCTTTCATAAACTAAAAAGCAAAACATCACTTAAAAAGCCTAAATTATTCAAACTTTATTTTAACACAAATGACCCTTTTTTGATTTTTAAAAAATAAATAAAAATTACATTACTAATAATTATATCGTGAGATCTCAATATTTACACATAACCCTACATGAAAAAAATATGTTTAAAGGAGGACTGGTGTCCAGCAAACAGTACATGACAGAAAAATAATTATCAACCTCAGTATCTTAAAAACGAAAACAAACTGCCATTTTTCAACATCCCATTTTTTTTAAATACACGCCTCGGAAGTCCCTGTATCAATGACGTCATAGTTATCAAGTGGGCAAATTTGAGCAAAAACCGTCTTTGATTTGAGCACCAATAACTATGACGACAAAAAAACCACCATGTTTTAATACATGATCAGGTCTATAATCTATAGGCCTAATCTATAGCCTACATAATAATTAATATAGCATAAATGCACATGTTTCCGATGATACATAATAACATAAATCTATGCACAGTATACTAGTTATATGATGTACAGCTCTCAACACAATATTAAGGTGTAGGCCTATGTTCCGATCACCTTTTTTTTGGCTATCATAGATTTTTTTTTCACAGAAGAATCCCCATATTTTTCTCATTATGTCTGTAAAATCTTATCGGGGCCAGAAATGTTCCATTTAGATTGTAGGCTAAAATGTGGTGAATCTGCATGTCTGCCAAAGGTTAACCACCAGCCAATTTGTGTACTACTCAATGGACAAATATCTTGTGACTTTGTGCTTCTAAAATAAGAACCATTGGAGTTATGCAGCTCAAACTTTGGAATGCAACAATTTTAAGGATGACCTTTCATGTAAAATAGAAAACATCAAGTTGAAAATCGGATCAGCAATCAGAACATCTATTATACCTTTAACAAAGGCCCTAAACATTCACCAGTTGTGTACATTGTTACATTCTTTCCGAAGAAAGTACCTGGTTGGATGGTGTTGCAAAAGTGTTATTTCATGGTTGTATATGATAGTGAAATTACTCAGGATACAATCCAGAAATATTCCAAAAAAATAACTTGGATTTGTTTGAATATAGACCTAAAGGTTTCCAAATCGCCCATTTTTACCATATTGTTGTTCGAATCATTGATATTAATCGTGTCATTATTTAACTTGAATTTGTTAATTAAATTTAATACCAGATTGGATTCAACACTAGCTTTTCAGTGTCGCAGTTTGATATCCTCTTATCCAATTACCGACGAGATTACAGATTTGAATTAACCCTTTCCACGCGACTATATTGGTTTTATTTTACCACACACAAAAATGTTCAGAAACCTTTCCCAACTTTCAAAGTCTATCTCAAGAATTACTGAACCAATACTAGGCATGTTTGTACTTATTTTAATTCATTTCTCATGATGATTACAAATAATGGTGATGAAATTCAATAACTGTTGCCATTTTTGAAACATTTTCTGAAATGTTGAAACTGTCATCTGCTCCGGACGACTGCCGCGTAGAAAGTGTTAATTCTCTTCGATCCAAAATGATCCAAATTGATTATCGTCGTTTATTGATAAGGGATTAAGATACCAACCTAATTAACCCATCTGTTGGGCAGATGGCTTAAATAATGAGCATCTAATCTCTTTATAGATCCCATCATCCGGGTCATAAACCCATAAACCAAAGTCAATTTCAAAAGATCAATCTAACAAACAACAATAAAATCGAGTATCTTACACAGAACTTCCTAACCACTTTACACGAGCACGTTTCAAGAGCTATTATACCATTATTACCTCTAATTCGGGTATTGTCCCTTTAAATACTTATTATAGCTATCTCTCAGCGGGGACTCGCGGGGAATTCTTCTCATCCAAGTGGCCGAATTTCATTACCACACTTGTATTATTGACGAACAATGAAAACCAATAAACGCAATAGTTTAACTTTAATAAGAAACTATACAGAAAAGGTGATATTTGACTGGACTTCAGGCAAACCGGGCCCGTCTTTGATGTCCTTTCATAGCCCCCAATCAAAACGTGTCTTATTATGGGTAGATTATTTTGCCATAGATTTCCTGCTATCAAAAGCGTTTACTTTAAACTGAACAAGCTTTTCTTGTATTGAAAATACGTATGGGGTGTGATGCGGAAAAATAATCAGTACATGTACACCGACGTATTGGGTGGGTTGACCAATAGCGCGTTGTCAAAGGTGTTTTAGAAGCTAATAATCGGCATGCACCACTGATATCGGTCAACAACCTGCTTTAGTACCACGGGTGTTTCAATTGGTTCGATACAGTGCCCCCACTTGAAAGTCGACTTAATTTGCTAACCAATTAAAACCAATCGGTTCTCTGTGACGAGATAAAGTTATTAACTGGCGATCCATTTCAATTAGCCTACAATAGGTGATAACAACTAACGCGCGGTGAATGCTGCATGCTTTATACAATAAAACAACGTTTGGATTTGCTGGCATTACACATGCGTAAAGTGGGCGTGGTATAACACCGGGCAGTTAGCCCCACTGATGACTATGTCCAGCTACAGTGCCACGGCAGAGATCAGACCTTTACATGACATTCAACCTGCTAACATCGCAATGCTATTACTCGTCATCCCATAGGGAAATTTACTGCTGATTTGCCTGCTTTATAGTAGTAGTGCGCCACGCCGATTCTTCAATTCCATCATTATTTTTCTACACCGGCTTTGCGTCGCATAATATGCAATAAGTGGTTGATTTCATCACGACTTGCTAACACATGCTAGTGGCAGTTTGAGTTCATTTCATCATTTCTCACTCAACTCATCGACTGACTGACTGACTGAGATCGGAAATCATTTTTGATACGCCGCCGCGTCTCTTGTTTACATTTACAACTCCATATGCCCGATAGTTGTGTCACCATGCCTTCGCTTGGAGATGAGCCGGGAAGTCCCGGTGCACCTTTGGATGTTGGATCCGCCTCTGATTTACCAGCTAGTAGTGGTAGTGTTGTTGTAACAGGACGTGTAAGTCCACTACGAGATGATGAGGACTCTGTATTTGAGGATAGAACCAGCCCTAGAGCAAGCCCTACACATCATCACCAGCGTCTGCCTCATCACCAACAACATCGGCATACGAGGTGTAGCGTGGTAACAACGCAAGACTCAGACTCTGATTTAGAAGATCATAGAGATAGCAGACGTGAGAATCATGATAGACTCCGACCAAGTTCTTCACCATCATCTCAGCATTCATCACACAATCAACAACACACACTCAACAATCGTCCACACCACCACCACCAACAACAACAACACCATCCACACCATCAACATGTCATTGATGATGCGGCAGATCAAGAACATAACGTCAGCGGTGGACAGCCAAAATTAACTCCTTTCTCGGTGCTGGACATTTTAGATCCAAAGAAGTTCAATGGATCAACATCACCGCCACATAGCGGACGGGTATCTCCATCAGCGGCTGGAGGAGGAGATCAGTGGTCGTCATGGAGTTCTCCAGCATCGCCAGCATCCAGTTGCAGAACTGATGGTAAGGATCGTAATGTTTGTGATAATCTAATTTTTGCATGAATTATACTGTATAGATCTAGTATAAAGGATCCTCTGACTGTCATACCTCACCCAGCTAAGTTCTCTCAAGGAGTTATATAAGAAGCATGTATAAAATAACTCCTTGGTTCTCTGAGCCAAATCCATGTGGTCATCAGTTTTGACTGTTTTATATGAAACTAAATACACGAATTATTGTACCGTAATTTGATTGTTTACATTTAGAAAGAAATCGTCAAAATATTTTCTGGTTTAGATCTTAAACGACTAATGCAACATAACTATTTGGTTTTTACATGTTTCGGGCTGCATTTTTAGCCTACCAGACCAAACCAAACCAAAGGATGTTACCAAAATGATAAGAGAGGGTGGTTTACAATGCATTATTGTGTAGTTTTAGATTCAGCATACATATTAAATACTAGTAATACACGTAGTACATTTCAAGAGAGACCAACTTTTTGAATTCAGAATCAGAGGCGAAACTTCATAAAACAATGAATTGATGGTATTGGTAGATGCGTTTAAACTACTCAACTACTCTAGGTCTGTATTCAAAAAGCTTTCTTGACCCTGAAATCTTGCTTCTAGAATCTGAACTGAAACAGTATAAAGACTGAAATCAATATTGTAATATCATATAACAATTCCATGATGATCCTATCTCAAAACCAAACATGACACAATTAGTAAACATCCCGTTAGAAGAGCATGGCTCCCTATTCGCATGGCCGAGAGGGCTTCCAAGTTTTCGAACTACGCCGTGCGTTCCGCGTAAGATCACCCATACGTAACCGCCATCTTTTATAACAACATACCGTGTATCAATTATCTTGGCATTAATAACCACCCATAAACTATTGTACTTATTGATGAAAAACTGAAAATCGTTTTTGTCCGTATTATTTATTTGTTATTCTATGTATGGGATGGGTTGGTTTTATTGACATATGTTTATTATTGTCGTTGTTTTTATTGCTTATTGTCGGTATTCTATATTTTAATAATACATCAGTACTTATGTAATCTTTTATGGAGCGCATTTTTGGGAACACCATTGTATCATAATTCATTCTTAGTGTATTGGTCCATAGGTGACGAGTAAACAAGTATGCCAGAAAACGTGTACCTATTTATTTCAATGTATTGAAACCAAACTAGAGAATTTGTAAGAGAAAATATCAATTTCATGAATTGTTATGGTATAAAATCAACCAAACAGCATGACTCGTAATCAAAACAAGATCCTTCATATCAAATCATAAAATATTGTTCAAAAACTTCAATTCAAGCAAATCAGCGAAACAAGACTTCATAATCATTTGCTATAAAAACACACATTAAAACAAGACTTCTAGAAAGTAAATTGTTAAATGATGACATTCGAATTGGTGGTGCAGGAAACTGTGATTATGCATAGCATGTTCTGCCATTTTGTACCATGCATCTATTTAGTCTACATTATTTTCAAAACTTTTCCTTTTCATCACCATGATGATATTGTAATCAATATGGACTCAATAGCCCAAGCTATTAGTGAAATGTTGGTCCTGGATCGTTAATATAAACAAAATGCTAACATATTTGCAATGATAAGCACATTCCATGGAACATACCTACAATGTGCCTGGATCGCCTGCACATATTAAACACATTAATGCCCCGCACGTTGCCTGCTTACCTATACCCCGCCCGCCTGGCTGGGAAACATAAACAGGGGATATGTTTCATTGGGATACACTGACCGTGCAGCGTATGTGTTGACGACTTACGCCATGATGCTATGTTAGTGTGACTTTCAGCTCTAGGCATAGCAGGCAATATAGTGTTGCGAATCACAGTTTACGTGATTTGGGCTTTGGCACATTGCAAGGGTAATGTTTTAACAAGACAAATTGAATATAAATACTGCGAGCTTCAACTATATATATCTACAGGCCTACACCAATCGTTTTTAATGAAAAATAAAAATCACAAATACTTATTATTATTACACCATTCAAGGTAAAACTAAAAAATGTAATTAGACCACCATTCAAATATCAGAGCACTAATGAAATAAAGGTGATTTGTCTAAATAGGTTAATCTAAGCTAATCGCAAAAAACACACTATTATTCCAATGGGTCAATTTAATAGTCAATGTATGAAATTCAAACATAAAATGCTATAAATCTTGGAATCAAAGAAACTGGTTACATCATTCATCATCATCATCATGATACTGGTTCCATGCTCTCAATCAAATAGCAACGTTTGATTGACATTTCACAATCCCAAATAACTGAATTATTTCACTTGTGACAGTTAAACAACTGTCACTGGTTGCTTTTGATTTTCTTTCTGCCAAAATATAATATAGTATCTACTTTTTTGTGTGAAAAAAGGTGGTATACGTTGGAATATGCTTATAATACAATTGGTGGCAGATGTGGGATCGACCACGAATGTCATCATTTCGTTGGTACTACTGCTCAATATTATTAATGTAGTCATGTATAGTAAAAATAGGTATCAAGAATGCATGTAAAACACACTTGATCAATATTCTTCATGCTTATAAATTTGCAAAATATGTTCTATGAATGTTCTATGAAGTAGAAAACTAGACGATAGGACGATTACTTGTGTCCGTCATGTCAGTATAATTATAGACTGTGGGATCGAATAGAGCACTTTTTTATTCTTGTAAAATTTGATTGAACACAAAGTACCCTCAGTCCTCACCATGTATATCATCATAGGCATTGTGTTTGATTTTAGAGATGTCATTTTTGTTTAAAAAAACAAATTGTAATTAGGCCTACCCCTGACACAGATAAAGCCATGATATGCTTAGTCCAAAAACAATCGTCCACATATTTCAAACCAATAAGCGAACTTTTGCGTTTCAATGTATTTTTTTGGAAAAAAATGTGCCATGTCGCTTTATGTTGGTCTTCTTGTATTGTAGTATACCAACATTTTATAAAGAAAGACCATCATGCAAAACTTTGCAACTTCTGACCCCAAATATGCCCTTGCATGATATTCTCCTGGTACATGTAGCTAGCAGTAACAACCACGTCATAGATACTTTCACTATTTAACCATTTTACCCGAGGGCTGTTTGTAGTGGGTAAGTCTTACCATTTATCTAGTGATACCGATCCCCCAAAATTGTTGGACCTCTCTCTACCCATGCATCAGTACCCCAATGATGTGGTATTATAGTCGGAAGCGGTCTTCGGGTTTCTTCTTGTTCAGTTGTATGCTTTTTTGTTGGTCTTCCAACGTGGACGTTGTGTTGTTTTAGGGTATTGGATGATTGGTCGCAGAATATTAAAGCATTCCATAAATAAAGGTGCAACGAGTGGTACTGGTATCAAATTACCACATGTCCCTAACCAATGGTTTTAAAAGGGATCGGAAGTTACAGACCTAAAAATTAAACGCTCAATTTCAGAGTACACATATTGCCGAATTGTACTCACACGACGAGTCTCTAAATCTCATAGAAATGTCATAATCATACACAATGTGTTTTAGACATTATCATCTAGTGTAGCACAAAATGTAGAACAAAGGATAAAGAATAGTCGGTGATGATGTTTAAAGGCGAAGAACAAACCAAGATTTCTTAATGAGAAAAAGCGTCGTCCGTCCGTTAGGCAACGGTGTGCGGCCGCCCCATCGGCCTTCCAAAACAGTGCCGCATGCGGGGAATGCCTTTTATGTCTGGTCGTGTCAACCCCTATATGGGCTAATTTCCTAATTTGCCTTCGTAAACGGTAAATTAGTGAGAAATTACGAGACCAAAGGATCGCCGCCTTTTCCACGTCACTGGGGTTCAATGCACAATCTTCCTGGTAATTCATTAGGGGTTGTGTTAGAACGTGTATTTGCCGGCCATACCGGGGGCCACCACCACACCAGAGCACGGCTCAGAAAGCTTGAAATCAAGAATCATTTTGTGTTTTTTGTTTGTGGCGTGTTTAATAGATTACACGGTATAGTTGAAATCTATCGCCGTTGTCAACTCAATTGTGACCGAACAAATCGGCTGCAATCAAACCGAATCAACTCTTTCTCTTCTGTTTGTTGTCTCTCTCTCTTTCAAATCGATTATGATAAATTACCGGTTTGTAGCGTGTTGACAAATTGCTCGAGTTAAATTTGAACTGATTTATGAATTGGTGGAGAATGGAGATAATACATGGGGTTTGCCAAGCTCTATATTGACAGGTGGTGTAGGACAATTGACGTATAACTGCAGTGATATAATGATTATTCTCAATTAGGTTCAGATTTGATAATTATGAGTGCCTGTTCTCTTCCAATTATCCCAATCAATAAGTGATTATTTCTAATGAACACCGGAGTATCGGCTTATGTCGGCATATTTTGGTTTAATAGGCAAACTCCAACACTGATTACCGGTAGAGAGGACGTGATCGAAGAGGATTCTGTATGATTAGGATGTTGTACTGTTTCGCGTTGCAATTACTCTTTCAAACATTGAAAATTTACAAATACATGATTCAATTGTTGGTGTATACAAAGGAGTAAGCAGATGGTAAACCGTTTTCCAAAAACTCAACTCCTTCCATATAACCACATTTTGATATTAACAAAGACCCAATAATTAAACATTAATGACTATAGGTGAAGTGATTACATCTTTAGGGTGTCCGTATGTATAATGTAGAGTTTAATGTATTAAAGCTCCAATCGGTGGTTATAGTACATTTGGTGGCAGATGTGGGAACTGGGAAACCTCTGTTATGGCGGCAACGGTGTGGGAATGGGAATGAAACGTAAATGTTGCTGATTTTGGTGGTGTTCGATATATTGGTAGAAGGTGGTGGACATTTATCATGTTTATAGGTGGAAAGAGTGGGAAATAATGCCCGGAAGTGAACCAAATTAAATGCTTACATTTTGGTGGCAGATATGGGATCGAATCGAATGTTAAATGATATGTTTGCAGATTCTGGGAACGGAATCTAATCTATAGTTCCACATGAATGGACTAATAATTATGATGAGCACAGGTACATGTAGGACCAGATATCGATATACAACTACCAGATGTTTACCAATGGATTGCAAAGCTTGTAGAGGAAGTCCATCCCTCTAAAAAATCCGGCGAGCTGCCGTAGATGCAATCAGGCGGCATAATTCAGAGAGCCTTTATTATACCATCAGATAATATACCAACATTTTGCCATTCTTTCCGAATTAGCCAAAACGCCAAATGCATACTTGTCACCCTAAAAATAACCCCTTAATGATAGACGGCGGTTGCGGGACCGCACTTGCCCGCCGGGCACGGCGTGCTTATAAATAAAACGAAACATGAAACGGCAACAATTTACTATTTATACTAGAAAGGTGTATTGAGCCATATACTGACTTTGCATTGTCTGAAGTTGCCATTGACCCTTTTTACTATTCTAGCAATTTTAGTTTGACAAATTATTGGGTAACACAATGTCATCAAATGTATTTATTTCACATGGTGGACACTCTAGATCGGATCTGTTAGATCAAATGATTCGCCTTCCAATTAGTGAACATAGCCTATACAAACGTTTCTAATTGCGGTTTTTGATGATGAATTTGTGAACACAAACATATAAAAGTGTCTGGATTTACTTATGATTTGTTAATTTGTATAAAAACAACTTCAGACAGAGGTTATCCATGTAACGGATTAGCTGCCATTGTCGGGACTCGGGCATATATAAAATAACTGTTTCCAAGAATGTCAGAAATAAGACACACCTGTTTGATAATAAGTACGTAAATTAAATTTGGTAATACTGTTCTTTCACGCAATAAATTGAACCGTAGAATAGAACGTCATGCACCGATTCAATTGAATGTAGAATAGGCCGGGTGCGATTCCCCTTTGCGCACAACATGGATCTGTGATTAAACGCGCTGCTGTAAAACTTTGTAACAGACGGTCGGCTCCTTGTACAGTTGTATAATATCGTTCATAATAATACCGTATACATGGCGTGCTTTCTCGGGACCACTCAGTGCACTTCGTCTCACCGGACTGATCTATTGGGGACGATGATGATGATGATGCGAAAAAACGACTCAATTATTGAATGAACCAATTTTATGGCTCGTTGACTTTCCAGTTCCTTGGCCCGAATTAAAAGAGGCGGCGTGGCGATTGTCAAACGTGTTTAATTATCTTAATTTTTATTTTAATTATTAATTAAAGAGGGCTTTGGTTTGTTAGCGCGGTTGAGTTTGGGTTTTGAAAGCTTTCGATGATACCTCGGGATTATAATAGTCTTAATTCAACGCATCTCATGCGTGTGGTGATATGCTGAGAGTGTTAAGTTAAAAGTCATGCTTCTTTTGCTGTCTTCATCCCTGCAGTTTGTTAGTTACAAATTATTTTGAATTAATTACTTACTTGACGGGCATATTAAGTGGTGTTTTGTTTTTGTAAATCGTTGTTTATTTAGTTAATATGCACTCCTCATCGGTAATAGTTAGTTGTAGAGTTGACGAGAAATCATATTTCAGTTAAAAATTGTATATGATAAATATGATGAATTTTAATACCGCCACATCAGGCATGCCTCATCACTGACTCAATTTAATAAGAAGATGTTTAAAACTCACTTATTCCAAGTGATGTTTAACACTGTTTTTATTGACGTTTTTAAGCGCTGTGGTACCATTGTATAATGTGTCATTTTCGTAAGTCATTTGACACCAAAAGGGTAAGAAATGACAAGATACATGGCGAAACGTAGTTACCAGTTGGTGTATAGTTGACCCCGAAAAGGTGTTATTTTTAACTACATATTTTAAAGTGTGTAGTGTCCCTTTGATGTTATCCCGTGGGGGCTGGTTTACTTTCTTTAATGATGGGCACTTAGTTATTAATAATGATATCACTCATAAAGGCCGAACGAGCCATCAAAACCCTATCAGATACTACACGGACGCTGTTTCTCTTATACATAATAAATCGGGGGATCAACACGCAATTTCGCTGCGTTCTCTTGTCATATATCTGCCCCGGCGTACAGCAGACCACATGGGAATACGACTGGATACGGAGTCTAAATCTTGGTGGAAATCTAAAACCGTTGAATGGGCCAAATTCTATGAATAAACGTCGGATCGGTAGCATTCAGGAACTGAACGTGGATCAAACTGGATTTTCACTCACCCGATTTGGATCCGATTTGATTGATGTCTGAGTGATGGTATACTTTGTGTCTGTTTACAGGCGATATCACCACCGTCTTCCGCACGTGTTACGTAGACAAACGCTAGGTTTTATGAAGGGTTTATTGTCTTTGAGGCGGGGATATAGCGCTATAATGGCTAATTTGGTTACAAATTTGTCAGCTTTTGAGTCAACTATACTATTCACGGCCCATATGGCTGTATTATTCATAGGACAATTTTCTTGATAGTCTGTGCACGGTGGCATGTTTTACACGTTTTCGCCACTTTCGCCATCTCTGTATAAGTCGTGACAACTGTAATGTTTGATTGTCAAGAATTGCAGATTGATAACAAAATGGCCGCCCGCAATTGCTTCAAAAGACTTGTCCCCTGTATTATTAACGTTAATAACTTTGTAATTATAAACAATACAATTTTATCACAAATTCATTTAATTAAATTATAATGATAATAATACATCTAGGCCTATTCCAAAATACTGATTATTTGGCTTGAGCTTTGCAGTTTAAAATAACGTCGTGGGCGTATCGATATACATGAAGCTACATGATCGATATAAAGACCTCAGAAATTTGTTCGACTCTTTACAGTTTTCAAGTGTACACAAACCCGTATTGAGTTGTGTATGCTCTGTATTTACCTGGCTGTGAAAAGACGGTTAATTCGTGTTGTCATACGGATTAAATAGTGTTGCAATTTTGCATTCAGAAGTCCTCCAAATCGTACCGACAAAGTCTTTAACCAAACAGTCATTTGCCAAGAGGTGCGAGACCAATCAGTAAACAGTCCTACCTCATAATAACTGTGAAAAGGCACACTTCGCTACGAAATAGGACCAACTGAATATACTCTCGACCTGTTTCTTTGTATTTTATTTGGGTGGTAATAATATAGGGCTAGTTTAGTGTTTATTGTTTGGAATTATGTGTTCTCGCTTCTGTATGTTTGTCTAGATAATTACCCTTCGATTGTCGATTTGTTGAAAAACAGTTGCGTTCAATGGTGACAGCGGCGATCGCAAAGTGTTGAGGGGTTTGCACGTGTGCCCACAACATTTGGGAAGAATTTGACACTTTGTCGGCAAACGTGATGTTGGTAAAGGTGGGCTTCTTGTTTACTACAAATATTCTTCTGTATTCAAAACTCATGATGATGAGGTCAGAGCGGTTTTCTTGACCGTAACATATTTCACCAATGCGCCTAAAGTCAATGTCTCATTACTCCCGTAAAACCAGTATTTTATGGTTGAACATTTGTTTATAAAATGGGACACTCTGTAACAAGATGGGGCTTGGTAAGAGCGTTGTTCTCTTTGGCAAGACCCAGATTGTTGTCTCTTTGCAATAACCAGTTGGGCGTCAAAGGGGCGGCTGTAGCAACACTCGGGCAATAACATGATCTGGACAATAGCAATTTGTAATAATATGCAATAACATAATCATTCAAAGTAAACTAAACCAAGTCTTTTCTTTATTTTTGTTTTTGCTACAGATGGTGAGAAAACTGAGAGGAAATGTTCACCACGTGACGAGGACCCCATCAGCAGAAGACCCGACTCCATGAGTGGTCTCCATGACGACGATGATGATGATCTGAAGAAACTCAACCAAGATCACGATTCCTTGGACATCGAGAGAAAAGATGGAGATGACGAGGACGAGGACAGCTCCGGTGAAGCCACGCAGGGCAAGAAGAGAAAACGCTCCGATAGTGACGCGGGGAAAGCCGGTAAACCAAGACGCGCCAGGACCGCGTTCACCTACGAACAGTTGGTGGCGCTGGAGAACAAGTTCAAGACCACGCGGTATCTGTCCGTCTGCGAACGTCTGAATCTCGCGCTGTCCCTCAGCCTCACGGAAACTCAAGTGAAAATCTGGTTCCAGAATAGACGCACCAAATGGAAGAAACAGAACCCCGGTATGGATCCAAACGCTCCGACCACCCAGGTTAACACTACGCCCTCACCGATCAGTCTGCATAACACCTATGGATCAGGACTTTTGTACGGCTCACATTTGCCCTATTTACAGTCGCCTTCCTCCGTACCGTATTTAATGAGTGCACCGGGTTACACCGCTTTACATGGACTTGCAGGACATTTCTACTCGCATTTGGGTCACGCGTAAGTGGCGCAGACTAAGTCTCTCTTTTTGACCGCCATCTTTGAAAATCGGGCGGACAGGGCCGTGTGTAAATTGTGTCGACGATGAGGATTCAGCCTATATCACGCGTATGAAGAAACAAAGCAGAACTCTTAATCTTATAACAAAACTCGTACCAATTGACTCGTACCCATTGCAATGAAATGACTGACCATCCACTGTCACAATTTGGTTTGTGAATATTGCCAAATCGAGGCTGGCCTCAAATAATCACACAGTGAACTCTGATCGTGAAATAAAACTTTGTGATATTTATTGTTAAAATTCGAACTAAATAACAAAAAAATAGCATGAAATAAATCACCATGAATAACCGTGAATAACCGATTTACGAGTTGAATGAGGTAACACGTCCAGTGGTGTACAAACGAGTTGAAATATATATGGTTGAAATCGGTTTCTGTGCGTAAATGTACCTGAATATAAGTCTATTTTAGTGCCAAATTTGATTTACTGTTGGTTTTCAAGCTATTATATAAATACCTATGATGTTTTATGTGCCATGCCATATATCACTAAAAACATGTTTGATATGCGATATTTCAGTTTCTATATGATCTTATTCAACGTGAAAATGAGTCAGTCATGTGCATTTATAGGTTAGTCGTATATGGCAATGGTTTGACTAATTGTCACGAAAATTGGTCACAATGGTGTCTGGTATGACTAATTTGTATATGCAAATGACACTGATCTTTACGGTGTTTTTCAATGACTTGATTTTCAATACCATTTACTATTTAGTCAACATGTCAGCCCCATGTCAGTAGTCCGATTGAACTTAAATTTTTGAGGTCCATTCACTCATCAGCTCATGTCTTCAAATCAGTCGGTACTAATTACAGACTGTTCGCAACATTTGAGAACATTATTAGTAGCGTGTCAGTCATATGCGGTGTAGACAGTGTGGTGTCAAGATATCCTCCTTTACCCATAAGCATCTAACTAATTGACCTATTCAATTGTACACGTGACTTGTCACATCAAATGGGAGCTTTTCCTCTCAAAATCAAATTAAGATGTTATTTTTATTCAAAAGTATATATTGTCAGCTTTAAAACGACACCTCCCTCATCAGTCCCTTGATACAATTGCATTTGAGATTTTACGTGAAATAATTGATCGAAATTTATTTGTTCCTTTGTTCATGCTTCAGTTCCTCAATATCTTCAAATAGGCCTACGTACTGCCGAAAAAATCCCCCTTTTGATGCTGACTGTCACACATGCGGATGACACCATGGCTATTATTTGACGTACATGCTATGCTGCAGATCGTGGAAAAGAACTTCACCAATATTTCATTAACTGTGTTTTCATTTTTAGTTTTGACACACTTGTTTATTATCACTGTAATGTGCGATAATGCTGTAAACATGTCAAGTTGATAGACTGGGTTCCCGACGTCCTCTACATGCCACCATCTTTAAAATTAGAAGATGGACACGATTCCGCCTAGCTCGCTAATCACAATCAACTCTAGACTTTGTCACGTGTCATAAAATAGTCCCATCATGCTTTGCGCCATTTCAATATAATTTTCTAACAACGTGTTCATCTCGACCGATTCCGCGCGCTGTGCTGTCTGTATCAGTCGATAAATTAGCGCAGTCCGAGCCAGAGCGTGGTGACTGCAGCCGGTGATTTATAACACCAAAACCAATATTTTGTCTGTCTGTTTAAATTTGTACATATAAAGAGATTTGTATTTTGAATATATTTGTGAATTATGATGAAAATACTTGAGTTATATATATATATAAATCCATCTATTCTCTCTGAATGTGAAATAATGAAAATCTACTCTTTTTGAGCTTTCAATGAGAACGAGTGATTTGAGGGGTACCACTGTTGTTAAAAGTATAGATTTTGCCACTCCAAATGAACTCCAACTTGTCACTGTAAGTGAAAAAATATGAAAGAGTGAGTTAACTTATTTATTGGAGTGACCTCTCACTCTTTTAGAGTGGTCCCACCCCTCAAGTCACTCCTAAAAGAGTGGACTTTCACTCTCTTTCAGTAAGAAGAGAGTATGACTGTCGTGCCAGACCTATTATACATGTATAATAATATACTGCTAACAAAACAATGTCCGACCTGATGTGGTATCATGCTAATACTTCTGCTCTTTTTTGTGTCTTGTATTATTCTTGCAACTGTACTGTAAATTGTTATAATTTAACACTTTCCACGCGGCAATATTATTTAGTTTTATCATTACAAAACACATTTTTCACTCTCTCCCCCCCCCCCCCCCCTTCAGAAACTTTCCCAACTTTCAAAGTCTTATCTCATGTATTACTGAACCAATACTAGGCATGTTTGAACTTATTTTAATGAATTTCTCATGGTGATTCAAAATATGTTATTGAAATCCAATAATTTTGACATTTTTGAATCATTTTGTGAAATTTTGGAATGTCGTCTGCCGCATGAAAAGTGTTATCAGCAATATATTTGCATTTTGGCTTGGCACTGCACAGCCCTTTTATGGCAAAAGGATGTATCTTATATGTACTTTCCTAATGATATACTTCCTTTTAACATGGATTGTGTTAACTTGGTTCAATAATCCTCACTTGGGAAAAGGTTGCAACTTGTAAAGACAATAAAAGTAATATACTGCCTTTTACCACTACATGATTTATGGAGAAAAAAACTAACTTAATCATGTTAAAAGGAAGTATACTGTTAGAAAACTACATATAAGATACATTCTTTTGCCATAAAAGGGCTGTGCAAGCCTAACACTAAGTCAGTTGTATTGATCATTTGTAGCGTCTACCGCAATGTCATTTTTGAATGTGCTATATAAATATTATAACGATATGCTCATCACTAATTGTTCATTTGAAGTTAAATAAACAGTATTATTACTTGAAATTCTATATTTGGTGTATGATTCATCTATCTGTCGTGAGTTATGTTTCACATTAATACATGCGTCGGTCATATCAGTAAAAGTCGGTGATTTATATTCACGAAACCAAGATGGGTGACGTGACATATACGTCATCAGTTTCACAGCAAAAGAGGTTATCTCTGTATCAAGTTAACCAGAAGAATACTTCTTTTTAACAAAGTGTTAATTATACGGAGCTGCCAACGCTTTCCTGGAAATAGATCGATATTGCCCTGTTATGGGGGTGTTAACCCAACAAATATGAAATTCTGTTATGGGGGTGTTAACCCTAAAAATATGAAATTTATCAAGTGCTGTAACTTTTGAATTAATAATGTATATATTTTGGAAAGGAAATGAATCAGAGAATCTATTTTTGGAAACAAATTTGACTAAAATTGCTGATTTTTAAATTTTGATCCCAAAAATCACTTTGTTGGCTCAAATAAGTTCGGACAACGTAGTTTTTGGTTAACAAATGCCGAAAAATTGCCTTTTTGGTCATTTTGAAATATTATGAAATGTGTTGCCAATTGGATTTCTGTATTTTGTTAATATCTTCCTGATCAGTAATTTCTTCTATGCTAATAATTCCTGCTTATAAGATTGTGATGTTGGAAACTCTCTGGTTTATAGGCCACTTAAAATTTATTATTAGATTCTCGCAGCACTGGCCTTCGAAAAGTGAGGGAGGGCGGTTTTTTTAACTTTTTAATTTTTAAATTGATGAAATTGACGCGTAATATGACTGTTGACAAATATTATATTGCCAACATCTTTCTGCAGCATCAGGAAGACGGTGAGGCGCTATTCTATGTTTATATACAGGGTGAGTCAACAAACATTGTGCACGATTTGAAACGGCCATTTGACCTTGATGCGTGCATTGAACCATGATTTGTTTTTGTCAGTGTGAAGCGGTGTTAATCTAGTTTATCCTCCCAAAAAATGAAAGTAATTGACTGAATAATACGCACGCAAACTGTGGCAAGTTTTGTAAAACGACCGCGTTTTTCGCCATTCCTATGGGATTTACACACAGTAAAATTGGTTTTGCTGAAATGGTCATTATCACTCACATTATCATGTTAATTGTCAACATTTTCCTGAAAAATCATTCTTTCACTCTGGGATAAGTAGTTACTCGTCTGATACCGAGTTGTCAAATGAAAAATCAAATCTGAATACAAGCATCACCTGTTACAGAGCACTTTAGGATGCCACATCCTCCTTTGTTTAGGATGATGGCGCTTTCTCACTCTCACTCCATACCATTACCATCATGCTGCAGTAATATGCATGTCGTAACTGTGTAAATCCCATTACATAGGAATGGCGAAAAACACGGTCAGTTTACAAAACTGGCCACAGTTTGCTTATTCTTCAGTCAATTACTTTCATTTGTTGGGAGGATAAGGTCATGTTTTTAACCTGGGCTACATTTGTGTTACATGAGTCTATTTCATGAACTATACCTCCTTTCGCAGTTTCAGTAGAATATATCAACATGTTTACATCTAAAGTGTATGAAACCATATATATTTGGAAAGCTTATAATCTAAGGATCAAAAAAATGGTAACTCAAAATCAAATATACAGGGTGACCTAAACATTATACAGGGTATAACAATTAACATTGTATTCAAAATTATAATTTTCTTTTTTTTCTCCCTCCTTTGTCTAAAAATACAGGACCTATTTAAAGGCTAGAAACGTTTTTGCTGTAATTGAGTAAATTACCCATCCAGCCATACAAAATTAATTTTTCAGCTTATTAGGAAATATATATACAGGGTGGTCAAAATACGAAATTTTAGATAATGGAAAAGATAACTAAATTATGCAAATACAAATTAGAACTCATTGCTTTGACATTAAAATCAGAGCCTTGGTAACTCTTTCCAGTTTTCCTGCAAGGAAAATTTTGAAACCTTGACAACAACGGATTTGTGACTATATGCACATGGTTCATCCTACTTCGTTTATCAGATTTGAAAATTAGTTAATTAGCTTAATTGATACTTTAAGTAAATGATGTAAAGCATTGTTGCATCATTTAGAACTAAACTGACATAATACTAAGAATTAAAATGCTCTATTACAGGAAAACTCTCCATTTTCACCCATTATTAGACAATTATCTCCTCCTCCTCCTCCACTTCCTCCTCCTCCACTTCCTCAACCACCCTGACTAATTATGCTTTAACGAGCTGTATTAATTTAATCAAAGGTTATGGATTTTTTTCTCTCTTCAGATTATTAAAGAGGATTAAATTGCCGTTAAAATAAGTCCAAACACAAGTCAATCGCATAGAGGATTACACAAATACAATAGCCTAAGTACAACAAAAAAATGATTAGAATGTAACAAAACCACCTTTTATGGGTGCCGAGGTAAAAATACGTGACCATAAACTAGATTAACACCGCTTTACACTGACAATAATAAATTCATGGTTCAATGCACGCATCAACATGATCAAGGTCAAATGGCCGTTTCAAATCGTGCACAATGTTTTTACTCACCCTGTATAGGGTTAGACCCCTAGAGTGCTATAAAAACAACTTTCAACTGTAAATGGAAAAATAAAAACAAAGTTGACCTTATCCCAGAGAGTGAGGAGGGTTACGATATTAAATCGAATTATTTAAGTGGCCTTATAATCGAGTACTAGTATCACTTTTACTTGATACAGTCGCAGTCATGAGGAAAGATAGTCACGACAATGATTTTAAAAATCAAAATACCTGGTTTTGGTGTCGTTTTACATACCCACTTAAAATATGTATAGCATGGTAAGAGATCTCATCGATAGAGAGATCGCAGATTTTGGTGCGTTGACCGTCATTTAAAAGGTCAAAATTGATCAGTAAAGGCTTAAAATTAACCAGTTTTGACCCTTTATTGGTAAATTTTGACCCTAAAGATAAATGAGGATCAACTATGTGCACAAACCGCAATGGGGTTTTTTTATTGCATATTTTTAAATGTGTAGAAATTGGCACAAAAAAACTTTAATTAAACATGAGACAGTATTAAATTTGAAGAAAAAATAGCTAATAATATGCAATTCAAGTTTGATAACCATGATAACAGTGTAAAGAGAGATTGACACTTTCCTAGATAAAAAGGAAGTAGGCCTATAGTATTAGAGCATTGAGTGAAAGATACACCATTTTGTCGAAAATCCAACCGAGGTTAACGACTTTTACTTTAAATTATTTTTCTTTGGGCTATAGCCCGTTCAGTGTGAGTTGGAATTGGAACACGACGATCAAACACTAAACCTTTTCGCCGGGTTGCCACATAGGTTGCATGCTTCAATGTAATCCCAGCATGCATTAGAAAAGCACTGTGCATTGTGATGAGAGGAGACAGTTTAACACCTGATTTGCATTGAAATGTACAGAAACATCATGGTCCATTAAAGGAACTAATCATTGACTTTTCAACTTGTTTGGTATCATGTAGGTTGAGAAATAGAATCCCAATTCATATATTGATGCAGATATGAAAAATCTCAAGTATTAGTTCCTCTATGGACCATGATATTTCCGTACATTTTAATGGAAATCAGGTGTTGAATTATCTCAGTGCACAGTGCTTTTCTACTGCATGCTGGGATAACATTGAAGCAACCTCTGGGGTTGCCATGTTGTACAAGACAATACAAACTACTTAAAGGTAGATGTTCCGATTGCACACCCGATTTTCAACTTGACGTTTTCTATTTTACATGAAAGGTCATCCTTAAAATTGTTGCATTCCAAAGTTTGAGTTGCATAACTCCAATGGTTCTATTTTTAGAAGCGCATGGTCAAAAGACATGTGCCCATTGAGTAGTACACAGACTGGTTGGTGGTTAACCACCTTTGGCAGTTAATTCACCATTTTAGCCTATAATTTCCAAATGAAACATTTATGGCCCCTAATATTTTACAGACATGATGAGAAAAATATGGGGTTTCTTCTGATGCCAAAATATCTTGATGTGAAAAAAAATCATAGCCCCAAAAAAGTGATCGGGTCATATACCTTTAAGTAATTGTGGATATATGATTGAGTGCTTTACATTTTTCGGTTGATTTTGTGAAATTATGTTGCCGTACACCATTAGCTCTTCAAGCAGCAATGGGCTATTCCAACTGAAATCCTTACACCCCTTATATGGAAGACATTAACCCTAATCTTCCCCACAGTGTGTGTGAATTTCAAATGAGAATACATGCATGGATGATTCCATTGAAAATAATACACTCCCTGTAGGGGAAGGTGGGGTAATGGCGGACGCGGGGTAATGGCGGACAGGGCTGTATCTAAAGGCAGGTGAAAGAAGGTGGTATTTTGCCACCCTATGATGTTAGGTGCCTCTCCATTGAAATCACACAAAGGGGATGGTTGTCTCGCAAATTCTCGCGAGAATTACAAAAATCACTTTTTGGGCAAGCTGATATTTTGGTGCATTACTTTCTCTTTGAAACTGGTATTTCTACATCAAGGAAAACAAAGTCTTATTATTTTTTTATTTAATGTATGATACCTTCTGATAAAAAAGAAATGAATTCGGAGTCACAATGATGAGCATAATAATAAGAGAGAATGTGCCCATACATTGTACATGGATTGGGGTAATCCCGGACATGTACCGTTTCCATGGTAACCAATATGGGCGTGGTCAATTTAACATCATAAATCGGTAATAGTTGTTGACCATATAAATATGTGACATTGTTCTTTGATTTCTGCTACACTTTTAAAAGGGTATTTTTTAACTCCCATTGAAATACTGTATTCCAATAAAAAGAGGGCTGCCATTGAAAATACGGTCCGTGATTACCCCCAGAGTGTGGGGTAATGCCGGACGACGCCATTTTTTTTATTGCGTCGTAGCTTCGAATTTCAAAATGATGAGTTGATAAAAACTTGATAAAAGGTAGAACCATCACAGTGCTTTGTGTTTACATGCTTTTTATTGTTATATGACGTATAATGTGTGTTATACCTCTCTGACAAAATGTGTCCGCCATTACCCCACCTTCCCCTATGGAAGATTAAAGTGTCATGTCTTCCTTTAAGGGGCGTATGGGTTTTAAATGGAATAGCGCAATAGTGGTAAAAATCTAGATTTGAACAATGAGCAAAATGTCACTACGAATTTGCATATTATAGCATATTGTATACATATCGAGGGCTCGGAACTACTCATCTCCATTTTTTCAAAATGAGATTTATGGTATAAAAATGTTCAGAAAGAAATTCTCTTTCCAGCCAGTAACGCAGCCTTATCTCCATTACACAACCCCTTTCAAAGTTATAGCCAGTATCACAAGGCCTCATCTCCATCTCCCCAATGTGTTTAAAAATCTTCAATAGTCATTTCCTCAAAATGTTTAAAATGGAGATAAGGCCTTGTGTTTCTGAGCCCTCGATATCATGGAAATGATGTTTGGATATGACTGGTGGAATACAGAACAACAACGCGTTTGACATTATTCAAAATTTACTAAAGCAAGATTGGTTTCTAATCTTGTTCAATATACCGTTGAATTCATCAAGTAGGCCTACATGTACACCTGTTGTGATAGGCCTTTACCAGACCTGTAACAAGCAGTGAACATGAGCCCCTTTTTAGAAGGGGAGTGTGTAATGACCCAACTTTTACTGAACAAAGCATAACATATGTTTATTTTGCCCATAATTCCTAAAAAGCGTTTATCATTTAGTAAATCAAAGCATAATCATCATGATCATATACATGTCATAATAAACTAGAAAAATGGCTTAATTGAATGGAAAAATCGATTCGGACAGGCAGATGACACATTTTTATTAGGAGGGGAGTGTGTTACTGTTATGACCCAACTTTTACTGAACACAGTATAGCATCAGTTGTTTCTACCCTTTATTCCTATCAAGCGTTTTATCATTTAGTAAATCAAAGCATCATCATGATCATGATCATAGTCATATAACATAACACTAAAACCCTCACCGGTACGTAGAATAGTTGGCTACCCTGGTTGGCTCGGTTACCGGGCCCCAGTGTAGAGCAGTTGATTTGCACGGCGCCCTACCGACCCTGTCGGGATTTCCCCCGTTACGCTTGTTACCTATTCTCACTGCTAGCCAACCCGTCCAAGAAATTCAGTTATAGCGCATAATACACCCTCTAGCGTTTGTATACGAAGTAGTCATTTTTTTGAAGGGAAAACAAATCACGACAGTAAAATTAAGCCTAGGAGCGGGGTGTACAAACACTCTCTTTAGTGTCAATATGTGGGTTGCGTGAGTGTTTGTCCACCGCGTTGTCATGGTATTTGGTTAGTAACCATTATTATATTTAATCACAAGTAGATCGATTCTCTTAGAATAAACACGTCAAGTTTACGGAGCCGTTTCACCTTACCAAATCGGGACTAAATCACGTCTATATATCGCGATGAGTGAGTGAACAATTGCACATAAGGTCCATGGTGGTAAGACTACTTTCAATTCTGCTCCAGGGGTTAACGGAAGCCCATTGCACGGTTGGTCAGCAATGTTTTCTGATCTAAGTCACTCGCTGACGTAGTCCTCCCCCCGATGCCTCCACCTCACACCGTACACGGGCCTCAAGAGACTTATAATCAGCGTTAGAAATTAACACCCAATGTCACTGCCCTGCCCCGATATCAATACGGCGCTATATTTAGTCACAAATCGCGCTACCCAACCCAAATTGAATTTTGCGTCTCGTAAGCATCTATCCGCCGCGAGTGGGGCGCGTGTTAACTGTGATATAAACCGGCGTTAAAGTTGGCAACCATAGTGTGAAATATATACAAACATTATCCTACTGCAAGTACACGGCATGCGAGCGAAAGGATATTAGGGCTATTACACACTAAATGACCCAATAACACGCGTAACAGTCAACGCCTCATAGTTGCCGTAATTATTCGTCTCCTTCCCTACCTTCCCCCGCTTCCCCCATGCCTTGTGGCTCCCCACATTTCTTCTGATAGCCTATAGGTTGGGTGATATAATGATGCGTAATATCAAGTTTACCGTAGTCAAACTGTGTACGAGATAATCATGCCACTTGGTGGTGTATGCAAAGGTGTGCTATCTAACAGTTGACGGTTCAGTTGGCCGTGACGTTATAAACTTACAGATTAATTAAACTAATTAATTTATCGTGGATGAAACATAATCGCGGCAAAAACACACCTTGTCTAAGAATCAGATAATACTGAATAAGCGCCGTGATTTGTGAAACTGCTAAAATTAGAGAGACTTCGGTGCATATATATTTTCAGAAGGCCTACCACCATCCAGAGGTTGCTTCAACGTAATCCCAGCATGCAGTAGAAAAGCACTGTGCACTGTGATATTAAAAGGAGACAGTTCAACACCTGATTTGTATTGAACAGAAACATCATGGTCCATTAGAGGAACTAATCATAGAGACTTTTCAACTTGTTGGTATCATTGTATTGAGAAATAGAATCCCAATTCATATATGAAAAGTCTCCTAAATTCCTGAAATGGACTATGATATAGCTGTACATTTCAAATTGGAAGCCATCTTTATTAACATGATTAGGAGCGTTGTTGACCGTGATTGAATCGATTAAAATATTGAACATCGGGTTAAGGGGGGACTTAATGAAGTTTTTTGTTGAAGTTTGTTGGTGCTGTAATTATTGAACCATGACTCAAATGTATATAAAAGTATACCTTTTTGGAAAGGAAATGGATCAGAGAATCCAAATTTGGCATTAATTTTGACCAAAAATGTTGATTTTTTGAGAAAATCACAAAAAATCACTTTTTTGACCCAATTTTTTTGAACAAAGCTAACAAACATAATTTTGAGTTTAAAATGCCCAAATCACTTGATGATGATGTTAAGACACTGCTGGAGGGACGATTTTTTTTTTTAAATCTAATCCAATATTTTTTGAAATTTTGACAAAAAAAGTGTTTAAAAAAAATAAAAATCCATTTTTTCACGTTTTTTGGCACTTTTTAGTCAACATTTTCAAAAATATTAGATTAGGTTTTTAAAAAAAAAATCGTCCCTCCATTAGTGTCTTAACATCATTATAAAGTGATTTGGCCATTTTTTACTCAAAATTATTTTTTGTTAGCTTTGTTCAAAAAAAATTGGGTCAAAAAAGTGAATTTTGTGATTTTCTCAAAAAATCTACTTTTTTGGTCAAAATTGACGCCAAATTTAGATTCTCTGATCCATTTCCTTTCCAAAAATGTATACTTTTATATACATTTGATTAATAGTTCAATAATTACAGCACTCACAAAATTCAAAAAATCAAATCAAAAACTTCCTTAAGTCCCCCCTTAACATTATTTTATGTTCTTTTAAAAAAGTTTGGACAATTCTTTCACAATCATAAATTTGTCGAATGTCTCGTGATTATGTTCATATTGTGTTGCATATCAATAGAAAGCTGATGTGTTCATCTTTAAGATGATATAACATTTGTACAGGGTGTCCCAAACGTTTCGAAACCTTTTCAAAACTATATATCCCCGATTAAACAATTCACAGTATAAAGATAAATATATATTTGGATGGAGAAGACTTGTAGAATCATTTTGGTACCAAACTTACAATAACAGCCATCCGGTTTGCCAAAATACAGACGAAAGTTTCCTGAGCTGTTAAATTACTGTACTTTCATATAAAAGCGTATATATAGTAGGCTATAATGAGCTGAATAAAGTTAAGGATGCGACAAACGGAAAGAGGCAGGGGAGAGCAAAGGGATCTCTACAATGATTCTTTTTTATTTCAGATTAATATTATCCTTATTATGAACATTATAAATGTTGTGCACAATAGTTAATATGTGAAAACCTTTTTTGAACAAAATCCACATGAATGGAATATGAGGAACATGCAGCATGTGATTACCTGTGACTTATTATAGTTATACATGTGCGCCCAGCAAATCGAACAATCTATGGTAAGGTGAGTTATATGGCCAAACCTTTCAGCGTGTGTTTTATATTTTTGGGGTTTCAAAAAGGAGTCACGTTTGGTACCAATATGATTCTACATGTTTTCTCTTTCCAAATATATTTTCAATTTGGTACTGCCAATAATTTTAAGAGAGATACAAATCTTTAAAATGGTTACGAAACTTTTGGGACACCCTGTAGCAATAATTTGTTTCAGTGCTCCTCAGCCGGAGCAATGTGCTTCAGAATGTGGAGATGTGGAAACATCAATACTTATTACTATTTTGTCGTCAAATATCAATAGAGCGTCCCTCTACAAAACGGAATGGCAAAGGACGAATTGGGAAAGGACGAAATGCCTCAAGGACGAGGTGGCAAAGGACGACATGGTAGAGGACGAAGTGGTAAATGGCCAATAGGAAAGGACCAAATAGCAATGTAGGACCAAATGGTACGAGGACGAAATGGAAAATAATGAAATTGGAAAGGACGAAGTGGGAAAGGGCGAAATGGAAAGGACGAACTGGCAGATCATAATTATAGACCATGTGTTCAGGATCTATAATGGTCAGATCATGAATACTTTATGGTCAGATGGGAACTTCCCAGTAGTACTCACTGGTACCGAGTATTCTCAGTCTCAAGCAAGTGCAAGTGGTTGGTATAGTGCTACATAGTATCAGTGGAAAGATGAACACATCAGCTGTCTTACGATCAGTGGCGTAGCCAGGTTATTCATATTGGGGGGCGTGAACTGAAAATGAATCGACAAGATTGTTTTGAGTAAAGACGATTTTTTTTTTAACTTTACACCTAATTTTTGGCACGATTGAGGTACATTTTGGCTCTAAACAAGCTTGTACTAACAAATATTGCATTAAGGAACGATTTTTTTTCTTCTTTTTAATTTTCACTTTTTTTCTCTAATTTTACCCTGATTAATAGGTGACTGTTATGCGCGCGTGAGCGCGAGAAATTTTTCATATGTGTACTTTTGACTGCTTTTGACCATCATAATTCCATGATTCCTCTGGTCAAATGAACCGACAGTGCCAATCTCAACCGACACGACGTCAATATTGGGGGGCGATCGCCCCCAACGCCCCCCTCTGGCTACGCCACTGCTTACGATGGAGATATAGGAATCGAAACAAATTTTCGATCTTTTTGAAGAGTTATGAATACCCTTTAAAACCTTTTTAATGTAAACTCTGAACATGCTTATCCCATCATATCATGTTCATTATAGGCTATAGGTAGGTATTATCTGTATTCAAACAGTGACTGATTCAAGGTGTTTCTGTGTGTTTATTGCGTTTAGTAATAAACCCCGGTAACAAACACTTTTCTTATCATATTCGCGTCTTTGTTTTTGTTGGCAAATTGCGATAGTCTCAATGCCCGGGCTTAATGCTATATGTACACAATTAAATATCTGGCTGTAAAACTGACCGTGTTTTCTCTCTGTTTATTTTGTCGAAATTTGCGATAATAAAACAGAAATCTATATCGAAACGAGCAGGAAGTTTGTGTAATTAGCCAGTTCTTTTGTTTCGTGGTTTACTTTGGTCTACTACAATAAGCTTTAATTGCTTGTGTATTGTTCCGATAAATAAACTTAATGACTTGAAGTAATCTGAGGCACGTGTGGTCAACTAGAACGTGATAGACGGGATTTGTGTCTATAGTATAAGCAACGATATTAGATTCGCGACTCGCTCGCGACGGAATGCGACGCGAAGTGCGACCAAATATTTATTTTACGATTAATACTTCATTGATAGGGGTAATTGGTGTCTAATTACTTGTGAACAATCACAATTCACAATATTTGTAATAATAATAATATGGGCTGGAGTAGTTGACTCAACGAAACCGATAGATTGTAATGATTGAGAAGGCGGGTTCTAAAACAACATTATGCACAAATCATGATGTACTTTCATGGCACAACAACTTTGACAATCAAAGAAAAAGAATACCGCGGATATCCGGAAACGGAAGCGACGACGGGTCACGCGCCATGTTTGCAACTTTTTACCAAATTTTACCGTCTGTAAATGGATACTTTTACAGGTGTTTTTCAACAACAAAATGTTTAGGCAAAAAGAAAAGGTTGTTTAAGACTAGAAACCTGAAAAAGGGCTACTAAAGAATGCTATGCAAAATGCGATCCTTTTCATTTCTATTTTTACATGAAAAGGGCTCTGTGAAGCAAGAAAATGTAGCAGATATGGTACTTCACAATAACATTTGAAGAAGCATAGTCCAATAAATCACTGGATTCGGTTGTTTTTTCTTGAGTATAGCCTAAATAGGCCTACTGTAGGCCTATTAATATTTGGAAAAAAACACATTCAATACAGTCACATGGCTCACACCATCATTTTCAAAAGTTCATGAAAAAAGACGAACAGAGGTTATGCGGTAAAATGTGAATTTTAGTGACAAACTAGGACAAAGCGCAGCATATAGGCGTAAATCCCGGGGAGGGGTAGGGTTGGCCTATGCAATCACCCCCCCCCCCCCTTACGGTGAGATAATATGCATATGCATTGTGTCTGATAAAATACTCATCGTAAAGGAACATGTGAATAGTATCTAAATTTTCCTTTAAAAGTATTCACTAAATTGCACGAATCCAGTTTCAAAAACAAACAAAAAATCAGCATGGGGAGGGGGGGCGGGGCACATCCCACCTCAGACACCCCGGTGCGCCCAAGCGCGCAATTGTCACTAACGCGTCGGCCATGCCAATCACAGGGGGCGGATTAAGGGGCGCTCGCCCCCCCCCCCCCCCCCCACCCCAACCCTTATTTTTGACTAGGCGAAAACGTTAAAAACGTGTAAAACGTGTAAAAAACCGTGTAAAAATCGCCAAGGAGGCTTTGCCCTTTCAACCCCCGCAAGGGTCTGCCGCCATCTTGACCCACGCTTTGGCGCGCCCCCTATTGAGAAATCCTGGATCCGCCCTGAATCATCCCCAATGCCAAAACAAAATACCCTAAAGCGTATGACATGCACAGCATGGCACAGCACAACACAACACAACACAGCACAGCAGCACAGCAGCACAGCACAGCACAGCACAGCACAGCACAGCACAGCACAGCACAGCACAGCACAGCACAGCACACCACAGCACAGCACATGGCAGGACAGGACCATAGGGGTATAGGTATGTGCCGCCCTGAGACCCCCTTTTCACCCTCTTCTGGTAGTTCTTAAGACCCCCTGCATCAGACCCCCATTTTATTGAAAATTCAAAAATAGCGAACATTTTCATTCCAAAGCCCCAATTTTTTGAATAAATTGCGTTCTAAAACCCACATTTTTCGCAAATTTGCGTTCTTACAAACCAGTTCCTATTTTTCGTCATCAAATTCTCTCAGTTCAATTCCGTAGCCCCCTTTTGGAAACCCTGGTCGGCACACCCCTACCAAAAAAAAGTTGAATGGGAGCACAGCACGGCAGGCAGAGCATACTCCACAGAGCAGAGCACAGGCAGAACAGAGCACAGCACAGGCACGGCAGAGCATACTCCACAGCAGAGCAGAGCACAGGCAGAACAGAGCACAGCACAGGCACTGAGCACAGCACAGCACAGTACAGCACAGCACAGCACAGCACACAGCACTGCACTGCACACTCCACACACCAGATGACAGCGCAACGCGCGCAGCAGCTTGCTACACAGCACTGGCGTAATAGCATAGATGGTAATAATAGACACTGGAGAGACGCTACATCACAATGCATTCCAGTCTTCTGAATGGAAATTAATTAAACATTAATTAAAAATAACCGATAAAATAATAATAAAAACCCAGATGGAATTTTAATTATCTTAATAGTCATCGAAATCTAAAAAACACCCCCCCCCCCCCCCAAAAAAAAGGCATAGGCTAGACCCAGGTCATAGACAATTCACTGCCGACGTGTCACGTGGCTGATCTTAAAAAAAGAAGAGAACAAAAACAAAAAGCATAAGTCATGGCTAGAAATAATTATATTATTAAATCTTAATCTTTTCGTTAATAAATCTGTACTATCTTTTTGAAATATCATAGAGCATTAGTTTTTTTGAGACTATTTATATACATTGTGATATTAAAATCATTTTTAAATCCTTATCATTCAACGAGCTTCTTGTTTGCCATTCAATCTGATAGTTCCGTCCGTGTATACTTTTCATTCATGGCCAAGGGCGACATATTACGCTTAATACCTCTCATGGCCTGAGGCGACAATATAAATTTCTTTTACAAAATGGCGTTTATTTATTATTATAACAGATCATAATCGAATCTGACTATTATTTGATTGCTATAAAGGTCAAAAAACGTAATGAAACAAAAGAGTCGTTTGTATAACAATTTGAAGTTTTGAACCAATGGAAGGAAGCTTACCGTGTCGTCGACATTGTCATATAAAATACATTGACGTCATAAGGCCATGGTTGGCTGGAATTCAACACGTGGTCGAAAAGAACCCTTCAAACACCAAATATGGATATGCCAAATGTGTTGCTGTTTGACAATAGCCAATCATGAACCGTCATGAACACGTGGTAGCTGTTATATTGCACGCCAAATGCAAAGTTACCTGGAAGTCTTACGACATATTGACGCTTGGGAGCTGTCAAAATACATACATGTGCTGTCTTTATGCTTTGCAATGTTGTGCCATGCTGTCCTGTCCTGTCCTGTCCTGGTCTGTCCTGTCCCATCCTGTCCTGTCCGATGCTGTGCCATTCTCCTGTGCCGTCTCGTGTTGTCCTGGAATGCACGGTCATGTGCTATCCTATGCTGCGGTGCTGTGCTGTGCTTTGCTATGCTATGCTATGCTATGCTGTGCTGTGCTGTGCTGTGCTGTGCTGTGCTGTGCTGTGCTGTGCTGTGCTGTGCTGTGCTGTGCTGTGCTGTGCTGTGCTGTGCTGTGCTGTGCTGTGCTGTGCTGTGCTGTGCTGTGCTGTGCTGTGCTGTGCTGTGCTGTGCTGTGCTGTGCTGTGCTGTGCTGTGCTGTGCTGTGGTTCAGCTTACAATTTCACTCAAATGTTTGTCCTGCCCTGGGCCAAACGGAAAAATGTCAGGTTGGAAAATAATAATTCAAGTGTTTTTCTTCATCCCCAAACTTTGCGCTCACAGTCAGTATTTGCGCAAATGACTAATTGTGTAACACATTGCTTGTAATAACTTTATTATAAGGGAAAACATTTGTCGTTCATATTTCTATTTTTAATGGGCTTTTCCATTTTAAATTCATTTGACATATTTCTCAGGGCCATGACATATCATATAGGTTAATAAATGTATTGCAATTATAGAAATGGCAACGAGAATCCATCTAAATATTATCACCTTGATGTGGTGAAAATTAACCCAATATATTGAGGAAGTTTAATTCAGGGGACAAGACATAACGGTTCAGCTTTTTTACCATATTGTTAACATGAAGTGATGTGTTGGAAAGACGGATGGCTGCCAGGTAAGTGACCGGCAGGTATAAATTATAAAGACAGAATGCAGAAACGACAGAAATTCAAAAAGACAGAATTGACTTGCATTGTGAATTGGGTACTTGGTTGTAGCTACACAGTCATGCTAGTGCTGAACTCCCCACATTGATACTCCTAGTCTCATTGTTATGGTTTGCAGCTGTTTCTGTCGTTTCTGTCGTTTCTGCATTCTGTCTTTTATACCTGCTCGGTAAGTGATATTACACTTTTTTGACGTACAGGGAGTGTGAAATTCAAATAGGGTTACAACCTGCATGGGCGACTCCATTCGACTACACTCCCTGTGTGGAATGTTAACAGATTATAAAAGGTCATGTCTTCCATAGGCATGATAGGGGATGGATTTTGATAGTCCATTCCGGTGTATGTAGAAGAAGATATAGTCCCCTGGAGCCATAGTCCGCCCGAACAGTAAATAGGTCGGTATAGGGCACTTTATATCTCTACACGCTACACTATAGTCAGTGTCATAATGATATGGACGAAACAGTGGCGTATCTCTGTGGTCAATTGGTATTTGTTCCCGTTGAACACCAGTTTGGCCCTATGTTACGAAAACAATAGCGCGATTCCATCGAAAGATTACGTCGCATCATAAACATGACACGCGAAAATCGTCAAAACATGCGGCGCGACTAGCGCGAACAATTGTTAATAACATATGCGCGAGTAGCGCGAAAAAAAATCCTAAGTCATGCCCCTTCAAAAAACAAAACAAAAATCAGCATCTGAGGGGGGTGGGGGGCACATTCCACCTCAGACAATTTATTCCGTTTAAATACGGAACAAAGCAAATTCACTGAATAAAATGATTGTTTGAACAAAGCAACTGATTTCACCGTTAGGATCATGTACGAAAAAAATAATCGCCCCGGCCCGCGTGCGATTATTTTTTTCGTACATCATTTTAACCAAATTTATTTATTCCGTTTCAATACGAAATAAAGCGAAATTCACGGAATAAAATGATTTTTTTACATTTTTAAACAAATTAACTGATTTTGATTAAATTGATGTACGAAAAAAATAATCGCGGCCCGCGTCCCTCTATTTGGCCGCCATCTTTAAAAATGGCGGACCAAATTGAGGAATTGGGAAAATAACACAGCAGTATTTGTCAGCACCCGCGCCGCACAAGGCATGGCAGCTATTCTCTTACACGCCTTCCTCGTACAAAACCTCCATCTCATCATTTAACCGCGAGCTGCGACTATTGGTCTTCTCTTTTCTATCTCTATTACAGCATTTACCGACATTAGTACAGATGATGAGATTATACACGGGAGAGATATTAGGGTGTTTTTTACGCCCAGAGTCACATGGAGGAATATAATAGAGAAGACTTTATCAAATGAGTTTTGTCAAGTTCCTACTGATTGCATCATCATCAAGTCAGTGATCAGACGTTCCGTGCCGATTGTAGCAATTTCGCGCGATATTTTATTATAATAATTATGTATGTTTTTAACACTTTCAACGCGGCAGGCGTCTGCAGACGACATTCCAAAATGTCACAAAATATTTCAAAAATGTCAAAATTATTTAATTTCATTATCGTATTTGGAATCACCATGAGAAATGCATTGAAATAAGTACAAACATGCCTAGTATTGGTTTCGTAATCCTTCAGATAGGCCTTGAAATTTGGGAAAGGTTTCTGACAAATCTGTTTTGCATATTGTAAAATCAATAGCCGCGTGGAAAGTGATAAAGATGAGAACAGCATATTATCGAGTGCTTGGAAGCACAAAACGTAATGTTAATGTTTATTTTGATAGAAGGAAAAACTTTGAAAACTGCAAACACTGATGTGCGGCGCAATGGAAGATTTAAAAATGTTCATGCAATTTTAAATGTTTAACGTCAAAACGTGCATTGCCATGCTAGCGGATTTTTGTGTACAAAAAAAAAAGTCACATAATGGAGAGTCAAAAATACGGGACTAAATAGCCTAGAAGACATCAAATAATTGTTGTCAATTTTTTTTCATATTATGAAAACATGTAGACTCTACATGTTTTCATAGTAAAAAAATTACCAAAATGTTACATAATAGGTTTTACATATTTTGAGAAAAGAGAAAATTTAACAAGTGTATGTTCATTTGAACGCACCGGGTGTTCAAAAAATCTCTAGAAATTATTATTTTGCCGTGAAATCGATGAGGAGCCGATATTTCTATCACGATGTCCATGATTGTCTTTGCAATATGTGTATACATAATATAGGACTCTGTTTTTTTACATACCTACCTTGAGGATAATAATCATATTATTAGGGTTAATTAGCAATATGTTTTTGGATACTAGTAATAGTATTATAGAGTTTGCTGAGCTCTACAATAATCTGGAATTTGAGCTTGATCGGAGGAACGGTTCAAATGTTATGATAATTTGTTTAAATGGTATTGATGGAAAAAGCGTTGTATTGATATGGAAAAGCATTAAAAATGTATTGATGTATGAAAAAAGCGTTGACAATGTATGGATATATAAAATATGGACAAGAGCGTTTACATTTGCTAAAAGACAGTTCCTAAATGTATTGATATGTAGGCCTATGGAACAAGATTTTAAAGATCTTGTTAAAAGTCAGTTCATGATATAAATGTATTGGTAGGCTATATGAAAAAGCGTAACTCAATTTAATGGGGTTTTTGTCAGTATTTATGCCTGTATCCGGTTCAATTTCACACATTAAAATGCATATCTCTTCTGCCGAGCTCAAGCTGTTCCTTTAGTCGAATATCTCTCCCCCAGAATGACGCTGATCCATGTGTGTAAGAGACTGTTTTCGTGTGCACGGCAGGGCCAGGGGGTTGTAGAAACCTCAAATTTATACTCAAGTTCAAAGGTTAGAATTAGCAGATCAAAAAGGTGAGCGGCTCATTTATTCATTTGATTGAGTTGTCGTTTTGTTTCAACGCCTTAGGGCGCAAGGTGTTATCAAGCGGAACACGGGGTTGTTTCAAAGAACGGAACTTGTAGGTGTGGGGGAGTCAGGTGTATGAGAAACCACAGTATCCACTGGTATCGAAAGTAGTTTAAATGATGAAAATATATATAAATATATTCATTTTTTATACCTGCCCAGGTGAGCAGCGAGCTATTATTTAACACCAAGCATGCCAAGAATTAAACCTGCTCTGTTTCTGCAGTGACAGTTGCTGGTTTCTGCAGCTCCCGCAGCGAGTGAGCATTGGCGTAACCAGGGGTAGGGGGCCGGCTATACATTTATGGGCGAACGGACCTCTCAGCGTGGGTGTCAGCCGTTCGGGTGTGGTCAAAACGGGTGTGGTCAATTTTGCCTGAAATTGGCTTATCTTTTTTAGGGACGAAATGCCGCTTGAGCTAACTGGGGAAAATGAGGGGCTACT
Organism: Ophiura sarsii; assembly: GCA_035610835.1. Classification (NCBI taxonomy): domain Eukaryota; kingdom Metazoa; phylum Echinodermata; class Ophiuroidea; order Amphilepidida; family Ophiuridae; genus Ophiura; species Ophiura sarsii. Next base: position 35,679,647 of record CM069447.1, on the reverse strand, counting down.
AAGTGAATCGTGACTGTGGAAATTACCCCATGCACCCCCCCCCCCCCCCCCCCCCCCCCCACACACACCACTGACTCGTACGACGGATGAGCTCTGCAGCTCAGATCATTGACACAAATACAGATATCAATTCCAGATCTAGTTATAATTATATACCGTAACTTAGTAGCCAAAGACTTGATATATAATATAGTGAATGTCGGGGTGAACGTCTTACGTCTATAGCTGGCACAGCACGTATAGAAATGCATGATTCATCCGTGGACGGTCCTATCTATCATGTTTATGTGTAATCCCAGGTTTAAATTGAATGTTGAATTTACACAAATCGTATATAACTAGCGATTTAACTGATACCCCGCTGTGTTATTATAAGAGTCATAAAATAATGTCAATGATTATGAAATCGACATTATCTTAATTCGGCAGCCACGTGCCGCCCTTATTGGCGTCAAGTTTAACACCCAAAATTAGCCTCGAACAACGTCATTAACATAGCGAAACAAACACAGATTTATTTATTGAAAGAATTATACACATGTTCTAATTTTTTTCTTTATCGCAGGGGAGGTTTATCGCTAGAAATGTTGACACGCCGGATTGCCACTTTGCTTCTGGGTCTATCGAGGGCGAAAGTATAGCCTCTTGTGCATGCTTCCCAAAAGCACAGTACCGTGGTTGAACTCTTCCGTTGTACCTGTGAAGACTGTGTTGACTACTACTCCCAGGGGTACTTGGTATTCCTAAGGGAGTATGGGTAATATACGCCATTTTGATCGTTCAGTCACGGCCATGTCCATTGGTGACGTTGGAGCTGGCTATAGCCTACCTAGGCATAGATATGTGCTGACGGTCGATGACCCTAAATCTAGTGAGAGAAGAGTTGACTGGTCGACCTATACATTGGTTTTTGTGCGTCAAACTGACTTATAGTAATATTAGACCATAGATCCTCGACCTATCGTTTAAGCATGGTTAGTTATTAACCTCGTTTTATTAATTAGGCTAAATCGGGCGAAATGGTACTAAATAGGGCCAGATCTCTGTGGCACGGGCGATTCCATCCACCCCGAAGTTCATCCGTGATCCACCAGACACTGCAAAGTGGGCTGGGCTGGCAGGGAGTCATAATTCAATATAAAATTATATAAAAATTCCATTAAATGGAATGGAGCAGGTCTAAGAAAAAGAGGCATGTTTTGTAACCATTTTCTGGTAATGGGAAATAATTTAAATCATCTGTTTCATACCAAAATACCAGGGAAATGTTGTATTTTTCTTAATACAAACGAAACACAACATACACCATTGTCATTTCGCAAACCGTGGAAGTAGTGGTCGGCTTCGCGATCAGCCCCCTAAAAATAGGCGGACGGTATTATAGTACTACACTCGTGCCTCCCCAATCATGCCGATAGCAGACGACGCTGGACACGGACGTATTCACGAATATTCAGGTTAAAATATGCGAACGAAGTTACGTGATCAAGTGAATGGGACAAACGCTTAACAACGGTTTAAATTCAAAAAATGATACTGACACCATGCGGATGGTGAGCCATCCACAGTGGTTTTAGGATGAAATAATTTAGGTCCAACGTGTGATGAATTTTATGGAGTCATATATTCAAAATCCATTGTTACATTGAAACCAACGGAAATTAAAAATTAATATAACGGCCGTTCGTGTCCACCGTCGTCTGGACAATAGCCCATAACTGAGTGGCCCTCTGTTGGTAGCAGCACTGGCATTACACTGCCTTGGTCAAGTATGTAGCAGAGACCCTGCTCTGGTGTTCGGTCGCATATCTCGCTACGCTCGCAACCGACCATAATAAATAGTGCTATATATTGGGGAAGCCTGAGAAGCCGCGCCTGATAACAGGGAAAGGGGGACTGGAAACTTAGTTAATAAAATGAGTGTCATTAGGGGGGGCTGGGGTACCGCGCCATTTTGCAATATTTTGCGAAATCGATCGTGGTTATCACGTGATACGTATCGTGGAAAAATAATGTACACTGTTTTAACGAAATGCACTGTGGGATTGTGTTACCAGCCTAAAATTATAGAGGTCGCAAACTTGCTTATATTGAGCCTAGCTATAACAAGCTAAAAGTGACATCTCTAAATGTATTACCAAAGTGTGAAATTGTTGGACACACTGGTAAAATGGTTTTACAACAAGTTTTGCTATCATATTATCAAACTGAACTCAAGTTAAATCACTCTATATCGAGCAATAATATAATTGTTTACGCATTTTAATTGTTTAGACAAAGTTAAATAAATCAAGGATACATTTATGATAGATAAATAAATAAAAAGAAAACTATAAACGCATGGGCGGCATTTATAATTGATAAAAATTGACATAACAATGATGTTACAATAATATACCATCAAGTTTAAAAAATAGAAAAATAATGGGAGAATTCGAACCCGTGATTTCCGATTGCCAACGACATGGCCAACCTACGCACGCCAAAGAGATTTACGACTGTAATTGTGACAGTTAAATTATCTAACCATGTCCATTTATTTATAACGAACGGATTTTTATTGTGCCATTTTTGCCAAATGTGTGTGTTGCTCTCGCACAAAATGTGTTTGTAATTTGATTATAATACTTATTTTTAAAAAAACGGTAATTTTTTTTGACATTTTCGAGAGAAAAAAATGGCGTAACCCTGATACGGTGTCCGCGTGGGCAAGCATAGGCCTACAGATGATGCTAAGCAAATCCAGCATATAAAACAAAAAGTGATCCTAATGGGACTCGAACCCACAACCTCTCGCTCCTCAAGCGACTATCTTTCCGCTACACTAACAGTGCTAATTGAAAAAATTTAACGCAAATAATTTATTTATATCATGGGTCATGGGTTAATGCACTGTGTTAAATTCTACAATCCCGGCCGCCACTCTGTTCAAAGGCACAAAAAAGTTGACTTGTTTTATGCTTTTTTTGCAATCCTGAGGTGTGCAGTTCGATTTTCTTTCTCGAATTGTTTAGAAAACCATCCATTTTAGAACATCTGAAATTTAAAATGAACTGCACACCTGGGAAAGTATGATGCCAAGAGCATATTTTTTGCACGTAAATCCAATACAAGAGTTCTGAAAATCGACAAAAATATGACGTCATAACCATTGCTTCGGGACAAAATGGCGCGGTACCCCCCCCCCCCCCCCCCCCCCACCCCCCTAGAGTGTCATCTAATATTTTGGGTATCGTGGGGTACGCCCTCTGGCGGTGTCTGTGGGGCAAATGACACCTTGCAACATCAATGGTTTTGGTTTTAAGTCTACCCCCATGGAGAGTGGCAAGTGGATGAAATGGGCTGTTCCAGTTGAAATCCACTACACCCCCATGCACCACTATTGACGACATATTTACCTTAATCTTCCAAACAGGGAGGGTAGATTTGAAATGGAGTCACACCCACGCATTATTAGTCCTTATGGCAATTGTAAGATAAGATTCATAAATAGTGTCATGCATGCATGAATAATGGTGAATGTGTAGGCCTACCGTATGTCATGAGGTGACCGTTGTTTATATCCAATGTTTATCAAAAACGCAACGGTCGGAGGGACTCTAGACTGGACTGTCGATACACGCTTGAGGGAACAGCATATGACCATAACATTGTCCACTATAATGCCGTTGCCCTTTATAATGCTTTGGCGCCAGTTTTAAAAGCGCGGGTCCTAACTTACAAAAGGATGCGCGCGCCAACCGCCGGGCAAAGAACCGATGGCAACTAGCCACTTTTGCCCGGTGTGACGTCACCTGTCTGTCATCCCATCTATGGCATAGTCAAACTCTATGTCAAACAGGCACGCACGGTGCTTTGAAATACGAAAATTAAAATGTTCTCCAAAAAGTTCCAAATATAAATATCGAAATTTCACTAGGTTTCTGGCTATAAAATGATGTTTCTAACAATAACATTAGTTTTACCGCCACAAAACAGATTTTTCTGAAACCTTTCCCAATTGTCATGTGTCAAGGATATTACCGATCCAATACTAGGAATGTTTGTACTTATTTTAATGCATTTCTCAGGGTGTTTCCAAATATGGTAATGAAATGCAATAATTTTGAAAATTTTAAAACATTTTGTGACATTTTGGAATGTCATCTGCAGACGCCTGCCGATCATGGAAAGCTTTACGATATTTTTCAAAATGGCGATTTTAAATATTTTAGAGTATGAAGTGCGAGGAGAGAGGAGTGATGTTTTTGGTTATGTGTATATGATATAGACGAACATTATTGCCGTCGATGTCATGTCGCGTCATTCGCCGAGAGAGCGTTTTGCACTCTTGAGTTCGAACATCAATAAATCTCCCGTACTGGAGCGATCTATACAATCCCGCGAGATCTCGCGAGGAAACACGAGTCTGTCAAAGCGGCTGATGGTCTCATCCCCAGGGATCACTCGTGTGATCTCTGGCCTGAAAGATACAGACATGACATGTAGCGCTACAATCTGCTAATCGGTCTAAAAAGCCCATGCCGATGTAACTGATCGAAATCTCGGAACATCAGCGCAGTTTTCCCGCGCGAATGAACGCGATACGATGTAGTAAAAATGATTGATTTGCGTTGGGGGAGCAATTTAGAAGCGATAGTAGGGAAAAAGAGCGCGTAAAAGCACCCCTATTATCGCCATATCGTTTTAATTGCGCAGATGCAAAATGAGAAGCGAAGCTGAAGATTCCTGGACGGATCGACAACCTCGTTAAGCACAAGTCAGATATGTTCGATTTGAATCGTATTTCGCGCGCTGGCTTAAAACCTTAAAAGCAAAAGGATATAAAAACGTATCATAAAATCGGCTTGTTAAATGAAGGCGACCTCTTCTGGGAGTAAAACACGCAGGTTTCGACCCGGATAAAGTGGTGCGTCTAATGGCTCCGACGCGATGTATAGGACACAGACTCTGGGGGTTATATACAGCGGACGTATCAATAACGAAGTAAATAGCGTGTATGGAATCATGGATACGAAAAATCATATAAGCAGGATCAGCAGGACATAGAAAATGTTTGGTTCGATTTGTTAATACATCTTGTTAAACTCAAAAATTACTTTTTTGTTTACAAATGTTACACTTTATATTTAACGAATAGACCATCGTCTGTAACTAGTGTCGCTTATCGGGTGTATATGACGTCTACGTTCCGAAGTCTTATTTTCCCGAAAGTTATTATCCTAAAACAGTGTAAAAGTTGTTTCCCTAAAACTTAAAAGATTGACGTGATTATTTGCATGTTCCATCCAAACGGTTTCTTTCCGAACAGTCATCTCGCCTTTCTGTCAGTTTTCCGGAGAAAGTTGTTTACGAAAATGCAAAACAAAGTAATTTCTCTCAAGGCCAAGTCAGAAAGGAGCAAAACTTTAAAACCTTTCGGAACTGACCCTTTTTTCGAACTTTCAGTCAAATAAATCAATGTGTAGCCTATTAATTATAGGCATCATTATTACATTAAAAACAGATCAAGCTCATTTGCAGTAGATAGGCTTGTTGTTCTCAAAATAACGACCTATTTGTAGAACCTTTCTGGGTAGAAAAACACTTCCGGAGTAACGACCCTTTGTTTTGTTAGGTTTTTCTGTGAAACGACTCTTCGTATCATGTTTCGTATACTCATTTAAATTTATTTAGATTTAAACCCTGAGAACTACCTACCTGCCGATTGGTCAGAAAAAATGAATACATCTTTGTTGTACCAATGAGAGACATCGTTAGAAGTATTGTGTCCCTGTGGTAGAAAGGTTGGAGTGAAATGTTTTATAAGCAGTATATTGATTGTTTATTCAAAGTAGTTTAATTTTGAAATGAAAAAATTCATAACACTGTTAAATAAGTACGGTAGTGCTCCGATAGGAGGTTAATATCGAGTGTTGAGCGCTAGAAGGCCGTAACTCAAGAAATGCTATTTGAGATACTCGACTTTCAAATATTTGGGACTCATTACAATACACTGTATTAGCACTGTTCAGCTACAGTAGAATCAGTCCTCCTTTATGGATGTGAGGCATGGACAGTCACCCCAAAGCTTGGTAAACAACTGGATGGATGCTACACTAGGATGCTAAGATCTGTGTTCAACATCAACTGGAGTCTGCATGTGACGAATAAAGACCTGTATGGGGACATGCCAAAAGTCTCGGACAAGATCAGAGAACGCAGAGCAAGATTTGCTGGACACTGCTTCAGGGGGTCCAAAGAGCTTGTACACAAACTCATACATTGGATTCCAAAGCATGGAGTAAGAAAGCGTGGCAGACCAGCCCTGACCTACATTGACATACTAAAACGTGATACAGGACTGCAGGTGGAAGAAATCAAGACAGCTGTGTTGGAAAGGAAGATCTGGAGAGGCATTGTGGTTCGGAAAAATCATCCGCCATAAGTCAAGTAAGTCAAGTCAAGTCAAGTATTAGCACCCAACTTATAACTCTAATTTTAGTCAAATTAAGAGTGTTTATGATTTTTCTCTTTATGGTTCTGAAAATCTAGGTTATATGGATTATTTTTGTACCAAAATATCAATTTGCCCAAAAATTGAGTTACGGCCTTCTGGCGCTCAACCCTCAATATACATGTATATCCATAGAATATCAGTGTTTGAGAAAGGATGTTTCGAAATTTTAATAAACAAAATAGATAAATAAATAAAAGAATGAAAAGAAAAGAGAAAAAATAGAGGGAAATCAGATAAAATGACACTCCCTAATTTATTTATGTTTTCCAATGTGTCGCCATCACCAGATCATTGCGTGGGAAATACGCAGAAAAACAAAATTATTGTAGTGGTTTTTTTTCTATACGCCTATTTTGCATCACGAATCGATCAAAGAACAAGCCCGCCACGGGTCAATCCCGTAAATTGGAATCTTTTGCAATACCGGTAATACGTTTTATGACGAAAATGTACAAAATGAACGCTTGTAAAATTGCAACTGTTTCTTCTGAAGACAAAACAACTAACCGCCAATATTTAAGCGTATCAATATCAAGTCTGCTTGTAGCAATTTATTCATCAGTTATGATAGCCTGGATAAGCACGTGAAAATCGGGCAATGGTCAGTTATTAATCCTTTTGATTGTGTGCTAAATACTGCTACTTATTGCAGCAATTATAACAACTATTATTGTTATTATTATCATTAATAAAGCATATGGTTGGTAACCCGCACAAAGAGCTGGTGAAACAAAGGATTTTGAAAGTGTATAGCGGTCCCACGGGCTTTCATGAAACATGATCATCACATCACCGTTATATTATTGCGCGCTATATCAGTCACGGCAATTATACGATACCGCGCGGATCAGTTAATACCGAGATGATATTGTTATTTAGTATGGCTGTTTTACCAGGGCTTTTACTTTAATTAGCTAATTTATAGTGTGCAATTTAGAAGATTATCAGTGACCGAATGAGAAGTACTAGATTTAGATGTTATGGGTTGACATGGAGCGTAAAGTATCAAATTATAGGCGATTTAGTAATTGATATTATCTTACTAATAATAAGGCCAGTAAAAAGAATTACCAGTATATCGTCTGGACTTTTTCAAAAATGCTCTATCTGGTCTGTACTCTGTTTATCGGAGACGGCCGGGTAGCTCTGTGGTTAGAGCATTCGACTTGTGTTCGAAAGGTCACGGGTTCGATTCCCGCACCAGCTCACGTCCTTGCTTTTTAAGTTGGGATATGAGTCGAGGCTTGTTTAATGTTTGTTTGAGTTGTGGAACTTGCGGTAGTTATCTGCCTCGCTGTTAAATTATTTAAATTGTTCAAGTTCCGAGGCTATTGAATCGCCTATGCGATCATCTAAACTGCTCACAAAAAGTATCGAAACACTTAGAAATGATCCAATATATAACGGCTTGAAAGAGTATGCATTAATCGAAGCAAATAACCAAGTGCATAATTTTGTTCTGCGTATTTTGACACCTCGATCGATAAGATACGATGTTGCGGAGCGGAGTTATTGTCATTTCAATGGTCGTGGGTCCAGTTTCAAAAGTGACAATCATCCTATAGAAAGAGGTTTGCATTACTGTTTAGAATGATCAGATTCGTGTTTTTCAATAGGAATGAGTGTCACTTTTGAAACTGGACCCACGATCAGTGAAATGACAATAACTCCGCTCCACAACATCGTATCTCAACGATCGAGGTGTCAAAATACGCAGAACAAAATTACGCACTTGGTTATTTGCTTTGATTAATGCATACCTTTTCGAGCCGTTATATATTGGATCATTTCTAAGTGTTTCGATACTTTTTGTGAGCAGTTTATATTATGTTGGTATGTGATGCGTATTACCCTTAGTCTCATCTTCGGATGTGGTGTTTGCATGTATTTATAATGTTAGGGTTGCGAGTAAGCATCTTTAATGATCTCATATACCGTGTGTTGTTGTATTGTTTGTCAATTAGAATCCATGACTGCTCTATATCACTTCTATCTGGTCTGTACTCTGTTTATCGGAGACGGCCGGGTAGCTCAGTGGTTAATAGAGCATTCGACTTGTGTTCGAAAGGTCACGGGTTCGATTCCCGCACCGGCTCACGTCCTTGCTTTTTAACTGGGATATGACTCGAGGCTTGTTTAATGTTTGTTTGAGTTGTGGAACTTGCGGTAGTTATCTGCCTCGCTGTTAAATTATATTATACAAGTCGTAGCCTGATTGGTCAACATTTACGTAAAACATCATAACAACTTTGATTGACCATACGAAATTCATTAAAATAAGTACAAACATGTCTAGTATTGGTTCAGTAATTCTTGAGATAGACATTGAAATTTAGGAACGGTTTCTGAAAAATCTGTTTTGTATAATATGGTATACTATAAGTTTAACTAGTAATAGCCGCGTGGAAAGTGTTAACCCCTATTCTCCAACCGATGCTACCGATGTATTTCTAAAGGCCCGACCTTGTTCCAACACCGTTTGATTGAATAAAGTAGATAACTAAATTGCTGAATTCACCGCATACCGCCAAAATAAATTGCTTCTTTTATCTTCTTGTCACTTTCAAACAATAGACTGAATAGTATCCATTACAGCTGTATATTCAATTGACATAATACTCTTTGGATTGTCATATTACCGCGTTAAATTGGAATAGTAAATGATTGGGACTATTATGTTAGCCGTCCGACTCAACCACCGGTGTTGTGTCCATGAACAATTTGTTTATGATTTGTCGCCCAAATTGAATCGTGTTTTTTTTTGCAGCGTTCAACATTCTCTTAAATGTTGACGTAAAAGTAGGCTAGTCGGTAGTCTGCTTCGTATACCGTGTATTTCACTGTCACACAATCGAACAACACCCTCTGATACTTAGCCTTGCGAAAACCGCTCCCATCTGGGATCTCTGAGAACCGACCAATACACTTTTAATTGTATTTGGTCGGTTCTCGGATGGGAAGTATCAGAGGGTGTTGTGCAATTGTGTGACAGTGAAATTATACAAGGAATACACAGTCGACTAGCTAGTCAGTTGCGTGAACACCTTATTCGATCTGATGAATTTTAGTAATAAGTTAGAAGAGAAAAGTTCGCTAAGGCAACGAAAAAACCCTGTTCTACGGCCAAATGGACCTCTCCCGTAGGGGCGGTCGGACGTTTTTGTGTGGGGTGTGGGCCCTGTGGGTGGGGTGGGTGGGTTTTTTCAAAAGTAAAAAACTTGTTTTTTTAAATCTTTTTATAATGCCTCAGAATTCATTTAATTTAAACATTCAAACGAAGACAACTATGAATACTGACTTACGAGAGGGGACCTATTATCTCAGTCACTTTTACGACACCTTATTCCAGAGGGCGTCATCACCATTCTGATAAAGTTGCAATACATGGGATATTTGATTTGGGTTGCTTGGGTCGAAACATTTTAGCAATACATGACTATGGTCATGTGTTTTAAGCTCGCCTCCTTTCGCGTTACACACGGATTTTGGCTTTCACGACATGATTTTAACTTTACACATTTATATTTGCTTGTATACCCCCCTGAGGTAGTAAAAGTATATATTTTCTGAAGGGAAATTTCATGAGGAAACCAAATATGCCATTAAAATTATAGTACGACTAAGAACTAAAATGGTATGATCGGAAATGTTCGGAAAAATATCAGAGTTTTTAATTTTTAATTCGAGATCCATATATTTTTTATACCTACCCCTATCATTATTTACTTTACATATTTGAATTCCTCATGAAATTACCCATTAGATGATATATAATTGTTAAAGTTACTACGTCGGTATGGTAATTATACCGGCTAGTGAATATCTCCAATTTTTATTTTATATATTTTTAGAATTTTCAAAAATATTTGTTTAAGGATGAACCCTTCCCTGATATAAACTGTATTTCTGAATTCCTCTAGTTACAAGCTTTCCAAAAATGTATACTTTTGCTATCATAGGTTGAAAACTTTTTCTGTTATTGTCATTTTTATAAATCCGGTAAATTGAGGCTGATTATTCATGTTTACTGTGTAGCGAATAGGAAGAAAGCTGATGTTCATTGTCTTATCTATAATTAATTAGTTGTTACAAATAGTTGACAAGTCTGTTGAACCACATACTTAAAGACTACTAATTATCCTTTAAAATGGGACCCCAGAATGGTGTTTGTAACATTAGGAGATGACTAGTTATTGTAAAAAGAACAAAACATGGGATTATCCCCATTGAGTTTGTACAGGCGGCACCCCTTCCAGAAACACCCCTTCCAGCACCACCCCTGGTCCCCAAACATCAAACAGCTGTATCTCCCATTTTGCAGGCAGATAGCTTGTTATTAGGGCTTTAAAATGATACCAAATTTGTTGAGATAGCTTTTGTGGTTTTAAAAATATTTGAGGAAAATTAGAGCATGAAACTAAAAAATGTAACGGCACCACCCTATTGGGAGGCGAGTTCATAACGCGTGACCCTATATGTAGGCCCTCTTTAACCCAAATGAGTTCACACGTTGACTTTCCACCTGTGATATAAAGCGGTATTTAGGAAATATCAATGCAAATATCGATTGGTTTCGATTATCGGTTCTGAGACGACCAGCATCAAATTATTGTGTGAACCCACTTAACCTCTTCTTGTGTGTCTTGTTGGTAAACTGGACGGGTGAGAAAACGATTCAACGGGCGGTAAAATGTTTGAGGGATTATATCGCTTTATACACAAAAAAACTTTTGGTTTGTTAGTCATTTTGATGATTTAAACAAGCACTTGAAAACCGCTCTTAAAATATTGTGAGATGCACGCTCGATAGAACATCAACTCCGCTAACTAGTCTTTTGGCAGCCGCGCGTCCGTATTGATTTTCGTATTAGTTTATTCTGATGATACAATTATTATATTCTTACTTTCTGTTATGTAAGGAGGCGACGAAAAAACCTGTTCTACGATAGCCCGCGACCGACCGCCAACAAAAATAAAGACAATTTGGGGGAAATGTGTGCACTTTTTGTTTTGAAAAATGTGAAATGTTTTTAAAATTATGAAATATTTTTTAAAGATTTTGAAATGTTTTTGAAAATTTTGAAATGTTTATAAAGAATATTGAAATGTTTTTGAAAATTTTGAAATGTTTTTGAAAATTTTGAAATGTTTGTGAAAATTTTGAAATGTTATTGACAATTTTGAAATTTTTTTGAAATTTTTTGAAATTGTTGTGAAAATTTTGAAATGTTTTTGAAAATTTTGAAATGTGTTTGAACATTTTGAAATGTTTTTGAACACTTTGAAATGTTTTGAACATTTTGAAATGTTTTTGAACATTTTGAAATGTTTTGAACATTTTGAAATGTTTTTGATGAACATTTTGAAATGTTTTTGAACATTTTGAAATGTTTTTGAACATTTTGAAATGTTATTGAACATTTTGTAATATTTTGAGTTACAAAATGCGGACAATTCCCCAACATTTTCGCGGAATTTGTTGGGGAGAAGAAACAAAAACAGAAACAAAAACCGGCTAAGAACAAGAAGTCCACGGATGGACGGTAGCCCGGGTCACGGAAAAGATCGCATAATATGCCTTTAAATGTTGGGTTCTTCTATATTCACATCACTGCCATTGGGCTATCCCCCTATATATGAAAGACATGACTGTAATATTCGGGTCCACATGGGATGTGTAGGATGTGAATTTCACATGGGGTTAACCTCCGCATGGATGATTCCATTTGAAATATACACTCTCTGTGTGGAAGATTAAGGTCATGTCTTCCATTGGGGGTGTATGGAATTTAAACGGAACAGCTCATTTATGCGGTGAATGGACTCTTTCTTTCTCCAATTAGTTAACACATTCGGAAATCCGACTGTTAGTCTTGAGGCGAAGCCAATTCATCATGTGTATATCACACTATACTATTTAGTAAGCTTCAATTTGGTTTGGATACACACACATTCAAAGTAAAATACACGTGTGCTTGAATCGGGGGCTTCAAACACACACTATTGAACTTTTATAATTTAACAATCCACGCGCCCCGTATCATTCTTAAATGCCGCCGTAAGCACAACAGATTATCCCAATCCGATTGTATAGGAAAGCTGTTCTTTTAACAAAGTATCACTTTCAACCAAATGAATTTTGATATTAAATTTGTCTTAAAATGGCTTGAAGGGAGGATAATACCCAAATAAAGGCAACCTCTCAGTGTTCAAGTGTTGTACTTCCGACATTGTTGGATGGTTTGCTAAAAAGCGAAAGTGCGATGTGCACTTTTTTATTGTGTCTATGCTCTATATCATATCAGGGGTGGGCAACCTAGCCGGCGAGATGTCTCAAGAAAGAGAAAAAAATCGATCTATTTTACATCATCACAAAAATGAGCTACCTGCTTAGCATTTATCGACACAATTGTACGATGTTCCTCAACGTGCGTAGGTCTATTTTCCCCATTAATTGTCATCTGTACTGTATTGAGATTACGTTTTTGTGAAGATATATTATTAAGCAAACACACCTATTGCTTGAAAGTCTTCGGAATCAAAGGTTTGAAATCAACAGCAGGTCATTGCCAGAAAATTTGGTTTGGTGCGGCCCAGTAATTTTTTCAGTCCTCATATCTGGCCCATTTCTTTCAAAAAGGTTGCCCACCCCTGCTCTATATGTGTGCAGTGTGCCACAAATTAATTCATGCTTAAATGGTTCTTGAATGGCACGTATTACATGCATTATGCATGCAATGAACTGTGTTCTATTTATGTTTACATTGTCTATCTTACACTGCAAAAACTACAGAACACATCGACGCGTAGAGAACACGTCAAGAACATGTCAAGAACGCGTCTGGACTCTGGACGTGTTCAAAAAATGTAACAGATTTATAACATGTTCCTGGCCGTTACAGATGTGTTCTTGAAGTTGATGTGTTCTAGAAATGGCCCTTGAACACATGCAGAACACATGGTGATGCGTCAAACAATCTAGAACACCTACAGAACACATTAGAACATTAAAGAACACATCTGAACACATGAACATGTTCTATATCTAAATATGAATGTTTTGTTTCACTGCAGTCATCCAGTCGTTGAGAATAAAATGATATAATATAAGACTAATACTGGAACTTACTTTTACAACTGCTTTACATTTGGACGCTTCCGACACATGCTGAACGTGTGTAGAACACGTCGGAATGTGTTCTGTGAAGCGTCTGATGTGTTCTGTAGTTTTTGCAATGTAAAACTTTAAAAGTTTCTACTCAATTTGTTATGAATGGGATGTCAAATTGCCCATTAAATGTATATCTAAGATTTTTGACACTAACTGGTTTCAAATTATCTAACAGTAAGTTAACATTGATCAGGAATTTAATGTGTTTACGTGTAGTTCATCGCAGACAAACAGTAGGCCTATTTACACTTTCCACGCGGCAGGCGTCTCGCGGCAGACGACATTTGAAAATTCCACAAAATGTTTAAAAAATGTCAGAATTGTTAAATGTCGTCACCATATTTGGAATCACCATGCGAAATGCATTGAAATGAGTACCGACATGCCAGGTACTGATTCAGTAATCCTTTGGATATGGCCTAGACCTTGAAATTTGGGCAAGGTTTCTGAAAAATGTGTTTTGTATGTGGTAAAACTAATAGCCGCATGGAAAGTGTTACATAATTAAGACGTATAGGCCTACATGCTCCGTTTATGGAATCAAGTCCCTTAAATAATATTTAACTTCATGGCAGGCAATATCAACCAAATGTTGCGATATATATATAACGCCCATATACTATTTGACAAAACAACTAACGAAGTTGTCATAAATAAAAACGCGGCACATTTTATTATATAAAAAAAAATCATTTTTATGTTTCCTGTGCCTGCAGACACAATTAGATCATTTGGCGCGCCAATTTCATATCAAAATCTCTCATATTATGATATATTTTGAAATAAAATCATCTGCACATCAAGTTCATTCATACTTGGTGTATTAGATAATCGTGGCCTATGGCGTCTCGTAATATATGGTGTCGATCGACGGAACGACTAAGCATGCTAAGTGCAATTACACCCACAATGCTGCTGCATGTGAGATGTAATTTTTTTTACAAAATTGTTGGAAGAAACAATGTCAAATTTCATGAACGTCCCGGTCGGGTTTTTCCGTACTACGCGGCTGGCTATCAGTTTTACCATTTCAAAACAATTGTTTTTTCTTTCTCGAAACATTTCCCAATTTTCAAAGCCTATCTTAAGAATTACTGAACCAATACTACTAGTACTAGGCATGTTTCTACTTATTTTAAAGCACTTCTCACGGGACTCCAAATATGGTAATGAAATTGAACTGTTTTGACACTTTTGAATCATTTTTAACTTTTGGAAGGTCGTCTGCAGACACCTGCCGCGTGGAAAGTGTCATAATATTACTATTAGTGTATATAGGGGGTCGAATATTCTTGACACCACGGAAACGATGTGAATATTGATAATAAAAATAAAAAAATCCAGGAGTTAGCGGTCGGGTCAGCGTTTCAATAGCATGAATAGGGGATGGGATCAGAATAGTCTAATGATTTCATATCTTTCATGTTGTTGAATATTAATCGCTGTCGACCTCTATTTCCGCCCTTCCTTTTTTTGAGGACATTTATCAATTTCATATACTTAAAATAAGTTCCCGTGGTAACACGTGGGAACAAGCCCGTTTAGGGATGAAAAGTGTGCCAATTAAACACAATATTTTGTCCACTATCACCGCATTTACAGTGATCCTGATCCTGCCAAAGGGGACATTCGGACAGATCAAGTTATTTTATTAAATCGCCTATATTCAATTTTTAGTCCGCTATCACAATAACGGTATTAGGCCACGTAAAAAACCTGTTCTACGGCCTTACGGGCCCAACTTGTTTGTTTCGAATTTTGCAATTATTTGATTAATTTTGTATTTGTTTGAATGTTAGATTTTTTAAAAATGTTTGATATATTTTGAAATTGTTTTGAACATTTCGAAAAATTGCTGAACATTCACCAAAATGTCCCGATTTCTTTTTGGGAGAAAAAGAAGAAAAACCGCCCGACCGACCAACCCTATCTGAGAGTGGTCCGTTTGCTCGTAGAACGAGGTGCTTTTTTCGTGGCCTAAGCTAAGAGCATTTGTTATTATCATGGCGATAATTATATTATATTACAAATCTGCCCGGAGAGGAAAATTGAATTTAACTTTCAAGTCAATTGTCGTCTTCATTAGTTTTGTTGCTGTAGGCAAACTGCGACTATATATGGGGATGATCCTTTAGTCAACTAAACCGATGTGTTCTTTCTTCAAAGAGGCGACGAACCTGTTCTATGCCCCACCAGTAAATAAAATTCGAGGAAAAAAAATCCTTTTTCGATCTGATTTTTTGTTTACAATTTCATTGAAATGTTTTGATTTTTTTAATTTGTTTTAAATGTTTTGAAACCTTTTGGAATTGTCTGAAAATTACCACAAAAAACACCCAACCGACCGACTCAAGGGGGGGGGAGGTCCGTACGCCCATAAGAACAGGGTGTTTTTCGAGTAGCCCAAATATGATCAAACTTAAACTGTATTCAATTGCAACTTTCAATTTTGGGCCCTTGATTTCAAATTAAAAGTTAAAATACAGGGTCAGTCAAAAAAAACTGCAATAGTGGAAAGAAGCAATTTTGTTTTCAAAACCAGAATAAATTTTAAAACTTTTTAAACGTTGCAAGAATGACATATTTAATATAACTTTGTGTGAAAAAATGAAGTCGATCGCATTTTCCGTTTGGCTTTGGTGACCCTCTTTGCTGCACAACAAAATTTACATGTTGTCCACGACATGCACGAGCACAGTGATTTTCAATTGAAATTGCACACGGCATTGCATTTTCATATTTGAATATCCCGCCACCAAAAATTGGAAAATGTCAGTTTTTTATTAAAATTTAGAACATTATAAGCATTTCATAGCATGGGTAGGGTAAATTTATTATGTTAACTCACATGTAAACAAGAAAGGATGCATCAAATTCCAATAATGTCACAAATGTGCTCAAGCTTCCAAATTTGAATGAGAGACACATTTTGCGATCTGATGCATATTTTGGGTATCTCGTGGACAAACGTGTGAAATAGGTGCACGGGTAAAAAGGTTCACCAAAGGCAAACGGAGAATGATATTGACTTCATTTTTTCACACAAATTTAGTAACAAATAGGGTATTCTCTTATAACGGTTAAAAAAATTCAAACTTCAACTTAGTTTTTAAAACAAGATGGCTTCTTTCCACTATTGCAGGGTTTTTTTACTCACCCTGTACAAAAACCATCCCCTATCAAAATTACATCTTTATCGGCTTGGTGCTCCCGGATAAGAGGAATCTTCGAAAATGAGTTCGCACAACAGTAAATCACTCCTTATTCTGTGCAATGGTAGCAAATTCCGGCAAAAACAAAAAACGATTTTGTGATCATTGGGGTCCTTTGGAATGGAATCAGTTTTGGCGTGAGAGTAGCATGATATTAATAAAATAAAATAAAACCTCTTGTAGATTGCTCAGGATATTGCAAAATGTAGATTTTCGATTTTACAGAAAAAATATCACGTGGATGAACACACTTACTTGCTCAGCATGCTGAAAGGCGGTCACAATTTAAGGCGAGCGTTTGGGCTTAAAATAGGGTTTTTTTAAATGATCATATCGTAAAAATCTAATTGGAAGACGTAACGATACTTGTTGACGATTTTATTAAAATTCAAAGCACATGAAGCATGATCTAGTGATTGCAAGCATTCACGACGACGTGCCGAAAATGGGTATTAGCCTAAGCCTAGTGCGAATAAATTAGGCTGATTTGACATGGACATAATACTGAATAGTTCATGTCCTGTGATCTATCCTCCACCAATAGAATCACATAAATATGTTTATGTATTATATAATATTGACTATTTATATCTTCATCCCAGATAGCAAGACTACTTTGGGCCAGTGGCCCAACAACAATACAAAAACACCAATGATACGAGATGTAAGATATTATGTATATACTGTAGTTAAATAACATGTTAAAAGAAATTTCAGATTCACTACCAGAGGGAGTGGTCTATGTAGCTCTGCTGCATCGCCCAGAATTCCCATTTCAAGTTACCGGTTCACCACCGAGAGGAAGTTATGTATGTAGCTCTGCTGCATCGCCCAGAATTCCCATTATTTGCCTACCACGTGTTGCTATTCAAAATTGCTCAATATATAATAAAAACTTGTCACAAATAAGCAACAATTTGCATTAAAACACCCAAAAAATATGGGTACATTTGATAAATTAAGCAACAGTTGCTATACAAGTATATGCTCAATATATAATGAAAACAATTAACAAATTAATCAACAGTTGGTATTAAAATGCCAAACAAATGGGTAAATGATAATACCCAACTGTTGTGTAATTAAAATTGTGCAACTGTTGAGTACCTGGAATTGTTCAACTGTTGGTGAAAACATGTTTTCCAACGTTGGGTAAATGTTACGCAACTGTTGAGCGGTTGCATACTTCAACAACGTTGTGTAAAATGTTGAGTAAATATTTAAGCAACCTTTTTGCAGTGTAGGCCTATATAATTGTGGAAAGAAACAACATTTAGCGCAAATACAAAGTAACAACGTATAAAGATACATTATATCCAAAGACAATGTTAGAATGCAGGGTGGTTCAATAAAACGTTGACAGTTTTTTTAATCCTTTTTTTTAATTCTGTAGATTAAAAAAAATAACCTGTGGACAGAGTGAAATGGGACAGACTTTGTTCAAATAGCTGTTATTTTGCAACCGTAAGGTTATTTGTATATTTTCGGCATAGATGGTCAGGATCATATAGTTGATGAATATTGAAAAAGATTTTTTTTAAATCTACAGAATTTTTTTAAAAAATGGCTTCAATATGAATATTTAGGCCAATTGAAACAAATAATTCGATTATCGTAGCCCTCCCTCCTCACTTTCTGGGATGTGGTAATTTTTTGTTGTTGTTGTAATTTTCAAAAAATATTGAGTTTCTAATACTGAAATATTAATGGTTGATAGGGCCTATGCCTAATCAATTAATTATGTATTAATCAACTTACAGTCACTTTCAATTGTTTTATACACCTCTTAGTAGTCTAATCTTAAACTTGAACATAAAAGAGCCTCACCGTTTTCCGGATGCTGCTGAAAGGACAATATGAATTCTGCATAAAAACAGACATATTTATGTGTCAATTTAGTCGGGAATTTAGTAAAAGATATATAAATGAAAAACCACCCTCCCTCCCTCTTCAATTTTCGAATGCCCGTACTACGAGAATCTAATAATTATTTTTAAGTGGCCTAAAGTCCGTAACATTGTAGAGAAAAACAACCTCGATTACCCTTGGCGTTACCATAGTAACCAGTCATCGATTATCGGTTATCTTTCACTTTCAGCTCAGATCGACAACAGTTACCCTCAACTCTTTTTTGGATTTACGAGTGAACACGTTTTAATTGGCAAACAGCAACTTGAAATAGACGCAATTACGGGTGCTATCAGCGATGTCGATATTTCACGCCATCGCCCCGCTCATCATCATCATCACCGGTCTCGTCGTCGTAGTCATTGGCCGTAAACGACGCGCTCGCTCGCTGGCTTGTGCTGCATGCATGAGATGAAACAGTCCATAATAGCGCAGTCAAATCAAAATACTAAAACGAAACGAGGCATTTACAGAAGCGCAAAAAAACAATGAAATATAATACATTTATAAAATAAAACATAAGTAAATAATAATAAATATAGCCAAGGAACAAAATCGATGGATATTACTAACGCTTTTAACGCTTAGCATGATTAGTTTTACCATTATGCAAAACAGATTTTATCAGAAACCTTCCATAGTTTCTGACTCGGTGGCATTACGCAAATGTTGACTTTCTAGTAAAGTCCTTGTTGGTTCACTGTCATTTTTGCTAATAGATTGTGTTGAGGGAAGGATCTTAATAAAAGATTGAAAATATTCAATCTAATAAAGAGTGAAATTTCAATATATCGGACTGAAATGTCACTCTATTACTATTACTATTACTATTACTATTAGATTGAACATTTTCAACCTGTTAAGCTCCTTCCCTCAGCAATCTTTAAGATTGACTTTTTTGCGTGACGTCATTTACATGAATGAACCGCGTTAACAAATTGGCCTACATTCAACAACGAGTGTGTCTTGAACAAAGTTACTCTCTAAATGTAAAAGAGCCAAAACTCACTATTTGAGAGCTCGTGTGAATTTCGCTCTATTTGGAGTGATGTGCCACTCGTTCGGAGTGAGTTTTCACTCTTTTCAGAGTTATTTATACCCTGAAAAGAGTGGAAATCACTCTTAAAAGAGTGAACTTCACTCTAAAAAAAGAGCTGTCCCGCCATCCACGAGCTCTCTAAGCGTGAGTTTTAGCTCTTTTACATTTAGAGAGTATTATTCCCGACATGATTAATGGCAGATAATCCAAAATATGAATAACCTTTAATTGTTGATCTTTGTTGAACTGCTGATGATGTTGACAATCGAAGATCTTGATAATTCACCAAAAGTTCAAGAAATTTATGAACACAAAAAAACACCCGACTGACCGACCCTATATACCTGAGAGATCCGTTTGCTGCTCGTAGAACAGGACAGGCAGAGACAGGTGGTTTTTTATGTTGAATTTTGTATTTAGCTCCATGAACGGCTTCTGAAGAAACAGGTGGCTCTATAGCATATTGTCAAGCTTTAGGTGCGTTTACTGGAAGCTAAAACCTATAGTCCCAAAACAGCTTTAACTGGACCAAATTCTTCAAGTTTGATAAAGAAAATAATATAGAAAACCGGTAAATAAGGCGTTTAATCATTGAAATAGGTATAGTGGGTGGACAATGCCGATGAAAGCTGGGTTTCAATGGAGATGAGAAAATGCCTTAGTGGTTTCTGAAATGATAAAGATACGTACATTCAGCTATAATTCCCCATGTTTTCGCTATGAAAAGAATAGGGGAGAGCGGGGCTGGTACATCATCGGGGCAGGTTCGCCCACCACCTGACCACGTGATTCTCATCATCATGATCATTGCGGCAACTGGTTGAATTTGACAAACGACGAACACGTAATATATTCCGCTGTTTCCTGTGCGAGCTTCCCATGGTAACATGGCAGATCATCTCCGTTTAATGTTTGTCAAATGATCATCTATATCTAAAAAACAGTTTTATATCACAAAAGTGAATTTTCTTCCATTTTTGATATTGTTTTTTCTTCTAAATATATATTAGTACAGAAGATTTTAATGTAATTCATCATTAGGTATAGGTATGGGATAGGTTATGGATTTGATGCAGTTATAAACCCGTCATTGTATGTGGGACGCATGGTTACCGAGTCAATGCACTTATTGTACTATTGGGGCACATTCGCCCTTTCATGATGGGGCATGTTCGCCCATGGGGATAATTTCAAAATTGTAATTGACTTCCTGTAGCCTATTTGTAATGATAAAAATAGCTATCTGAAATGGAGTAGCCCTAACATCGGAAGATAATGTTTTAAAATGTGGTGTTTATTATCATTTTAAAATTCTAAACGAGTATCGCCAAAATGACCCCACCCTTTTGGACTCCCTTAAGTTTTATTTTGGAAAAAATCACATAGCATAAACAAATGGGTATATATTTTTGTTACATAGGCCTACTCCTTCGTGAAGCCTAATTATTATGAGCCCATGGAGAACTTGCCCCGGCCTATGGACGAACCTGCCCTTGGGTGGGGCAAGTTCACCATTTTGAGACACCTGTCTTTATCCTTTACTCATCCCTTTAACATATTTAACACTTTCCACGCGGCTATTAGTTTTACCATATACAAAACAGATTTTTCAGAAATCTTTTTCTATTTTCAAAGTCTATCTCAAGGATTTACTGAACCAATTCTAGGCATGTTTGTACTTATTTCAATGCATTTTTCATGGTGATCCCAAATATCGTAATGAAATTCGATGATGTTGACATTTTTAAAACATTTTGTAAAATTTTGGAATGTCGTCTGCAGCCGCCTGCCGCATGGAAAGCGTTAAGTTAAAACATAGGGTACTGGAATTGTGGTCGTATGTAGCCAAGATATCAATCAATCGATTAATGTCAATAGGTCCATTCAAGGCTTTAACATTGACGTCTCTAAGCCATTTCAAATGAAAATGGACCGAGCACTCCCCGGTCTCCCCTAATTTTAGAGCAAAAGGCTTCAATGCACGCAAATACACTAATACAAGCAATCATATGGGATGCTTTCCAAGGACTAGTATGATTGGAAGCAATTATAAGCTTATACATAACACTTTGAGGTGTCTATACACTAATAGAAAATTACAGTCTGACATAATTATTAATTTAAAATTAGACACTGATATAGACCTGACAGATGCTGCCTTTATATGGAGCACTGGTTCAGAATTCCAACCACACATGCAACCAATTTACAGCAATCAAAATAGGCCTACAACATTACTCTTGAAGTTACTTTTTTATGAAGCCTTTGCCTATACACACACAACCATTATTTTCTACAACCACAACCCTGTAAAATGGTGTCTTGGCGACTTTTTGAAGTCATGTCTTGCAAATAAAATAAATCTTAATCAATAAAAAACATTAACAAATATTTGGCTGAAGACACGAGCCAAGACGCATGTAGGGGAATTGTACATTATATGAGACACGTCTTCAGGAAAGTCATGTCATGACAGAAGACACAAACTCAAGATAGGCCCTATGTCTCAAAATTGGCTTCAATAGACATGTCTTACATTTTAGACGTGTCTTGCATCATGTGCATGGAGATACTACTTTGCGGGACATGTCTTGCAGCGCATAGAGACGTGACTCGTGTTTTACTGGAGACATGTCTCAAAACTGGCTTCACCAGACATGTCTTGGCTCGTGTCTTCAGCCAAATATTTTGCTATGTTTTTATTGTTTAAGACACGTTTATTTGCAAGACATGGCTTCAAAAAGTCGCCAAGACACCATTTTTACAGTGAATGTAAGAAAACATTGTTCGAAAACTTTATAGTTGACGATGTAAAGTGTAATTCTCCTCCTCCCTATAACTCTGATCAATGTTGAATCCAACAGTGTCCACCATCAGCACATGATCTCGCAACATTGATGTTTGGGGAAGGGGGTTTGGGGTTTGGGGTACGAGAGGAAGTGGATACTTCAGGCTTCCATAAACAAGTTTCTATTTTCACGTTTCTCAAATAGCGTGGGTTTTCTGACAAACAGCATGGCAATTTAAAACTTTCCACGCGGCTAGTATAGTTTTACCATACAAAAACAGATTTTTCAGAAACCTTTCCCAATTTTCAAAGTCTATAGCTCAAGGATTACTGACATGACTGACCCAATACTAGGCATGTTTGTACTTATTTCAATACAATTCTCATGGTGATTCCAAATATGATAATGACATTTTTGAAAAAAAATTGTGAAATCTTGGAAAACGGTCGTCTGTATACGCCTGCCGCATGGAAAGCGTTAAAGGTCAGTGTTCGAACACATTTTTTCTATGATTATGATGATTGCAGACGCATGAATCAAATGGCAGTTGGGTTCTGGCCTTAGAACTATTTTATTATCTCCCCATTGATCATGCTGATGATATCTTCATCTTTTCCATCCGTCCACAAAATGATCAATTACTTTGGCGTTCAAAAACCAATTTATTTAATTTCTCATTTCAAATAAGCAATTTGCGACCGATTTATGAATTAAATAAATATAATAGAAATGTCTTTAACTCATCCTTAGTCTATAGATTTCTCTTCGTGTCGGCTTTAATGTGACAAATCATTGTATCGCTAATATAAAAGAGAGCTGTGAGTTTAAACCCCCGGGGAATTGATTGTCTAATACAAAAATACCACACAACTTTTGTACATTGTTAAAGTAAATCGCAAAGTATTGAATTTTTTTTGCAAATATAAAAAAAGCATTATCGACAGACACTTTATTAGAAGATCACTTTGGCGGAACTTAACGTTTTATTTATTATTCTTTACGATAAAAACAGTGAATAGAATATCTATAAAATGCTTGACTGTTCAATTTGCACTTTGAGAAGTTGGGGTGTTAATAAGCATAGGCACTTCAATAGCTTTAAATGCATCTTTATGATTGGTCGAGAGATGTGAACGCATCTATATCTAGCGAGCGAAATGCAAAATCCTCTGATGGGCAAATGAGCAATCGATGTATTTTTTGAACCATTGAAACTCCCCCAAACCTTTCCGAATTTGTTTTTCTTTATGTTTTAGTTTTTTTATTAGATTTTCTATCAATTTGGTGCAATGAAATTAATAGAAATTCACTTTTAAATTGAGTTACCTGCATGGGTGTGACTCCCATTAGAATTCTATACACTCCATGTGCAAAGACGTTTCCAGGACTGTTTTGATGGGGGATGTGCAAGTGATGTGAGAGGAGCGAGTGGCGGATGGGTTCAGGGCGCTTTTGGAAGCTCGTGGGTTTTAGCAGTGACAGTTAACTGTCACTGGTTTTAGAGATGTTAAGGCAAAAATTCAGGATTCTGAAGCAGTAATTTTGGCATTTTCTCACATACCAACTAAAACAATGATTTCCATACATAAGTTAAATCCAAGCACAAAGTGTGCCCATTCGAATTCTTACTTAACAACATCCACACCAAGTGGGTGGGGTTCAGGGGACCACCTTTAACATGTTTTTAAGGCCCCTGGTGGTGTTCAGTGCTCACTCGGGGCAAAGCCCCATGGACACTCCTGGAATTCAGGCATTTTTAGAGGCAACAAGTCAGCATTCTGAAGCAGCAATGTTGGCATTTCTCACATATTTACTAGTACTAACTAGACAACATGTTTACAACAATCTGTTTATCCGAGGATATTATTATTAATATTGACCAACAAATCGCGCGAAGCCATGTCCTAATTATGTTGGTTTTAATTCGACGGTATAGCCCAAGTATTAACGAAACGCACGAAGCCATGTGTTATATTCTTAAAATTCTGCATGGATGCCCATAAAATGTTTGGATTGGCTAATTATTGTTACACATCGCGTGAAGAAAGAAAACCCGATTCATTCGAGATTGTGCACATCACCTCTATTCGAGCTTATGTGTACTCACAAAAAAGAACATTAATTTCTACTCCGCTCTATTCCTGACAGATTTCCTATCCAATCAATGACTTGATCTCATCGCCTGTTATACAAAATCGTCCTTCAGAGCGGATATTGGCCGGTAAACTCTCCGTCTTAAACAAAGTATCATTTCGATCCAGAGAACAAACTACACTATTGCTCTTTTGTGTAAACTCTACCAAACGGTGGTAACGCGATTATCTTGTTATGAAGCGAGGCGTTAACTTTTAAACAGCTTAAAACTATCCGCCTTGAAGACCGCCGATTATTATGATTATTGACAGTTTTATTGATAATTGATAGGTGCAATTTTTATTGGGATGTTTGAATTTCATTTGGGTTTCTTTTTTTGTTTTGTTATGTGAGTTTAACAGGAGGCTTTGATCGAAAGTTATACAATGAAAAATAAATTGCTTTGCTTTAGTGCAGGTCTTAATTTGTTTAGTCCATGCGTTGTGCGTGTCTGGTCAACTGAAGTAGGGTTTAAAATACCGATAGCCATTTAAATTACATTCTGAACATGTTGACAATCTTACGTACGAGCATATGCTTTGGTGGCAGCTCAATTGTCAGCTTTATTGTATCACTCAGTACTATAATTAACCTATACTACCCAGTGATTGGCCCAGTTATCAACGTGGTCTATTTATCAGCTGCTATCTACTGAAGATAGCAATGTTTGGTGCAGTTATCAGCTGCTATCTACTGAAGATAGCAAATGCGTGGCCTAGTAATCAGCTGCTAGCTAATGTATATACCGTAGCAATGTTTGGTCTAGTTATCAGCTGCTATCTACTGAAGATAGCAATGTTTGGTCTAGTTATCAGCTGCTATCTACTGAAGATAGCAATGTTTGGTCTAGTTATCAGCTGCTATCTACTGAAGATAGCAATGTGTGGTCTAGTAATCAGCTGCTATCTACTGAAGATAGCAATGTTTGGTCTAGTTATCAGCTGCTATCTACTGAAGATAGCAATGTTTGGTCTAGTTATCAGCTGCTATCTACTGAAGATAGCAATGTGTGGTCTAGTAATCAGCTGCTATCTACTGAAGATAGCAATGTTTGGTCTAGTTATCAGCTGCTATCTACTGAAGATAGCAATGTTTGGTCTAGTTATCAGCTGCTATCTACTGAAGATAGCAATGTGTGGTCTAGTAATCAGCTGCTATCTACTGAAGATAGCAATGTTTGGTCTAGTTATCAGCTGCTATCTACTGAAGATAGCAATGTTTGGTCTAGTTATCAGCTGCTATCTACTGAAGATAGCAATGTGTGGTCTAGTAATCAGCTGCTATCTACTGAAGATAGCAATGTTTGGTCTAGTTATCAGCTGCTATCTACTGAAGATAGCAATGTTTGGTCTAGTTATCAGCTGCTATCTACTGAAGATAGCAATGTGTGGTCTAGTAATCAGCTGCTATCTACTGAAGATAGCAATGTTTGGTCTAGTTATCAGCTGCTATCTACTGAAGATAGCAATGTTTGGTCTAGTTATCAGCTGCTATCTACTGAAGATAGCAATGTTTGGTCTAGTTATCAGCTATCTACTGAAGATAGCAATGTTTGGTCTAGTTATCAGCTGCTATCTACTAAAGATAGCAATGTGTGGTCTAGTTATCAGCTGCTATCTACTGAATATAGTAACTTGTGGTCGAGTTATAGCTGCTATCTATTGAAGATAGTAATGTTCGGTTTAGCTATCAACTGCTTTCTACTGAATACTAATGCGGGTCCATTTATCAGCTGCTATCTACTGAAGATAGTAATGTGTGGTCAAGTTACCAGCTGTTATACTGACTATACTAATGTGTGGTCTAGTTGGTTTCGTAGTTGGTTTCGTTGGCTTTTACACACATTTATCAACCGGAAGATAGGTTCAAATAGTATTGAAATATTACATAAATCTTTAACAAACAAATCATAATTTTGACCCGGCCGGATGAGGGCAACACGACTCTTTTTTTTGGCCTCATCAGCTGTTATGTACTGAATATCGTAATGTGTGATTTAATTAGCAGCTGCTATCTATACTGAAGATTGTTATGTGTGTTCTAGTTCTCAGCTGCTATCTATACTGAAGAAAGCAAAGTATGGTCAAGTTATCAGCTGCTATCTACTGAATATATTAATGTGTGGTCTAGTTATCAGCTGCTATATATACTGGAGATAGCAATGTATGGTCTAGTTATCAGCTGCTTTCTACTGAATACCAATGCGGGTCCATTTATCAGCTGCTATCTACTGAAGATAGTAATGTGTGGTCTATTGTCAGCTGCTATCTACAGAAGATAGTAATGTGTAGTCTAGTTATCAGCTGCTATATATACTGGAGATAGCAATGTATGGTCTAGTTATCAGCAGCTGCTATCTACTGAATACCAATGCGGGTCAATTTATCAGCTGCTATCTACTAAAGATGGCAAGGTATGATCTAGTTATCAGCTGTTATATACGTCATTTGTATAATATATACTATAGATAGCAATGCGGGGACAATTTATCAGCTGCTGTCTACTGAATAATTATAGCAATGCGGGTTCATTTATCAGCTGCTATCTATTGAAGATAGCAAAGCGGATCCATTTATCAGCTGCTATCTACTGAAGTAACTTTTTATTTACGCTTGAGATGTTGCCATCAAATCTTGTCGAATGGCTATACTTTCATGATAAATATCTTAAAATCCGTATTAGTCGATAATTGATAATTAATCAAATAATCCAATCCATCATGGTGACAGACATTCAAATCATAGTTTGTTTTGTTTATCATTTCTTTGAGTACTATAAGCCATAATAATACACGTGATTGATTTATTAATTGCTTCTGGATCAACAAACATTCAAGGTTTGGTAGCCTCATTGTCTTCAGAATTGGATTATTAATATTTTCGTAGAAAGCTAAAGCTGTCGATTTTTTAATCACTGGTGTAATGAGTCCAAAATGAACAATTACTACATAATCATAAGATACCGGCTTATCGATAATAATTGATTTTAAAGGACGCGCCTGCAAGAAAACAAAAATAAAAATAGACAAGTCACCGGGGGGGGGGGGGGGGGGGGGTAGGGAGAGGTTTCATTTTAAATTGACATATAATCAGGCGATGGTGGCCATGCGATTTCAGTAGTGGCAAGACCCCTGGTATCGTAAGAACACC
This sequence comes from Ophiura sarsii, assembly GCA_035610835.1. Taxonomy (NCBI): domain Eukaryota; kingdom Metazoa; phylum Echinodermata; class Ophiuroidea; order Amphilepidida; family Ophiuridae; genus Ophiura; species Ophiura sarsii. The sequence goes on along the minus strand of CM069447.1, from coordinate 35,651,747 downwards.
GCAACGGCAACACTGGATTGAACGAGATCTTCCCGCCGCGTTTCTTGAAAAAGCCCTATATTTTCTTCTATTGCAGTTTTATTTCTACACTGGTTCCCTGAGCCCTTTGCTCCGATCCGGGAAAATCTCCGCTAACCAATGGTTAGTGTCGGGCCGTGTGTGTGGAAGACCATAAGCGCAGGGAACCAGCGTATTTTATTTCAAAGTTCATACTTTCAGAGAATTTTTTTTATTTGTATAGTATAAATTGAAATTCCAATATTTAACTAACAAAGAACGTAATTTGTGACAAAAAAGAGACAATAAAGAAAAGTGACCAGCGCGAGTTTTAAATCAACGAAAAAAAATTAATCGGTTGAACAGTGCAATTCCTTATCCACTCGGCCACATTGCTAGTTGTTAAAACAAGTGGCGAATAATCATACAATTATATCATAAGGCCAGAATATCGTCAAGTATTATACAAATACTACATGGTATAGAGGGGAAATAACTATTTTCCCGAGGTACTGGCTACGGGCCTATCACCCCGAACCCGAAAGGTGAGGGGTGATAGGCCCGTAGCCAGTTACCCAGGGAAAATCATGTGCCCTTGATTAGTATTACCCCGATCATACCATGTAGTATTTGTTTTATTACACCTCACTGTGACTCTGGGGATGAGGTTGTAGGGAAATAGTCAAGGCTATTTCCCTAGGGAAATAGTACTTGTGATAGGAATTGGCCAATGAATTGCCGTGATTAGTTCATGAATATTTATGAGGTGTAATAATATGTATTATTGGCCATGTTGGCTATGACTATCTCTTTTCTACCATTTGCGCCTCAAAATTGAGGTGCAAAATATAACATTGTCGGCATTAAATTTAAAATTACCGAACTTGTTCAAAACTGTGGTAAACAAAGAAAACTGTAAAGAAAGGACACTTAAAACTGGTGCCAACTCCATTGGTTTTTGGATTATTTAATTTATTTTATACCATGGAATGTGATATTTAGAATTGTTCGATGGGTATCAGCGATTACGTGTTAAACCAATACGAATTAGCAAATTTAGGCAAATCGTGTCCAGCGTCGTCTGCCTAAAACCTACCTATTCTTAGTATCTCCCCTTCCTTATAAAACGACGTAGACATTGTAGGGGTGTTTCGACTTGTTCCTCTATAAAACTGTTTCCACTCCACAATAATTAATCATTATCTGTAATCATGGTAATATCATTATTATTGGCATGATCGAAGAACCATCTGCATGATCTGGCAAATTCCATTTAGCAAGGAAGGTAGGGCGTAACTAGAGGGAGCAGGGGACATCCCCCGCTTCCAAAAGGATTGCCCACTGTCCCCCCCCCCCCCACCCCCCCCCCCCCCCCCCCAATGAAATGACAAACTCTGTGTTTATATACAACAAATAGTCAGTTAGGCCTATGTCTAAATTATTTTTTAAAATAATTGTTGTGTTTTGTTCTAAAAAATGATTTTATTATTTTTGTCTTGTGATATATCATGAACCGTTTCTTCACATGTCAAAAGATTTATGAGCAAAATATGCCTTTATGCACAAATGAGCCCCCCTCCCCCGATCACCATTACTCCACAGGCTTCTCACCTTTCCTGACTGACATACCGTAGCCTTGTCTAGGCGCCGCTTATGGATTAACGGGTTATTTAGCACAATAGACTGGTGATAGATGCCGATTGTAATTAATTGTTACATATATTAATAAATGATACATTCAATACAATGCAATATAGTATTTATATAAATCACCTTTTGCCTTTACAGCGCTATAAAAGTAATGATATTACAATTAAGGTATAAGCATCTCGCCAAACTGATGGACATTTGATTGACAATTAAACAATTAGCTATTGTTATTTTAATTTAAAAATATGACAAATAAAGATAGCGTTAAGGCCTAGAAAAAGGCAAACGGGGTTTAGTTTATAATGTAGATAAAGTCGATACAGCTATGTCTACATTAGTCTTAAAGCTATCTTAACACCCACAAAGTGCCTTATACCATGTATAGATGAGGTGACATTTGCTGACATTTAGGACGTCCTCTGTTGGTTTGAGACAAAACACACCGGGCAAGAGTTCCTATATATAGTTTACATAGGCCAGATCAGGTTTTCTAACTAGATTGTGGTGTCACAGCAAATTGTTATCAAAACTGTCTTTAAACTTGCTTAGGAATGCTATAAGCTATCGCATTTCACACAAAAAAACTAAAACTAAATGAGTTTTACAATTCATTAGAAAGAAATTTCATGTTGTCTTCATTAACTTTACTGTATATTCTGCCTGGAGGGAAACAACAGAGGATGTCCCATTTGTAAATACATGACATCATAGGTCACCTCATCTATAGGCTACATGGTCTCAAGTCTAATTTTTTTGGAAGAATCCATACAAGTTGTGTTAACAACTATTTTGTAAGGTCACTGATTCGAATCCCGCCGCACTGGCTCATGTGCTTCCTTTTTAATTTGGGATATGGGTCGAGGTCAAGGCTTGTTATGTTTGTTTGGGTTGTGGAACTCGCGTTATAGTTGTGCTGTCACGCTGCTATTTATTTAAAAATAGTGTCGAATATAATTATTTGAATTTTCCTGCATTTTCCTCCAATTTGCCTTTATCTGCCATCTAAATTTAACGGAAAAAAACACTGGTTTGATGACGAACCACCGGATGAAGATGGGTGGGACTACTGGGTCTCTCCTCCATCCATCCCGTCAATCACTATCTCTGTCGTGTTACTATTATCTTCAGTGGATAAGAAGGGAACTTGTACTGCTCAGCCCTTTTATGGCAAAAGAATGTATATTATATGTAGTTTTCTAACAGTATACTTCCTTTTAACATGATCAAAGTTAGCTTTTTTCTCCATAAAACATGTAGTGGTAAAAGGCAGTAGATTACTTTTATTGTCTTTACAAGTTGCAACCTTTTCCTAAGTGAGGATTATTGAACCAAGTTAACACAATCCATGTTAAAAGGAAGTATATCATTAGGAAAGTACATATAAGATACGTCCTTTTGACATAAAAGGGCTGTGCTATCTTCAGTAGATAGCAATAAGTAGTACATGTATAATACCAGTGCATGTTTTAGGAATAGTTAAATTGATTTAAAAAGCACCTCATATGTATAGCACTGATATATATGCTTAAACACTGTCTCATGTAATCACGGTTATCATAGTGATGCAAATATATAGATAATTCCTCTAATGTTATGTTCATGCTTTTGAAACTTCGAATTGGCAGGGCATTTAGATGGACTGGAGTATCGGAGCATCAATGCACTAAAATGTTACATAGGCTAAGTATAATGTTATGTTTATTTCATCATCATTTAAAGGGGCCGGGGCGATGATTATGAAATATAAAAAACTGTAAATTATAATACAAATTAACTACCAAAAAGGAAAATTGTTTTTGCCCAACCCTTTGAAACGTCTTTAAGTGCATGTTAATAAATGTTAACAACACTATAGATGGGGTGACAGCAATGTTTATAAACAAAGCAACGGTCGAAGGGACTGGACTGTCGATACATGCTCGAGGGAACAGCAAGCATAAGACCATAACACTGTCCACTTATTGCCCTTGATAATGCTTTGGCGCGAGTTTTAAAAGCACGAGTCCTAAACCAAACATGATGCGCGCGCACACCGCCGGGCAAAAAACAATGGCAACTGCCAACCAAATGCCCGGCGTGACGTCACATGTCACCCCATCTATTGAAACGGTTGAGTAGCAACGATGAGTTTGTAGAGATGGGGTTTATTTATATAAAGAGCAGAAACAAGGTTGTAAATCACAAGAGCGTTACAACAACAAAAAATGTTCCGGTATTGGCATTGACAATGACATAATCTCTTATACGTTGTAAGGAGATCGTAAGGAGATCACCCGCGATCATACAGCCCCCGTAGTTTTCCCGAGTAACATAATTGTCCCCAGGCAAATATATATTACTGAACTAAATCCCACGTACTACTTCATTATCCTTAAATCTATCTATCATATAAAACAGTGACACTTCCAACTGACAAAATCACCCAACTGTTATCCACGGGCAATTAAACCCGGATACAGCGCTATTGGTTTGAGGTACACCAGAAATTGACGATCGCTCCAATCGATATTATTGATTTTGATACCGTTGGTAGAGCGACGTATAACGTCGAGCGACTTGATGGTGTTTGCATCGATCTTAACGCGATGACAAGAAGCTGATGGGGTGAAATGTCATTGATGATGAAAAACGACCAAAATTAGACAAAGTTAGAGTAGTTTCTCGCTTTGTGTTGCAAACCGTTTTGTGAACAACTTTATATATCAAAGTAGAGGATAGAGCGCATGATTTCACCGGTAGATTGCTCTACGTAAGGGACTCATATATAGTTGTCAACGTAAAAAGCCTAAATCCAACGGAACCAGGAACAAAACACACCAAGGATCAGAAAACAAACAAATATATACAAGAAGAGGATATCTCAAGAATGTAAAATGCAAAGAGTAAAAGCAAAAAATACCAACGGCAATGACGAGGGAGAATAATGCGATAAAACAAAGAAATAACAAAAAAATAATAACACACAATATGCACTGGGACAAGCAATCCCTTCATCAGGGTCAAAATATAAGAACTAAAGTGGTAAGAACTATAAAGAAGATAATGAATTATAGACAAGTCCACCACTCCCGCCACCACTGTAGTATAATTATAGCACAATGCCAGTATGTTGCCTATGGTAGTTCTAGTCAGACACTGAGTTTGTGCTTGTTCTTTATAGGAATTCCGAAAAGGTATTAAAACTCTAATTCTTTCTGCCATACCTTGGAACAAGAAACAATCATTTTCTCACTTTATCTCAAGTGAGACTCCCATTTTAATAAAATTGTAATCTCTGAAATGCCTCCGTCAGAGATCTATCCAAACCTGACATTGCCCTGCAAATATAAGGTAATCACGTTGCAGCGATTTGCAGCGCGACTTTTAATGATAATTGTAACTCTTTCAAACGCAATACTTGATAAGTGATGGGTAATCGGTGTTGCCAAACATGGTGATGTCTAATCGGTGTTGCTAACTGATTTTTTGACACAAGTCGCCTAATTTGAGCCGAAATGTAGCCCAATAAAGTTTCTTTATAATAATAATAATAATATGTGGATTTATAATGCGCACTAATCCACCAAAAAATGGTGCTCGAGGCGCGATACAAAAAATAACTTACATTACAACATACATTTTAAAAGTACAACTTAATCTACAATAATTTAACTAAATACAACTTAATAGTATAATAAGTATGTCAATAATGATATCATAATTTGTGGCATACACGAAAAATTAAATCTACAAAATGTAATACTACTAGTATTTGAAATTTTAAAGAAAAATAGCCTATTTATATGTAACCGAAAAAAGCATCCTTTGTCAAATGAGTTTTTAAAAACGTCTTGAACTGTGCCAGGGATGTGCATGATTTAACATGAATGGGTAAGGCGTTCCAGAGACGTGGCGCTGCAATTGAAAAAGCTCTGTCCCCCCAAGAGTGTTTGGACTCGTTCCAAACACTCTTGGGGGGACACAAAGAAGTGACTTGTCGCTGGAACGGAGTGTACGAGTAAGTATGTATGGTTTAAGAAGACATGTGATATACTGCGGTGCCATATCATTTAAAGCCTTAAACAATGAGCAACAATTTGTATACAATTCTGTAACCAACCGGCAGCCAATGCAACTTCTTTAAAACGGGAGTGATGTGAGATCTTTTCCTAGTCTAGAGTGACCAAGCGCGCAGCGTTGTTCTGAATACGCTGAAGACGTGCAATCTGATCTTGAGGAAGGCCAAACAAGAGGGAGTTGCCCATATCAAGCCGGGAGGTTACAAAACTGTGAACAATTTGTTCAGTGGCATGAGGGTTTACATCAGTATAATACAATATAATTAAAACAGACTTGACGATTTGAGTGTTGTGTCATGTAATGTGCACAACTGGGTACGAAGATTCTATACGGGAAAAATCATTTAAAATGTCGCTCAATAGGCGCGGGGATGTTTCTTTCGATCAGAGCGCGGACGCGACGGAAGATAAACGTAATACGGTAACCATATGAAAAATGGGTTATAGATATATCGGTAGGCCTAAGTCATGTGGTGCTGAACACGTGTATAAACTGAATGTTTCGTTAGTAATTCAGCAACATGAAGCTTATTGGATTGGATTATTAGCATGGTAAGCATGGTAAGATCCTTGCATCCATTTCAACGTCATTATCCCTTATAGATCTGTCCCGGTTGGTTCTTCAAAATACTTCTTTTGGGCGCATAATGACCACATTTTTAACAGTGGCAACAGGAATTACTTAAGAAAATGTAATTAGTTCAATATCTTCCGCCGTGTGTTGACGAATCGATTGAAGTAAGACGCTCTGAAGTAGCCACGTGCGTTTTTTATTGCCATGATTGCGATGTTCATACATTGCAGCGGCCGCGACCACGTTATAACCTGTCAGGCTGACCACTGAATAGCGCGACAACGCCAATTCCATGTACACAAAAACTCAACAATGCAATGTAACCTGTTGGATGGATCAAAGTTTAAATTCAGACATGTAACGCTCTTTATTACGTTTTATTTTAGTTGTCTATTATGATATGGGGGAGGATATCGGCTATATAGACCTACTAACTGCTCTACTGAAGATAGCATTTGGTCTAGTTTTCAGCTGATGTCTACTGAAGATAACAATGTTGGTTTAGCTATCAGCTGCTGTCTTATGAAGATAGCACTGAACATATACATACAAACATATAATATACATACCGGTATACAAACGCACCCCATCTCTACAAACACCCATATACATGTACTACAATTATATGGGATGCGCTATAATTCTCCGAAGGGTAAAAGCGCTTATAAAAAGACAAAATAACAAAAGTTAACGTAATAATTCAAAGAGCATGATTAGATGGGGAATAGATATGTTTTGAGTGCCTTCTTGAAGGCAATAACAGAAAACAGACAGCCGAAGGTAGATCCTTCCATAACTTGGATGCACAAACAGTAAAAGCTTTAAGTTTAACTATTGTATTTGTAGGAAACACAACGAAGATGATCCTTGGACGATCTTAAGTGTCTATTTGGAAAATACAATTTGAAACAGGTGGTCCCAGCTTTCTACCGAATAGTCATGCCTGGTATCAGCTGATATCTTCAGAAGATAGCAATGTATGTTCTAGTTATCAACTGCTATCTACTGAAGATAGCAATGTGTGGTCTAGATATCAGCTACTATCTGGTGAATATAGCAGTGGTCGAGTTATCAGCCGCTACTGAAGATAGCAATATGTTGTCTAGTTAACAGCTACTATATCTGCTGAAGATAGCAATGTGTGGTCTAGCTATCAACTGCTATCTCCTGATGATAGCAATGTGTAGGCTAGTTCTTAGCTGATCTGCTTAAGATAGCAATGTGTGGTCTAGTTATCAGCTACTATCTACTGAAGATAGCAATGTGTGGTCTACTATCAACTGCTATCTACTGAAGATAGCAATGTGTAGGCTAGTTCTTAGCTGATCTGCTTAAGATAGCAATGTGTGGTCTAGTTATCAGCTACTATCTACTGAAGATAGCAATGTGTGGTCTACTATCAACTGCTATCTACTGAAGATAGCAATGTGTAGGCTAGTTCTTAGCTGATCTGCTTAAGATAGCAATGTGTGGTCTAGTTATCAGCTACTATCTACTGAAGATAGCAATGTGTGGTCTACTATCAACTGCTATCTACTGAAGATAGCAATGTGTTGGCTAGTTCTTAGCTGATCTGCTGAAGATAGCAATAAGTGTGGTCTAGTTCTTAGCTGCTATCTACTGAAGATAGCAGTGTGGTTTCAGATGCTTACTGAAGATATGATCCCATAGTTATAAACAACTACTGATGCAAATACATGCAACCCAACGATTACTAATTTTCGATTAAAACAATAAAGAGACTTTGATGAAGAACAGCATGTAGCAACGTAACGTGACAAGTCAAAACACGACGAACTCGTACAATCAAACGCGACAATGATGCATTGCCCGCCGAATTATTTATAGGAAATATCGATTTCAACATGGACTTGATTCCACGTGATGGTTGGACCAGACGACTTGAAAAGTACAACTTGAAAGTTGTCAGTAAACATGATGGTAAATACAGTGACAGTTAAGAATAACCATAACAGCTGAAGCTGATAACTTTTAAGTTGTAGTACTTTTCAAGTCGACCACTTACACGCGGCTATTAGTTTTACACAAAGTAAAATCTCAAGAATTACTGAACAAATACTAGACATGTTTGTAGTTATTGTAATGCAATTCTCATGGTGATTCCATATATGGAGATGGAATTAGATAATTTTGACATTTTTGAAAAAATCTTGTGACATTTTGGAACTGTCGTATAGTCAGACGACAGTACCGCCCAAGGTACCGCCGCGTGGAACGGTGTGTTAAACTTATTAATATAAGGGTTATCCTTTGCAGCGATAGCGAAAGATGGACAATTGTAAAAGACAGAGGCCTATGAAAGGAGCCATAGTCCCCCTGGAGCTATAGTCCGGCGTACATACATACACGGAATGAAACGTGAAACTAGCGTTGCGTATAGAGATGAGTGGCCTAAACTTTACGGTACAGACCGGGCTATTGCTCCAGAGGACAATAACTCCTTCTATACCCCGTGTTAGAGACCGTATTTTTGTTAATTTAATTCACGTTTCGCCTGGGTTTTTTCCGAGTCTAATTTTTTATTTTTTTTTTACAACTTAACCCCCGAGAACCACCGGTCGATTGGTCAGAAAGATAGATACATGATTTATTGCACCAATCAGAGACATTTCTACAATAATTGTAACCCTGATAAACAGATAAAGATTGGAGTGAAATATTTTACAAGCTGCATTTTAATTGGCTATTCAAATGAGTATATCTTGCAATAAACCAATCAGAACCACTGTAAGCATGCAGTAAGGTAAACCGGTACATGTAGTGCCCAGGGGGTTATCATTTTAACGACATCATATTTATAAAGGCATGTCATGTTATACAAATATTGACTGTTTATGAGGGAAATGGGTTGAACTATTGCCCAAAGGTGATCTGGAGACCGTAAGCCATTTTCTCGAAGCCGAAGGCTGAGGGAAAATAGTAGGCTTAGGTCTCCAGATCACCGAGGGACAATAGTTCACCCCACTTCACGAATAAAGAGCAGTCCATATTTGTTTTATATAAGTCATGAAAATATTTTTGTGTGTGATTTTGTTCAAATAAAACATGAAAAAGATCTTACAGGCGAGTCGATCCTCTATGCCATTATGACAAAATCGTACGAGGCAGGGCATTTTTTCTTCTTTCAAAAAGTACTATTGACCGCCGGGTCAATAGTACTTTTTGAAAGACAAAAATACCGTGAAGTGACGTCAAGCATGAGATGGACCAAACTATTTTGTGTTATAAATCTGATGTAGTATATCCACCAATCAGATGGCTAGAATATTTTCATGCGTTATATAAATGGGTAAGCGGTCATGGTGAGGATTCTAACGAAAATTGAACAGCGCGCGCGGCGACTATTTGAATCTAAACACGTTGGACATTGGCGCAGTCTGTAATTGTTCTACGTATGTTTACATGCAAGCGAACAATCTCTTAACCCAATGTAGACGGCACGCTCAATCAGCCATCCTTCATTTGATTGAACGCATACGATGTAAGTGATGTATTAGTTATGACATGTATGAGCTAAGGTTTAGCTGGTACAAAATCGCCGTCAGCGGTTTCTTTTCCTCACCGTGCGCTATTCCCTTTAATCAGAAGTAAGCCAAAGTAGAACTTTGGTTTTGATTCATTCAACAATCCATTCTAATGGCTATAATATACCACCGGGCACCGATGATCCGATTGGATCTTTTATTGACATCTCTGTTAGTAGTGAAGGATAAACTTTGGAGAAAAACTCTTTTTACAGCGGATGAGCATTTTACCAAAAAAAATCAAGGCGTAAAAACAATAATAGAGTGGAGTGACAATGAAAAGTTGACTTTAAATCCGTCTTTGTTATCTGTGATACATTATTGCCAATATACTCTAAAGATCGTCATGTGTTCATGAAACCCAAACTCATTCCGATTTTATAAACGCTTAACTGACACCACCTCGACAATGTGATCTCCCATGCCTTACTTTCCCCGCGCAAGAGCGATCGAATCACACATATCTGGTGTAAGAGACGACCAATATGTCGTCTCGTCTGCTTCATCATCATATGCGATAGATTTTCGAAAAGCGGGAAAGTAATTTGCTAACGTTTAACGTTTTATTGTGTGTGACGTTTAATCAATAGCCAATAGTTTAGTTGACACCGTACTAAGCTAGTTTAAAATAACATTTTCTTAACGTCAAGTGATTTCTTCGCGCGCGCGGGAAGTCATGAACTCTTTACGACTATTTTAGATTAAATGAGCAGCGTGATTATTGAGCGGTGTGTCGGAGTATGAACTCGATATATAGACTTATTTGTTATAGGCCAATTTAAGTTAATTTTTAGTTTCCCGTAGCACTAACCTTCGAAAAGCGAAGAGCATATAAATGCGGGCTGTTTTACCTTTATTCGTTACTTTAAGATTTGACACTTAACACCCTGAGAACTACCGGCCGATTGGTTGAAATTTAGAATGTGTCAAATATTGTGCCAATCAGAGACATCATTAGAATAATTACAATTTTCAAAAATATTAGCATAAAATATTCATAAGCAAAACTGTAATTGGTCATCAAAATTATTATATCATGTAATTGACCAATGGGAATCATTGTACGAAAGACAGGTAGTGCCCAGAGGGTTAAATTGTATGTTTCCGGGTAAAATGTGTCACCAATATTTCAGCAGCAGCGTAAGAAATATGTAGGCCCTCTTTTAATTGAAAGTTTACGAAGATTAGAATATTAAAACACATGATAGTGACTACAGTTAAATGATTAATATATAATTAGAAGGTCAATAATCTTTGGAAATTGAAAAATACCGTATCCCAGATAGTGGAGAAGATGGTGAACGAGAAACAATTTTTTTTTTAAGTGGTCTTAAACGAGAAGAAGCGTCATTATCGAGCGGCGTGTCGGAGTTTGAACTCTTTATAGTCTTTGCTTGTTATAATTACATTTTGTGTGAAACATGATGTATCGACAGTTCCGATGAGGAAATTTGCAACTATTAACAAAAGATTGAAGAGGGGGACTTAGTATCTCGTATTATTGTTTGCCACTGTTGCGGCATACAGGGCTGTCATGTGACATGTGTAATGTGAATAGTGGATGGGAGTAGAAACTTAACACTTTCCACGCGGCTATTAGTATTAGTTTTACCATACACAAAACAGATTTTTCAGAAATCTTTCACAATTTTCAAAGTCTATCTCAAGGATTACTGACTCAATACTAGGCATTTTTGTATTATGTCAATGCATTTCACATGGTGATTCTAAATAATATGGTAATGAAATTAAATAATTTTGACATTTTTAAACATTTTGTGAAATTTTGGAATGTCGTCTGCAGCCGCCTGCCGCGTGGAAAGTGTTAACACTTTCCACGCGGCTATTAATTTGCCCATATATAACAGATTTACAGAAACCTTTCCTAACGTTCAAAGTATACCTCACGGATTACTGAACCAATACTAGGCATGTTTGTACTTATTTCAATGCATTTCTCATGGTGATTCCAAATATAGTAATGAAATTCAATAATTTTTGAAACATTTTGGGACATTTTGGAGTGTCGTCTGCAGACGCCTGCCGCGTGGAAAGTGTTAAGGGGAGTATTATAGATCTCAATTAAAAGATAGTCAAATATATATTTTTGTTAGTTTGAACATATTTTCAAACGTTAGACACACGTGCGTCGTTCAGATTCAGAAAAGACGATCAGAGTTAAATGTGCCATCTTTGATTAGAAATACATTTTACAAATCTGAAAAATACATGCACATCCAAATTGGTATCTTGTGTAGCTGTCATGGCTGTAGTATACTATTTCAACCAAAATTACTATAATAAGATAGGTGATGATAGCAAACACATTGTTATATTCAGTAAAGCAGGTGACAACTATAGCCAACACATTACTATCTTCACTGAGTAGCATCTAGTATACGTATCTTCAATTAAGCTACTGTTATTTATTTTATTTATGCTTTCTTTTTCAGGGAGCACCATTCAGTGACCAGTCAGTGAAACCACTACTTTTCAAGGTGGCCCTGATATATGATACAACTTAAATTTACTACAAAATAAAGAGAACTAATGTTGTAGGTCATACATTGCTATCTTCAGTATAGATAGCCGCTGGTAATTACGGGACCATTGCTATCTTCAGTAGATGGCCGTAACTAGACCACACATTGCTATTTTCAGTAGATAACAGCTGATAACTAGACCACACATTGCTATCTTCAGTAGATCAGCAGCTGACAACTGTACCACACATTGCTATCTTCAGTAGATAGCAGCTGATAACTATAGACCACACATTACTATATTCAGTAGATAGTAGCTGATAACTAGACCACACATTGCTATCTTCAGTAGACAGCAGCTGATAACTAGACCACACATTGCTATCTTCAGTAGATAGCAGCTGATAAAAAGACCACACATTGCTATCTTCAGTAGATAACAGCTGTAACCTTGACCAATTACTATATCTTCAGTAAAGCTACGCCATACATTGCTGTCTTTGAAATAGGTGATATTTGTTCACATGGAATTTTCTATTGTATACAGTGGAGCAATGTCATGTTTGGGTATTTTGTGAGTAGTATAGTATAGGCTATACCCTTAACCAAAAATAATTTATTTACACATTTGATATAATAATACAGCGTCACTGTTCCGAGTCAAACATTGCTTGTTTTCCGGTTCTTCAGCATGTATAAAATCCAACTGCCCAATATGGTTATACATGGAAGTGTTCCTTTATACGTGTTCAGGGGCATGAGCACTTACATGGTTTTGATATATGTGTTTTGGCCCATGAACATTGTTTAGAACAGACTGCCCAAAGGTTGTACCTAAGGAAGTATTACTTTATACATGCTGAAGGGCCGGATGGAGATACGAGGTTTTGACAGAACAGCAGCGATAGGCAACATCTGAGTACCATTACCCTCATAATGAGCCGATAGAATCATCAGCCAATTTCAGCGCTAATCTCTCCTCGTTTTTCGTTCTAAACGTTTTATTCTAAATACCCATAAACAAGCCGCTTTTTCAGTACCGTTAAAACCTTGCAGCTTTCCCCGCAAATACGTGTGCACTGTATATTTTACTCATTCATTTCTAGGTTTTACAGATATTCATCTGAGCAGATAATTTACCAATTTTCAAACATTTGTGCTCGTTCTTTTCATCGCTTATTAAAAGTGATACTTGTTCAATTAAGGAGATAATCTTGCCACTTTTCTCCCGCTCTTTTCTCTCTTAGTCTAATAACTCTGGCACTGTGATAGAATCATCCGTACATAGAATTGATAGCCCCGGGAGGCAGTGCGGAGAGTGATCGCTAAATCTCTAAAAATCTCGTTCCTCGCGAGAGATGAGAAGAAATTGAGCTGCGCCGTTTTCTCATTAATTACTGCCGTGCCGTGTCATCATTTGAAGAGACATGTGACATGTGTGATCAAAGACTTGATGTGATGTTGTGTGTAATTGGTTGGCACATTGTATATAAAAAAACCAAGGCGATGAAAATAAACCTGTTACAGGCCAAACCAATTCAACACCTGTTTTGCATTCAAATGTACAGATGAAACGGTTCAGTAGTAGTAGAGGAAGTAATCAATGAGCATTTTCAAACCACAAAAACAATGTATTTCATTTTTTTTTCCTTCTTCAATATTTGACATTTCGAAAATTTTGAAATTGTTTGAAAAATGCACCAAAGTGTTACGCACGTTTTGAGAAAAACACACTCCCAAAACCCCGCTCGACCGACCGACTCTATACCTGAGAGGTCCATTTGCCCGTATAACAGGACTTATCGCCTAATTAAAAAAAGACCTTTGTATACTCATGAGGAGAAAAATATGTTTGATTGTCCATAGATCCCTTTCAGTTGGGTCGGTCGGTCGGTCGGGGAAAGTTTTTTTTCTTAGTTTTTTATAAAACACATTCAAAAGATGCATAATGAACTTTGAAATAGTTACTGCATAATATGATTGGGTTATTTAATCACTTCAATCATGTTCATGTCATTCATATAAAACAACTTTTTCCAAGAACCTTTAAAAGGTTCTTTACTAGGGTTCCAAAAAAGGTTCTTCACTGGTTAAAGAACCTTTTTGGGTTCTTTCTTGATAACCCATGGGTTCTTTGTAGAACTAAAAAGGTTCTTAAGCCAGTAGAACCATTTGTATAGTGAGGAGACTTTTTGGGAAACTAGTAAAGAACCTTTGAAAAAAGTTTCTTTAGCCAAAAAATAATTATGTAAAACCAAAAAAGATTAATGTTGTTAACACTGTTTTCCACTCTTTTAAACTTTGTGAAGAGCCCATGAAGAAAGTCCCTACATGTAGGAGGCTAGGCCTACCTAAATTGTGAAGGTTCTTTATAGAACCTTTTAAAGTTCTTTATAGATCCTTTTAAAGTTCTTTATAGATCCTTTTAAAGTTCTTTATAGATCCTTTTAAAGTTCTTTATAGAACCTTAAGAGCTCTTAGGGTTCTACATATACCGGACAGAAAAAGGTTCTAAGTGGAACCCTTTTTCTAAGAGTGTAGATGAGCGATTCTATACCAGCATTCATTATTGGTCAGTTGGTATAGGTCCAAAGTATAATGAGATAGAAATACGCGGTTTCTGCGCTGTAAAAAGAAGCGTTTATATTTCTGATAACACTTATTAAACACTTCAACACGTTTATTTTTATTTTTACGTGTAAAGGTATAGGAGGCATTGCATACGATACACGTTTGCATAAACACTACAACACGTTTATAGAGGTAATTTTATAATATTTATTAACACACCAACATATTTATATCAGCAATAAGAAACATGTTGGGGTGTTAATAATTATACAACAAATACCTCTATAAACGTGTTGTAGTATTTATGCAAACGTTTATCGTATGCAATGCCTCCTATACCTTTAGGGGAAGGTGGGGTAATGGCGGACGCGGGGTAATCGCGGACAGGGCTGTATCTAAAGGCAGGTGAAAGAAGGTGGTATTTTGCCACCCTATGATGTTAGGTGCCTCTCCATTGAAATCACACAAAACCTTAATGGGATGGTTGTCTCGCAAATTCTCGCGAGCGAGAATTACAAAAATCACTTTTTGGGCAAATTGATATTTTGGTGCATTAATTTCTCTTTGAAACTGGTATTTCTACATCAAGGAAAACAAAGTCTTATTTTTTTTTAATGTAATGTATGATACCTTCGATTCTGATAAAAAAAGAAATGAATTCGAGTCACAATGATGAGCATGATAATAAGAGAGGATGTGCCCATACATTGTACATGGATTGGGGTAAACCCGGACATGTACCGTTTCCATGGTAACCAATATGGGCGTGGTCAATTTAACATCATAAATCGGTAATAGTTGTTGACCATATAAATATGTGACATTGTTCTTTGATTTCTGCTACACTTTTAAAAAGGGTATTTTTTAACTCCCATTGAAATGCTATATTCCAATAAAAAGAGGGCTGCCATTGATAAATAACGTCCGGGATTACCCCAAGAGTGTGGGGTAATGCCGGACGACACCATTTTTTTTTATTGCGTCGTAGCTTCGAATTTCAAAATGATGAGTTGATAAAAACTTGATAAAAGGTAGAACCTTCACAGTGCTTTGTGTTTACATGATTTTTATTGTTATATGACGTATTATATGTGTGTTATACCTCTCTGACAAAATGTGTCCGCCATTACCCCACCTTCCCCTACACGTAAAACATAAAAATAAACGTGTTGAAGTGTTTATTAAGTGTTATCAGAAATATAAACGCTTCTTTTTACAGTGTGGGTTTTAGCACCGGAAGCCGAGTTATACCGAAATTTCAATCCCACAATGCAATGCGCATTTTGCGTTACAATATTTACGGGCTATGGTTTAGAGTCAACCAATTTTGACACTGAAAAAAGAATGATAAAAAAAAAGAATCATGAATATTTTCTGAGTTGCAGAGCGATGCGATTCCTAAATACTTCAAAATGATGTTTTTTAGAGTGAAAATAGATTGAAAATAAACTGTCAGCGCGGAAAATCAATTTTAAAAACCATAATTTTGAAGTAATTGGGGATCATATTGCTCTGTAACTCAGAACTTATATTTATGATTTATGATCAGAAATATAAATCTGCAAGAAAAAAAGAAAAATATGGACAATGAAGGCCGTCCATCTTTTCCGTCTGGACTCAGCTCCGTTACATTTGGGCAGTCTTCTTGCTCATACTTCAAGTTGTGGATTATCAGTGATTAGGCCAAAAAACCGTAAAAATCGGGGAAACTCAGTCGCGTTCTTTTTTAATTTAAAAAATAAAATAATAATAATGACAAATTCGTCACCTAAATGACCTAAATTGACCCCTATGTGACCCCCTCTGAAATGCCACTCTGAAATGCAACCATACTTTGTCTTTTCAATATAAAAATGTAGTTAGATGATAAACCTTGGTGTATTCCAGTGTGATTTGGTCTTTCTTTGAAATCTAAAAAAAAAAATCGACCTACCGACCCAAAATTAAATTGAGGTGAAAGGGCAAACCAACCATTTTTTGTTGTTTCCCTATGACGACGATGGCTGCTCATTTTTCACTTTCTGAGGAGAAATAGGCAATGCTATAATATCAGAATACAATTTTCTGTGATTTTTGACGATAATGGCCGCCCATACTTCCCTTCTGGACATATTCTTCAGATAAGTGATGGGCGAATCAAAGTCTTTATACCCATCATATCATGACGAGTGTGGATTATCATTTTGATGATACAAAATGCATGAGATGTTTAGCGCGTATCGTGTCGTTAGATTGACTTTAACACTTTCCACGCGGCTATGTTTTACCATATACAAAACAGATATTTTTCAGAAACCTTTCCCAAATTTCAAAGTCTATCTCAAGGATTACTGACCTAATACTAAGCATGTTTGTACTTATGTGAATGCATTTCTCATGGTGATTCTAAATATGATATTGAAATTCAATAATTTTGACATTTTTGAAAAATGTTGTAACATTTTGGAATGTCGTCTGCAGATGCCTGCCGCATGAAAAGTGTTAGATTGACTCTATGATGGGGACAAAATAATGGGTCGTCATTTTGCTCAGTGACATCTGAGTTTCTAGTCTAAGGCCAACAAAATATTGTTTGTTTATTCTCATTCGATTTTTTTTCTTCTTCTTTTTTTCGAAAATTTCATTTTTGTTACACATTTTAGTCGAAAAACACAAATGTATAATTAAGGTGCGTTCATACTTCCGTCGTTGCGCATCGACCGACGTCGATGGATAAAAGTTGACATTGCTTCAACTGGCGCGCCGATGTCCATCGACGTCGGCCGATGCGCAACGACGGGAGTATGAACGCACCTTTACTCGTCAAAATATTACAGATTTTTGTTTCCGTTTTGGTTATACCACAACAAGTATATCTTATTTTACTTTTGGTACCTGAAAAGGGGCAAGGGAGAAAAATAAAAATAAAAATCTATGGACAATCAAACAATTTATTTTTATTGGCCTAATCAGCCCATTTATAGCAAAAGAATGTATCTTACATGTATTTTTCTAACAGTATACTTCCTTTTAACATGATCAAAGTTAGCTTTTTTCTACATAAATCATGTAGTGGTAAAAGGCAGTATATTACTTTAATTGTCTTTACAAGTTGCAACCTTTTCCTAAGTGAGGATTATTGAACCAAGTTAACACAATCCATGTTAAAAGGAAGTATATCATTAGGAAAGTACATATAATATACATCCTTTTGCCATAAAAGGGCTGTAATGGGCTGTTCCAGTTGATATCCACATAGACTGTAAAAATGGTATCTTACAGAACCATGTAAGACACGTCTTGGCAATAGACATGTCTTCAACAATAGATAACAAAGAAAACAAAAACAAGTGTCTTGCCTGAAGACACATTGTCACACATGAAGCCAGAAGACGTCATGTCTCTATGCAAGTCATGTCTAATCAGCAGACACCAATAGACACGTCTTGTAAATCGTATAGTGTCTTGCATATGCGCATGGAGACATGTCTTCTTGCGAGATGTCTTGTATACATACATGACTTGTGTCTTATTGAAGACATCTCACAACCGACTTAATTGAGTCATGTCTTACAATGTTGTCTTCAGGCAAGACACTTTTTTGTTTTCTTTGTTATCTATTGTTGAAGACATGTCTATTGCCAAGACGTGTCTTACATGGTTCTGTAAGACACCAATTTTTACAGTAGGCCTACCATTATGGAAGACACACCCTATGGAAGATTTCACACTCCCTGTGTGGAAGATTAGCTCTTTCCATGCGGTAGTTGTCTGCAGACAACAATTCTAAAATGTCACAAAATATTTCAGAAATGTCAAAATTATTAAACTTTATCACCATATTTTGAATCACCGTGAGACTTGCATTGAAATAAGTACAAGCATGTCTAGCGTTGGTTCAGTAATTCTTGAGATAGGCCTAAGACTTTGAAAGTTGGGAAAGATTTCTTAAAAATCTGTCATGTCTGTTATGGAAGATACAACATGGAAGATTTCACACTCCTTGTGTGGAAGATTAACGCTTTCCATGCGGCAGTCGTCTGCAGACGACAGTTCCAAAATTTCACAAAAGTAATGAATTTCATCGCCATATTTGGAATCACCGTGAAAAATACATTAAAATGAGTACAAACATGCATAGTATTGGCTCAGTATTCTTAAGATTGGACTTTGAAAGTTTGGAAAGGTTTCTGAAAAATCTGTTTTGTATAATGGCATGAATGGTAAAACTAATACCCGCATGGAAAGTGTTGAGGAAAGCCTTCCAAATAGGCGCTATATATGGATTTCAATGCATGTACTTCCCCAAAACAAAGTCTATCTGTCAACTCTATAATGGATTTCTTCTGGAGTTTACTACATACGAAATATAGCAAAGTATAGTCTAGTTAGCAGCTGCTATCTACTGAAGATAGTAATATATTTGGTTTAGTTATCAGCTGCTATCTACTGAAATCAGCAAGACAGCAATGATTGTTCTAGTTATCAGTTGTTATCTAATGAAGATATTCATGGAATAGTTATCAGCTGCTGTAGTATTGAAGATAGCAATGTGTGGTATTATATATACGATGATGATAATACATTTTAAGCTTCTTATCTACTGAAGAGAGCATGCGTATTGATCGATCTTCTAAGAGAATGCCAATCTATAACACTTTCCATGCGGTTGGCGTCTGAAGACGACATTCCAAAATTTCACAAAAATGTTTCAATCTTGAGATAGACTTTGAAAGTTGGGAAAGGTTTATGAAAAATCTGTTATGTATATGGTAATATACTAGCCGCGTGGAAAGTGATAAAAGCAGAGAATTTAACGTATGAATTTGAATGAACATACATGTAAGTAGCCATGCAACAATAATCTCGATGCTTCTCATGTATCAGGTCTGTCTAATAGTCTTCCCATACATGACTAAGTCTATATATTAATGTGTAATATCGACCTGTACTATGTGTATCATAGTCCGTCCCGGTAGGACTATCATGACAATATTCTATTGATTATCAAGGTGTTCGTCCCATTAAATTTAATGCCTTTTCAGATCCTCACTGTCTCTTTCATTAACGAGTTATCAATCTCGCTTCCATCTTCGCTGTTCCCTGGAGACACTGCGTTACATTGAGTATCATTACGACAGAGCGTCGACTGGGAATAACGATGACGAGGCTATATAATTGATGGGGAGGGGGGACTCGCATTAATTTGGGTATGTATTCCTGTAAACCCCTCGTTCAGTTTCACACTCACCAAAATGTCCCCATATTCTTTTGAATGTGTCAAGTCAATTACACTGGCCTACCACATTATATTATCGAAAATGTACCCATACTCTCTCACCCAAAGTCCCAACTGATAACATAAACATAAATAGCTCACCAAACATGTCAAATGTCTCAACCCTTCATACTTGAGTCCCCCTTCCCCGTTTGCTACCCCCGTTTGCTACCACCACACCCTCCACCCCCCCCCCCCCCCCCCCACCCCCGGGCCTGTGTCACATTGTTGTGATGTACCATGAAACAGGCGGCCACGCCTACACCTTTTAGTGAGACATTATGGTGGCTCAATTGTCTGTACCATCATTACACTGCTAACAAAACGTGTTACAACAAATTAGTTTCTTGTCGCGTGTATTTAAAACTGTGTATAATTTCTGATGTATATATGTCGTAGATTCCCTCATTGGGATTGTATGGATCGAATGACTTTAGCAGTGAAATTATTGAAAGGGGAAGTATTAATTGACCCGTTTTTTACCACATGGTACGACCACTCTTTGCTTTGCGGTTGATACATATATTATATCTTCAGCAGATAATAACTATTGCTATCTTCAGAAGATAGCAGCTGATAACTATACCACACATTGCTATCTTCAGTAGATAGCAGCTGATAACTAGGCCATTATATTGCCAACTTCGGTCGGTAGATGGCAGTGGATAACTAGACAACACATTACTATCTTCAGTAGATAGCAGTGGATAACTAGACCATACCTTGCTATACAGTAGATAGCAGTTGATAACTATAGGCCACACATTGTTATATTCAGTAGATAGCAGCTGACAAATATACCATACCTTGCTATCTACAGTAGATAGCAACTGACAACTAACCTTGCTATCTACAGTAGATAGCAGCTGATATCTAGACCACACAGTACTATATAGCAGCTGATAACTATAGACCACACAATATCTACAGGAGATAGGATGCAGTTGATAACTGGACCACAAATTACTATTTTCAGCACACATCAGCAGCTGATAACCAAACCACAAACATTGCTATCTTCAGTAGATATTAGCAATTGATAACTAGCCCATACATTACTTATCATAAGCTAAACAGCAACCGAAACGGACTTAGACACAATATAATGTGATCGTTTTGATGAACGTCTTATCGGTTAATGATTAATTGGACGATTCAGGGCTGAACCCAACATTTGATTGTCACACCTTACCTTAGTGTGTTTTATCATAATAAGTGTGTTTTATATCATAGTTAACCCTTTCCACGCGGCATTCGTCTGCGGACGACACTCCCAAAATTTCACAAAATGTTTCAAAAATGTCATCAATTTTGAATTCCATCACTATATTTTTGGAATCACCATGAGGAATGCATTGAAATAAGTACACATGCCTTAGTTCAGTAATTCTTGAGATAGACTTTGAAAATTGGGAAAGGTTTCTGAAAAATCAGTTTGTAAATTATTGTAAAACTAAAAGCTGTGTAGTAAGTGTTAAGAAATATATAATCACGTAATACTTTTACCATACCATGACGTCACCCATCACCATCAAGTATTCAAGGCGATCATGTATAAAATATAATAAAATGTCCATCATTTTCGCGCCAATTTCGCTTTTGGGCGAGTCGATGTTGATCCGCGACTAATTGGCTGATCAGAGAACCAAATAATAGGATTATTGTCAGCGCGCGTAATTCTTTTGAGGCATTAAGGAAAAGGAAACACGCTTTACTCAAATATCGTCTTGGTAATTATACAAATTGTAAGATGATTTGAAGCAAACAACCTGGTTCCTTAGATAAAAGGTTTTACCGTAAGCATGCGATAAGCGACTGAGTTAGATAGGTGGGTGGGCACGTGAAATGCTAGACTATTTTAGCGGATATAAACGTTGATCCAGGCCTGGTAATTCACACGTCAAAAATGAAACTCGGGTAATGAGTTAGCTTCTCAATTGTCTTTGGTGTTATAGAGTGGCCGTGATAGTTGGAATGATGAGAATATGGATATAGATGGTGGTGTTCTAGTTTTTTTGGGTTATAAGCGTTATTTGCTACCTGGTGAAAACAGCTTTTTATAAAGCTTATTTCACCAGGTAGCAGAGTTAGCACAGGCAGGCGTCTGCAGACGACATTCCAAAATGTCACAAAATGTTTCAAAAATGTCAAAATTATTGAAGTTCATTACCATATTTGGAATCACCATGAGCAATGCATTTAATTAAGTACAAACATGCCTAGTATTGGTTCCGTAATCCTTGAGATAGACTTTGAAAATTGAGAATGGTTTCTGACAAATCTGTTTTGTATAATTATGGTAAAACTAAACTAGCCGCGTGGAAAGTGTTAAAACTGTTTTCGCTGCTGAAGATCATGCCATGAATGCATGGTTATCAGCTGCACTATCTGCTGTATATAGGTACCAATGTACGAGCGTACATGTATAATGGTTCATTTTCCAGATGAAGATAGAAATGTATGGTTTAGTTCTAAGCTGCTATCTTCTGAAGATAGCAAAGGTGTAATTTAATTATCAGCTGCTCAAGCAACGTATGTTCTACACATGCTATATTTATCAGCTGCTCTGGTATCTGCTGAAGATAGTAATAAATATATGGACTAGTTCTTAAATAGCTGCTATCTACTGACGATAGCAACATTTGCTTTAATTATCAGCTGTTTCGATGTGTTTTAATTACCAGATGTTATCTATTGAAGTAGCAATATGGCCTAGTTATTAGCTGGACCTACTGAAGATAGCAATGTGTGCGTTTAGTTATCAGCTGCTATCTGCTAAAGATAGCAATGTGCGGTTTAATTATCAGCTGCTATCTATAGATAGCAATGTGGGGTCAAGTTATCAGCTGCTATCTTACTGAAGATAGCAATGTGTGGTTTGGTCAGCTGCTATCTGCTAATAGCAATATGTGGTTTAATTATGAGTTGCTATCTGCTAAAGATAACAATGTGCGGTTTAACTATCAGCTGCTATCTACTGAAGATAGCAATGTGTGGTTTAATTATCAGTTGCTATCTGCTAAAGATTGCAATGTGTGGTCTAGCTATCAGCTGCTATCTACTGAAGATAGCAATGTGTGGTTTAATTATCAGTTGCTATCTGCTAAAGATGGCAATGTGTGGTTTTATTATCAGCTGCTAACTCTACGTTTACAATGTCATGTGCTACTTCTGCAATAACTACCCATATAAGATAATACCAAAGTTCCAGTTTATTACGCCTTCAGATTGTGTTTAGTCCATTTTGAACGAGATAGTTTTATTTACTATTTAGTCTTTACATATCACAATATGTCCCTATCCATAGTGGCTGCCGTATAGTACATAGCAAATTATACAAGGACTCAATATAAGAAATGTATTATCCAGCAGCTATAGCCGTACGGACCAATGTTGCACAAAATACAATAAAATGGTGGATTTAAGCACCATAACCGGGCCTTCATTCATATACTCGCCGTTCCCGTTCTTCTTATAGCTAGTAGTGTATGCGGTAACTTTAAGTATTCGTAAGGAATCGGATGGGAGAAAATCCCGCTGTAACGTTAACGGTTAGCATTTATCGCCTGCTTACTTGCCCGGCCCGTCTGCCCGCGTATAGCGCTGTTATGTCCCAAGGTACGGATCAGTCGTCCAATTAAAAAGAAACAACTGGGATCAGTGATAGGAGCGCACGGTAATATGCTTAGCTGGCAAACCCAGCTATGCCTGTAAGCGGGAGAAAATTGAGTTCTAAAACCGGGTGTTTTAGAAGAGAAACGGATAGGGGGCTGGAAACCTCAATTTGGTGAGGGACTTAGTCATAAGCCGCCTGAGAACTGATGGAGAGAAGCTGAACGGTTGTTGAAGAAAATGTAGTGTGATCTTTTGTTAACCTTTTTTATGCTGATACGGTTTTCGAATCGGTATGGTGTATAGTCTGTGGATACTAAATGGCAACGCAATTGGCATTAGAAATGTGCGTAAGATATGTATTCAATAACACTTACTTAGTCATTCGTAATATACACGGATTCTCCACCAATTGTTATTGAATTAAGAAATTGTGATTGTGGTAAACTAGTCAATCGCATTCCATTTCACTCTATCTATATACTTATTTATAATTTTGAATTGATACAAAATACTGACTTAGTAGTAACTCTTGATAATGTTATTTTTCTAGCCTATGATATAAGCCCAGTGCATAATTTTATTTTTATTTTATGGATGTGGGTACCGGATACGACTGGCCCTTTCGAAACCAAAGATACGGTAGTTTTGTGCGAGAAATGTGCAATATTATCTTTAAAAAAAGGTAAGAGATCTTTACAAATTTTGTCCCCAAGATAGGGGTCTGTCAGTTAATACCGAATGTTGTTATTTTCAAAAATTTAGGTATTTTTCCTTCTCATCTCAGGACCCCTTATACCCGCCTCAGTTACATCACTTACACGGCTTACATCGTCTTCTAAATAACAAGTGTAAATTCCATCTAATTTTGGCGCGCAATTTCCCAGGATCAGAGAACATAAAAAAATGACGAGCAAATGAAGCAGACGAGAGAGCTAGCGATCACAAATCCTTGAGTTCCATCGCCTCGTGGATTCTCTGCTGTGGCAAAGGATGCCCAAGGGTCGTGATGATCGCTATAAGTGTCGTGTATATCACAAAATAACTCGGTGCTATTACAAACATTCAAAAAGCGAGAAATTGCTATTTACTTGTAAAGTAGCAATAGAGTAGGAGCCTAAGGCGACACACCACTGGCTTATAAAACGTGTGAGGCATGGCATGGCGGACAATATAATACCATGGTAACGATACATATATATCGATATTATAAAATAACTAAGAAGAGTGTTTGATTTGATTTGAGGTTCTTATATAAAGGACAAGTTTAAATTTTTTCATTGGGTTGTTCCAGTTGAAATGTATACACCCCTTGGAAGATTAAATTCATGTCTTCCATAGGGGGGGGGGGGGGGGGGGGGGGGGTAAAAATGGAATAGCCCATTTTAATCTGACTGATTCTGATTGTTTTATTGTATTGTTATGTGTTGCTATCTTCGGTAGATAGCAATATTAACCATAACTAGACCATGTATTGCTATCTTCAGTAGATAGCAGCTGATAACTAGGCCATTGCTTATATTCGGTAGATAGCTAATAACTATTACCACACATTGGTATCGTCAGCAGATATAGCAGCTGATAACTAGACCTTACATTGCTATCTCCAGTAGATAGCAACGGATAACTAGACCACACATTGCCATCTTTGGTATAGTATCATCAGCTGATAACTAGACCACATATTGCTATATATAGCAGCTGATAACTATACCATACATTGTTATCTCCAGTAGATAGCAGCTGGTAACTAGACCACACATTGCTATCTTCGGTAGATAGCAGCTGAAAACTAGACCACACATTGCTATCTTCGGTAGATAGCAGCTGATAACTAGACCACACATTGCTATCTTCAGTAGATAGCAGCTGATAACTAGACCACATATTGTTATAATAATATATAAATGGTCATTGTTATGTTATGTTATGTTATGTTATGTTATGTTATGTTATGTTATGTTATGTTATGTTATGTTATGTTATGTTATGTTATGTTATGTTATGCTATCTTCAGTAGATGACATGTGGCTACTACTATCTTCTAGTTGAGAATGGTGTTTGAATTATGTTGTGCAAGGACCAGTTTACAATCATGTCAGTCTTTATGGTTTTAATGTCTTAAATAGCTTTGTAAATCCCATTGAAATGGTGAAGGGTCATATTACAAAACTTTTTACTACATTGAATAACACTTGATACAAACAACAATGTTATGATTCAAAGCACACATCAATTGGTCAAAAGACCGTTTCAATCCGTGCACAGTGTTTTATTCACCTTTTAATTGCTATCATCAGCAGAGATTATTATACTTCACATTACTACAATATCAACTGCTATCTTACTACTGAAGATGACAATATAACATGTATAAGGCATATAGATTGCACGCAGTTATCCATGTGCAATATAGACGACATTATTATTTTAAAACGGTAGATGATCAAAGCATCATTACCATGGCTAATCACGATATCATTGGCCCCAAGTTACCATTAGTTTGTTTGGGGGTACGGGTTTAGAGGGGGTTAGTGTATCCCGTCATGCAATACGACGTTGTGGGATCATGTGACTCCTGATCCTACAGATAACAGCATAGACACAGCATCTGAACAGAAATTGCGGATGAAATTCTCTAAAAAAATATGAATTTTGGGTAGGGGATTTTCGGGTTTTTTATGTTGTCTTTAATACATATACATAAACAAATATATCTCCAATGACTCAGTGACATTTAAATTACTTTTGATAATCTCTGAATGACCTTTACCATGTTTACATCATGGGAATCTGAACGGTCGCGAGGCATTGCATTATGGGATAGCTATCTGCTCTCCTTTGATTGATATGATATTTCAATACGACTTCATGTAAATTTGATTTACTCGTGTTAATAATGTTTGCGCTGGAGTGTGATCTATAAAAATAATCCAATTAAACCATAACCCAACGCCGAGTGATGGCCAATGCATTATAATAGGGGTACCTACCGACTAATTTAATTGTTTATTTATTTCACGCATTGTTGACCAGAATAAGCTTATTAGAGTTGATAGTACGTGACATGGCATAACCCTTAGTACCAATTATTGCGTTTAAGAAAATGGATTTTTCATATATTATTAAATAGTCATATGTGCATTAAATCATGGAAATAGTAGATCAATCCGGTAGTGCTTGTGATTGCAGCGCTTGTGATTGCAGCGCGGCCATGATTTAAACGTTAGGATTTTATTAAAAATTAATTCTTTCTAGACCCTCCCTTATATCATGGGTTATTAAGAAATGGATAAATATATAGATAGAAGATAAATAAATAAATAAATAAATAAATAAATAATTAAATAATTAATTAATTAAATAAATAAATAAATAAATAAATAAATAAATAAATAAATAAATAAATAAATAAATAAATAAATAAATAAATAAATAAATAAATAAATAAATAAATAAATAAATAAATAAATAAATAAATAAATAGATAAATAATTAAATAATTAAATAAATAACACATTACTATCTTTA